>OZ024743.1:222336874-222509374 GCA_964016885.1 Eledone cirrhosa
TGCCTAGCAATCCTGAACACCTCACGTTTTTGGTCCTCACGTTGTAGAACATGCTTGAACTTTCTTTCCTCTGCTTCCCTTCTTGCGAAGTACACTTGTCTCCTAGCTTCCCTCCTGGCCACTTGATAGTCTTCTCTGCTTCCCCCATCCCGCCATACTTTCCAAGCCTTCTTTTTGGCCTTAATTGACCCCTCCACCTTACTGTTCCACCACCATGTTACTCTCCTCCTGCCTACAGGCCTGATCCAGCCACAGACTTCGTCTGTCGCCGTCAGCAGGTTTGCTTTCAGGAATTCCCACTGTTCCTCTACCTTGTACGACTCTATTTGCTCTTCCTTACTGTCGAAAGCATCAAGTAATATGCTTTGGAATTTATTTTTGGCTGTGGGGTCCTTTAGCTTCCATATTTTTCTCCTGAGGGTAGTCCTCTTCTGTTGCCTAGTACGTCTCGTCCTGACTATTAGGTCGCTAATTATCAGTCTATGTTGGGAGGTGCATTCTTCATGGGGGAGGGATTTAGTGTTTACAACAGTCACTTTGTCACGTCTTCTGGTAAGGATATAATCTACCTGGCTGGTATGTTCCCCTGATCTGTAGGTGATCAAGTGATTGTCTCGTTTTTTGAAGTTAGTGTTGCAGATAGTTAGGTTATTTGCGTCACAGAATTCCAGGATTCTGGAGCCTTCCTCATTTCTAGTACCAAACCCATAGCCTCCATGGATTTCGTCGTAGCCGTCACAATGTTGTCCAACGTGACCATTTAGGTCGCCAGCAATAATTATATAGTCACTGTCGGTTATTTGGGAGGTAGTGAGCATCAGTGTCTCATAGAATCTGTCTTTTATAGTGCTGGGCAGTCCGGATTGGGGTGCGTACGCGGATATTACTGTCACCGTGGTTCTATTGAGGACAAGTCTTATTTTAATTATTCTGTCGTTCAATCTATTTACGTCTATTATCTTATCTGCCCACTTTTCTGCTACCATGATTCCTACCCCACCCAGCCCATTGTCATTTCCCACCCAGAAAAGCTTATAGCATCGTTTTCTACCCACAATGAATCTAGCAGACCCACCCCTCCACCTGGTCTCTTGAATACAACAAACATCGACCTCCTTACGTTCAAGCATTTCTACAACCTCGTTAGAGCGACCCTTTAAGGTGCCTACATTCAAGGTACCAAATCTGAAGTTTTGGATTGCGTTTGGTGGGTGGGAGCGGTGGGGCGTGGGGGGAGATGGGGTTGTGTTAGCCATCCGCGGCTGAAACAAAGAGGCATGTTCGCATTCTCGTCCACGAGGTGTGTTTGTCTTTAACTTTGGCATTGTCGCTGAGCGTCCAGATTTTTCTCTCTTCAACTCTCCGGAACTCCGTAGTCCTTCCATCCTACATACCGAAGGCGACCAGGTAAGCGATACTATAGGCCTCTGGCTTATGATTGGTCCACGTGATAATAATGGTGGTGCGTGGGGGCGGGAGGGAGGGGTGATGTAAGTATGTATGTGTGTATGTGTGTGTGTTTTTCAGGCTTATATTTGTGTCTGTTTATGTATTGTAACTTAGTGATTCAACAAAATAAAGATTGACAAAATAAATACAAGATATTATAAAATACCTGCGGTTGATATGATCAGCTAAATCCCTTTAACCCTTTAGCATTTAAACTGGCCATATCTGGGTATAATTCTCTCACCTCTTTCTGTTCAAACCGGCTGTGTCCGGCCACTTATACTGATGTTAAGGTATTGTTCTCAAAATAAATAATATCAAAAGCTCATAGATTTGATATTATGTGAGATATTTATGTGAGGTAAAGCCATTACCATGAAAATATAATAATAAATATAGAGTAATGTAAATACTAAAGGGTTAACACAGTGTCCCAGCATGGCCACAGTCTAGTGACTAAAACCAGTAAAAGAATAAAAGAATAAAATCATGACCACTTTTCTGCTTAAAAATAACCATTCTTGAAGTCATAGATTACAATGTAGATGAAAGCATTTGAAGAGAACTCCATTAGGGAATAAATAGATATATAATTTTAGCTTTCACTTAACTAACGATTGCATTTATCAGCACATTATGTCCAGTTGCATCATTGATCATTGATCCACATACAATCAGGAACCGTTCTATATTAAGCAACACATCTGATCTTTAAAAAACAACAATATTTCGACAGTTAATGGAGTAACCTTTGTAAAACATCCAACACCAATGTTTCCTTTTTACACTACTGCCCTAATTTATACCAATGTTTCCTTTTTACACTACTGCCCTGTCCTAATTTCTACCAATGTCTCCATTTTACACTACTGTCCTAATTTCTACCAATGTCTCCATTTTACACTACTGTCCTAATTTCTACCAATGTCTCCATTTTACACTACTGCCCTAATTTATACCAATGTTTCCTTTTTACACTACTGCCCTAATTTATACCAATGTTTCCTTTTTACACTACTGCCCTAATTTATACCAATGTTTCCTTTTTACACTACTGCCCTAATTTATACCAATGTTTCCTTTTTACACTACTGCCCTATTTTCTACCAATGTTTCCTTTTTACACTACTGCCCTAATTTATACCAATGTTTCCTTTTTACACTACTGCCCTAATTTCTACCAATGTCTCCATTTTACACTACTGCCCTAATTTATACCAATGTTTCCTTTTTACACTACTGCCCTAATTTATACCAATGTTTCCTTTTTACACTACTGCCCTAATTTATACCAATGTTTCCTTTTTACACTACTGCCCTAATTTATACCAATGTTTCCTTTTTACACTACTGCCCTGTCCTATGTTCTACCAATGTTTCCTTTTTACACTACTGCCCTGTCCTATGTTCTACCAATGTTTCCTTTTTACACTACTGCCCTAATTTATACCAATGTTTCCTTTTTACACTACTGCCCTAATTTATACCAATGTTTCCTTTTTATACTACTGTCCTAATTTATACCAATGTCTCCATTTTACACTACTGTCCTAATTTCTACCAATGTCTCCATTTTACACTACTGTCCTAATTTCTACCAATGTCTCCATTTTACACTACTGTCCTAATTTCTACCAATATCTTCTTTTTATACTACTGTCCTAATTTCTACCAATGTCTCCTTTTTACACTACTGTCCTAATTTCTACCAATGTCTCCATTTTACACTACTGTCCTATTTTCTACCAATGTTTCCTTTTTACACTACTGTCCTATTGTCTACCAATGTTTCCTTTTTACACTACTGACCTAATTTATACCAATGTCTCCTTTTTACACTACTGTCCTATTTTCTACTAATGTTTCCTTTTTACACTACTGTCCTAATTTATACCAATGCCTTCTTTTTATACTACTGTCCTAATTTATATCAATGTCTCCTTTTTATGCTACTGCCCTTATTTATACCAATGTTCCCTTTTTATACTACTGTCCAATTTATACCAATGTCCCCTTTTTACACTACTGTCCTAATTTATACCAATGTCTCCTTTTTACACTATTGTCCTAATTTATACCAATGTTCCCTTTTTACACTACTGCCATGACCTAATTTATACCAATGTCTCCTTTTTACACTACTGCCATGTCCTAATTTATACCAATGTCTCCTTTTTAAACTACTTACACTACTGCCCTGTCCTAATTTATACCAATGTCCCTTTTACACCACTGTCCTGACCTAATTTCTACCAATGTCCCCTTTTTTCACCACTGCCCTGTCCTAATTTCTACCAATGTTTCCTTTTAACACCACTGTCCTGTCCTAATTTCTACCAATGTTTTCTTTTTACACCAGTGCCATGACCTAATTTTTACCAATATCTCTTTTTACACTACTGCCTTGTCCTAATTTCTACCAATGTCCCTTTTTACAACACTCCTGACATAATTTCTACCAATGTCCCCTTTTTACACCACTGCCCTGACCTAATTTCTACGAATGTCCCCTTTTTACACCACTGTCCTGACCTAATTTCTACCAATGTCCCTTTTTACACCACTGTCCTGACATAATTTCTACCAATGTCCCCTTTTTACACCAGTGTCCTGTCCTAAATTCTACTAATGTCTTCTTTTCAATCAACTTTAATAACATTTTGTTCCCTGCAAGCTAACCTAACAATTCTGCCAATCCACTGTCCTGGGAAGATTTGAACCGTGAATGTACAGTACCAGATCAAATAACTCAATACATTCTGCCCAACACTCTAAAGATTCTACCAATCTCCCAGAAAAGTACAAAATTATATATATATATATATATATATATATATATATATATATATATATATATGCACAGTTCAAGAGTAACCAATCTTAAAGAGAGAGATGGAGATAGGAGAGGAGAGATTGGTGAATTAGTTAGAAGCCAAAGCGTAAAGGCATGTGCTCAATGTGCAATATGCAGTAGAAAGCAGCTAGGTGGCTGGGTTCATGCAGAAGTTAGGCGCGCAGAGCTGGAAATATTCATTAGTTAATCAAAACAAGACCACAAATTTCACAAGGAAGACATTATTAAAAGATTGTCAACATATTTTAGTTTGATGTAAGGAATGTAGAGAATAATAATAATAATATTAATAATAATAATGTCCGTTTACAATTGTTTCGCTACTTCATATAATATTTCTGGATCAGATGACTATATATCATTATTGATCTGGTTCAGTTGAAAATAATTAACATATTTAAAAACAGAGCGGCTCATCGGAACTTCAAAGGATTATAAATTAAAATAAGGAGAGAATGTTACATAATGTAATGTTCCATATATTGGTATTTCACTATGGTGTCCTGGTTGTATCAATTGTCAGCCATAATCAAGCAGTATTCATCTGTCGAGGCTACAAGTAAAAATGGGGCTAGATGACTATGTTGGGTCAAATATTCTATAACCAATAATGAGATTAACATCATACTTATGGCTAGGCTGACCATCATTTATTTCAACGGAGCACTCTGGACTAGAAAATATAGAACAGACAACTTTGACATCATGATGAGCTCAAGTGACTCTGCGCAAATCACCGATTTAGTTGGAATTTACCTATTACATAACATCAGAGCCGAAATTCAACCCTTGCAAGGCGGAATATACAGGAACGACGCCCTATTCCCAGTCCACAATTGCACTAATCGGGGCATTGATTTGCTAAAAAAACAATTACATAGATTCCTTTAAAATAACGGTCTCTCTATCACCATCGAGCCGAACCATAAAGTAGTAAACTTCCTAGACGTCACCCTGGATCTCAACAATAAACCAGGTGAAATACTCACATATATTAGCCCACACTCTAACCACCCACCGGCAGTCATCAGAGCAGTAATCAAATCTATCTCGTATAGGATCTCCACGCTATCAGCAAATGAGGAGATATTTATAAACCATGCACAATATTATAATAAGGCTTTTTCTGAATCTGGTTATGAACAATCCATTTACTACATACCTAAATGCCATAACACAGCAATTCGCCATAATAAACTTAACACTAGAACTAGAAATACCTTAGCATATAGCCAGATTCGCCGGAATTTTAGCAGTAACAGCACCTATACAGGGAAGTTTAATGGTGGCAGCGGCCTGCTCCCAACTCCAAGTAGCAAATTAAAAATCAACCCTAGAATAGGAATGAGAAATGGGATGACAAATGACAAATCCCCAGGTAATAATAACCCTAGGAAGGCCTCTACCAACTCCACTAGAACCCCTAGAAGGAATAGACCTAGAAATATCACCTGGTTTAACCCCCCATTGTCATCTAATCTAGCCACTAATATCCCTAAACGCTTCTTCTCTATCCTATCTAAAGATTTCCCCCCAATCATAGATATTACAAACTCTTTAATAAAAATAACATTAAAATCTCATTCTCCACAACACCTAACCTAGCTAGCCACATCGCATTCAGTAACCATCATAAACTAAGACAGTATAACTCCCACACCGCGGTACCACCACCCCTATCAAATACACCACGCCACTACACCAATAATTACTCTAGTAGCACACCTCCCCCATCTAATCCTTCTAGCACTGACCAACCGCTTAGGTTAAACTACCCTACTCTCACTAACCGCAGAAGCAACTGCAACTGCCGTTACCCTAATGCATGCCCATTAAATGGACACTGCCTGACACCCAACATAGTCTATAGGTGCACGGTTAAAACTGCTTCGAATACCAGCTCTTATATCGGGTCTACCTCTAACCCTTTTAAGGTACGCTATAACGCGCACTCTTTTTCCTTCCGAGACCCTAGCAACAGATGTTCGACATCTCTAGCTAGGCTCATTAAAAACCTTAAATTAACCAACATTGAGCACCCACTAAAATGGGATATCGTAGCTAGGGCCCAACCGTTCAATGGACGAAGAAAATCTGTGATCTTTGTATTACCGAAGCATATTACATAACTCTATCACGACCTCTACCGATTAACTATAGAACGGAGGTAACTATTAGCTGTCAACATCGAAGGGCTAATTCCTTCGCCAATAGAATATTTGACCCAACATAGTCATCTAGCCCCATTTTTACTTGTAGCTAATAAGTTAAATAGCTATAACTAACTTAGATAATTATAAGTTACCTCCCTTACATTGTCTCTCAATTAAATAATTTAAAAATTAGCACTTAAATATAAACCACCCACAATTTCTAATCTCTTGAGGAGTTACTTCCCCTGAAACCACCCTCTAATTAGTAAGGTAAATATGTCCTTTGGCGGCCATCTTGTTACCCATAGGCAGATCTCACACAATGCAGCCTCGACAGATGAATACTGCTTGATTATGGCTGACAATTGATACAACCAGGACACCATAGTGAAATACCAATATATGAAACATTACATTATGTAACATTCTCTCCTTATTTTAATTTATATTCCTTTGAAGTTCTGATGAGCCACTCTGTTTTTAAATATGTTAATTATTTTCAACTGAACCAAATCAATAATGATATATAGTCATCTGATCCAGAAATATTATATGGAGTAGCGAAACAATTGTAAACGGACATTATTATTATTAATATTATTATTCTCTACATTCCTTACATCAAACTAAAATATGTTGACAATCTTTTAATAATGTCTTCCTTGTGAAATTTGTGGTCTTGTTTTGCTTAACTAATGAATATATATATATATATATATATATATATATATATATATATATATATATATATATTAGAAAGTGAGGTTTTTTTACAAAATGAAAAATAAACGGTGTCCTACACGAGTGAAAGTATAAAGAAAAAAAGATGAAATCGAAAATGCAACTGGAGTTTTATTTTTTTTTAAATATATATATTTATTTGGTTCCTTTACCGGTTTCGCAGTTCTTCTGCTTTTCAAAAGTAGAGTTGAGATGGAGTGTCTGTGGTTTTTCTCACATCTGGTTGGTCTTTGAATGTTACTTGTTTTATATGGGAAAAAGTGGCTCAAAACGCCAGGTTTTTAGAGAAGTAATTTGATTGGTTGGTCAATAAGTATAATAAATTTCGTGCCAGTTCGCGTTACAAAGTTCTTCAAGCAAGGGAGGGGAGGGGGGTGGGGGGCTCAGGTTGTTTTTTTCATATATGAGTATTTGAATTGCTTTTTACTTAAAAAAAAGGGGCTCACGAAGGCTTTTTTTTTTTTAAATGTAATTTGATTGGTTATAAATGAAATTATGGCTGTCACGTGAACAAGTTCATTATATTTCGCGCCCGTATTTGGGAATTTATTTTGTAGCCTTTTAGAGAATTTTATGACAATAAAAAAAGTGGCTCACGAAGAAACAGAAAATACCCAAGAGACGAATATTACTCCAGTATTAACTAAACTAATCGAAACCATTGAAACAGCAATGCTCCAAAAGCTGGAACAGCCATTAGAACCCAATCTACGAGATGTCTACTCAGTGAAAAACACCCTAATCAATATATGGACTCAAAAGCTCACAGCCCGCAAATTCGCCCTTTGGAATCTCATAAAAAATAATGGCAAGGCAGACATATATGAAAAGTGGCTAAACTCTACCCTAATCATCCTCCTAAAAAAACTCCAGATAAAACCCATCCCGAATGAACCAGAAAACCAACAAAGACTTAGGGAAAAGATGGCGTTAGAAAAATTTAAAATAGAAATAAAACTGTTACGATTAAGAGCCAACTCCAACGAAGAAAAATTCAAGTCACTCGACCAACAGATGGACACAGAAATCTCAAGGCACTCTGAAGGCCTACTCCATGAAAAAACCTTAAAACTTTGGAAAGAAAACTGTGAGGATGAAGAACTAACATCCCTCCAGCGATGGGAAAAAAACGCCACCTGGTTCAAATACTACGAAATGGATTTCAAAAATGAACAACATACAGGTAACCCATTTTTAAAACAAACTAAAACTCACACACCACATGCACAACAAATAACAAAAAAGTAACAAAACATGCACAACAAACAATAAAAAGTAACAAAACGTCCAACATACCCCCAGCAAAACTATAACGATAATCCCAGAACCCATAGACAAAACTATAACCCTACTAACAAAAACCGAAGATCCCCCAACACAAGACAGCACCCTATCCGCAGATCACAACCCACACAAAACCTATTCCAAAACCCTAGACCCCTGCCCACACAGAGCCTGTTCCAAAATCGAAGATCCCAACCCACACAAAGGAACAAAATCTACAACCCGGAATATCAACAAACCGAGCCTCAATACGTCCGAAACTTCTATACAAGACCACACAACAACAGGGGAAATGCCATTATATATAATAATTGTTTCTACTTTAGGCACAAGGCCAGCAATTACCCAGTGTATTACTGGTACTTTATTTTATCGACCCCGTAAGGATGAAAGGCAAAGTCAACCTTGGCGGGATTTGAACTCAGATCGTAAAGGGACTTAACCATGCTGGAAAGCATTGTGTCCGACCCTCTAGCGATACTGCCAATCCAAACAATACCATTGAAAAAACATTCCAGAAAAATCATTTTTTAGACCAAGGCTACAGGACCCACGACACCCGGTGGCACAAACCGATTTTGAAAAACCGAAAATAATCAACCTTTCAAATACAAACCTGTCAGCCCAACAAGTAAAAATTCTCTCCAAAGGACTGAAATTCACACCAACACCACAATACTCTAACCTCAATGAGATAAATGACGATATCTCACACTTTTGTAGAAAATTACGTCTCACATAGGAATTCTTTGACAAGGAGAATAACGATCAATCAATTGTACGGAATAAAAGCAGCTACAACCCAACAAAAGGTAGAAACAGAGTTCTGGACAAATTCTGTGACCACATAGCCACTTTCCCATACCATGAACTACCGCAACCTAAACCCAAACCCAACACGAGTCGAAGGGAATGAGAGATTATCCATGAACTAAAAAACAATACGGACATTATAATTAAGGAAGCGGACAAGGGAAGTACTGTTGTCATTATGGATGCTGAAAAATATAAAAATTCTATGCTCTCTCTCTTACAAAATACTAATTACTATGAAAGAGTAAAAAACTACCAGCAATCAAAAACAATGACCAGATTAAACACACTGATTTATCGATACCAGGAAGACTTAACTAAAAAGGAACGCGATTATTTAACACATTTTGAATACAAAACCAGCAACCTTTACGGACTTCCGAAGATCCACAAGTGTAAAATAATTAACGATGCCTGTAAACAATCCACCTCAGCCTGTGTGAACACACAATACCCCACAGACCTTAAATTAAGACCAATTGTAGCGGGCCCACAATGTGAAACACACAGACTGAGCAACTTTATAGACATACTACTAAAACCAATTCTCAAACACATACCAAACCTTGTAAGAGACGATCTGGACCTCTTAAACCACCTCCCCAAACATGTCAACAACGATACTATTATTGTGTCTTTCGATGTAGTGAATCTCTACACAACGATCCCACACCAATACGGACTACAAGCAATAGGATTCTGGCTAGAGAAATATCCCAATTAGATACCTGACAGAATAGAAAAAAGCTTCATCACCGAGGGATTAAAATTTATCTTACAGAACAACTTTTTTGATTTCGATGGCAGTACTTACAAGCAAATATCGGGGACTGCGGTGGGTACAAAAGCCGCTCCGACATATGCCAACTTGGTCATGGCATACTTAGAAGTCCAGATTTATGAACAGTCCAAATCAAAATATTTATCAGAGAATTGGAAACGCTACTTGGATGATTGTCTCATTCTTTGGTCCCACACACTCAACCAACTGAATGATTTCAAAAATTTAATAAGCGGCATCAATAACCACATCCAATTCACAATGGAATGCAGCTAAGATCAACTCCCATTTCTGGACATCTTAATCTTTAAAAAAAGACACAAATATTCAAACTGACATACACTATAAACCAACAGATTCCAAACAATACCTGCTATTCACCTCCAACCATCCAAAGCACACGAAGACGAACATTCCTTTTAACCAAGCAAGATAATTTGCACAATTGTCTCCAATTATGAAACGCGAAATAAAATACTTCAAGAATTAAAGGAAACTCTACTCGAAAGACAGTACCCACTATTACTAATTACTAACAAATAATGGAATAGAAAGGGCTAAAGTAATAGGCATTGATGAATTACAAAAACAAAAACAAATTCAAGGTACGTCCAATATTCTATCATATATCTCAACACACAACCCAAGAAATGCGGTAGCTTACAACACTATTCACAAGAACATCCCACTACTGAAACAAGACCCAAGAATGAAAAAAGCCCTTGAAACACACAAAATAATCAAAAGCAAAAGACAACCAAAATCACTGAAAACATTACTCACCAATGCCAAATTACCTACCAAAAACCCACAACCAACTGTCAAAAAATGTGGTCGCTCTAATTGTGGAACCTGCACTCACCTCGTTGAAGGCAACACGTATATATTTAAATCAGGACAACATTTTGCTGTAAAAAGTCACTTCACTTGCTCATCAAAAAATCTAATTTATGCCATTAAATGTAAAGGATGCAATGAAGATTATATAGGACAAACTAAACTGACACTCAGAAATAGAATGACAATTCATCGCCAACAATTACGAGATCCAACCACGAGACAGATACCACTAAGCGCACATCTAGACATTTGCGCAAGTAATAAGACACCCAAATTCCAAGTCTTCCCATTTTACCTTTGCGCTGACAATACAACAGAACAAATACGAATAAATAAGGAAAATATGTTTATTCAAAAATATAGACCAGCATTAAATATGGTTTAATATACATTATGTCAACACCATAACATGCTAACCATCCAAACAGACACATACACACACACATAACACCTTCTACTTTAGAAAATAAAAACCCGAACTAAATAAACTTTAATATACGTTTGCGCTGACAATACAACAGAACAAATACGAATAAGTAAGGAAAATATGTTCATTCAAAAATATTCCTACTAACGGAATCATTTTCTTACACACACACACACACACACATACAAAATATATATTCTCTTCATCTTAACATGCTAACCATACTACCACACACACATAACACCCATACACACACACACATAACACCCCCACACACACAACTCCCTCCCCCATTTCTACTAAGAGAATCACTTTCCTACACACACACAAAATATATATATTCTCTCCATATTAACATACTCCCCCACACACACACATAACACCCATATACACACACACACAACTCCCTCCCCCATTTCTACCAATAGAATCATCTTCCTATACACACACACACAAACACACAAATAAACATACATATGTCTACTTTCTTTATTTCAATAGAAAATCTGAACTCTGACACCCCAGCGAACTAGCCATATTCACTGAACCAGAACAATTCTCCCATCCCATTTCTCTTGACCATTCTTTTGCTTGTCATAAAATTCTCTAAATGGCTACAAAAGAAATTCCCAAATACGGGCGCGGAACTTGTTCACGTAACAGTCATAATTTCATTTATAACCAATCAAATTGCATTTAAAAAAAAAAAGCCTTCGGTAGCCACTTTTTTTATTGTCATAAAATTCTGTAAAAGGCTACAAAATAAATTCCCAAATACGGGCGCGAATTTTTAATGAACTTGTTCACGTGACAGCCATAATTTCATTTATAACCAATCAAATTACATTTTTAAAAAAAAGCCTTCGTGAGCCACTTTTTTTATTGTCATAAAATTCTCTAAAATGATACAAAATAAATTCCCAAATACGGGCGCAAAATTTAATGAACTTGTTCACGTGACAACCATAATTTCATTTATAGCCAATCAAATTACATTTTTTAAAAAAAAGCCTTCGTGAGCCCCTTTTTTTAAGTAAAAAGTAATTCAAACATTCATATATGAAAAAACAACCTGAGCCCCCCCCCCCCCCCTCCTTGTTTGAAGAACTTTGTAACGCGAACTGGCACGAAATTTATTATACTTATTGACCAACCAGATGTGAGAAAAACAATAGACCCTCCATCTCAACTCTACTTTTGAAAAGCAGAAGAACTGCGAAACCGGCAAAGGAACCAAATAAATATATATATTTTTTTAAAATAAGACTCCAGTTGCATTTTCGATTTCATCTTTTTTTCTTTATATGTATATATATATATATATATATAACGAAGGAAATGTGGTAAGGAACCAGATGGACCATAACGCACCAAATTACTCAATACTTAGGGTAGTAGAGTGGGTAATAGGAACGAGTAGGACCCCGACGGCTTGAGCTCAGCCGTCGGGGTCCTACTCGTTCCTATTACCCACTCTACTACCCTAAGTATTGAGTAATTTGGTGCGTTATGGTCCATCTGGTTCCTTACCACATTTCCTTCGTTATATATATATATATATATATATATTTATAATACGAAAGTTGGCTGAAAAGTTCATAGACTGACCAAGATTCTCTCGTGGAATTTTAGTTACAATTTTTTACATTCTGCAAGTGGTTTCACTAAATTATTGGTCATACTTTCAACCCAACAAGGTAGATACATAAGCATACTAAGTAAGCTTCTGTCATTTTACCATTAAAAGTAGTGATTCCTGTCACAAGGGCAGTGGAGGCATTTCTGAATTGGTGGTTGAATTGGGTCAATTTAGTTTTAGTAGTTAGTTTAGCTGTTATTATCAAATATCAATGGCGGTGGATTGGCAGTATCGAGTTACGGCCCTTTATGGTCTGAGTTCAAATCCCGCCGAGGTTAACTTTGCCATTCATCCTTACGGGGTCGATAAAATAAAGTACCAGTAATACACTGGGATAATTGCTGGCCTTGTGCCTAAAGTAGAAACAATTATCAAATATCAACCAAGATATAAAAAAAATCTTTGATATGTGATAAACATAACATGTACATAAATTGTAGTGTATATACAAATGTGTCTTTTGGTAGTTATGGGGAGAAAAATATAATTATGGGCAGGTGGCATTATGAGTGGTGAATGTTTACAATAACTTACATCTTACACTCCTTTCCAGTAGTGTCAAATAACACATGTGACCAACAATATACTCCACCCTCCTTCTTTGAGCCAGTTACTTCTTTCAGCTCTTTCATCATTTCGAAGAATTACCACATATGTTTATTTCTTTCATTTTGAATTTCTCTTGGGTTCTCTCTCAGCTCAATTTCTCCAGATGTTTCCTCACTTTAAAGTTTGTTTTTGTGTCCTTCTTTTCCTTCTGAAAATACCCACCATAGTGCTATGTAATAGCTAACAAAATTCATTTTCCTTCTCGCACACAAAATATACATATGGGACACCATTAAAAATATTCTAGACTTTTCTAAAGTTCAGCATGTGGCTTTCCTTGGTTGTTTTTGTCTAAATTCCATTGAAGGAGTGGAGTCTTGTTTATGAATTACAGGCTGGTTCCTTTGCTGGAGAATTTTTAAGAATAAAAGTGAAACAAACAGAAATATAAAATAGAATCTAAACCTTCTCTCTCCCCAGAATATAAACCTTCTCCTTCTTCAGAATGTAAACCACACCCTACAGTAATGTTAAATCTTTCACATGCCACAATGATCTTGGGTGGGGTAAAAGTTTGGTTTAATACCTATTTGTGCAGAATTAAGTAAATGAAAACCAAATCTCCAGTGTACTACAAATAAAATTTTCCCCAACATCTGATATGTATTCCATCACAACTTGGCAAATTGAGAAAAAAATAATCTGCTTAATATCTTTCAGAAGTGTGAAATAAGAATTGACATAATTGTTTGGTGACCTGTCTGGGTACATAGTTCTTGTTTCAGTATAGAATCCTAAACTGATATTCAACATTTGTTTCAGTATAAAATCCTAAACCATTATTCGCTTACTGAATAATATCATTTAGTGATGTTTGCTCAGATTTATTTGACTTGATCACACCCTCCATTTCAATCTTATATAAGATTTGGCAGGTCAGCAGGGCAACAGAGCTGGTTGTTGAAGGTTTTTGCTGAGCAACTGTCACTTGTATGTCCATAGGAATATATCATTAATGTGTTCTGTGTGAATAAGACACGGTCATCTGATCTGACTTGTCTCACAACAGGACAACCCATCTAACCCATGTTAGAGTGGAAAATGGATGTTAAATGGGGATGATGATGATGATCTCCAACCATATCCTGCAAATCAAGTGACTCCTTATAACATCAATTATTGGTTTCTTATATAGGCACAAGGCCAGCAATTTTGGGGGAGGGGAAAGTCGATTAAATCGATCCCAGTGTGTGACTGGTACTTTATTTTATCGACCTCATAAGGATGAAAGGCAACGTTAACCTGGGCGGGATTTGAACTCAGATCATAAAGGGCTGTAACACTATGTTGCAAAGCATGGCATCCAACCCTCTACCGATACTGCCAATCCACCGCCCTATAACATCAATTATTAAAAAGCATCGTTAGTTATTACACTACACCATGTAGCCAGTATTTAATTAGAATAAAGTACATCTCGTTAGTTATTACACTTCACCATGTAGCCAACAGTTAATCAGAAGAACATGATCCTCAGCTAATAATTAGCATATAGTCATCATCATCATCATCATCATCATCATGCTCCCACAACAGGTGCAGCCAGACGTTAGGTTGCCACTCTAGATGCTTTTGCAGTCAGTCATTGCCATTGGTCTCTGTTCTCCATCATGCATAGAAGTTTCTCAGCATTTTGACCAGTCCAGTTTTTAATGTTCTCGGCTCAAGATTTTCTTTGTCTGACTCTTCTTCGCATTCTCTCAACTGCCCCAAAGGATGATTTTGGATAAGGAGTTGTGGTGGGATACATGACCATACCAGGCAAGCTTCCATCTTTTCACCATTGAAAGAAGTTGTTCCTGTCTGCCAGCATATTTGTTAACTTGCTGCCTGACAAAGCTGTTTGTTTTGTGCTCCGTGTAAGGGATATGTAGCAACCTTCTGAAGCACTTGTGTTTGAATGACTGGATTCTTCATTCCATGTGAGCTGTGAGAAGTCAACTCTTGTACTCATAAAGCATATAATGCGACTAATTAATAATAATTATTTCTACTTTTGGCACAAGACCAGCAATTACGCCAGTGCATTACTGGTACTTTATTTTATCGACCCCCGTAAGGAAGAAAGGCAAAGTTAACCTCGGTGAGATTTTAACTCAGACTGTAAAGGGACGTAACTCTATGCTGCAGAGCATGGCGTCCGACCCTCTACCGATACTACCAATCCACCAACTAATTAATAGTAATGATTCTTATATTGAGAGTGAGAGGTGTAAATTTGTAGGGGAAGTGGGTAATATTCATTAAATCAATCTCAGGACATTAGTGTGCTTTAACAACCCTAAAGGAATGAAAGACTAAGTAGGCAACCGGTCATGGCTGTAGATTTTAAAGTGTTCATATTTATCTAAAAAGCTTTCCATCATAATATTATATAAAATCTTTTGTTAAGTTATGCTCCAAACACCATTTTAAGCACAAAAATATTCTTTTTGATGTAAAAAAAATGTTTTCGCTATTTACTACACATGCAATATGTAAGTACAAAGTACAAAAAAAATTTATTGATGTAAATTCTTTTTGTTGTGTACTATACACGATACATATATATAAAATAAAAACACATTACGTGCTTTTTTTTCAAATCTTTATCATTTTTCTATATAACAGGATTTGTTTAGAAATCACTAATCTTTCAACACTTTGTTTTTATCTCTCTTTCTCTCTCTTTTTCTCTGTATATATATATCTGTTAGAACACGAAAAGTGTGAAACAACAGAATGTTCACTTTTCGTGTTCTAACATATATGCGTAGCTTCTTAAAAATTTTTTCGGGGATAGCCGTGGTGGTGGTGATCGTATGTCATTGGCTAATTTTCAACCAATCAGAGTACCTCTCTCTATATCTCTTCCACTGTTACTTACGCCTGTTTCTCTCTATCTGTTCCGTCTCTATATATATATCTTACTCTTTCGCTTTGCACTCCTCCCCTTCAATACCATCTCTCCCCCTCTCTATATATTTGTTACTCTATCGCTGCACGCTCCTCTCCTTCAATATATCAATTACACACGCTTTACACTCCTTTATCCCCAGCGCCCCTATATATACACCCCCCCCTCTCCCGCATCTATATTTTAATGTACCGTTGCACCGTGAATATATGTGTCTATATATATATACATATATATTGTATATACACATTCATGTATGTGTATACACACTCATGTATGTATATACACTGGTTTTATGTGTGTATTGTAAATTTGTACTGTTAAAACACGAAACTAACATTCGATTGACACTTTGATTACCTGTACAGGCAATAGTTATTAGAATGCTGTTGAAGTGTGTATATATTTTTGGGGGACATCCTGTATATACACACATTATATATAATACAATAAACAGATAAATACACACATATATATATGAGCTTATTTAATTATAAATATTGTGAATTTTTAACTCGGTTCAATTATATATATAAATGGTTTCTACAGGACTAGAACTGTTTCATTCGAAAGAAATCATCATAATATTGAGAGGGGGGACTAGATAAAATATTTCAAATCAAATGTATATAAGTTATAAGTTAAAATGTATAAATAGAGACGATAGTGGAGGTATATCTGTTTAGTGGAACAGTAGACGATAGAATTAAATACAGACGATAATCTCCCTTTAATGAAACAGCAGACGATAGAATTAAGGCAATTTAAATTTTAAGCATTTGCATTTTTGCCTTTCATCGTTACGGGGTCGATAAAATAAAGTACCAGTAATACACTGTCACTAGACGACTTTCAAATTGAATTGTTGGTTCCATTTCTTTAGTATTTTCAATTGTAGTTATCTACTTAAAAAGCGTTACACGGTTAGAGACATAATTCGTAAGTTATATCTTCCCTATTAAACCATTGCATTATTTCGCCTACAATAGAACAAAAATGAAATGTTCTTTAAAGAAACAGGAATATAACTTTATAAAAAAAAAAGTTGCATCCGCTTCTTTTATCATTGATAATTTTTTCGTTTTAATATTAATTGTTTTTTGTAGTTGTTTATATTAAAAATCTTACTGTAATATTTACTTAAACGAAGGCAAACATCTAAACTTATAGATTAATCTTGAGCGAAGGACTAGATAAATCTCTCTCCCTCTCTCTCTCTCTCTATATATATATATATATATATATATAAACGAAGAATGATAAAATTTCAAGCAAAGAGTTTAATTAGGTATATTTTGTAATATTATTAACTAATTATTATAATTAACGCGCATATTTTGCTATCCTCAAACACGTTTACACATGGCATGAAATATAACTAATCCGAGATGGCTCGGTTTCATCTTCTAACTGGATATACGAAATCCATTATGTCTTGACAACAACATGAGGTAACATTATGTTATTCACAGACACACTTTGTACACTGTTCCATATCAGAATGTATTTCCTTCGTCACATTCACAAACAGTATTGAAAATATGTTCTTCGGCAAATAAAAATGTTTTGTTCATAATATTTCAACTAGCGATTGCTCTACTCCACGCACGACCACCATAAATTAATGACCAGCTCAACACAAGTATTGGTAGAGCGTCAGACACCATGCTTTGCAGTATTGTTATGGTCCTTTGCATTCTAAGTTCAAATCCTGCCGAGGTTAACTTCGACTTTCATACTTACTAATTCGATAAAATAAAGTACCAGTAATGGACTGCCGTAATGGATTTGTGCCGAAAAATAGAAACACTATTAATGTGCAATAAGAGCAAAATATAACGACATTGCTCAATTATTTTATCTAATGTTGTAATAACACAAGGAAATGTTGTTTGTGTATTTTTTTTTATATTTGCTCATAGGCTTTTACAATTTCGCTCAGCCAACAACTATTAAAAAGTGAGTTGCTTAAGATAACAATTTAATCACAAATTGTTGCTATCTTTTAATACACTCCAACAAGTCATCAAATTATGTACAATAAAAACAAATCTTATTAATTTGCTCAGGGAATATAAAGAAAATGTATATACACTGATAATTGCAATTGTATGTAAATATTTTGTTTTTGTATTGTATATTTTATGTTTTCTATTATGTATAATATATTGATTTAATATTGATTGTTTTTTGTAGTTGTTTATATTAAAAGTCTGAAAATATTTTTATACATCTTACACTAATATTTATAAGATAATTTATAATAACAATTACATAATCTAATTACATTACAACGATAATTTATTATTAATATATATCCTGTTTAACTAGAGTTATTACAAGCGTTGCCTTAAAAAAATATTAAACTAGACATGAAAAATGCGCAAGCTCAAAAGTGCCACAGAATGTTATAATAAACCTTCAAAAGTGTGGGACTAGAGTTGTTGCTAAAAAATATTGTAATCATTATATATCGTACATTCTGTGGCATCCTTTATAAAAATAGCTTAAACCAACGAAGCCTTTATTTTTACGCTATTTCACTTAGTTAATTCTTAGAGTGTAACATATAAAAATAAATACATCTATGTTTAATGTAATAACAGCTATAAATAATTACGTAATATTATTATCATATACTCATAGTAACAAAATAATTGTGTTGAAACTTAATATGATGCTTATATGAACGATCAAATCTATAATGATAATTTCTTAAATATACTAATAGTAAAATAATTTAGTTATCTATTGTTACATTTTCATAGAACTATAATATTAACAATCGTATTGCATTATCAAATTTTTATCACTACAAACTTTCATATTGGAATTACCTTAAGCCACTTATTATTACTTCGCTTTCGTACTTTTACAGCTGTAGATATTGCGCTGTATCTTATATCTAATATCAATATCTCGTGGTAATTTGCATGAAGTGTAAAATAGGTTTATTAATAACTTTAATATGAAATGTATTATACAGGGCTGCGGAGTCGGCCAAAAATTGACTGGCTCCAACTCAGGATCCGATACTCCATTATTTCCTAAATTTCAGCTCCGCAGCTCTGTTATTATATTAATTAATTTATTTTATAGTTGTAAATGATATTTTTATATGTTACACTCTAAGAATTAACTAAGTGAAATAGCGTAAAAATAAAGGCTTCGTTGGTTTAAGCTATTTTTATAAAGGATGCCACAGAATGTACGATATATAATGATTACAATATTTTTTAGCAACAACTCTAGTCCCACACTTTTGAAGGTTTATTATAACATTCTGTGGCACTTTTGAGCTTGCGCATTTTTCATGTCTAGTATATATATGGTGGGTATGTATGTCTTCCAACAATTTGTTTGATTTCCTCTCTCTCTCTCTCTCTCTCTCTATATATATATATATATATATACAAACACTCATATATATGTGTGTGTGTATGTATATTTGTAAGTGTATATATGTATGAATGTGTCTGATTTCTTTTATACTTATACTTCTGAAGTATTACAATCACTATTTTATTCTGAAATTCATCTATCTCCCCTGTAACTACATCTTAAGTTATTATAAGTTTCTTAGCAACTAAAGCTTCACATTACTATAGATGTTTTATTACTGTAGCATGCTTCCATACATTTTTATTGTTTTTCTTAAAGTATTCTATAAATATTAATTTTAACTTCAGTTAATAAGTGTAATTGAACTTATAGGTTCTAGTTGTATACCTATAACTCTATTGTAGTGAGTAATATCTGTGTATCAGTGTGTAATAGTTAACAAAATATATTTAGTTACTGAACGTTATATTTTATTCTTATATCACTGAAAATTTTAACTACGTCTTTAGCTCCCATAAATTTTCACATTTTCCCATCAATATTTGAATACTATTGTTTATAATTATAAATTATAAATTATAAGCTTTCAAACATGCTCCCATGTACGGCAACACTCATCTTTTTCCATTTCTCCGAGGGTTATAAACCCCACTATCAGGCTAGAAATTTCTTTAGTCTAAAATACCTTGAAAGCTTATAATTTATAATTTATAATTTCAAACTCGCGCACCATTTCAAAAACATACTTACATGTTTACGTTTACTATTGTTTATACTTTATTCACTCTTTTTCCCAATGGAATTCTTGAACATGTAAAGTATTTATTTATTTATCTATTCTGATGGGTTATTATAACAGGAATGAATATTCTGGTTAGTCTAACGAAATGCTTTAACTGCTTTATCTAAAATCCTTGTTAATCTTTGTTCTTTACATATATATATATATATATATATATATATATATATATATATAAAAAGAGAGAGAGATAGAGTATATATAGAGAGAGAGTCTGCAGTACTGAGACCAGGGAGACCACTAATCATGAGAGTACTCAATGCATGGACAGATGCAGAGTGGGTATAGAGATATTTACAATGCCGACCGTGGTGTTGCAGTCCAGATTTTACGAATCCATACGTATATACATGCAGAACTGATTTTGGCTTGGTTTCTACAGCTGGAAGCCCTTCCCAATGTCAACCACATTAACAGAGTGTACTGAGTGCTTTTTGTTGCGACACCTACACAACCACTTTACAGTGTGGACTGGAGACTTGGGTGGTGGAGGTACAAGGGGATTGATGAGGTAGATCTCGGGGCTTGGGTGAGGACATGAGTGGAGTGTTAGGACATGAGTGGGGGGTCACGATGTTGGAGGTGTATGGAAGGGATGATGGAGGGGAAGGTGGTGCCTCAATCCATGCATATGGGAAGAGAGGTCTTCTGTATTACTGCATAACACTACAGATCACAATCCTTTGAGAGTTGCAATTGTGCAAGGTCAGCTTTTATCACCTACCAAGTCTTCCTACTCCATAGCTTCCATCAACTTTGAGTGCTCTGCGCCTTTTTATACAGCTGTCATCCTTCATATGCATCACATGTCCATACCAATGCAATCTCTTCTCCTGCACACTGCATCTGATCCCTCTTATGCCCAGTTTTTCTCTCAGTTCATTTATGCTTTGCAGTTCATGTATATTACTATTACACACCCATCAAAGCATGGAAGCTTCATTTCTTTTCAATCTACATAGGTCCTCTGCACTGTGTCCAGTTCTCACTACCATGCAACATTGCTGTTCATATACATGCATCATATATATATATACATACACACACACACACATATATATATATATACACACACACACACACACATATATATACACACACACACACATATACACACACACACACACACATATATATACACACACACACACACACACATACACACACACACATATATATACACACACACACACACACACACACATATATATATATATATATAATATAAGATCAAAAGATGGTTAAAGGAGTTCCATGTATTTTATTATGCGCATTTCAAAAACAAACATCATCATGCAATAATATTTGTGTTTTCATCAGATAAAACAGGAGAACATGATATGAAGGCTAAAAAACACTTGTGGATAGTGCAGTTTTAAATCAACATATCATATATGTTGATTTAAAACTGCACTATCCATAAGTGTTTTTTAGCCTTCATATCATGTTCTCCTGTTTTATCTGATGAAAACACAAATATTATTGCATGATGATGTTTGTTTTTGAAATGCGCATAATAAAATACATGGAACTCCTTTAACCATCTTTTGATCTTATATTATGCATACTCCAGTCCTACAAACTGTAGAGTGCTTCTTATCCGATATCTGCATTGCTTTATTGTACTACAATAAAACTCACCTCCTACATTATATATATATATATATATAGATAGATAGGGAGCAGCGGCTGTTAGGGTAAGACGTATTTTCTTGGGCTCTGCTAGAGTCAGCAGCAACACACAACCACGTGTTGCTACACACACACACAAGAGGAAAGAGAAAATTTAAAATTTATGAGACCAATGGAGATATGTACATTTATATATTTATATCTAGATATTGCTATTATCATTTACAGTCCCTCTGTGTTTAATGTATGTTCATTAGTATATGTGTTGTTATTTCTGCTTGCATTTTGCATATATACATATATATATCTATATATATGCTTGCGTGGACCCCTCTCAAAAATTCGTTGGATTTTCTAATTGGATACCCCGACACTGGATACCAACACTGAATACACCTGAACCTCTACCAGGAAATCTTTCATATCAGTGAACATTTTCTTTTCTTTGCTTCATATATACATATTATATATACTTGTCCGCCATTGCAAAAGGCCATAAATTCAAAATTTTGAAGAGAGAGGAAAAGAGAGAAGTGATCTATGAACTTGTAACATCTCACTGACCCCCCGTCACCACAATAACAATAACGCCTACACTCGCTCCCCACCATCACCACATTACTCTAAGGTCGCTGTCCTGTCCCCTGTTGACATACTGCTGACTATCTTTTGATGTATGTATGTGTATATACATATGTGTATGTGTGTGTATATGTATATCTCAGTGGATGCGACCAGATTTCAACACAGCAACAACTACAACAACAACAGCAGCAACACCAACACCAACAACAACAGCAACAACACCATCGTCTGTGTTGAATGTGTGTGTGTGTGTGTATGTATTTGTATATATGCGGCAGCAATAACAGCATCAACACCATTGTCTGCAGCAACAGCAGCAGTGAAATGAAGGACAACAACAACAACGACAACAACTACAATAACAACTACAACACCAACAACTGCCACCACCATCACTGACCATCCACCACCACCACGCTGATACCATCCACCACCACCACACTGACACCATCCACCACCGCCATTACCAGCGTAAAGCAAACAATTATTATTGTTATTGTTATTATATACAAGCCGAACTGGACTGGGAAAGGTCAACAGTTGACATGATAGTGATTTTGACGATTTTGATTTTGATTTTGATTCAGTACTGTCGGTAATATATGTATATATATATGTTTGTGAGTGGTGTGTGTGATTGTATGCACGAATGAGTGTTGGTATGTGTGGTTGTGGTTTGTATGCATGAGTATTGGTGTGTGAGTCGTGTCAATAAGTTTTTTTTTTTTTTTTTTTTTTTTTTTTTAATGACCATGCTGTAAAATGGAGGGGTAGAGAGGGCCCTTGAGTCTAGTAAGACATCCTCTCTAGTGCTGGTGGCACAAATAAAAGCACCCAGTCCATGCTGTAAAGTGGCGCTGGTGTTAGGAAGGGCATCCAACCAGTGTATCAATGCCAAAAAGCTTATCAGCACAGCAACAAAACAGCATAGAAAAATATGAAGACGTCGCATCTCAGAGTTGCAACACTTAATGTTGGCACTCTCAGAGGTAGATCTGCTGAAATAGCGGAGATGCTGGAGAGAAGGCAGGTGGATGTGTGCTGCGTGCAAGAGGTGAGATGGAGAGGTGCCTCTGCGAGACTAGTCGTAGGCAAGCGTCTTAGCTATAAGCTATTCTGGGTAGGTAAGGATGATGGGTTAGGGGGAGTAGGCATTTTCCTGGCTGAGAAATGGATCAATAAGACAATAGAGGTAGTTCGAGTTAGTAATCGAATAATTAAGCTTAGATTAGTTGTAGGTAGGAGACTACTGACAATC
The DNA here is from genome assembly GCA_964016885.1 of Eledone cirrhosa. Lineage (NCBI taxonomy): Eukaryota > Metazoa > Mollusca > Cephalopoda > Octopoda > Eledonidae > Eledone > Eledone cirrhosa. The sequence continues at coordinate 222,360,977 of OZ024743.1, forward strand.
ATCTCGGTCTATGCTCCCCAAGCAGGCCTAGGCAAAGATGAGAAAGACTGCTTTTATGAGCAACTTTTGCAAACAACCACAATGACAGAGGACGGAGACATCGTTATGCTAGCAGGAGACTTCAATGGTCATGTTGGACAGCTCCAGGATGGTTACACTGGGGTACATGGTGGGCACGGTTACGGTTCAAGAAATGAAGAAGGAGTGAGACTTCTTGAATTTTGTGATGCAAGTACATTGACTATTTGCAACACAAACTTCCAGAAACCTGCCAATCACCTAATAACCTACAAATCTGGTGAGCACATAAGCCAGATTGACTTCCTGCTAGTTAGGCAGCGGGACAGGCAGATAGTGTCTAATACCAAGGCATACCCTGGGGAAGAATGTACCCCACAGCATAGGTTAGTTGTTAGTGATATCTCAGTAAGCAAGAGATGGAATGAGACATATAGGAAGGTGTGGAGAAGAAAGGTCTGGAAGCTAAAAGACCTTTCACTAAAATTCAAATTTAGGAAAGCCCTTCAAGATGTATATGACGAAAAAGAAGACGATTTAGAGACGTATGACATAGATAATAACTGGAAGTTCTTATGTGACAACTTGCTGCAGGCTACTGATGAAACCTGTGGCTGGAGCAGAGCTCCAACCAGACAGAGAGTGACCTGGTGGTGGAACAGCACAGTAGATAAGGCTATTAGAGACAAAAGACTAGCATGGAAGGCTTGGAAAAAGGGTGGGAGTAGGGAAGAATATACAGCCACTAAGAGAGAAGCTAGACGTCAGGTGTACTTAGCACGCAGGGAGGCAGAGAGTAGGAGGTTTGCCAATGTTCTGCGATGGGATGATCAGAGGCGTGCGGTGTTCCACATTGCAAGGCAGTGTGTCAATGCAAATCAGGATGTTGTTGGTGATAAATGTGTCCGGGATGATGCCGGTGTACTTAGTGTCACGAATGACCAGAAAAAGGAGGCCTGGAAATGTCATTATGAGAGACTGATGAATGTGGAGAACGAATGGGAGAGAGAGAAATTACCCTTGGTAGATCCGACAGAGGGACCAGCTATTGAGATTGACGAATATAGGGTCCAAGAGGCGATTAGGGAAATGAAAAATGGTAAGGCGGCCGGACCATCGGGAATAGTTGCTGAGATGCTGAAGGCATCAGGGAACGTAGGCACTAAACTGGTTGCACGCATCATCAATCAGGCTATATATGGTGGTGTCATACCCAAAGACTGGTGCAGCAGTATTCTCATAAATTGCTACAAAGGTAAAGGGGATGCTTTGGAGAGGAGCAATTATAGGGGTATAAAACTGATAGATCAGGTTATGAAAGTGGCAGAAAGGATTTTAACACAACTAATTAGAGAAAGGGTCAAACTAGATGAGATGCAGTTTGGTTTTGTGCCTGGGAAGAGTAAAACAGATGCCCTCTTCTTGGTGAGACAAATGCAAGAGAGGTTCTTAGAGAAGAATAAGCCACTATACTTAGCCTTTGTTGACCTAGAGAAGGCCTTTGATAGGGTACCCCGATCTGTCATCTGGTGGTCCCTAAGGAAGCTGGGTGTTGAGGAATGGCTTGTGAGGACAGTGCAAACTTTGTACAGAGGTACTCTCAGTAAAGTCAGGGTAGGAATGGAGTTTAGTGAGGAATTCCAGATACAAGTAGGAGTACATCAGGGTTCGGTCCCCAGCCCGCTCTTGTTCATTATAGTCCTCCAAGCCATAACAGAGGAGTTTAAGACTGGCTGTCCATGGGAACTTCTCTATGCTGACAATCTGGCTCTTATGGCAGAATCAGTAGAGGAGCAAGAGAATAAATTCCGGCTATGGAAACAGCAGTTGGAAGCAAGAGGACTGAGAGTAAATCTAGCTAAGACAAAAGTGTTGATGAGTAGAAAAGAGGACAAAACCCTGATTCCGTCAGGGAAATGGCCATGTTCGATATGCAGAAAAGGAACTGGCATAAATTCTATAAAATGCACACAATGCAGGTCCTGGGTACACAAGAGATGTAGCGGGATAGCAGGCAAACTAACAGGTAGGGAGAAATATATATGCAGTAGATGTACAGGGAAATTAGACAGTAGAAGTCGCACTGATAGACACATTTTTCAAATGCGAGAGGGCACTATAGAAGTGGTGGATAGCTTCCGGTACCTAGGAGATCAGATTAGCATGGGAGGAGGGTGTTCCGAGGCCATAGTATCTAGAATAAGGACGGGTTGGAAGAAGTTTAGGGAGCTGCTTCCTCTGTTGACGAAGAAGGGTTTCTCCCTGCATACGAAAGGCCGGTTGTATGATGCCTGTGTGAGGAGCGCGATGCTGCATGGTAGTGAGACATGGGCAGCAACTGCAGAGGATATGCGACGGCTGGAGAGAAATGAGGCAAGCATGCTCCGTTGGATGTGCAGTGTAAATGTGCGTGAACGAACCAGCATAAATGTGTTGAGAGAGAAACTGTCTGAGAGGGATAGAATGTAGTGTACGGGAGAGGAGACTGAGGTGGTATGGACATGTGATGCGCATGGAGGATGACCGATAGGTGAAGAAGTGCCAGGAAATGCCAGTTGAAGGAAGACGTGGTAGAGGTAGACCACGAAAAACATGGGCGGAGGTGGTGAGAACAGACCTCAGATCATTGAAGCTCACGGTGGAGATGACGAGGGACCGTGACGAGTGGAGAGATGCTGTGCTGAATAAGACCCGTCCCACCCTTGCAAGCAGGGAAAAGCGGACGTAAAATGATGATGATGATGATGATGATGATATATACACACACATATCTTGTGTGTATTATGTGTGTTGTTTAATTGTGATCATCATCATCACTGTACACAATAAAGTGATTCCTAATAACTATTTGACTGATTAAATCCATAAAATGTTTTTATCTCGACATCTGAGTGGCTACCAGCCATTCTGCATTATATCCATGCTATGGATTTAATCAAATATTTACCTACTCACATACACCACACTTATACCTGGAATATTTACATATAGAACAATATATAAATTGATTTCTTATTTAGGCTCAAAGCCAAAACCTTTATAAAATAACTAATGTATATTTTGTGTTTGAAAAAAAAAATTAAACATATATACATATTGATGTAGGCATGGCTGTGTTATTAAGAAGCTTGCTTAGCAACCACTTGGTTTCAGGTTTACTCCCTCTGCATGGCACCTTGAGCAAGTACCTCCAGTCAACCAATACTTTGAAGTTTGGTAGGCAAAATCTATGCAGAAGTTTGTCATATATATGTATCATTATCGTCATCATTTAACATCTGCTTTTCCATGCTGGCATGGGTTATTACAGACCAAATCAGCACTCAATTGGAGCCACAATTCCAACAAAGGGACCAGAGACCACATCTGGCTCATGTATGCTCCTACACTTTACACAGTGTATTATGTTCATTTTATCATGGTGCCATCTATATGGGGGTGTGTTAATTATTAACTTGTAGAGCATTGCAGCAAGCTTATAAAGGTGAACTGTTGACAGAAGGGATTTTACTGCAGACCAATTATTGAACTGGACCTAAAGATCAAATTCTTAGATATTTCTTCAACTGCTGAAAAAGTTCAGGACTACTATGATCATTGTGACCTTTGGGTAGAGGTAAGAGAAAATCTTTCAGAAAAGGCTATCAAGAGTTCTTTCCTAACTGCAATTGGAAAGGAAGTATTTTCACTGGTGAAGACATTGATCTATCTGAAAGATCTCAAGTCAGTGTCCTTAACAGAAATACAGGAAGCTCTTTGCAACCATTTCAAACTAGCAAAGTTTCAAGCAAATGAGAGGGTGAAATTCAACACATAAGTGCATGGTGAATCTGAGGTCTTCTGTCAATTCATCTTGAAACTACAACACCAGGCAATCTAATGTGAAACAAGTTATACACAGCAGCCTGGGATTGTCTCATTGCCAGAATTAACAAACTATTTCTCTTGGAAAATCCGACATTCTAAGACTTGTGTACAGTCTGCAATAAGGCTGAGGATGTGCGGAAAAATCGTCAGTGAGCCAGCTGTCTTATTCCAGATGCATCAATCACAAGGTCAGATCTCAAAGGACAAAAGGACTGAACATGGTAATTCAAAACAGACAAACAAAGGAAATGGTTCGTTCAGTTCTAGTTATTCTTGTGGCGATAAACACCTAAGACAAGAGTGTAAATTTTGTAATGTTATTTGCAGAAAATGCCATAATTCAGGGCACATAGATCAAATTTGTAGGAGTATGGTGCTTATAGCCACAGTAAATCTAAGTGATGACCTCAATTTGGTTACTTTAGCAATCACAGGCTCAAGACATATTGTGCAGACTTTCAAGTCAAGTACAAATAGAATTCCCGATTTCATCAATGACGTAGAATCGTTGATAAGCCTGAATTCCATGAAAAAAGTTTTATCCGCAGACTGAAATGCATTCAACTGTTGCCAAAACTGTTGGTGTGACTAGACACAAGGTAGAGCTGGTAGGACAGACTAGCATTCCTATTTACAACTCTAAATAATCAATTGTAAACTTGTCTCTTTCAAGTATCCAAATCTAGCTACTCAATTCTTGACCTTGACTCCATGAAAGCTTTGATTATTTCTTTAACCTTTTCTATTCAATACATTTCTGACATTCAAGAGCTGATAGATCGTTGTTAAAAATCCAACGGTGGCAGGAAAATTAAAAACATCCACCTCGATGTAACCAGAGAAACTATATTTATGAAAAGGTGCATGATCTCAAATGATTTGAGAGACACTGTTAAACATGAATTATACAAGATAGTTGAGCGAGGCATTCTAAACCCTGTAAATGCATCTCAATGGCTTAAACCAATTTGACACCAATGCAGTGCAATGGTGTGACCTCCTAGGATCTGTGGTGATTACAGAATCACCATTAAGAGAGTTTCATACAATTATGGGTGTACAACAGAAGAGCTGGAAGATGTATTAGCTAAAATGAATTCATCCACAATATTCTCAACTAAAGATTTGAAGAATGCATTCTTGCTATCAACCATTTCTATGTATCCTTCTTGGGATTGAAAATAGTTTATTTCACTGATGCTCCCACAACTAACTAGCCTTGTGCCTCTATTACATACAAAGTCTACCTTTTCTGTTAGACTGCCCTCAATCTCACTACACCTTTTTATTTACATTGTGTACATTATATTGAGTTTCTACCTAATCCTTTTCTACATATTAAGCAAAGCCACTTACCTGATGGGATCAGAGCCTTGTCTATTTTCCTACATGCTAAAACTTTAGGATTCCCAAATTTACTCTACGCCCTTTTGATTCTAAGTTCCAAAGCCAGAATTTCTTCTCTAGCTCTTCTACTGATTTGTCTATAGAAACCAGGTGGTGAGTATATAGAAGATCCCATGGACAGCCAGGCTTAAACTCCTCTGTGATGGCATGGAGAACTATAATAAACAAGTTGAAAACTGAGCCCTGATGAACCTGCACTTTGAATTCCTTACCTAACCTCACTTCACTGACAGCTCCTTTGTTCTCATAAGCCATACTTCTGTGCTTAGTTTCCCCAGGGACAACCGGATGACAGATTATGGTACTCTGTCAAATGGTCTTCTCCAGATCAAGGAAAGCTAGATATAGTGGCTTACACTTAACTAGGAACTTCTTATTAAGAAGAGGGCACTGCTCCACCCTGGCATAAAACTAAACTGTGGTATACCTCACGTCTCTGATCCTTATGTCACAAGATATTGGCCAACCTCCTTAGCTACCTGGTACTGCTACCCTCATTTTTCTAGCCTTTCCATGCCTGTTTCTTGGCTTTCATACCAAGAATATAAATGGAATGAAGAAAAACATTGACCTGGTTACAATGTTCTTGAAAGATATAGGATTGGAATTTGGCCAGGATAAATTCAGGATGGGGAGGAAACTGATTATCATGATGACATTAATGGTGACAAAGGTGATGGTGATGACATTAATGGTGACAATGGTGATGGTGATGACATTAATGGTGACAATGGTGATGGTGATGACATTAATGGTGACAATGGTGATGGTGATGACATTAATGGTGATGGTGATGGTGATTACATTAATGGTGACAATGGTGATGGTGATGACATTAATGGTGGTGATGGTGATGACATTAATGGTGACAATGGTGATGGTGATGACATTAATGGTGACAATGGTGATGGTGATGACATTAATGGTGACAATGGTGATGGTGATGACATTAATGGTGGTGATGGTGATGGTGATGACATTAATGGTGACAATGGTGATGGTGATGACATTAATGGTGACAATGGTGATGGTGATGACATTAATGGTGGTGATGGTGATGGTGATGGTGATGACATTAATGGTGACAATGGTGATGGTGATGACATTAATGGTGACAATGGTGATGGTGATGACATTAATGGTGACAATGGTGATGGTGATGACATTAATGGTGACAATGGTGATGGTGATGACATTAATGGTGGTGATGGTGATGGTGATGACATTAATGGTGACAATGGTGATGGTGATGACATTAATGGTGACAATGGTGATGGTGATGGCATTAATGGTGACAATGGTGATGACATTAATGGTGACAATGGTGATGGTGATGACATTAATGGTGGTGATGGTGATGGTGATGACATTAATGGTGACAATGGTGATGGTGATGACATTGATGGTGGTGATGGTGATGGTGATGACATTAATGGTGACAATGGTGATGGTGATGACATTAATGGTGACAATGGTGATGGTGATGACATTGATGGTGGTGATGGTGATGGTGATGACATTAATGGTGACAATGGTGATGGTGATGACATTAATGGTGGTGATGGTGATGGTGATGACATTAATGGTGACAATGGTGATGACATTAATGGTGACAATGGTGATGGTGATGACATTAATGGTGGTGATGGTGATGGTGATGACATTAATGGTGACAATGGTGATGACATTAATGGTGACAATGGTGATGGTGATGACATTAATGGTGGTGATGATGATGATGACAATGATGGGGATGACAGTGTTGATGATGTTGACAGTGGTGGTGGTGACAGTGGTGGTGAAATAAAGTACCAGTAATGTACTGGTTAATTGCTGGCCTTGTGCCTAAAGTAGAAACAATTATTACATGACTACACATAACTACATACTATTACTACATGTTACTACCACATTACTACATGATGATGATACCACTGCATTACATGTTACTACCACATTACTACATGATGATGATACCACTACATTATTACATGTTACTGCCACATTACTACATGATGATGATACAATATTACTACATGTTACTACCACATTACTACATGATGATGATACCACTACATTACTACATGTTACTACCACATTACTACATGATGATGATACCACATTACTACATGTTACTACCACTACATTATTACATGTTATTACTATATTACTACACATTACTACATGTTATTACCACATTACTGCACATGATAATATTATTACATTAGCACAACTGCACATTACTGCTACATTAGTACACATAATGATCATACTACCACATTTCTACATGTTATTACTACATTACTACATGTTACTGTTACATTAGTACACATGATAATGATGATACTACCACATTACTACATTACTGCATGTTACTGTTACATTAGTACACATGATGATGATGATACTACCACATTACTTCATGTTACTGTTACATTAGTACACATGATGATGATGAAACTACCACATTACTACATGCTATTACTATATTACTACACATTACTACTACACTAGTACACATGATGAAGATAATCATCACACTACCACACTACACATTTTATAGACCCACCCAGAGAAAAATGAAAGGCAAAATTGATTCTGAGTAGGATCAATTTTCAAATTCAGAATGTAGACAGCATGTAACTAAATATGGTAAAAGCATTTATTTTGTCTGAGATTCTGCAATTTCTGTTACTGCAACACTTCCCATTAAATAGAAAAATTACATCAACAACAAAAAGTAAAATTTAAAAAAAGTGATAATAATAATAAAGGTGACGAAGTGGCAGAGTTGTTAGAACATCAGAAAGAATGATTTGTGGTGTTTGTCTGGCTCCCTGCTTTCTCAGTTCAAATCCTGTCGAGGTCAACTTTGCCTTTCACCCATTCGAGGTTGATAAAAAAAAAGTACCAGTCTAGTACTGGGGGTCGATTCTTCCTCTATATCTCTTTTTTTCCTCTTTATCATTCTCTGGAAGAAACTGCTGTATTCAAACCTGGAGAAGGATGGGCTTTGGCAGGTTTAAAATTACCCTTCAGGTGACCAAGTGCTGAATCTGGTGCATTATTGCACCAGCTTCAGCAATTCTTGCACTTAATTCAGCCTCTTGCCTTCTACCACTCATGAAAATAGCTGCGAGATACTTGAACCTACTTCAGTGCAACTCCACTCACATGCAGAGCTCACTGCACAGGTTTTCTCCAGAAGTCTATATATAATTATATATAAAAATGACTTCTACTGGACTAGAACTGTTTCACTAATATGAAATCATTAGGAATATATATATATTTGTTCATTTCTTTGGTGATCCAAGTTGTTAGGCTCTACAACTCCTTCCCAGAGCCCATGATCTTGCATTACCACAGAGCAAGCTCATAGTTCCAGAGCCAACATCTGGATAGTTAGTGCTTTAGATTTGATGTATTATGTGCATCCCCTTTTTTCACTTATGTGCTCCATTCTCCAGTATAAAATAATTTTAACTTACAGTTTGGCAAGTTGATAAACCTAGTTTTTGATACTTGTTGCTCAAGAAATTAATGTGCAAGTGGGTGAGCATTCCACTGATACATATATCTTTAATATAGCTCACTTTTGCAAGCTAAAGGAACTAGAGCTATGTGAAATGAAGTGTCTTGCTCAAGGATACATTGCACTGCTTTGAATTGAACTCATGATATTATGATTGTGAGCCAAGCACCTTAGCTACTAAGCTATGTGCCTTTACACTTTACATTTAGGACAATCTAACTCATAGAACTGGTAACAGGTTGTATAAAGAGATTTTACAGTCTGTATTGTTTCAAATTCTGAAAGGAAAATAGAAAAATGCAAAAAAATATATAAATACCATGTGTGTGTATACAGGATGTTGTATATGGATATTTTTTAGGTACAGAGCTGGTGCCTGAATATTTAACACCCTAGTCTAGCCCTACAATGTCCACTCTCTTCTACCAACTATATACCCTATTCTCTAAATAAAATAATTTCAACTTACAATTTGATAAGTTGATTAACCTAGTTTTTGCTCTGACTATGCTGAAGAAATTACAAAGCATTGTATAAGCTTTTGTATAAATTAATTAAATTTATAATAATTTTCTCTGATCAATAAATAAATTTCTAAATATTTTTGCCATGTAACAGCATTGTGGAAATATCCAAAGCATTTTCCACTGCACAGTCCACACTCACCCATGCCAAATTATGTGACAGGTCATAACACTATACAACCTTCTCCACCACTTCGGATATTTTCACAACTGTTATGCACCAAAGATGTTTATTTATTGATCACAGGAAATTATTATATATTTAACCCTTTAGCATTTACATTACTCTATATATACTATTGTATTTTTGTGATAAAGGCTTTATCTCACATAATATCGAATCTATGAGATTTTGATATTATTTATTTTGAGAATACCTTAACATCAGTATGAGTGGCCAGTAACAGCTGGTTTGAACAGAAAGAGGTGAGAGAATTCTGGCCGGTTTAAATGCTAAAGGGTTAAGGATCAATAATATATCTTTCCGAGGTGTGCCTCCTAAGCAGCTGCTTACTTAGTCTAATGGTAGCACTAGCCCTACTTACTTCATACATTACTTTAATTAAGGTAAACAAGTTTGAGATAGGATGTGATATGGCAAGAACTGAATCAAACACCATGGTTCTACTTTTAGGTATATTTCTTTAGAACAATTGAATTCAGGTGCAATTAATTTCAAAATTTACCTTTTCAAAACTAACCACACCCATCATCTCTATCTCTCTCTGTTGAAAAAAATAAAATTTACAGCTCACCACTATACAGGTTTAGCTGGTTTCCTAAAAGGTTGCATCTCATAGCAGGTTTCTCAGGTGTTTTAATGCTAGGGACTTCAGGCCTAACCTCAAAAGCATTTAATCCTTTAGCATTTACAATACTCTATATATACTATTGTATTTTCGTGGTAAAGGCTTTATCTCACATAATCGAATCTATGAGATTTTGATATTATTTATTTTGAGAACAATACATTAACATCAGCATGAGTGGCAAGTTATGGCCAGTTTGAACAGAAAGAGGTAAGAGAATTCTGGCTGGTTTAAACGCTAAAGGGTTAAATTTTTGCAAGTTGAGATGCATATGGAGAGAATTTTCTTAGCAGGAAGAATTGGGGAAGTTGAACACAACTTGAGTGATGAGAGAAGTAGGTCCACATCAAGACATGAGCATGGCAGAATTTCCAGAGGGCCAACTTTCTAAACAGGAAAGAGTGGGTAGAGTGATTAGTGTGAGGTATGGGTTTTTGACACAACATGGCTAATAAAAGAAGAGAGGAGTGAAGAATTAAGAGTCATGATTAAAGATGGCATGAGGACAGCCAGCTCTGAGGAACAGAATCATTGTGGTAATGGTAGACAAGGCAAAAAGAGAGAGTTTAAATGAGTCTGTGGATGACTTTGTGTCAATAATAATACTGCCAAAATATCTGGCACTTGCTGACTTTTGTAAAGATATTTGTTGTTCTAATTGCTTTGTTTTTGTTGTTGGAAGGACATAGTATGCACTGGGTGCTTTTTGTTGTCACCAGCATGACCACCTTACAGAGTGAACTAGGTGCTCGTTCTCATATCACCAGCATGACCACCTTATAGTGTGGACTGGGTGCTCTAGTTGTTGCACCAGATCAGCATACAGGGTGGACTTTGTACTTTTTGTCATAGCAACAGCATTGTGGGAGATTAGATGCATACCCAGCTTTTATGGGCTGGGGAGGTGAGGTGTATCAGGGCTGGGAACAGGTAAGCAAATTTGACATCAATTAGGCGCATGGGATATTTAGCATGTGAGAGTGGGATATTAAGGTGGAGGAGAGTGATGGCAACAGGATTGATGCAGACTAGTGTGTCCTCTACATGTTTGTTTCATTGTTTCATTTCATTTTGTGCACTTTGAAGGGCAGGTTTTCTGCAGTACATCCATCAGAGCATATAAGCTTCATTTTTTTCCAGTCTTGATAGGTCCTCTGCACATATTGCCCAGGTCTCACTTCTATGCATTGCTGTTCGTACACAAGCTTTATACAATTTACCTTTCATTTTAAGAGAAAAAATATTTGTAGCTAACAGGGGTTTCCATCCCATTCTCACTCTGGCTACTTTACTTTCAGAACACCCACCTCTACTGCTAATTTGGTCCACTAGGTAACAAACTATTGACTACTTCTACGGAACCTTCTGAGCATTTAAAGGGGCCTGTTTACTGTGAGTTCATGCTACTTACTGCTCCTGTGCATTGGCCACATACAAAATCTACATTCTTTGCTAGTCAGCCCAAGATCCCACTACATTTTGTGTACTGATAGTTTACATTTGGGACATAGGATGGAATTTCTACCAACTCCTTTCCTGCACACTGAGCAAGGCCATTTCCCTGAGGGAATCTGGTCTCTGTTTTCCTTTTAACTTACTATAACCTCAGTCTTTGCCATGTTGATTTTAAGACCTTTTGATTCTAAGCAATGTTTCCAGGTTTGGAATTTTTTCTCTAATCCTGCTTTAAGGGTTAAATCATCTGCATACAAGAGTTCTCATGGGCAACCTGTCTTAAACTCTTCCATTATAGCCTGCAGCACAATAATAAACAGGAGAGGGCTAAGAAAGGAGCCATGATGGACTCCTACCTGAATGCTAAAGTTGCCTCTATATATATATAAAGATTTTAAGAGGGTCCGTCGAGCTGCCGATTATTGAGTCGGGTAGGATCGATATAGATCGAACCTTGAGCTGATCAGTGGCGAAACGCGTGTCACCTATCAATAAATGCAATGAAGGAATAATCAATCGTTCTTTTTATCCTTTCTATATTTTACACTCTGTATAGCTCTACACATCATCACAGAAGTGAACCTAAACATCGAGTGCTCACCCGGGTTAACCTGCAGTAACTCCTAGTTACACCCACTGGATATATATAAAGATAGATAGATAGATCAGGATTTTACCAGCTTTAAACTAGTAAAACCATTATTCAGCAGAGTACTTGAGATAGTTGAGTGTACCCTGACTTTCACTAATATATATATATGTATTTTTGAAAAAGGGAAAAGAATGACTTCACAATTTAATTTTATAATATTATAATTTTACAATTTGGTTTTGTAGATCTAGTAAGTTTCTTTTTAACTTCGCTGGGAGATTTTTTTAAAATTTCTAGTTAACTTTCCTGGAGATCAGTTTGACAATTGCCACCGACGAATGCGAGAAACTTCTCCAGGAAAGTTAACCAGGAATCTTTAAAAAATCTCCCCACTGAAGTTAACAAAGAACTTACTAGATCTACAAAACCAAATTGTAAAATTATATTATAAAATTAAATTGTTTAGAACTATAAGTGAAGTCATTCTTTTCCTTTTTCCAAATATACCTAACTGTACCAAGGATTTCATACATTTTCCAATATATATATATGTGTATATATATAATAGAAACAAACAAGGGAGTTTCGTTTACATATCAAAAATATTTATTGTGTATCGACCTGTTATGCGTTTTTCACAGAGGATTGGCTCAAGATAACCTATAGGAGTTATGGACCCGATTCCAGTATCGATCTGCTCCTCTGACTGGTGATGTGACAAAAATATAGCAGGTCAATACACAATAAATATTTTTTACATGTAAACGAAACCTCCTCATTTTTTTTTCTATTATACACACTCTGCTTGTGCATAGAGTGCTTGAAAACAGAGAGAGAGACTGATAGACTGACAAACCGTAAAAGAAAGGCATAAACATATATTGAAGCAAAATATATTCGGATTCTTTTCTTTCTAAACAAAAGAAAGCAGCACATTTTGTATTTGTTTGCTTTATTTATTTTTTCTATATTGTTCAAATATATATATACACATATATAGACATATATGTAATGTATGTATATATACATATATGTATATACACATATATAAACATATATATGTAACATATGTGTATATATATATATATATATATCATCATCATCATTTTATGTCCGCTTCTCCCTGCTTGCAAGGGTGGGACGGGAACTGATTCTGGCTTGATTTCTACAGCTGGATGCCCTTCCTAACACAAACCTCATTTACAGTGAGGGCTGGGTGCTTTTTTACTGTGGTGCCTACACGACCACTTTACAGTGTGGGCTGGGTGCTTTTTTGATAGGGGCCCTAGTCCCTATCATCTCATTTCTACAGCTGAGTAAACTGGAGCAATGTGAAATAAAGTATCTTGCTCAAGGAAACGACACATCATCCGGTCTGAGAAGTGAATTCACAACCTTTCGATTGCAAGGCCAATGCTCTAACCACTAAGCCATGTGCCTCCTTATATATATATGTCTATATATATATATATAGACATATATATGTAGTGTATGTATATATATACATATATATGTCTATATATATAGACATATATATGTAATGTATGTATATGTTTTATAAGATATATAGTTATTTCAAGGAACACAGCTGTTGGCCAAACATTTTTCTCAATATAACCATATACAAAATCCCTCATCGTTCCATATCCATGGTCCAAGGTTGAGAAACTATATGAAATAAACACTTTGTTTTAAGACTAAATCATTATTGTTGTTCACATCATCATCAACACCATTACTATTATATCTTTATTAGAAGTAGATTGAATTGCTACTTGTAGTAATAACCATTATTACTACAAATCTTAGAATAGATTTGTAGTAATAAGGGTTTCTGATTTAGGCACAAGGCCAATAATTTTGGGCAACGGGAAAGTCAATTAAATCGACCCCAGTGCATTACTGGTATTTTATTTTATCGACCCCCGTAAGGATGAAAGGCAAAGCTAATCTCGGCAGGATTTGAACTCGGAGTGTAAACGGCCATAACTCTATGCCACACAGCATGTTGTCTGACATTCTACCAATACTGCCAATCCATCACCCTTAGATTTGGAGTAATAATAATAATATGTAAAATGTTAGTGCTGGTGCCATAATAAAATGCACCCAGAATACTCTGTACACTCTTCATGCATGTGCCACAATAGAATGCACCCATCATTTTACATGCTGTAAAATAGTTGGCATTAGGTAGGACATCTAACCAATCAAACTGGGAGGTATGAGCATGATGTGGTCACCTGACTTTTCTATACTCAGAACAAGACAACCCATCCAACCCAAACTGGCATAGCAAACCGATATAAAACAGTGATGATGAATCCCTTCTAAGTCACAGTTATATATTTTTTTTCTTTGAAACAAATCACCATGGTGTTGTTCTTAGAAAGTGTACGGTGTACCTTCTGAGAGCATCATGTCATCTTTTGGAGCTCATAATATACAAGTTTTCCCCAGGTATTGCTATTAATTACATAAAGAAAACAGTTGTTGTTATTGTTATTATGATTTTTATTATTATTATTATTATTATTATTATTATTTTTATATTTTCGCTTAAATTGAAATACATAATTTTTTTATTCTATCATTAACCAAATAATTTTTCTTACTTTGTTTCTTTTCTTTCTTATCAAATAGAATACACACACATAAACATACATACATACATACAAGCACACAAATGTTTATACATATATATATATATATATTTATACACACATACATACATACATATATACATATATACATATACAAGTGTGAGTGTATATATGTATGTACATGTATATATATACAAATATATATATAAACATACATACATATATATACAAGTGTGAATGTATGTATGTAGATATATATGAGTGTGTATATATATATATATATATATATATATATATATGGATAAGATGTTACTAGTTAAATGACTAGTAAAACAATTATTCAACTTAGTACTCGATACCTTAATGAAAGTAGAGTGTAAATAATATTCATTACATATAAGCTCAACATATGTATGTGTATATGTGTGTGTATATATATATATATATATATATATATATATACGGTATTAAACAAATGGAAACTATATTTATAAAACCATATTTATTTCATTATACATATTTCGGGGATACCATATTAAAAATATGGCATGCCTTCTTCAGATAAAATACAATATATAAACAGTTTTATAAATAATTTTGACGTACCATAAATATTGATAAACTTTTATGTAAGAAATTGGTTAAATATCACTCAATTTTTAATAGACATACTATAAAATTAACTTACTCGTCCACCAAAAATTTAGTACAAAATATTAACAGAATAAATAATAGGAATCTAAAACCTAGCCAAAATACCGATAATAGCCAAAACAATATTCAATTAAACAACTGTAACTGTAGAAATAAATCTAAATGTCCGTTAAATAACAATTGCTTAGTTAAAAATATAATATACAATTGTAATGTTAAAACTAACTTAAATTCTTTTAACTATGTTGGTTCCACCTCGACAGAATTTAAACTTCGCTACAATAATCATAAGAATTCTTTCACAGATCCAAACAAGAAATCTTCAACTTCACTATCAGGCTTACTCTGGCAACTTAAACATGATAACGTTGGGTATTCGATGTTTTGGAATATTGTCTCAAGAGGGATTCCTTTTAATTCCTCATCTGAGACATGTGACCTCTGTGTGGAGGAGATATTCTTTATATTAAAATCTAAAAATTCCCTTAATTTAAGGAGCAATTTATTCAGTTGCTGCAGACATAGATTGAACTCAACGTTTAAATATAAATATAAATTTAAAATGTAGTATAATTAGTTAAGATATTTAATTAATGTATGAAACCTGACGATAAATCTTTCGATTCCTTCAACTTTTTCTTTTAAACCTTCTTCATAAATATATACTAATGATGTAATTAAACTACCCTAAAATGTAGATGCTCCCAATCTATTGAATAAATTTTACGCTAGATAAACTTCTATACTAAATATAAGAGCATCCGTAGAACCACAGGGTCTCCTAAATCTTTTAAATGATTTCTGCTAAATAAGTTTTGTTGAATAATTTTTGGTTTTTTGTTTGCTTTTTGATTCTGATTGCTTCTAATGAACTTGGCAATATATTGTCAGATAAATTGGAAGGGTAGATTTCTGTGGTTGATATGGGGTGCATACTGTGTTTTTTACGGCCCGAGATACTCTAGGGAGTGATGAAAATTTTTTTAACGTTTTGATATCTCTGTGTTGATATATTAATATCTGGTTGTCTCTGTACAAAGGCCATATGTATTAATATGAATATGGAATGATTACAGAGTATATTTTATTTTATCTGTTTATTTTATCTGTCCATGTACATATATGTGTGCATACATATATATATATGTATGTGTGGGTATAGCTTTGGATATGTTACAGATATGCATAATATTCTATACATGAACGATAATCATGTACGTGAGGGCAGGAGTATTAATATATATTTTTTATGTATATATATATATAATAAAATCTTTTATAACACAAGGGAAAAAATTTTTTTCTGTGAAACAAGAAATTACAGAGTTGATCACATAAGATCATGGGTATGTCTATTGTATCAACTAGAACTTGAGATGACCTTCTCTTTTTCTCTTTCTTTCCTTTTCCGGAAAGTACATATATACTTATATATTTCCGTATTTTTTGAAGTTTTATCTCAGTTTTTGGTACATCGACCTCAGAATTTTAAACTAAACATATGGTCATTATTTTTCACACATTATATATCTATGTCTCATTCATGAATATTGATATTTACATTATAATACCCAATTCATATGAATTGATAATTCAAATTGACAGGACATAATGTAAAGATGTAAATCTATCATCCCTCTCTCTAGATATAGCTCTTTCTTCTCCTCCCTCTTTATATTTGATGAAGTCTAAGTATCGGTTATTTTAACTTTGCCTCTCGAGTTTCTCTCTTGTTTTCTCTCTTACTTCTCTCCTATTTCTCTCACCTCCCCATATATAATAATTATTATTATTTGTTCTACCTCTTTTTTCCCCCCACCTCTATCTTTCTCTCTCTCTCTGTTTTCTCTTCATTTTTTATTTCTCTCCGTCTCCTTAACACTATAACTAAATAAGTACAGTACTCCCTCCCTCCTAAATCTCTCAATTTGTATGATGAATTATTATTATTCATCTGTTGCCTCAGCTGCCTCTCTTTTTTCACCTCCTCACTATTTCTCTCTCCCCTATCTCTCTCTATTTCTCTGTTTTTCTTTACATACATTTCTTCTTTTTCTCCGTCTTTCTTTTTAACTGTGCTTAACACTAAATATTTATAAACATTTCACTACCAAGCCAACTTCTTACATAAAAGTTGATCAATATTTATGGTACGTCAAAATTATTTATAAAACTGCTTATATATTGTATTTTATCTGAAGAAGGCATGCCATATTTTTAATATGGTATCCCCGAAATATGTATAATGAAATAAATATGGTTTTATAAATATAGTTTCCATTTGTTTAATATCGTATATCTACTCCAAAACTTGTTGAGTGCTTTATATCAGTTATAAAATATTTACTTGTTGTAACCCAACAATTTTAAATAAAACTTTTGCATATATATATATATATATATATATATATATATACATATATACATATATATATACATATATATACACATACACATATATACATACAAACATACATATATATATGTATATATATATCTACATATAAATATATACATATATATACACGCACAGACATGCAGACGCACACACACATATATACATGTATATATATATATATATATGTATATATTCTACTTAAAGGAATGAAATAAAATGAAAAGCTTAAAAAAAACCATCAAAGAAAAGTAATAACGATATGAAATCAATAAAGCTTGTATGATTGGATTAAAAAATAAAATTAGTTTCTATATTAATATTTAAAGTCTTGGTACTGTATCTCTGATAAGTCTTTTAGAAGAACAGGCAGTCATATTTGCTTCTTGTTTCTTTTAACTTGGAACTGTCCAAGATTTTTACCACATCATACATACACACACACATATACATATGTATGTGTATACACACACACACACACACACATATAAATATATATATATATATATATATATATACACATATACATAAATGTATATATATATGTATATACATGCATACATATATATATATGTATGAATATACACACACATATATGTGTATGTATATATATATATATATATATATATATATATATATATTATCAAACACTCTCTCTTTCCCTCTTCCTTTTTTTAATGGATGAAAGAATTTTCTTTCTTTTTCTTTAGGTTTATTTTGATTTGGTTCATTTATTTTGTTTTGTTTTCCTTTTTTTCTTCTTCTTTTTTTTGCAGTGTCTCTCTTTTTTTATTTTTCTAATCCTCCTCGCCCTGACATTCAATCACTGCCCCTACCCCCTTCCCCATGCATTCTTACTATCACACCCAATACTGGTTATCTCTCAAAACTGGATTTGTGGTCCGAAAGTGTTGCAAAAGTTCAGGACCCAGTAGATTCCAATCAACGTTCAATAAATCTGTACTGGTTCCGGTCTTGGAACTTCCTTCTGGAAAGCATCTCTCCGGTGGGGAGCTGTCATCTGTATGCATCAGTGGCGTTACTTTACAGTTTGGCACCGTGGAGCTGACCTCAGCCCGGGTTGAATCGGGTGACCGGGGCGTCGGTGATGACTTTGCACTATGGTCAGCAGTGGCTGATATGTTAGTGTGTGAGCATGATGATGGTGATGATGCTGCTGCTGTTGCTGTTGCTACAGCCACTGCTTTCTCATCACTGTCTTCCAACGGTGTCAATGCACTTGCTGGGGGGGAGCCTGCAGAGGCTTTATCAATGGTGCCATCAGTGCTACTGATGCAACATGCACCTGAGTCTGCATTGCTGTTATTGTTGCTACTGGTTGAGGGAATGTTCACACCACTGGACGATGCTTGTTCCTGCATAAGTGACATGTAATCGTCAGATACAGGGCTATTGGTCAGGCTTTGCTGTTGCGGTTCAATGTGAACGTGTGGCTGCTCTAAGTGCACTGATCCATTGATCTGCGGTCGAGGTCGCGTACGTGCACCGCGCACACTTTCTGTGGGCGATTTCTGTTTCCTTTTCCTCAGCAAAATGAAAATAATGAGAACTATGATTATAATTATTAAGATAAACGAGACTACAATACAAACTATGAAAAAGTCACTTGTTACATTCGGAATATCCTCTTGCTTGCCAGCAGCTTCCTTAGGCACGATGGCGGCCGCGACTGATGTCAGGCGAGGCGTCAGAGACGGTTTAGGATCTTCCTCTTTGCTTCCTGGTGGATGGATATTCACTTCAAACTTACCAGAAGCTGGTTGTACATTCATTGCAACAAGTTTGAAAGAGAAAGAGTCAACGACACTATGATTGTGACCAGTTCTGTCGGCTTCGTAAAGGATGTCACCATTTTTAACGTCTTCGTGGGTAAAACTTTTGATTAGGGTTCTTCGGCGAATCTCCCTTTTGCGAATGGGAGAACGTTTAATGAGTTGACCATACGAAGGTGGGTCAATTATATGGAACTGAGGGTTATCATGGGTCACTTCTGCCAATTCAGAGGCATCGAGAACTGAAAGATCTATAAGGGTTTGATCTCCAGCAATAGCTTTAAATGGGTGTTGATTTAAAAGGGGACGCACAGTAATGTTAAAGCGAGCATCGTACACACGGCTGTCAATTTGTGGAAAGTACATACGTACTAAGAAATAGTCTGAACCAGACGCCATGTTAGTTTGAATGTAGAGTAAAAGACTGTTTTCAAGATCTGTTTGTGAGAACTGGGTAACAATCAAATCTTTGAGATAGAGGTGACCATATTGAGGTCGACGTGTGATGTTGTAGCGGACATTTTCAGAAATTCCATTTGTACGAATCTTAAAGTTGTTAAGGCTAATATAAGCTGCGGCCTGAGACTGCAGAACTTCAATGTCTGAATATTTGACAATGTTTATAATGACTGGAATGACGGCAATATTGAACACAATGTAGAACTGTTCAAATTTGCCGTCACTGACCTTAAAAGTGAAAGAGCCTTGCTGCCTGCTACCATCATGTAGAAACACCACTATACCAGCATTGACATCACGTTGCGTGAACTGAGAAATTGGAACGAAGTAACTGTTGTGAAACACTAACATTCCATTGTCAGCTTTTTTAATGATAGTATAAGTGATATTTTCTGGTGGGGTATCTGGATCAGTTGTCTCCAAATGTTTGCGTGTAATGTTCGCCGTTAAACCTTGAATAACTTGAATGCCAGGGTTCTGGGTGAGCAGTACAAGGTGTTGATCATTCACTGGATAAATGGTAATGTTGAACTCATTTTCCAGTGTACGACTGCTCACATCCAGGGGTTTACTTGTAATGTTACGTATTTTGATATTCAACAAGAACTTGAAGGAATCCTGCAAAGTTTCATTGCCATTGTGCTCATACTTGAGACGTTCGTGGTTAATTTCCTGTTGAGAAAAGTTAACACCGGGCAGTAGTAATCCTCGATCCAGAAGTAATTTACCGTAACGAGGTGATTCAGTGATTTCATATCTGACAGTGACATGTTTCTTTAGGATTTTCAGTTCCCTCACATATTTGTCAATATTAAGGTTATGTTTGGTGAAAAAAGCACTGCCACCTTCCACCACCTTCAGTGGAGTGAGACTAATCAACATGTTCTTGTTTTCTTGATTAAGGTTGCCGTACGAGATACTTATAGACATAATGTCTTCAATACTGTTTGCATAGAGAGTCTCAACTTGGAATTTAAAAAAATCTCGCTGGGACCAATTATGCAGATTAGTTTTATGTCGATAGAAAATACGACCGCTATCAATGTCTGACTGTGTGAAATGATGGACTTCATTGAGCTGTTCGTCCATTCGAGACACAATCTGACCATAGTGCGGACGGGTCTTCAGCCAGTACTTTATAGCATTTGTTTGGTTAGGGTTATTAGTGCTTGCAGACAGGTATTCATTGGTTAGAACTTGCCTCGTATTAGGGTACACTTCCATTGGCTTGTTGACATCGAGGCTCAATACAAGGGAATGTGCTGTTATCTTAAAACTATGTTCATTATCAAAATTTGTACCATCTGTGATGCGGAACTGGAAGCTCCCCGTGCTGCCACCTACAAAACAAAATGGAATTCATTATTCAGCATTTTAATGAATAAGCTATTGGCAGAGTTGTTAGAACATCAGATAGAATACATATACAAATGAGAAAACTCGTCGCTAGAACAGCCGTTAAAACAGCTAAATGCTGTCAAAGACAACAATGGACAAAAATGCCTCAGAGGACAGCATCCAGTGGTTGACAGAGAGACAATCCACAAGGTGGGTGACAGGCAGATGAAATATAGAAAAGATTGAAAGAGGAGGAGAAGTGTGTTGGCACATAGCAGTGACTAGAAGAAGGAAATAAAGAAATGCAATGTATAAGACAAGATTACACACACACATCTTCACCCTCATCAGCTCTCAAACCAGAAAAATGGTATTGCACGATGTTTTGCAGTATTCATTCCACCTCACTGCACTTAGTTCAAATCTCACTCACGTCAACTTTGCCTTTCATCCTTTTGAGATCGATAAAAAAAATGTACTAGTCAGGTACTGAGGTTAATTCTTTTTCTAATAAATGACACTGCGTATGATTTTTAATTCATTTTGAAAATAATCAAGAAATTGGAAGGATTTAGTATTACAACTTTCTCACTACTAAGGTGGTGTTTGGAATATAGCTTAACAATGGTTCTTAGATAAAATCATGGTGAAAGATTTTCCAATAAATATACACTTTAAAATAGTTTTGTAATGTAGAACCGACTTTGGTTTCAGGAGGTTTACTCTTAAAACAATGGTTCTACAGTTGGTCAGAGGAAATAAGCTTGTGAATTGTTCATACTTATCTCCCAAATATATGTTTTACAGATATCAGTGAACTGAAGTAGTAGAAAATGGCAGTTAAAGCATGCTGAGGGCTTACTGTCACTTTTTGACACAAGTCCACAAAGTTTGGGTATAATCAATTAAATCAATTCAGTATATTACTGGAACTTATTTTATCAGTGAAGGTATATAGTCTAATGGTGTTGGATTGATAATCATAAGGTTGTGAGCTCAATTCTTGGAGTAGACAGTGCGTTGTGTTCTTGAGTAAGATGCTTCATTTCATATTGCTTATTGTGGTAGACTGGAGACCTATCATTAAAATACTTAAGAAACTTCCGATGAGATGCAATCTCATAAGTGTGAGCTGTAAATTTCACTTCTTTCATTTATTTTATTCACTTTGGAAGGATGAAAAGCAAACTTGTCCCCAGTGGGATTTGAACACACAATGTAAAAAGACATATCTGAATAACTACTACAAGACATGCAAGCATGGAAAAGCGGACATGATGATGATGATGATGATCTGTCTAGAAATCTAACCAAACATTGTTTTTCGATACTTTGAATGTTACAACAGAAGGTTAAAATAGTCAAAATATTTCAAATACTTATTATGTTAACCCTTTTCGAACCATATCTATGATTTAATTAAAGGAAAATCTTTAGGGCTTTACTTAAATTATTATTTCATTAAGGTATTATTTATAACATAAAACATTCTTATATCAAATTATGCTAGAAGATTTTAATTTAAATAGAAACCCTGTAAAAGTGGTTGTGTAGGTGTCACAACAAAAAGCACCCAGTCCACACTGTAAAGTGGTTGTGTAGGAGTCACAGCAAAAAGCACCCAGTACATACTGTAAATGTGATTGGCATTAGGAAGGTCATCTAGCCATAGAAACCAAGCCAGAAACAGTTCTATATGAGTAAGACACGGTCACCTGACCCAACTTGCCTCTAATCGGACAACCTGTCTAACCCATGCTAGCGTGGAAAATGGATGTTAACTGATGATGATGATGATGATGATGATGATGAGAACCAGAGGCAGTTTTCAGCAGGTTGGTGTGAAAAGGGTTACATTCAAATCTCATGTATTCTTTCTGCTGCTTCACTTTCAACATTTGATGAGACTGAAGGATTACAATACAACAGGTGATATTAGAAGAGATTGGATAGGTTAATAGCAAAACTACAAGACTTTACTGTAAAGTTCACTTACCTGTGTGAACAAATGCAATCAGGTTCTGCTTGACCATTTGTTGAGAGAAAGAAGATAGTTTCTTTGAAGTGTTATTAACCAAGGCCAGGTAGCCATTGGAGGGTTCAGTCACCAGGAAAATAAGGTCCCCTTCTTTAGAGTCAGGATCAACTGCTCTGAGATGATCACTTGTTAATATGGTTACTGATTGATTCCACACCTGCATACCTTTGTTGCGTATGATCAGTGGTAGTTGGTCATTGATTGGTTTCACTTTTATTGATAATCTTTTCTCTTCACTTTCTTGACCGTTAACCTTCAACTTACCAGAGATCCAAAGATGATCAAGGGATGTCTCACTGTCATCATGAACATAATAGATGAGCTCATCAAGGAGTTCTTGAGAGGTAAACCGAGAAATTGCGTTGCCTTTGTTCATAATGGATTCCAGCCAACCAAATCTGGGTTGTTTTGTTACATTATAGATCACTAGCTTATCTTCAAAATGTTTCCCTCGAATGCGGATATTTTTCTTGGTCAGCATCTGGCTTTGACCTTCTGATACAGTAACATTTGACAGTTGCAATGGTAATATTTTTGGCAGTATGTCAATGACAAACTCGAGATTATGCAACTTTTTAAATCCATTAGTGACGTCAAAAATGAATCCATCAGTATTGGTCTCGACATTCTTTTGTATCTGTTGGTGAATATATTTCAGTTTTTCTTCATTGATATCTTCTTGTGTGAAGGTGATATTACTTTTCTCTGTATACAACACATCACCAACAGAAAGAAAGCCAAATCTGGGAGGTGTGATAACATGATACTGGATATCAATTGGGAATGAATCAGGATGACTCACATGCAAGTAGCTGTTAGTTATGATTACACTCTGGCTTTCATTTATCACCACAATTTTATTATGAATTACATGAGGTGGGTGACGCTGGCTCTCCAGAAAAAGCAGAATTGAGAAAGATCCTTGCGTTTCTGAAACACCGGCCTCAACAGCAAATTTGAAATAGTCATCAAGTTTACTGTTTCCATTGTGGTTGTATGTTAACATGTCACGTTTGATATCAGCAAGAGAAAAGCTGTTAATTTTTCTATTATCAAGAAGTAATACACCATACATTGGTTTTTCCATCACAAAGAAAACAATCTCTTCATCTCTGACATTAACATTAGTTTCAATACTAAGATTATAGGGAGTGATCGTAACACTTTTCCCCTTCAATACTGACACTCCTGTGTTGTTGAGGACTTTGATAAATGGAGCAGAAGCCTCGATTTCAAGGATAGATTTGGTTACAAAATGTCCATCTGTTACTGAAAATGTGAAATAGTCAATTGGAACACCCGTGTTCTTCACCAGTAGCTTTCTATCGATTATATCTTGTTGTGTAAATTGATAGACATAGCTTCCATCAAGGCTGTTTATAAGGTAACGATCAGATTTATCTGTTAAGGTGTAGACAAGTTTGTTGTCATCAAAGTTGATATCAGGGTCAGTAAATGCAAGATCATGAAGGCTCAGTGTTCGTTCTCCATTAAGAATTATATAGAAGGGTTTATCAACAACACGTTGTGGTGAATTGTCATTTTTCATTATAATCTGGATATCAAAGTGACCAGAGAAATCAGATAGTTCTTCTTGTTTACCGGTTGGCTGCAGAATGATAGGAGTGGCTGTAAAGGCAAAAGAATCCGTTTTGTGTTCAGATCCTTGATGGACATACATTAAGCGGCTTTCTCGGATATCTTTGTTTGTAAAAGTTTCAACATTTTCTTTGGTGGTCATCCGATAGTGTGGATCAACTATAATCAGTTTACCATACTGGGGTGGTTTAAACACAATGTATTGAAATTCCCGATGTTTGTCCATTTCAATGTAAAGATCATTCCGAGTGATAACTTTCTTTTCTCCTTCCATTACTCTCTCCAGGCCATTGTTAATGTAGCGAACATCAGTCTCGTTAGGAATATATTCTATATGGAAACGAAGACGCCGAGGGGGCACACCTTTCACAGAAAGGTGCATGTCTATAGAATCATCTAGGCTGCTATATGATTGCCTTTTAAGGCTGTAGTGAATCATATTACTGCGCAGCTCATTCAGTGTGAAAGACCCATCTCTTTGAAGAGGCTTAAGTTTTTTCAAGGCAGATGTTGAAGTATCTGGCTTCGCCCGATACAGGTTGCCATTAGAAGGAGGGCGTACAATAGTAAAGAAAACTTCTCTTGGAGGTATTCTTTGAGTATTCAACTTGACATTGAGATATTTAGTTGAAAGCACTTTTGACATGGTGTATCTTAAAACAAGTTTCTTGTTAGCTACAACACTCAGTTGAACCCCAACAAACTTGATTCTAAAAGCCTCAACATTGGTATGGGCATCCTGACATGTAACAGTGTATTTAAATATATCTGAATCTGGGGTGGAGTTAAAAGGTTTGCTGAAATATCGAATGCGGCCAGCGTCGATATGACGCTGTACAAACGTGGTTACAGGAAGCCAGACATTGTTTTCATGTTTACGGCGCTGGATTTCCCCATAGTACGGACCTTCGTTGACAATATAACGAATTTCAAGATTTCGGTTTGGAACGTTGGTACTGAACGATAAATTATTTGAGGTGATGAGAGAGTGAGAACCGAGAGGTAAGTACAAACCAGTGTTGGCTTTGATAGTCAACTTTAATTTCATTGCACGAATGAGCATGTCAGTAACTCTTGATTCAGAAAAGCCATCAGTTACATATATGCGAATAAAAGCCACAGTTGAATCACGCTGTACAAGCCAAATCTTGCCTGAATTAATGTCAGCTTGACTGAATGTTTTTATTGGTATACCTGGTTGAGAAGAATTTTCAAAGAAGCACTGTGATTCAATTGGATACTCTAAGTGATAAATCAATTTTTCAGGCGGTGTATCTGGATCGTCAGCCATAAGTATGGATTTCTGGATCTGTACTTTAGAATTTTGAGCTACTTGAATTTCTCCGTTAGGACGAAGCCTGAGGATTGGAGGGTCATTGCGTGGGATGATTTCAATTGGTAAAACAAACCGATAGATACGCTTTAGTTCAGGTACCAGGCGATGACTACTTCCAATTATCTTCACTTCTATTGTGACATCGTCACTGAGAGTATCACTGCCATCATGTCTATATGCAACATTTCCTTCTTGAAGCTCTTGCTGTGTGAAAGAGTGTCTTTCAATAGTTCCTTTCCGTGGAAGTATGAGAACTGTGAATAAAATGGCAGAATCATGGATACCAAAATCTTCATAATTAAATAGTATATTGATGTTGGTTGTAGTAATGATCTTCTCAGTTTCCTCCTCAACGACCAACTTCTGAACAGCTACAAAGTCAAAGTTGCGATCTGTATTTGATGATGGACTAACTGCTATTGGTTTAATACAATCACCTGTGTCGCAGGAACATTGAAATCTATCAAAACCAATTTCTTCACATTGAGCATCATTTATGCAAGGACTAGAAGCACATGGGTAATGCCAAAGACATGATGTATCAATTTCACGACTAATTTCAATGTCTCGAAAGCCAAACTGTCGAGAATTGAGGAAAATGTCTCGGAAGCAACCTTTTATGGAATCAGAGGAGTTGTGGTCAAGAAGTGACGTCAGCCCTCGTTCCATAGCAAGGCCTTTAGATTTGAGACGTAAGCCGCCTAAATATAAATAGCCTCCCAAGTTGAGGTACATTTTATTCCCAAAATTAGTGCGTGATACATTTTCATGACCATCAATTGTTAGAATTAGAATTTGTTGGCTGATTTTTATAGTAACTGTATGCCAGAGGCCATTACTGACATCTAAATTTGAGAATACTTCAACAACACCATTCCCTTTATCAACTGAAAGCTTTATTTTGGAATTGAGAATTTCCAAAGAGATAAAATCTGGACTGAGAGGTTGTCCTTCACAGAAGAGCAGAAGACCTGTTTGTGTCCTGGTGCGGAAGTCGAATGTAATCTCTCCTTGTTCCCGAATTCGTAAATGAGGAAAAGCAATGAATGAAGTATCAGAAAGAAGGGTTATGGGCTGGTGATTGCCCGCATCAAACTCACTGTCACATGACCAAGAAACTTCAACAATATTCAGTGGATCTTTCAAGTGCCGAGCTTTTCGTATGATATTTTTCTTATTAAAGAACACTTTTTCCATACATCCCCGGAAGTTATAGCTGTTGGAGAGGACATTTTGATAAGAACCGGTTCCTCCTAGAAAGATTCCTTGGTTGATAGTCAGAGTACGAAGTTCTTCAGCAACTTTAATGGAAGTGTTGAAGATTTTGTCAATGGACAGTGTAGCAGTGTTGTTTGTACGTAGGAAGTGGACATCATGCCATTGGCGATCATGGAGTCGCACCTCTGGATTGGACTGAAGACTTGCGCTACCTGAGCCCAAATCAAAGTGAACATGAATGATGCCAGACTTCAGTTCTATGATGCAATAATCAGGCTGACCAGCAGCAAGCAACAGCAAACCATAGGGACGGTGAGTTTTGAAACGAAGTTTGATATTGGTATTGCTTGAAGACTCTTGCAACGGCACATGAACATAGCTTTGGCCATAGAATGAAACTGAAAAATAAGAAAGAGAGAAACCAGCATGAAATATCAGAATATAAAAAAACAAAAATACAAGGATCAACACATCAAATAAACAAAACAACAGGTATTTTAAGGCAATTTACCCTACTAAAGCAAGGGTTAACCTTACAGATCCCACAAGCTTCTCAATTTTGCTCTATTGACTGCATTCCATCTCATCAACACCCTGGCTTTCATTTCCTCCTCCATCATCTTTAGTCGTGGTCTTCTGCTTCCTCTACTTCCTTCCACATTTGTTTCCCTCACACACACACACACACGTATGTATGTATACAAAAGATAAGCAGAAATAACATAGCAGACAACACAGTACAATGAAGATATATATTAGTTTAACACTTGGTATAGTAGGAAACAAGTTTTAACGTTTCAGACACTAGTCCTTTACCAGAAGATAGAATATGAAATAGAAAGATAGATAGTTTGAAGAGGAATGAATGGAATAAAAAAAAAACGTTTTGAGAAAAAAACACATGTATTCAGCCTTATATATATATATATACATATATATATAGTGATAAAAAACTGGGAGTTTATATTTGTAGTAAGTAGTGCACTCAGTCTATAGGGCGAGTTCGGTATAGAGTTAGTCCCATGACAAATTAGCAAACCGTACTCGAAGACACATGTTTCACCCAACAGATTCTCAACTATATACTGTATTAGTATTATCTTCTCAAACCATAACCTCCTTAATAAAAAATCAGAAGTGTTCGCGTCATGCCAGCACCGCTTCCGACACTCCTTCCAAAACTTTAAACCCAATATATAGCAATGTCAGACTTGAACCCATCACCACTTCTAGCAACACACCTCAAGGGCACACCTTACACCACAACCCCACACTCAATTAACACAATTCGTGACATCTATCTAAAACCTTTTACCCTAGAAATATCCCCATGTACACCTGCTTTTAGTATAATTACTTTTAATTACTTAGACTGCATTATATCACTATATAATTATATGTAATCTTTAAATACCGAATTCAGCAATGAATTATTTGTGCAAATGTTGTTGTATATATGGAGTGCTATCATTAGATAAATAGAAGATTAATTTATTAACATAAAAGAGCTGTATAACCTATATGTTGAGTACAATGAATTATGTACAAGTGGTATGTGAGTTATACATACATGTATAACTTGATAGACAGATTAATGACATTGTAAGTGAGAATTGTTTTTTGGTTTACCCTAGAGATATTTAACTTTACCATGCAATCAGCCATACGCTGACCCAGAGCTTATAAATAGACGTGGTTCTAATAAGACCCTGTCAGGTTCTGTGAGTAGACTACATCTACAAAGAACTTTGATATGGAGATCTGACTCTTCGTATGGAATATTCAGTTGTAGCACTCTATGATAGGGAGTAATCATCCTTTAGTACTTCATGATAGAGTAGACTAATTTAAAGATAGGATACTTAAATTTGGAAACTGTATATAACCGTATATATAAGGGACTCAATTGAAACACCTTTTAATGTATGTTGGAATAATAAATTTAGTTATAGAAATCAGCTAGTTACCTCCCCTCACGCATTAACTCCCCTTAATCACACACATACTTCCGGAAAATAAAACGATGTAAATTCTCGCAACAGAAACAACCTGCTCTATAAAATTGTTATTAGTTATTAGTTTTGAATAATGAAAAATGTTATAGAAAGAAAAGAAAGATGAGAATTACACAAGCTGAGTTGCTACTAGAAATTGACAACAATAGCTTTAAGATGAATAGGATCAAATATTGAAGGAAATAGTGGATGGAGAATAAGGAAGACATAAAATTAAATCTTTGCCTTTATGTGGTTTGAGGTTCAATTACATTGCATAGCACTCCGAGCAAGTGTTTTCTATTATAGCCTTGAATTGACTGATACCTTGTGAGTGAAATTTGATAGTTGGAAACTGTATGAATGCTCAACATATGATTTCTTTTGAATGAAACAGTTCTAGTCTTGTAGAAGCCATTTCTATATTAAACTTGATGTTTACACCCTACTACTGTAATGAATACCTTACTAATTGTGGTTACCCCTGATTGAACCGGAGACTTATATTTATATATCCGCATCATTTTTACATCTGTTTTTCCACTCTTACATGGGATGGGTTGGACATATATATATATATATATATATAATCATTATTTAACATGTTTTCATTGCTAGCAAGTATTAGTCAGGTCACACAACCCAAGTCAGTACATAATTAGAGCTACTAACCACTCAGATAGGCCAAGCATATACAATGGACAAGGAGGCTACAATGGACAAGGAGGCTACATTTAAACTTGGAACACAGAGCCAGAACAGACACCACAAACCATCCCATCTGACTCTCTAACAATGCTGCCAATTTATTGCCCCTCGAACTGCTATTTGATTTATCGACCCTATAAAGGAAGACAGGCAAAGTTGACTTGGATAGAATTTGAAGTCAGAATGCACAGATCTGAAACAGATACTGTAAAACAGAGATTCTCAAACTTTTGTCGTCCCCGCATGGTCACGTAATACCCCCAGCGCCCCCCAAACCTATTTCTAGAGAGACCTGTCTGCACGCAAATTGTAAATAATATATAATAGATAAAATCATTAATTTATACATAATAAATAATTGTTTCTACGTTTGGCACAAGGCCAGCAATTACCCAGTACATTACTGGTACTTTATTTTATCGACCCCGTAAGGATGAAAGGCAAGTTAACCTCGGCGGGATTTGAACTCAGATCATAAAGGGACGTAACTCTATGCTTCAAAGCATGGCATCCAACCCTTCACTGATACTGCCAATCCATAATATATACTATGTATAAATAAATATTATATATTTTTTATTTTACTATATATATAATATGTATCATTTGATATTTAATATACTATTATATCATCTCTACCCAGTGCCCCCTGGACCTTCTCAATGCCCCACCCCCATCCCTGGGGTGGTAGCACCCACTTTGAGAACCTCTGCTGTAAAACATCCCATCTGACATTTTAATAATTCTGCTCTTCCATTGCACCCTGGACTGGTACTTTATCAACCCAACAGGATGACTAGAAAAGTTGACTTTCCTAAGATTTGAACTTTGAGTACAGAGAACAGGAATAAATACTGAAACATTTAATTCTAAACCTTAATGATTTGCATGAAGATAGACATGAAACTAATACTTTGTTAGCAGTTTCTATAACTGTTGTAGTTAGGAGTTAAATAGCAGGCAGTGTTATAATAATTGTTTCTACTTTTGGCACAAGGCCAACAATTACCCAGTACATTACTGGTACTTTATTTTATCGACCCCTTAAGGATGAAAGGCAAAGTTAACCTCGGCGGGATTTGAACTCAGACCGTAAAGGGACGTAACTATGCTGGAAAGCATGGCATCCGACTCTCTACCGATACTGTTAAATAGCAGGCAGTGTTATAATAATGTAACCCACTAGTAACCTATAGAATTCTCTACTCCGGCTTCATGTAGCAAATTGGGTGTGGTGTTGTGGTAAACTAGGTGTGGTGTTGTAGTGAAGGAATAACTAAACAAGCAATTCCCCCTCCCCACTGACAACATGAGAAATCTTATATACATTTAGATATTTATTTGTTTTTAAATTTAAAGAAAAGAAAACAAAAACACATAAACACATGGTGTATATACTGGTAGAGAAGTCAGATGTTTTTACTAAAAAAATTGAGCCATACCAAAACTGCATCTAACTTATCTATTAAACCTTGCTCTAAGTTTGAAATTCACAGCACTCACTAACACATATGCATACACATACACAGAGAAAAATAACAGTGTTGGATGAGTTGGTCATGTCCATTTTCACTCTCTATCAATATCAACATTGTAAACAGAAATACATTGATGATGTCTCACGCAAAAACAAAAATGACTTCTACATATGTGAAATATTTATAGTTTTCTATTGACCAGTTGTAATCCTAATGTCCATTAAATGCTACATATATTGTCAGTCAGTCAGAAGTGGTGATTTACCACTTCACACCGTTCCCATTAATCTGTTCATTTTAAGCATAAAACGCGTTACTATGATATCTATGGTTGTGACACTTTGCTGGATATTAGATATTGTCAAAGTATTTAAAGAAACACTATCTTAAAACTGGAATGCAGAGAATATGCAAAGATTGGGGAGAAAGGAAGCAAGCATGCTTCGATGAATATGCAATGTTAATTTGTGGGAACGACAAAGCATGGAAGAACTGAGAAAAAAAAATAACAGGGTATAAGAGGAGTTAAATGAAGTGTGCATGAGCGAAGACTGTGCTTGTACAGACATGTGATGCACATGGATGATGATCACGGAGTGAAGATGTGCTAAGAAATCCAAGAGGATGGAAACTGCAGTAGAGGGAGACCAAGGAAGACTTGGGTGAAGATTGTCAGAGCTGATCTCAAATCGTTGAAGCTAACAGAGGAGTTATGAAGGAATGTAATGATCGACGAAGGAAAACTCTGATGTAAAACCTGCGACTTGATGGCAGTCAATGATGATCTCTTTAGATAACTGTCATCGTTGTTCAGAGGGTAGGATTGGTCCAATGCCAAGCCTTTCTTCAAGCACAAGCATCACTTAATCTAAACAACTGTCATGTGTGTGATGCAAGCATGGCCTTTTCTTTTTTTATTCACTGTAGCATATGCAGAAAGGAATCTAAGTCCTTAAAATGGCTAAAAAGTCTTGTTTATGCCACTCATATATGAGAAAAAAGTCAAGATATGGCAATTCTTGAAACTATGATGCAGCCATTATATATTGTAATGAACCCATACATACACATCCCCATTCACATTGTCATACACACTCACATTCACACAAATATACACATATACTTATTTATAAAAGCATACACATATACATATTCACACAGTCATACGTACACACACAGACACATACACAAAAGCATACACAAATATACATGGACAAAAAGAAAAGTGAGAAAATGTTTCAAGTAATGGAAATATAAAAGAAATGAAGGACAAAGCTACGTCCCCACCCTCACGGGGGGGGGGGGGGGGGGGCAGATCTCAATTTGACACTGTGGTTCTTAAAATAAACATGTTGGTTGTGCATTCTTGAGCAATGTAACAAGGATGAAAAACTGTGAAACAACAACTACTACTGCTACTACAACTGCAGCTATTGCTGCTGATACTACTACTGCTGCTGATACTACTACTGCTGCTGCTATTACTACTATTACTACCACTACTGCTGCTACCACCACCACCACCACTACTATTACTATTTCTACTGCAATTACTACTACTACTGCAGACAAATAATTAGTTGAGGGAAAACTTTAATTAAAATTGAAGACAATATGTGAAGTATATGTGTGTATATATATATATGTATGTGAAGTATATGTTGTATGTATGCATGTAAAGTATATGTGTGTCTATGGGTGTATGTATGTATGTCTATGTGTGTGTGTCTGCATGTACGAATGTGTATGTGAAGTATATGTGTGTATAAACTAGAGAGAGAGAGGACTAGAGAGTTTACCTTGATGTAAGAGATATGTTGAAAATGTAAAAGGGAAAAAAGAGGAACAACAACAATAAGACAACAACAGCAACAACAACAATATAAGGAGAGAGAAATAACAAAACGAAAAATAACAACAATAAAACAACATTGAGTAAACAACAAACAAACAACAGCAGCAACAACAACAACAGTAGCCGAAAAGAATAGCAACAACAACATCAGCTACACAGCAAACAATAGCAACATCAGCAACAGCTACAACAACAGTGGCAGCAGCAGCAACATCAGCCATATAGAGAACCACAAAGAACAATAGCAACAACAACAGTGGCAGCAACATCAGCAACAACAACAACATCAGCCACATAGAGAACCACAAAGAACAATAGCAACAACAACAACAGTGAGAGCAACAACAATAACAACAACTATAATATAAAACAATTCAAAAACAAGGAAATAATGAATTTGAAGTATATTGAACAATTGAACACTGATAACCAATATCTCCCCCCCCCCCAACACATCACCCTTTGCCCCCTCCACCAACATCTCCATCTACCCCCACCAACACCCTCTAACCTCAACCATCACCACCACCAAGATTAAACGTGGTCAATACATAACTGAAACAGTCTTTAACCCTTTTGTTACCATATTTCTAATGAAAGACAATGCCTATGATTTTTTTAATTATTTTGAAAATAATGAAGAATATGAAGGGATTTAGTAATATAACTAAATTTCTCATTGTTATTAAGCTGGTGTTTCAAACAACTTAATAATGGTTCTTACATAAAATTATGATGGAAGTTTTTTTTTTAAGATAAATTTTCAGATAAATATAAATAACATATTTGATGGTTTAATTTGGACAGGCATTTAAAAAAAAAAAATGAATAAATGAGTTTAAACTTCAACTGTCATGTGAAGGATATATATATAGTTTGTACATCATATACTATAATAAAGGGAGTCTTTATAATGATTCAACATTGTAACTCTAATGGGCGACTGCTGGTCTTCCACAAACAACATTGCCCGGACTTGTGCCTCGGAGGGGGAACTTCCTAAGGGTAAATCCCATGGTCATTAGTGACCTAAGGGGGTCTTTACCCTTTTAAATCGTAACTCTAGTTGTAATATTTTAGTACACTTTTAAAACATAAGGAAGTGTTTGCGGTTTCATTTAAGGGCCATTGTAGCACTAGAACTCCATTAACCAGTACCCCAAACTGACCCAGGCCCACTGCAACACTAGAACTCCACTAGCCAGTAACCCAAAATGACCCTTGAATTTATAAGACGCGGGATGATTTTCTGGACATTTTTTTTGAAAAAAAGTATAATACTTTAAAAGAAACAGTTGAGTGTTGTTCAAGGAGGGGCAGTTTGAGGTGGTTCCTGTGCTGGATTAAGGACAAATGAGACCCTGTGCTAGTTAAGTTATGAGGCCCCAAACATTTGAAAAATTAATTGTAAAAATTATTTTATTATTTCATTACTAAGATGGTAACTTAACATATGGCTCGTATACAAAATAATGTTGGAAGATTATTTAATTTAAATAGGAACCATTGATATCAAAAAAGTTTCCGCTTGCTCCAGTTTGCTTGACTGACTAAAAAGAAAAATGGTTGAGTGGTTTGTGGACAGAACATTCTGTTGTAAAAAGAAACCATTCTAGTGACGCCCCCCCCCCCCCCCCACACACACACAATTGAGTGAATTGATATCCAATATCTTTGAAGTATTTTATTTTATTGACCTTTGAAGATATAAAAGATACTGCCACCTCCACCCCCCAAAAGATGGGTGGGGAACATTCTTTTCAAACTAAGCACAAGACCAATATTGTAATGGGCAGCCATCCCTGATTGAATTGACTTTATCACTATGACTGGGGAGGGGGTCGTGTGTGTGGTGGTGGTGGTGGTGGTGGTGGTGGGTGCTTCATCAGTTTTGAGTGTTTCAGTTGTCCTAACAATAGAACAGCCTGTTTTTAGCATGTAAATGAGCATTGCAACTACTACTTCTACTACAACTACTCTCACTACTACTACTACTACTACTACTACTGCATCTACTACCACTTCTACTACTACAACTACTCTCACTACTACTACTTCTACTATTCTCACTACTACTACTACTACTACCACTACTACTCACTCTGATTGATCAACAAGATCCCAGACCTCATTCGTTTGCCAAGTGGGGTAGACCTCGTCAAATTGGACCAAGAAGACTTTTGTTTCCATTGGTATTTTCATTGCTGATACTATGTACCAGTAACAGCCCCTTGACAGAAGGAACAACATGAAATAAAGTGTCTTGCTCAAGGACACATCGCATCACTTTGTCCAAGATTTGAACTCACAGCCTCACGATTGTGAATCCAACTCTGTAACTACTAAGCCGCTGTCACTACTACTACTACTACTACTACTACCACTACCACTACTACAGTTTACTGTACTACAGTGCAACATAGCATTACAGTAAAATATCATTTTGAAAGTATACAATATCTTGAGGCTGTTAAAACTCAACATTCCATTCCGTTTCATAAAACTGTTTACAATAACAACAATCACTCACCAGAGCCACTCCACCTCACCCCACCACCAATATCCTAGGTAGTTTCTGCTTTATTAATTCTGGTGTGGTTTGTTTAGTATGAACGCTTTGAAAGAAATGTCAGGAGGAGATCCAGGAGATTGGTTTCCTGGTAAGGTCACCCAAGCAAGAATAAAATGTCAAGGCCAAAAACTCTCTCTCTCTCTCTCTCTTTCTATATATATATCATCATCACCGTTTTACGTCCGTTCTTCCACGCTAGCATGGGTTAGACGGGTTGTCCTGTTGTGGGCAGTGTCTGGTCGGCTGACCATGCCTTGCTCATACAGGAACTGATCTGGCTTGATTTCTACAGCTGGATGCCCTTCCTAACACCAACCTCATTTACAGTGAGTGCTGGGTGCTTTTTCGTGGCGCCTACACGTCCACTTTACAGTGTGGGCTGGGTGCTTTTTTGCCGTGGCACCTCCACGACCACCTTGCGGTGGGGGGAGTGGGGGCATATTGTTTATATGCTTCAGCATGTACCCATGGGAGGTCGGGTACCCTGTATTACTGCGTGACGCCAGAAGTCACGGTCGTGTGTCATTGTCTTTGAGAGGTGTAGTTGGGTAAGGTCGGCTTTTATCACCTCATCCCAAGTCATCTTGGGTCTCCCCACTCCGCGGTTTCCATCAACTTCTAGTGCTCTGCACCTTTTTATGCAGCTGTCATCCTTCATACGCATCACATGCCCATACCAGCGTAACCGCCTCTCCTGCACGCAGCATTTGATTCCTCTTATGCTCAGTCTCTCTCTCAATTCCTTTATGCTTTGTCGTTCACGTATATTACTGTTACACATCCATCGGAGCATGCAGGCTTCGTTTCTCTCTAATCTACGTAAGTCTTCCACCTTCAGCGCCCAGGTCTCACTACCATGCAACATCGCTGTTCGGATACATGCATCATACAGTCTGCCTTTCATTCTGAGGGAGAAGCCTTTTGCAGCTAGCAGTGGTAGTAGTTCCCTAAACTTCTTCCATCCCGTTCTTACCCTAGTTATTGTACTTTCTGAGCACCCACCTCCGTTGCTAATTCGGTCACCTAGGTAGCAGAAGCTGTCTACTGTTTCTACAGGGCCCTCCCAGAGATTGGTGGTACTTGTTTCCTGTGGCTGTTTGCTTGCTGTTTCAGCACAGCTGCTGCATGTGAATCCTACATTCTTAATTAAGCTTCCTGAGATCCCGCTACATCTCTTGTGTACCCATTGTTTGCATTTGGGGCAGAGAATGGAGTTCCTACCTACACCTTTCCTACATACTGAGCAAGGCCATTTCCCTGAGGGGATCTGGGTTCTGTTTTCTCGTCTACTTACAAGGACCTTAGTCTTTGTCATGTTGACTTTGAGGCCCTTTCTCTCTAGTCCCTGCTTCCAGGTTTGGAATTTATTCTCTAATTCTACCATAGATTCAGCTATGAGTGCGAGGTCATCAGCATACAGGAGTTCCCATGGGCATCCGGTCTTAAACTCCTCCGTTATTGCCTGCAGGACTATGATGAACAGGAGAGGGCTAAGAACAGAGCCCTGGTGGACCCCAACCTGTACGCTAAATGCCTCGCTATACTCATTGCTAATCCTAACTTTGCTGACTGCTCCCCTATACATGGCTTGTACCGCTTTCACAAGCCATTCATCTACTCCTAGTTTTCTAAGAGCCCACCAGATTACAGCACGTGGAACTCTGTCAAAGGCTTTCTCAAGGTCGACAAATGCCAAGTAGAGTGGCTTACTTTTAGCTCGGTACTTTTCCTGTAATTGCCTCACAAGGAAGAGGGCATCAGTGGTGCCTCTCCCTGGTACAAACCCAAATTGCATCTCGTCTATATTCACCCGGTCCCTAATCAGCTGTGCTATAACTCTTTCTGTTACTTTCATGACCTGGTCCATCAACTTTATACCTCTATAGTTTCCTCTATCTAGTGCATCGCCTTTACCTATCTATCTATCTATCTATCTATATCTATATATATATATATATATATATATAGATATAGATATATATATATATATATATATATATACAGGGTGCGGACGATATTGGTTCGCAATTTTCAACTGCTAATTTTATGCAAATTTTTTTTACTTCCGTTGTCACTCTTGTCTTCATAAGAACAGTGACTATATTTCCATTATTTATTTTCAGAATAATTGATTATGAATAATTTTGAACCTCCAAATTTGTGGAAGAGACATGGAGTTCTTCTTGGAATCTGCGCCGGGAGGACAAATAAAGAAATTTCAGACTTTCTCAGCGTCAGCAGGAGAATGGTGGAAAAGGTCAGAAAGGAATTGGAAGATTCAGGATTCGACTAAGAAGCAACATCAGAGAGGAAAACACATGATCGACGATCTGACGCCTTAAGAATGCTCGAGTTTGTCGCTGAAGTTCAGGATATCATCAACAATGAACCTAGCAAGTCAATGCGTGCCATTGCAAGGGAGAAAGGGGTGGATGAAAAGCTCATTAGGCTGGTGGTACATGAAGACATTCGCTACGTTTCATACAAGATGAGGAAAGGACAATTTCTGTCAAAGGCGATGCAAGAAAAGCGACTGAAGCACGCAAAGAAGCTGATCAACAAGTTGAAACACCCACTGGAGCCAGACATGCTCTGGTTTTTCTCCGACGAGAAAAACTTCTGCCAAGACCAGAAGATCAACTCCCAGAACAACAGGTGGCTCGCTGTCTCATCCAAAGACGTGCCCAAAGTCATGCAGACAAAGTTTCCAGCGACAACATTGGTCTTAGGTGTCGTCAGCAGTCAAGGTAACGTCATGCCACCTCACTTCTTCCCCGAGGGCCTCAAGCTGAACACCGATGGCTACATCCGTGTTCTGAGCAAAGTAGTAAAGCCCTGGATCGACCAGGTAGCTGCAGGTAGGTCGTACGTGTGGCAGCAAGACTCAGCACCCTGCCATACCAGCCGAAAGACCCAAGCCTGGCTGTCAGAGAACTTCGTCAACTACACTTCACCTGATGTCTGTCCTCCCAGCTCGCCTGACTGCAACCTCCTCGACTTCTTTGTGTGGGGTGCAGTGGAACGAGACACCAACAGATCTAGCTGCAATACGAAAGATGATCTGAAGGCCAGGATCACAAATGCCTTTAGTGGCCTAAGTCGGGGGACAGTGAGAAGGCCTGTAGCCAGTTTCGAGACCGCCTTGAGGCCGTCATCAAGGCCAAAGGCGGGTTTATCGAGTGAGATCGAAAGAACAAGCCATAAAGACAAACTGACCCAAGTTTGATAAATAAATCTTAAAAAATAAAACTACTGTGTTATTTTTTCCTAGACAGTAATCTTGCAAACAAATATTGTTCGCACCCTGTGTATGTATATCATCATCATCATCACCGTTTTACGTCCGTTCTTCCACGCTAGCATGGGTTAGACGGGTTGTCCTGTTGTGGGCAGTGTCTGGTCGGCTGACCATGCCTTGCTCATACAGGAACTGATCTGGCTTGATTTCTACAGCTGGATGCCCTTCCTAACACCAACCTCATTTACAGTGAGTGCTGGGTGCTTTTTCGTGGCGCCTACACGTCCACTTTACAGTGTGGGCTGGGTGCTTTTTTGCCGTGGCACCTCCACGACCACCTTGCGGTGGGGGGGGGGGGGCATATTGTTTATATGCTTCAGCATGTACCCATGTACATATATATATAAATATGTATATATATATATAAATAAATAAATACATAAATGGAGAAAGCTATTAGCGATACTCCAACCAATTCCAACTCACATAACAAACATTGGGAAATACCGGAGTATATTCCCAATTAAACGTTTGGGGTGCTAAACATTTAATTGGGAATATACTCCGGTATATATATCTCTTTAATATATCTCATATAAAATAATACACCCAATTATCCACACAATACTATATAGTTGGCACCCCAATATATATATATATATCTCTTTAATATATCTCATATAAAATAATACAGCCAATTATCCACACAATACTATATAGTTAGTACCCCAATATATATATATATATATCTTTAATATATCTCATAAAATAATACAGCCAATTATCCACACAATTCTATATAGTTGGCACCCCAAACGTTTAATTGGGAATATATATATATATATATATATATATATATATAATCAGGTTTAGCAAATAATGAAAAAGTTTCAAAATAAATTTTAAAAAATTGTTCTGGCTCGTTAATTTATTAACCTGCCATTGAACCACATTGGCATATGGTTGGACAATACATGTGTCCCTTAGCGCTTTGTGCGTCTAGGAACACATATCCTATTATTACTATTCTCCTCTATGTTGAGAAAAAAATTTGGTCGTTCCGACTGCTGCTAGTGATAGTGGTGGCCGTTTGACCTACCTCCCTCTGCCTCTATCTTTACTTCGGCCCTTGAAAAAATTGATTCCACATTGGCATATGGTTGGACAATACATGTGTCCCTTAGCGCTTTGTGCGTGTAGGAACACATATCCTATTATATATATATATATATATATATATATTATATATATATATAATATATATATATATATATATATATATATATATATATATATATATATAATATATATATATATATATATATTTATTGTGTGTGAAAATTGAATTAAATTAGTAACTTTGCTGGCTTCTAATCCCATGATGTTTGCACATACATACACATATAAACATATATGTGTATATATATATATATATATATATATATATATATATATATATATATATATATATATACAAAATATATATATATACAATTAGTCAGTTATAAACATTTATATTTATATTTGTCGGATTTCCAACAAATTAAATACCCATCATCATCATCATTTAACGTCTATCTTCCACGCTAGCATGGGTTAGACGAGAATTGTCCCACTTGAGGCAAGATTGGTCGGGTGACCGTGTCTCGCTCGTATAGAACTATCTGGCAGGTTTTCTATGGCTGGCTGCTCTTGCTAACACCAACCACATTTACAGTGTGGACTGGGACCTTTTTACCATGTTACCTACACGACCACATTACAGCGTGGACTGTGTTTTTTTGTTGTGACACCTACACAACCTCATTAGTTTGGACTGGATGTTGTGGTACCAACATAACTTTACAGAGAAAGGATGGTGTTGGTGGGAGTGGGAGGATGGAGTAGGGGGTAGTGGATTGGGGTGTATATTTGGTTAAGAGGTGCCTACTGACTGTAGGTTTCACTTTGTACATAGGCAAGGCGGGCCTTCTGTATTACTTCATAGCGCCAAAGATCTCGGTCCAGTGACATTGTCTTAGAGAGGTGCAAGTGTTACATGTATATATATGTGTGTGTGTGTATATATATATATATAGAGCTTGGAAGTCCCATTATGAAAGACTGCTGAATGAAGAGAATGCATGGAAGGAAGATAGTTTGCCCCAAGTAAATTCAACAGAGGGATCAGCTGTAAAAAGCAGCGTAGTAAGTAAATAAATTGAAGATATGAAGACTGGCAAAGCAGCCAGGCTATCAGTAATAGTTGGTGAAATGCTGAAAGCATCTGTGATGGTGGGTCACACCTTAACCAACTGTATTGTAAACCAAGTAATACAAAATGGTATCATACCAAATGACTGGTGTAGCAGCATCATAGTCAACTGATACAAGGATAAAGATGCACTAGATAGAGAAAACTATAGAGGCACCAAGTTGATGGACCAGGTCATGAAGGTCACAGAAAGAGTTATAGTACAGCTGATTAGGGATTGAGTTAACATAGATGAGATGTAGTTTTGACTTGTGCCAGGTAAAAGTACCACTGATGCCATCTTCCCTAAGAAGCAACTGCAGGAAAAATACATAGCGAAAAGTAAACCTCTCTACTTGGCATTTGTTGACCTGGAGAAAGCTTTTGACAGAGTCCCCCATTCCATTATCTGGTGGGCTCTTGAAAACAAGCCATGTATAAAGGAGCAGTCAACAAGATTAGAATTAACAATGATTATAGTGGAAACTTTAGCATCTACCAGGGCTTTATTTTTAGCCCTCTCCTGTTTATTATTGTCTTGCAGGCTATATCAGAGTTGTCAGAGCATCAGATATAATGCTTTGTAATATTTATTCTGGTTCTCTGCTCTCTGAGTTCAAATCCGGCTGTGGTCAATTTTGCTGTTCATCATTTCAAAGTCAATAAAAAAAAAAGTACCAGTCCAGTACTGAGGTTGATTCTTTGTCTGTATCGCTTTCTCGCTCCCTCTCCCTCTGGAAGAAATTAGTTGTGTCCAGGCTTGGAGAGAGAGAATGGGCTCCACCAGGTTTTAAAAATGCCTATGTCACATTATATGTCACTATGACTATTTGTTTGCCATATTATGTAAATATAGACCCATAACCCCCAGGGGTCCAGCTGGTACTTTTTTCTGGAGCCCAAGAGCTAAGAAGACCCCACAGCAACCATGCAACATCCATTTTGAGAAAAATCTTTGCCTGCTTCAGACCCTAAAGGGGTCTTGAACCACCTTGTAAAACTTCTCTTGGAGGCCCTGATAACTCCTGATGGAGTTACAGGGGATGGGGTGGGGTCTATACATAAGATGGTAGACAAACTCCCAAGTCAGATCTGGTTTCTGCCTAAATGGTGTTTCCTGACTGGCTGACAATATCCATATCAGCCAGCTGCAATTTCCATGCATGGTTGGCTTCTGTTTGAGATGCTGTGGAATCATTGATCAGAGCCAGCTCAACCTATCCCAGAAATATGCTGACACAAGTAGAAGTAGAAGAACCCTGGCAAGTGTAGGAGTATGGACAACAAACAAATCAAGACACACAAGATTGTTCAATACAACAAACAAGCTCTCTTAAAAGTAGATTAAATCCTACATCAAACAATCAACAGGAAATGATGAGAATCCAAACTTCTGGTGAATGGATGGATGAGTGGATAAATGGATGGATGGGTGGGTGGCTTGATTGGGTATGTGGCTAGATGGATGGATGGATTGGATGGATGGATGGGTGGGTGGCTAGATTGGGTATGTGGCTAGATGGATGGATGGATTGGATGGATGAATAGATTGGGTAGGTGGCAAGATGGGATTGATGGGTGGCTAGATGGATGGAGGGATGGATACGTAGCTTAGGTAGGTGGTTAGATGGATTGCTTGGGTGGATGGATGGATAGATGGATACATAGATTGGGTGGGTGGCTAGATGGATGGCTTGGGTGGATGGATGGCTGGCAACATAGATTGAGTAGGTGGTTAGATGGATGAGTGGATAGATGGATTGATGGGTGGCTAAATTGTGTATGTGGCTAGAAGGGTGGGTGGGATGGACAGTAACAGAGTGGGTGGATGGCTAGATGTAATGATAACTACATAGATTGGGGCAATGGAGGCAGGGGGGGGGGGGGGCTAAATGAATGAATACTCTTCTACTTGTTCTAGCCCTTGGGTTGTCGCTAGGCTGGAGGTACTGCCATAAATGAGGGATGCTGAGTAGATAGGAAGCTGGCACTATGGTTGGGTCTTACTGATGTTAACTGGATGGTTGGTTGGTTGTGTAAGAG
The DNA here is from genome assembly GCA_964016885.1 of Eledone cirrhosa. Taxonomy (NCBI): domain Eukaryota; kingdom Metazoa; phylum Mollusca; class Cephalopoda; order Octopoda; family Eledonidae; genus Eledone; species Eledone cirrhosa. The sequence continues at coordinate 222,404,738 of OZ024743.1, forward strand.
ATGTTAACTGGATGGTTGGTTGGTTGTGTAAGAGATGTTAACTGGATGGTTGGTTGGTTGTGTAAGAGATGTTAACTGGATGGTTGGTTGGTTGTGTAAGAGATGTTAACTGGATGGTTGGTTGGTTGTGTAATAGATGTTAACTGGATGGTTGGTTAGTTGTGTTAGAGATGTTAACTGGATGGTTGGTTGGTTGTGTAAGAGATGTTAACTGGATGGTTGGCTGGTTGTGTTAGAGATGTTAACTGGATGGTTGGCTGGTTGTGTTAGAGATGTTAACTGGGTGGTTGGTTGGTTGGCTGGTTGTGTAAGAGATGTTAACTGGATGGTTGGTTGGTTGTGTAAGAGATGTTAACTGGATGGTTGGCTGGTTGTGTTAGAGATGTTAACTGGGTGGTTGGTTGGTTGGTTGTGTAAGGGATGTTAACTGGATGGTTGGTTGGTTGTGTAAGAGATGTTAACTGGATGGTTGGTTGGTTGTGTAAGAGATGTTAACTGGATGGTTGGTTGTGTAAGAGATGTTAACTGGATGGTTGGTTGGTTGTGTAAGAGATGTTAACTGGATGGTTGGTTGTGTTAGAGATGTTAACTGGATGGTTGGTTGTGTAAGAGATGTTAACTGGATGGTTGGTTGTGTAAGAGATGTTAACTGGATGGTTGGCTGGTTGTGTTAGAGATGTTAACTGGATGGTTGGTTGGTTGGCTGGTTGTGTAAGGGATGTTAACTGGATGGTCGGTGGTTGTGTAAGAGATGTTAACTGGATGGTTGGTTGGTTGTGTAAGAGATGTTAACTGGATGGTTGGTTGGTTGTGTAAGAGATGTTAACTGGATGGTTGGTTGGTTGTGTAAGAGATGTTAACTGGTTGGTTGGTTGGTTGTGTAAGAGATGTTAACTGGATGGTTGGTTGGTTGGTTGTGTAAGAGATGTTAACTGGATGGTTGGCTGGTTGTGTAAGAGATGTTAACTGGTTGGTTGGCTGGTTGTGTAAGAGATGTTAACTGGATGGTTGGTTGGTTGGTTGTGTAAGAGATGTTAACTGGATGGTTGGTTGGTTGTGTAAGAGATGTTAACTGGATGGTTGTTTGGTTGGCTGGTTGTGTAAGAGATGTTAACTGGATGGTTGGTTGGTTATGTAAGAGATGTTAACTGGATGGTTGGCTGGTTGTGTAAGAGATGTTAACTGGATGGTTGGCTGGTTGTGTAAGAGATGTTAACTGGATGGTTGGTTGGTTGTGTAAGAGATGTTAACTGGATGGTTGGTTGGTTGTGTAAGAGATGTTAACTGGATGGTTGGCTGATTGTGTAAGAGATGTTAACTGGTTGGTTGGCTGGTTGTGTAAGAGATGTTAACTGGATGGTTGGTTGGTTGGTTGTGTAAGAGATGTTAACTGGATGGTTGGTTGGTTGTGTAAGAGATGTTAACTGGATGGTTGTTTGGTTGGCTGGTTGTGTAAGAGATGTTAACTGGATGGTTGGTTGGTTATGTAAGAGATGTTAACTGGATGGTTGGCTGGTTGTGTAAGAGATGTTAACTGGATGGTTGGCTGGTTGTGTAAGAGATGTTAACTGGATGGTTGGTTGGTTGTGTAAGAGATGTTAACTGGATGGTTGGTTGGTTGTGTAAGAGATGTTAACTGGATGGTTGGCTGATTGTGTAAGAGATGTTAACTGGTTGGTTGGCTGGTTGTGTAAGAGATGTTAACTGGATGGTTGGCTGGTTATGTAAGAGATGTTAACTAGATGGTTGGCTGGTTGTGTAAGAGATGTTAACTGGATGGTTGGTTGGTTGTGTAAGAGATGTTAACTGGATGGTTGGTTGGTTGTGTAAGAGATGTTAACTGGATGGTTGTTTGGTTGTGTAAGAGATGTTAACTGGATGGTTGGTTGGTTGTATAAGAGATGTTAACTGGATGGTTGGCTGGTTGTGTAAGGGATGTGAACTGGATGGTTGGTTGATTGTGTAAGAGATGTTAACTGGATGTTTGGCTGGTTGTGTAAGAGATGTTAACTGGATGGTTGGTTGATTGTGTAAGAGATGTTAACTGGATGGTTGGTTGGTTGTGTAAGAGATGTTAAATGGATGGTTGGTTGATTGTGTAAGAGATGTTAACTGGATGGTTGGTTGTGTAAGAAATGTTAACTGGATGGTTGGTTGGTTGTGTAAGAGATGTTAACTGGATGGTTGTTTGGTTGGCTGGTTGTGTAAGAGATGTTAACTGGATGGTTGGTTGGTTGTATAAGAGATGTTAACTGGATGGTTTGTTGGTTGTGTAAGAGATGTTAACTGGATGGTTGGTTGGTTGTGTTAGAGATGTTAACTGGATGGTTGGCTGGTTGTGTAAGAGATGTTAACTGGATGGTTGGCTGGTTGTGTTAGAGATGTTAACTGGATGGTTGGCTGGTTGTGTTAGAGATGTTAACTGGGTGGTTGGTTGGTTGGCTGGTTGTGTAAGAGATGTTAACTGGATGGTTGGTTGGTTGTGTAAGAGATGTTAACTGGATGGTTGGTTGTGTAAGAGATGTTAACTGGATGGTTGGTTGTGTAAGAGATGTTAACTGGATGGTTGGTTGTGTAAGAGATGTTAACTGGATGGTTGGCTGGTTGTGTAAGAGATGTTAACTGGATGGTTGGTTGGTTGTGTAAGAGATGTTAACTGGCTGGTTGGCTGGTTGTGTAAGAGATGTTAACTGGATGGTTGGCTGGCTGTGTAAGAGATGTTAACTGGATGGTTGGTTGGTTGGTTGTGTAAGAGATGTTAACTGGATGGTTGGTTGGTTGTGTAAGAGATGTTAACTGGATGGTTGGCTGGTTGTGTTAGAGATGTTAACTGGATGGTTGGTTGGTTGGCTGGTTGTGTAAGGGATGTTAACTGGATGGTTGGTTGGTTGTGTAAGAGATGTTAACTGGATGGTTGGCTGGTTGTGTTAGAGATGTTAACTGGATGGTTGGTTGGTTGGCTGGTTGTGTAAGGGATGTTAACTGGATGGTTGGTTGGTTGTGTAAGAGATGTTAACTGGATGGTTGGTTGTGTAAGAGATGTTAACTGGATGGTTGGTTGTTTGTGTAAGAGATGTTAACTGGATGGTTGGTTGTGTAAGAGATGTTAACTGGATGGTTGGTTGGTTGTGTAAGAGATGTTAACTGGATGGTTGGTTGGTTGTGTAAGAGCTGTTAACTGGATGGTTGGCTGGTTGTGTTAGAGATGTTAACTGGATGGTTGGTTGGTTGGCTGGTTATGTAAGGGATGTTAACTGGATGGTTGGTTGGTTGTGTAAGAGATGTTAACTGGATGGTTGGTTGGTTGTGTAAGAGATGTTAACTGGATGGTTGGTTGGTTGTGTAAGAGATGTTAACTGGATGGTTGGCTGGTTGTGTAAGGGATGTTAACTGGATGGTTGGTTGGTTGTGTAAGAGATGTTAACTGGATGGTTGGTTGGTTGTGTAAGAGATGTTAACTGGATGGTTGGTTGGTTGTGTAAGAGATGTTAACTGGATGGTTGGCTGGTTGTGTTAGAGATGTTAACTGGAAAGTTGGCTGGTTGTGTAAGGGATGTTAACTGGATGGTTGGTTGGTTGTGTAAGAGATGTTAACTGGATGGTTGGTTGGTTGTGTAAGAGATGTTAACTGGATGGTTGGTTGGTTGTGTAAGAGATGTTAACTGGATGGTTGGTTGGTTGTGTAAGAGATGTTAACTGGATGGTTGGCTGGTTGGTTGTGTAAGAGATGTTAACTGGATGGTTGGTTGGTTGTGTAAGAGATGATAACTGGATGGTTGGTTGGTTGTGTAAGAGATGATAACTGGATGGTTGGTTGGTTGGCTGGTTGTGTAAGAGATGTTAACTGGATGGTTGGTTGGTTGTGTAAGAGATGATAACTGGATGGTTGGTTGGTTGTGTAAGAGATGTTAACTGGATGGTTGGTTGGTTGTGTAAGAGATGTTAACTGGATGGTTGGTTGGTTGGTTGGTTGTGTAAGAGATGTTAACTGGATGGTTGGTTGGTTGTGTAAGAGATGATAACTGGATGGTTGGTTGGTTGTGTAAGAGATGTTAACTGGATGGTTGGTTGGTTGTGTAAGAGATGTTAACTGGATGGTTGGTTGGTTGTGTAAGAGATGATAACTGGATGGTTGGTTGGTTGTGTAAGAGATGTTAACTGGATGGTTGGTTGGTTGTGTAAGAGATGTAAACTGGATGGTTGGTTGGCTGGTTGTGTTAGAGATGTTAACTGGATGGTTGGCTGGTTGTGTTAGAGATGTTAACTGGATGGTTGGCTGGTTGTGTTAGAGATGTTAACTGGATGGTTGGTTAGTTGTGTAAGAGATGTTAACTGGATGGTTGGTTGGCTGGTTGTGTTAGAGATGTTAACTGGATGGTTGGCTGGTTGTGTTAGAGATGTTAACTGGATGGTTGGCTGGTTGTGTTAGAGATGTTAACTGGGTGGTTGGTTGGTTGGTTGTGTAAGGGATGTTAACTGGATGGTTGGTTGGTTGTGTAAGAGATGTTAACTGGATGGTTGGTTGGTTGGCTGGTTGTGTAAGAGATGTTAACTGGATGGTTGGTTGGTTATGTAAGAGATGTTAACTGGATGGTTGGTTGGTTGTGTAAGAGATGTTAACTGGATGGTTGGGTGGTTGTGTTAGAGATGTTAACTGGATGGTTGGCTGGTTGTGTTAGAGATGTTAACTGGGTGGTTGGTTGGTTGGCTGGTTGTGTAAGAGATGTTAACTGGATGGTTGGCTGGTTGTGTAAGAGATGTTAACTGGTTGGTTGGCTGGTTGTGTAAGAGATGTTAACTGGATGGTTGGCTGGTTGTGTAAGAGATGTTAACTGGATGGTTGGCTGGTTGTGTAAGAGATGTTAACAGGATGGTTGGCTGGTTGTGTAAGAGATGTTAACTGGATGGTTGGCTGGTTGTGTAAGAGATGTTAACTGGATGGTTGGCTGGTTGTGTAAGAGATGTTAACTGGTTGGTTGGCTGGTTGTGTAAGAGATGTTAACTGGATGGTTGGCTGGTTGTGTAAGAGATGTTAACTGGATGGTTGGCTGGTTGTGTAAGAGATGTTAACTGGATGGTTGGCTGGTTGTGTAAGAGATGTTAACTGGATGGTTGGCTGGTTGTGTAAGAGATGTTAACTGGATGGTTGGCTGGTTGTGTTAGAGATGTTAACTGGATGGTTGGCTGGTTGTGTTAGAGATGTTAACTGGATGGTTGGCTGGTTGTGTTAGAGATGTTAACTGGTTGGTTGGCTGGTTGTGTAAGAGATGTTAACTGGATGGTTGGCTGGTTGTGTAAGAGATGTTAACTGGATGGTTGGCTGGTTGTGTAAGAGATGTTAACTGGATGGTTGGCTGGTTGTGTAAGAGATGTTAACTGGATGGTTGGTTGGTTGTGTAAGAGATGTTAACTGGATGGTTGGCTGGTTGTGTAAGAGATGTTAACTGGATGGTTGGTTGTGTAAGAGATGTAAACTGGATGGTTGGTTGGCTGGTTGTGTAAGGGATGTGAACTGGATGGTTGGTTGGTTGTGTAAGAGATGTTAACTGGATGGTTGGCTGGTTGTGTAAGAGATGTTAACTGGATGGTTGGCTGGTTGTGTAAGAGATGTTAACTGGATGGTTGGTTGGTTGTGTAAGAGATGTTAACTGGATGGTTGGCTGGTTGTGTAAGAGATGTTAACTGGATGGTTGGTTGGTTGTGTAAGAGATGTTAACTGGATGGTTGGCTGGTTGTGTAAGAGATGTTAACTGGATGGTTGGTTGGCTGGTTGTGTAAGGGATGTGAACTGGATGGTTGGTTGTGTAAGAGATGTTAACTGGATGGTTGGGTGGTTGTGTAAGAGATGTTAACTGGATGGTTGGTTGGTTGTGTAAGAGATGTTAACTGGATGGTTGGTTGGTTGTGTAAGAGATGTTAACTGGATGGTTGGTTGGTTGTGTAAGAGATGTTAACTGGATGGTTGGCTGATTGTGTAAGAGATGTTAACTGGTTGGTTGGCTGGTTGTGTAAGAGATGTTAACTGGATGGTTGGCTGGTTATGTAAGAGATGTTAACTAGATGGTTGGCTGGTTGTGTAAGAGATGTTAACTGGATGGTTGGTTGGTTGTGTAAGAGATGTTAACTGGATGGTTGGTTGGTTGTGTAAGAGATGTTAACTGGATGGTTGTTTGGTTGGCTGGTTGTGTAAGAGATGTTAACTGGATGGTTGTTTGGTTGTATAAGAGATGTTAACTGGATGGTTGGCTGGTTGTGTAAGGGATGTGAACTGGATGGTTGGTTGATTGTGTAAGAGATGTTAACTGGATGTTTGGCTGGTTGTGTAAGAGATGTTAACTGGATGGTTGGTTGATTGTGTAAGAGATGTTAACTGGATGGTTGGTTGGTTGTGTAAGAGATGTTAAATGGATGGTTGGTTGATTGTGTAAGAGATGTTAACTGGATGGTTGGTTGTGTAAGAAATGTTAACTGGATGGTTGGTTGGTTGTGTAAGAGATGTTAACTGGATGGTTGTTTGGTTGGCTGGTTGTGTAAGAGATGTTAACTGGATGGTTGGTTGGTTGTATAAGAGATGTTAACTGGATGGTTTGTTGGTTGTGTAAGAGATGTTAACTGGATGGTTGGTTGGTTGTGTTAGAGATGTTAACTGGATGGTTGGCTGGTTGTGTAAGAGATGTTAACTGGATGGTTGGCTGGTTGTGTTAGAGATGTTAACTGGATGGTTGGCTGGTTGTGTTAGAGATGTTAACTGGGTGGTTGGTTGGTTGGCTGGTTGTGTAAGAGATGTTAACTGGATGGTTGGTTGGTTGTGTAAGAGATGTTAACTGGATGGTTGGTTGTGTAAGAGATGTTAACTGGATGGTTGGTTGTGTAAGAGATGTTAACTGGATGGTTGGTTGTGTAAGAGATGTTAACTGGATGGTTGGTTGTGTAAGAGATGTTAACTGGATGGTTGGCTGGTTGTGTAAGAGATGTTAACTGGATGGTTGGTTGGTTGTGTAAGAGATGTTAACTGGATGGTTGGCTGGTTGTGTAAGAGATGTTAACTGGATGGTTGGCTGGCTGTGTAAGAGATGTTAACTGGATGGTTGGTTGGTTGGTTGTGTAAGAGATGTTAACTGGATGGTTGGTTGGTTGTGTAAGAGATGTTAACTGGATGGTTGGCTGGTTGTGTTAGAGATGTTAACTGGATGGTTGGTTGGTTGGCTGGTTGTGTAAGGGACGTTAACTGGATGGTTGGTTGGTTGTGTAAGAGATGTTAACTGGATGGTTGGCTGGTTGTGTTAGAGATGTTAACTGGATGGTTGGTTGGTTGGCTGGTTGTGTAAGGGATGTTAACTGGATGGTTGGTTGGTTGTGTAAGAGATGTTAACTGGATGGTTGGTTGTTTGTGTAAGAGATGTTAACTGGATGGTTGGTTGTGTAAGAGATGTTAACTGGATGGTTGGTTGGTTGTGTAAGAGATGTTAACTGGATGGTTGGTTGGTTGTGTAAGAGCTGTTAACTGGATGGTTGGCTGGTTGTGTTAGAGATGTTAACTGGATGGTTGGTTGGTTGTGTAAGAGATGTTAACTGGATGGTTGGTTGGTTGTGTAAGAGATGTTAACTGGATGGTTGGCTGGTTGTGTAAGGGATGTTAACTGGATGGTTGGTTGGTTGTGTAAGAGATGTTAACTGGATGGTTGGTTGGTTGTGTAAGAGATGTTAACTGGATGGTTGGTTGGTTGTGTAAGAGATGTTAACTGGATGGTTGGCTGGTTGTGTTAGAGATGTTAACTGGAAAGTTGGCTGGTTGTGTAAGGGATGTTAACTGGATGGTTGGTTGGTTGTGTAAGAGATGTTAACTGGATGGTTGGTTGGTTGTGTAAGAGATGTTAACTGGATGGTTGGTTGGTTGTGTAAGAGATGTTAACTGGATGGTTGGTTGGTTGTGTAAGAGATGTTAACTGGATGGTTGGCTGGTTGGTTGTGTAAGAGATGTTAACTGGATGGTTGGTTGGTTGTGTAAGAGATGATAACTGGATGGTTGGTTGGTTGTGTAAGAGATGATAACTGGATGGTTGGTTGGTTGGCTGGTTGTGTAAGAGATGTTAACTGGATGGTTGGTTGGTTGTGTAAGAGATGATAACTGGATGGTTGGTTGGTTGTGTAAGAGATGTTAACTGGATGGTTGGTTGGTTGTGTAAGAGATGTTAACTGGATGGTTGGTTGGTTGGTTGTGTAAGAGATGTTAACTGGATGGTTGGTTGGTTGTGTAAGAGATGATAACTGGATGGTTGGTTGGTTGTGTAAGAGATGTTAACTGGATGGTTGGTTGGTTGTGTAAGAGATGTTAACTGGATGGTTGGTTGGTTGTGTAAGAGATGATAACTGGATGGTTGGTTGGTTGTGTAAGAGATGTTAACTGGATGGTTGGTTGGTTGTGTAAGAGATGTAAACTGGATGGTTGGTTGGCTGGTTGTGTTAGAGATGTTAACTGGATGGTTGGCTGGTTGTGTTAGAGATGTTAACTGGATGGTTGGCTGGTTGTGTTAGAGATGTTAACTGGATGGTTGGTTAGTTGTGTAAGAGATGTTAACTGGATGGTTGGTTGGCTGGATGTGTTAGAGATGTTAACTGGATGGTTGGCTGGTTGTGTTAGAGATGTTAACTGGATGGTTGGCTGGTTGTGTTAGAGATGTTAACTGGATGGTTGGCTGGTTGTGTTAGAGATGTTAACTGGATGGTCGGTGGTTGTGTAAGAGATGTTAACTGGATGGTTGGTTGGTTGTGTAAGAGATGTTAACTGGATGGTTGGTTGGTTGGCTGGTTGTGTAAGAGATGTTAACTGGATGGTTGGTTGGTTATGTAAGAGATGTTAACTGGATGGTTGGTTGGTTGTGTAAGAGATGTTAACTGGATGGTTGGGTGGTTGTGTTAGAGATGTTAACTGGATGGTTGGCTGGTTGTGTTAGAGATGTTAACTGGGTGGTTGGTTGGTTGGCTGGTTGTGTAAGAGATGTTAACTGGATGGTTGGCTGGTTGTGTAAGAGATGTTAACTGGTTGGTTGGCTGGTTGTGTAAGAGATGTTAACTGGATGGTTGGCTGGTTGTGTAAGAGATGTTAACTGGATGGTTGGCTGGTTGTGTAAGAGATGTTAACTGGATGGTTGGCTGGTTGTGTAAGAGATGTTAACTGGATGGTTGGCTGGTTGTGTAAGAGATGTTAACTGGATGGTTGGCTGGTTGTGTAAGAGATGTTAACTGGTTGGTTGGCTGGTTGTGTAAGAGATGTTAACTGGATGGTTGGCTGGTTGTGTAAGAGATGTTAACTGGATGGTTGGCTGGTTGTGTAAGAGATGTTAACTGGTTGGTTGGCTGGTTGTGTAAGAGATGTTAACTGGATGGTTGGCTGGTTGTGTAAGAGATGTTAACTGGATGGTTGGCTGGTTGTGTAAGAGATGTTAACTGGATGGTTGGCTGGTTGTGTAAGAGATGTTAACTGGATGGTTGGTTGGTTGTGTAAGAGATGTTAACTGGATGGTTGGCTGGTTGTGTAAGAGATGTTAACTGGTTGGTTGGCTGGTTGTGTAAGAGATGTTAACTGGATGGTTGGCTGGTTGTGTAAGAGATGTTAACTGGATGGTTGGCTGGTTGTGTAAGAGATGTTAACTGGTTGGTTGGCTGGTTGTGTAAGAGATGTTAACTGGATGGTTGGCTGGTTGTGTAAGAGATGTTAACTGGATGGTTGGCTGGTTGTGTAAGAGATGTTAACTGGATGGTTGGTTGTGTAAGAGATGTTAACTGGATGGTTGGTTGGTTGTGTAAGAGATGTTAACTGGATGGTTGGTTGATTGTGTAAGAGATGTTAACTGGATGGTTGGTTGTGTAAGAGATGTAAACTGGATGGTTGGTTGGCTGGTTGTGTAAGGGATGTGAACTGGATGGTTGGTTGGTTGTGTAAGAGATGTTAACTGGATGGTTGGCTGGTTGTGTAAGAGATGTTAACTGGATGGTTGGCTGGTTGTGTAAGAGATGTTAACTGGATGGTTGGTTGGTTGTGTAAGAGATGTTAACTGGATGGTTGGCTGGTTGTGTAAGAGATGTTAACTGGATGGTTGGTTGGTTGTGTAAGAGATGTTAACTGGATGGTTGGCTGGTTGTGTAAGAGATGTTAACTGGATGGTTGGTTGGCTGGTTGTGTAAGGGATGTGAACTGGATGGTTGGTTGTGTAAGAGATGTTAACTGGATGGTTGGGTGGTTGTGTAAGAGATGTTAACTGGATGGTTGGTTGGTTGTGTAAGAGATGTTAACTGGATGTTTGTTTGGTTGGCTGGTTGTGTAAGAGATGTTAACTGGATGGTTGGTTGATTGTGTAAGAGATGTTAACTGGATGGTTGGTTAGTTGTGTAAGAGATGTTAAGTGGATGGTTGGTTGGTTGTGTAAGAGATGTTAACTGGATGGTTGGTTGGCTGGTTGTGTAAGGGATGTGAACTGGATGGTTGGTTGTGTAAGAGATGTTAACTGGATGGTTGGGTGGTTGTGTAAGAGATGTTAACTGGATGGTTGGTTGGTTGTGTAAGAGATGTTAACTGGATGTTTGTTTGGTTGGCTGGTTGTGTAAGAGATGTTAACTGGATGGTTGGCTGGTTGTGTAAGAGATGTTAACTGGATGGTTGGTTGGTTGTGTAAGAGATGTTAACTGGATGGTTGGTTGGTTGTGTAAGAGATGTTAACTGGATGGTTGGTTGTGTAAGAGATGTTAACTGGATGGTTGGTTGGTTGTGTAAGAGATGTTAACTGGATGGTTGGCTGGTTGTGTAAGAGATGTTAACTGGATGGTTGGCTGGTTGTGTAAGAGATGTTAACTGGATGGTTGGTTGGTTGTGTAAGAGATGTTAACTGGATGGTTGGCTGGTTGTGTAAGAGATGTTAACTGGATGGTTGGTTGGTTGTGTAAGAGATGTTAACTGGATGGTTGGCTGGTTGTGTAAGAGATGTTAACTGGATGGTTGGTTGGCTGGTTGTGTAAGGGATGTGAACTGGATGGTTGGTTGTGTAAGAGATGTTAACTGGATGGTTGGGTGGTTGTGTAAGAGATGTTAACTGGATGGTTGGTTGGTTGTGTAAGAGATGTTAACTGGATGTTTGTTTGGTTGGCTGGTTGTGTAAGAGATGTTAACTGGATGGTTGGTTGATTGTGTAAGAGATGTTAACTGGATGGTTGGTTAGTTGTGTAAGAGATGTTAAGTGGATGGTTGGTTGGTTGTGTAAGAGATGTTAACTGGATGGTTGGTTGGCTGGTTGTGTAAGGGATGTGAACTGGATGGTTGGTTGTGTAAGAGATGTTAACTGGATGGTTGGGTGGTTGTGTAAGAGATGTTAACTGGATGGTTGGTTGGTTGTGTAAGAGATGTTAACTGGATGTTTGGTTGGTTGGCTGGTTGTGTAAGAGATGTTAACTGGATGGTTGGCTGGTTGTGTAAGAGATGTTAACTGGATGGTTGGTTGGTTGTGTAAGAGATGTTAACTGGATGGTTGGTTGGTTGTGTAAGAGATGTTAACTGGATGGTTGGTTGTGTAAGAGATGTTAACTGGATGGTTGGTTGGTTGTGTAAGAGATGTTAACTGGATGGTTGGTTGGTTGTGTAAGAGATGTTAACTGGATGGTTGGCTGGTTGTGTTAGAGATGTTAACTGGATGGTTGGTTGGTTGGCTGGTTGTGTAAGGGATGTTAACTGGATGGTTGGTTGGTTGTGTAAGAGATGTTAACTGGATGGTTGGTTGGTTGTGTAAGAGATGTTAACTGGATGGTTGGCTGGTTGTGTTAGAGATGTTAACTGGATGGTTGGTTGGTTGGCTGGTTGTGTAAGGGATGTTAACTGGATGGTTGGTTGGTTGTGTAAGAGATGTTAACTGGATGGTTGGTTGGTTGTGTAAGAGATGTTAACTGGATGGTTGGCTGGTTGTGTTAGAGATGTTAACTGGATGGTTGGCTGGTTGTGTAAGGGATGTTAACTGGATGGTTGGTTGGTTGTGTAAGAGATGTTAACTGGATGGTTGGTTGGTTGTGTAAGAGATGTTAACTGGATGGTTGGTTGGTTGTGTAAGAGATGTTAACTGGATGGTTGGTTGGTTGTGTAAGAGATGTTAACTGGATGGTTGGCTGGTTGTGTAAGAGATGTTAACTGGATGGTTGGTTGGTTGTGTAAGAGATGATAACTGGATGGTTGGTTGGTTGTGTAAGAGATGTTAACTGGATGGTTGGTTGGCTGGTTGTGTAAGGGATGTGAACTGGATGGTTGGTTGGTTGTGTAAGAGATGTTAACTGGATGGTTGGTTGGTTGTGTAAGAGATGTTAACTGGATGGTTGTTTGGTTGGCTGGTTGTATAAGAGATGTTAACTGGATGGTTGGTTGGTTGTGTAAGAGATGTTAACTGGATGGTTGGCTGGTTGTGTTAGAGATGTTAACTGGGTGGTTGGTTGGTTGGCTGGTTGTGTAAGAGATGTTAACTGGATGGTTGGTTGGTTGTGTAAGAGATGTTAACTGGATGGTTGGCTGGTTGTGTAAGAGATGTTAACTGGTTGGTTGGCTGGTTGTGTAAGAAATGTTAACTGGATGGTTGGCTGGTTGTGTAAGAGATGTTAACTGGATGGTTGGCTGGTTGTGTAAGAGATCTTAACTGGATGGTTGGCTGGTTGTGTTAGAGATGTTAACTGGATGGTTGGCTGGTTGTGTTAGAGATGTTAACTGGATGGTCGGTGGTTGTGTAAGAGATGTTAACTGGATGGTTGGTTGGTTGTGTAAGAGATGTTAACTGGATGGTTGGTTGGTTGGCTGGTTGTGTAAGAGATGTTAACTGGATGGTTGGTTGGTTATGTAAGAGATGTTAACTGGATGGTTGGTTGGTTGTGTAAGAGATGTTAACTGGATGGTTGGGTGGTTGTGTTAGAGATGTTAACTGGATGGTTGGCTGGTTGTGTTAGAGATGTTAACTGGGTGGTTGGTTGGTTGGCTGGTTGTGTAAGAGATGTTAACTGGATGGTTGGCTGGTTGTGTAAGAGATGTTAACTGGTTGGTTGGCTGGTTGTGTAAGAGATGTTAACTGGATGGTTGGCTGGTTGTGTAAGAGATGTTAACTGGATGGTTGGCTGGTTGTGTAAGAGATGTTAACTGGATGGTTGGCTGGTTGTGTAAGAGATGTTAACTGGATGGTTGGCTGGTTGTGTAAGAGATGTTAACTGGATGGTTGGTTGGTTGTGTAAGAGATGTTAACTGGATGGTTGGCTGGTTGTGTAAGAGATGTTAACTGGATGGTTGGTTGGCTGGTTGTGTAAGGGATGTGAACTGGATGGTTGGTTGTGTAAGAGATGTTAACTGGATGGTTGGGTGGTTGTGTAAGAGATGTTAACTGGATGGTTGGTTGGTTGTGTAAGAGATGTTAACTGGATGTTTGTTTGGTTGGCTGGTTGTGTAAGAGATGTTAACTGGATGGTTGGTTGATTGTGTAAGAGATGTTAACTGGATGGTTGGTTAGTTGTGTAAGAGATGTTAAGTGGATGGTTGGTTGGTTGTGTAAGAGATGTTAACTGGATGGTTGGTTGGCTGGTTGTGTAAGGGATGTGAACTGGATGGTTGGTTGTGTAAGAGATGTTAACTGGATGGTTGGGTGGTTGTGTAAGAGATGTTAACTGGATGGTTGGTTGGTTGTGTAAGAGATGTTAACTGGATGTTTGGTTGGTTGGCTGGTTGTGTAAGAGATGTTAACTGGATGGTTGGCTGGTTGTGTAAGAGATGTTAACTGGATGGTTGGTTGGTTGTGTAAGAGATGTTAACTGGATGGTTGGTTGGTTGTGTAAGAGATGTTAACTGGATGGTTGGTTGTGTAAGAGATGTTAACTGGATGGTTGGTTGGTTGTGTAAGAGATGTTAACTGGATGGTTGGTTGGTTGTGTAAGAGATGTTAACTGGATGGTTGGCTGGTTGTGTTAGAGATGTTAACTGGATGGTTGGTTGGTTGGCTGGTTGTGTAAGGGATGTTAACTGGATGGTTGGTTGGTTGTGTAAGAGATGTTAACTGGATGGTTGGTTGGTTGTGTAAGAGATGTTAACTGGATGGTTGGCTGGTTGTGTTAGAGATGTTAACTGGATGGTTGGTTGGTTGGCTGGTTGTGTAAGGGATGTTAACTGGAAGGTTGGCTGGTTGTGTAAGGGATGTTAACTGGATGGTTGGTTGGTTGTGTAAGAGATGTTAACTGGATGGTTGGTTGGTTGTGTAAGAGATGTTAACTGGATGGTTGGTTGGTTGTGTAAGAGATGTTAACTGGATGGTTGGTTGGTTGTGTAAGAGATGTTAACTGGATGGTTGGCTGGTTGTGTAAGAGATGTTAACTGGATGGTTGGTTGGTTGTGTAAGAGATGATAACTGGATGGTTGGTTGGTTGTGTAAGAGATGTTAACTGGATGGTTGGTTGGCTGGTTGTGTAAGGGATGTGAACTGGATGGTTGGTTGTTTGTGTAAGAGATGTTAACTGGATGGTTGGTTGGTTGTGTAAGAGATGTTAACTGGATGGTTGTTTGGTTGGCTGGTTGTATAAGAGATGTTAACTGGATGGTTGGTTGGTTGTGTAAGAGATGTTAACTGGATGGTTGGCTGGTTGTGTTAGAGATGTTAACTGGGTGGTTGGTTGGTTGGCTGGTTGTGTAAGAGATGTTAACTGGATGGTTGGTTGGTTGTGTAAGAGATGTTAACTGGATGGTTGGTTGGTTATGTAAGAGATGTTAACTGGATGGTTGGTTGGTTGTGTAAGAGATGTTAACTGGATGGTTGGGTGGTTGTGTTAGAGATGTTAACTGGATGGTTGGCTGGTTGTGTTAGAGATGTTAACTGGGTGGTTGGTTGGTTGGCTGGTTGTGTAAGAGATGTTAACTGGATGGTTGGCTGGTTGTGTAAGAGATGTTAACTGGTTGGTTGGCTGGTTGTGTAAGAGATGTTAACTGGATCGTTGGCTGGTTGTGTAAGAGATGTTAACTGGATGGTTGGCTGGTTGTGTAAGAGATGTTAACTGGATGGTTGGCTGGTTGTGTAAGAGATGTTAACTGGATGGTTGGCTGGTTGTGTAAGAGATGTTAACTGGATGGTTGGCTGGTTGTGTAAGAGATGTTAACTGGTTGGTTGGCTGGTTGTGTAAGAGATGTTAACTGGATGGTTGGCTGGTTGTGTAAGAGATGTTAACTGGATGGTTGGCTGGTTGTGTAAGAGATGTTAACTGGTTGGTTGGCTGGTTGTGTAAGAGATGTTAACTGGATGGTTGGCTGGTTGTGTAAGAGATGTTAACTGGATGGTTGGCTGGTTGTGTAAGAGATGTTAACTGGATGGTTGGCTGGTTGTGTAAGAGATGTTAACTGGATGGTTGGTTGGTTGTGTAAGAGATGTTAACTGGATGGTTGGCTGGTTGTGTAAGAGATGTTAACTGGTTGGTTGGCTGGTTGTGTAAGAGATGTTAACTGGATGGTTGGCTGGTTGTGTAAGAGATGTTAACTGGATGGTTGGCTGGTTGTGTAAGAGATGTTAACTGGTTGGTTGGCTGGTTGTGTAAGAGATGTTAACTGGATGGTTGGCTGGTTGTGTAAGAGATGTTAACTGGATGGTTGGCTGGTTGTGTAAGAGATGTTAACTGGATGGTTGGTTGGTTGTGTAAGAGATGTTAACTGGATGGTTGGTTGGTTGTGTAAGAGATGTTAACTGGATGGTTGGTTGATTGTGTAAGAGATGTTAACTGGATGGTTGGTTGTGTAAGAGATGTAAACTGGATGGTTGGTTGGCTGGTTGTGTAAGGGATGTGAACTGGATGGTTGGTTGGTTGTGTAAGAGATGTTAACTGGATGGTTGGCTGGTTGTGTAAGAGATGTTAACTGGATGGTTGGCTGGTTGTGTAAGAGATGTTAACTGGATGGTTGGTTGGTTGTGTAAGAGATGTTAACTGGATGGTTGGCTGGTTGTGTAAGAGATGTTAACTGGATGGTTGGTTGGTTGTGTAAGAGATGTTAACTGGATGGTTGGCTGGTTGTGTAAGAGATGTTAACTGGATGGTTGGTTGGCTGGTTGTGTAAGGGATGTGAACTGGATGGTTGGTTGTGTAAGAGATGTTAACTGGATGGTTGGGTGGTTGTGTAAGAGATGTTAACTGGATGGTTGGTTGGTTGTGTAAGAGATGTTAACTGGATGTTTGTTTGGTTGGCTGGTTGTGTAAGAGATGTTAACTGGATGGTTGGTTGATTGTGTAAGAGATGTTAACTGGATGGTTGGTTAGTTGTGTAAGAGATGTTAAGTGGATGGTTGGTTGGTTGTGTAAGAGATGTTAACTGGATGGTTGGTTGGCTGGTTGTGTAAGGGATGTGAACTGGATGGTTGGTTGTGTAAGAGATGTTAACTGGATGGTTGGGTGGTTGTGTAAGAGATGTTAACTGGATGGTTGGTTGGTTGTGTAAGAGATGTTAACTGGATGTTTGTTTGGTTGGCTGGTTGTGTAAGAGATGTTAACTGGATGGTTGGCTGGTTGTGTAAGAGATGTTAACTGGATGGTTGGTTGGTTGTGTAAGAGATGTTAACTGGATGGTTGGTTGGTTGTGTAAGAGATGTTAACTGGATGGTTGGTTGTGTAAGAGATGTTAACTGGATGGTTGGTTGGTTGTGTAAGAGATGTTAACTGGATGGTTGGCTGGTTGTGTAAGAGATGTTAACTGGATGGTTGGCTGGTTGTGTAAGAGATGTTAACTGGATGGTTGGTTGGTTGTGTAAGAGATGTTAACTGGATGGTTGGCTGGTTGTGTAAGAGATGTTAACTGGATGGTTGGTTGGTTGTGTAAGAGATGTTAACTGGATGGTTGGCTGGTTGTGTAAGAGATGTTAACTGGATGGTTGGTTGGCTGGTTGTGTAAGGGATGTGAACTGGATGGTTGGTTGTGTAAGAGATGTTAACTGGATGGTTGGGTGGTTGTGTAAGAGATGTTAACTGGATGGTTGGTTGGTTGTGTAAGAGATGTTAACTGGATGTTTGTTTGGTTGGCTGGTTGTGTAAGAGATGTTAACTGGATGGTTGGTTGATTGTGTAAGAGATGTTAACTGGATGGTTGGTTAGTTGTGTAAGAGATGTTAAGTGGATGGTTGGTTGGTTGTGTAAGAGATGTTAACTGGATGGTTGGTTGGCTGGTTGTGTAAGGGATGTGAACTGGATGGTTGGTTGTGTAAGAGATGTTAACTGGATGGTTGGGTGGTTGTGTAAGAGATGTTAACTGGATGGTTGGTTGGTTGTGTAAGAGATGTTAACTGGATGTTTGGTTGGTTGGCTGGTTGTGTAAGAGATGTTAACTGGATGGTTGGCTGGTTGTGTAAGAGATGTTAACTGGATGGTTGGTTGGTTGTGTAAGAGATGTTAACTGGATGGTTGGTTGGTTGTGTAAGAGATGTTAACTGGATGGTTGGTTGTGTAAGAGATGTTAACTGGATGGTTGGTTGGTTGTGTAAGAGATGTTAACTGGATGGTTGGTTGGTTGTGTAAGAGATGTTAACTGGATGGTTGGCTGGTTGTGTTAGAGATGTTAACTGGATGGTTGGTTGGTTGGCTGGTTGTGTAAGGGATGTTAACTGGATGGTTGGTTGGTTGTGTAAGAGATGTTAACTGGATGGTTGGTTGGTTGTGTAAGAGATGTTAACTGGATGGTTGGCTGGTTGTGTTAGAGATGTTAACTGGATGGTTGGTTGGTTGGCTGGTTGTGTAAGGGATGTTAACTGGATGGTTGGTTGGCTGGTTGTGTAAGGGATGTGAACTGGATGGTTGGTTGGTTGTGTAAGAGATGTTAACTGGATGGTTGGTTGGTTGTGTAAGAGATGTTAACTGGATGGTTGTTTGGTTGGCTGGTTGTATAAGAGATGTTAACTGGATGGTTGGTTGGTTGTGTAAGAGATGTTAACTGGATGGTTGGCTGGTTGTGTTAGAGATGTTAACTGGGTGGTTGGTTGGTTGGCTGGTTGTGTAAGAGATGTTAACTGGATGGTTGGTTGGTTGTGTAAGAGATGTTAACTGGATGGTTGGCTGGTTGTGTAAGAGATGTTAACTGGTTGGTTGGCTGGTTGTGTAAGAGATGTTAACTGGATGGTTGGCTGGTTGTGTAAGAGATGTTAACTGGATGGTTGGCTGGTTGTGTAAGAGATCTTAACTGGATCGTTGGTTGGTTGTGTAAGAGATGTTAACTGGATGGTTGGCTGGTTGTGTAAGAGATGTTAACTGGTTGGTTGGCTGGTTGTATAAGAGATGTTAACTGGATGGTTGGTTGGTTGTGTAAGAGATGTTAACTGGATGGTTGGCTGGTTGTGTAAGAGATGTTAACTGGATGGTTGGCTGGTTGTGTAAGAGATCTTAACTGGATCGTTGGTTGGTTGTGTAAGAGATGTTAACTGGATGGTTGGTTGGTTGTGTAAGAGATGTTAACTGGATGGTTGGTTGATTGTGTAAGAGGTGTTAACTGGATGGTTGGTTGGTTGTGTAAGAGATGTTAACTGGATGGTTGGTTGATTGTGTAAGAGATGTTAACTGGATGGTTGGTTGGTTGTGTAAGAGATGTAAACTGGATGGTTGGTTGGCTGGTTGTGTAAGGGATGTGAACTGGATGGTTGGTTGGTTGTGTAAGATATGTTAATTGGATGGTTGGTTGGTTGTGTAAGAGATGTTAACTGGATGGTTGGTTGGTTGTGTAAGAGATGTTAACTGGATGGTTGGTTGATTGTGTAAGAGATGTTAACTGGATGGTTGGTTAGTTGTGTAAGAGATGTTAAGTGGATGGTTGGTTGGTTGTGTAAGAGATGTTAACTGGATGGTTGGTTGGCTGGTTGTGTAAGGGATGTGAACTTGATGGTTGGTTGTGTAAGAGATGTTAACTGGATGGTTGGTTGGTTGTGTAAGAGATGTTAACTGGATGGTTGTTTGGTTGGCTGGTTGTGTAAGAGATGTTAACTGGATGGTTGGCTGGTTGTGTAAGAGATGTTAACTGGATGGTTGGTTGGTTGTGTAAGAGATGTTAACTGGATGGTTGGTTGGTTGTGTAAGAGATGTTAACTGGATGGTTGGTTGGTTGTGTAAGAGATGTTAACTGGATGGTTGGCTGGTTGTGTTAGAGATGTTAACTGGATGGTTGGTTGGGTGGCTGGTTGTGTAAGGGATGTTAACTGGATGGTTGGTTCGTTGTGTAACAGATGTTAACTGGATGGTTGGTTGGTTGTGTAAGTGATGTTAACTGGATGGTTGGCTGGTTGTGTTAGAGATGTTAACTGGATGGTTGGCTGGTTGTGTAAGGGATGTTAACTGGATGGTTGGTTGGTTGTGTAAGAGATGTTAACTGGATGGTTGGTTGGTTGTGTAAGAGATGTTAACTGGATGGTTGGTTGGTTGTGTGCGAGATGTTAACTGGATGGTTGGTTGGTTGTGTAAGAGATGTTAACTGGATGGTTGGTTGGTTGTGTAAGAGATGTTAACTGGATGGTTGGCTGGTTGTGTAAGAGATGTTAACTGGATGGTTGGTTGGTTGTGTAAGAGATGATAACTGGATGGTTGGTTGGTTGTGTAAGAGATGTTAACTGGATGGTTGGTTGGCTGGTTGTGTAAGGGATGTGAACTGGATGGTTGGTTGGTTGTGTAAGAGATGTTAACTGGATGGTTGGTTGGTTGTGTAAGAGATGTTAACTGGATGGTTGTTTGGTTGGCTGGTTGTATAAGAGATGTTAACTGGATGGTTGGTTGGTTGTGTAAGAGATGTTAACTGGATGGTTGGCTGGTTGTGTTAGAGATGTTAACTGGGTGGTTGGTTGGTTGGCTGGTTGTGTAAGAGATGTTAACTGGATGGTTGGTTGGTTGTGTAAGAGATGTTAACTGGATGGTTGGCTGGTTGTGTAAGAGATGTTAACTGGTTGGTTGGCTGGTTGTGTAAGAGATGTTAACTGGATGGTTGGCTGGTTGTGTAAGAGATGTTAACTGGAAGGTTGGCTGGTTGTGTAAGAGATGTTAACTGGATCGTTGGTTGGTTGTGTAAGAGATGTTAACTGGATGGTTGGCTGGTTGTGTAAGAGATGTTAACTGGTTGGTTGGCTGGTTGTGTAAGAGATGTTAACTGGATGGTTGGCTGGTTGTGTAAGAGATGTTAACTGGATGGTTGGCTAGTTGTGTAAGAGATGTTAACTGGATGGTTGGTTGGTTGTGTAAGAGATGTTAACTGGATGGTTGGTTGATTGTGTAAGAGATGTTAACTGGATGGTTGGTTGGTTGTGTAAGAGATGTTAACTGGATGGTTGGTTGATTGTGTAAGAGATGTTAACTGGATGGTTGGTTGGTTGTGTAAGAGATGTAAACTGGATGGTTGGTTGGCTGGTTGTGTATGGGATGTGAACTGGATGGTTGGTTGGTTGTGTAAGAGATGTTAACTGGATGGTTGTTTGGTTGGCTGGTTGTATAAGAGATGTTAACTGGATGGTTGGTTGGTTGTGTAAGAGATGTTAACTGGATGGTTGGCTGGTTGTGTTAGAGATGTTAACTGGGTGGTTGGTTGGTTGGCTGGTTGTGTAAGAGATGTTAACTGGATGGTTGGTTGGTTGTGTAAGAGATGTTAACTGGATGGTTGGCTGGTTGTGTAAGAGATGTTAACTGGTTGGTTGGCTGGTTGTGTAAGAGATGTTAACTGGATGGTTGGCTGGTTGTGTAAGAGATGTTAACTGGATGGTTGGCTGGTTGTGTAAGAGATCTTAACTGGATCGTTGGTTGGTTGTGTAAGAGATGTTAACTGGATGGTTGGCTGGTTGTGTAAGAGATGTTAACTGGTTGGTTGGCTGGTTGTATAAGAGATGTTAACTGGATGGTTGGTTGGTTGTGTAAGAGATGTTAACTGGATGGTTGGCTGGTTGTGTAAGAGATGTTAACTGGATGGTTGGCTGGTTGTGTAAGAGATCTTAACTGGATCGTTGGTTGGTTGTGTAAGATATGTTAACTGGATGGTTGGTTGGTTGTGTAAGAGATGTTAACTGGATGGTTGGTTGATTGTGTAAGAGGTGTTAACTGGATGGTTGGTTGGTTGTGTAAGAGATGTTAACTGGATGGTTGGTTGATTGTGTAAGAGATGTTAACTGGATGGTTGGTTGGTTGTGTAAGAGATGTAAACTGGATGGTTGGTTGGCTGGTTGTGTAAGGGATGTGAACTGGATGGTTGGTTGGTTGTGTAAGATATGTTAATTGGATGGTTGGTTGGTTGTGTAAGAGATGTTAACTGGATGGTTGGTTGGTTGTGTAAGAGATGTTAACTGGATGGTTGGTTGATTGTGTAAGAGATGTTAACTGGATGGTTGGTTAGTTGTGTAAGAGATGTTAAGTGGATGGTTGGTTGGTTGTGTAAGAGATGTTAACTGGATGGTTGGTTGGCTGGTTGTGTAAGGGATGTGAACTTGATGGTTGGTTGTGTAAGAGATGTTAACTGGATGGTTGGTTGGTTGTGTAAGAGATGTTAACTGGATGGTTGTTTGGTTGGCTGGTTGTGTAAGAGATGTTAACTGGATGGTTGGCTGGTTGTGTAAGAGATGTTAACTGGATGGTTGGTTGGTTGTGTAAGAGATGTTAACTGGATGGTTGGTTGGTTGTGTAAGAGATGTTAACTGGATGGTTGGTTGGTTGTGTAAGAGATGTTAACTGGATGGTTGGCTGGTTGTGTTAGAGATGTTAACTGGATGGTTGGTTGGGTGGCTGGTTGTGTAAGGGATGTTAACTGGATGGTTGGTTGGTTGTGTAACAGATGTTAACTGGATGGTTGGTTGGTTGTGTAAGTGATGTTAACTGGATGGTTGGCTGGTTGTGTTAGAGATGTTAACTGGATGGTTGGCTGGTTGTGTAAGGGATGTTAACTGGATGGTTGGTTGGTTGTGTAAGAGATGTTAACTGGATGGTTGGTTGGTTGTGTAAGAGATGTTAACTGGATGGTTGGTTGGTTGTGTGAGAGATGTTAACTGGATGGTTGGTTGGTTGTGTAAGAGATGTTAACTGGATGGTTGGTTGGTTGTGTAAGAGATGTTAACTGGATGGTTGGCTGGTTGTGTAAGAGATGTTAACTGGATGGTTGGTTGGTTGTGTAAGAGATGATAACTGGATGGTTGGTTGGTTGTGTAAGAGATGTTAACTGGATGGTTGGTTGGCTGGTTGTGTAAGGGATGTGAACTGGATGGTTGGTTGGTTGTGTAAGAGATGTTAACTGGATGGTTGGTTGGTTGTGTAAGAGATGTTAACTGGATGGTTGTTTGGTTGGCTGGTTGTATAAGAGATGTTAACTGGATGGTTGGTTGGTTGTGTAAGAGATGTTAACTGGATGGTTGGCTGGTTGTGTTAGAGATGTTAACTGGGTGGTTGGTTGGTTGGCTGGTTGTGTAAGAGATGTTAACTGGATGGTTGGTTGGTTGTGTAAGAGATGTTAACTGGATGGTTGGCTGGTTGTGTAAGAGATGTTAACTGGTTGGTTGGCTGGTTGTGTAAGAGATGTTAACTGGATGGTTGGCTGGTTGTGTAAGAGATGTTAACTGGAAGGTTGGCTGGTTGTGTAAGAGATGTTAACTGGATCGTTGGTTGGTTGTGTAAGAGATGTTAACTGGATGGTTGGCTGGTTGTGTAAGAGATGTTAACTGGTTGGTTGGCTGGTTGTGTAAGAGATGTTAACTGGATGGTTGGCTGGTTGTGTAAGAGATGTTAACTGGATGGTTGGCTAGTTGTGTAAGAGATGTTAACTGGATGGTTGGTTGGTTGTGTAAGAGATGTTAACTGGATGGTTGGTTGATTGTGTAAGAGATGTTAACTGGATGGTTGGTTGGTTGTGTAAGAGATGTTAACTGGATGGTTGGTTGATTGTGTAAGAGATGTTAACTGGATGGTTGGTTGGTTGTGTAAGAGATGTAAACTGGATGGTTGGTTGGCTGGTTGTGTATGGGATGTGAACTGGATGGTTGGTTGGTTGTGTAAGAGATGTTAACTGGATGGTTGGTCGGTTGTGTAAGAGATGTTAACTGGATGGTTGGTTGGCTGGTTGTGTATGGGATGTTAACTGGATGGTTGGTTAGTTGTGTAAGAGATGTTAACTGGATGGTTGGTTGGCTGGTTGTGTAAGGGATGTGAACTGGATGGTTGGTTGTGTAAGAGTGTTAACTGGATGGTTGGTTGGTTTTGTAAGAGACGTTAACTGGATGGTTGGTTGGTTGTGTAAGAGATGTTAACTGGATGGTTGGTTGGCTGGTTGTGTAAGAGATGTTAACTGGATGGTTGGTTGGTTGTGTAAGAGATGTTAACTGGATGGTTGGTTGGTTGTGTAAGAGATGTTAACTGGATGGTTGGCTGGTTGTGTTAGAGATGTTAACTGGATGGTTGGTTGGTTGTGTAAGAGATGTTAACTGGATGGTTGGTTGGTTGTGTAAGAGTGTTAACTGGATGGTTGTGTAAGAGATGTTAACTGGATGGTTGGTTGGCTGATTGTGTAAGAGATGTTAACTGGATGGTTGGTTGGTTGTGTAAGAGATGTTAACTGGATGGTTGGTTGGTTGTGTAAGAGACGTTAACTGGATGGTTGGTTGGTTGTGTAAGAGATGTTAACTGGATGGTTGGGTGGTTGTGTAAGAGATGTTAACTGGATGGTTGGTTGGTTGTGTAAGAGATGTTAACTGGATGGTTGGTTGGTTGTGTAAGAGATGTTAACTGGATGGTTGGCTGGTTGTGTTAGAGATGTTAACTGGATGGTTGGTTGGTTGTGTAAGAGATGTTAACTGGATGGTTGGTTGGTTGTGTAAGAGTGTTAACTGGATGGTTGTGTAAGAGATGTTAACTGGATGGTTGGTTGGCTGATTGTGTAAGAGATGTTAACTGGATGGTTGGTTGGTTGTGTAAGAGATGTTAACTGGATGGTTGGTTGGTTGTGTAAGAGTGTTAACTGGATGGTTGTGTAAGAGATGTTAACTGGATGGTTGGTTGGCTGGTTGTGTAAGAGATGTTAACTGGATGGTTGGTTGGTTGTGTTAGAGATGTTAACTGGATGGTTGGTTGGTTGTGTAAGAGATGTTAACTGGATGGTTGGTTGGATGTATGGGTGGCTGGCTGGCTGAATGTATGTGTGGCTGGCTAGATGTAGATATGTATGAAGGAAGATGAGAAATCCTATCAAACCTAATATGTAAACATAAAGAACTGTATGTAGTATATATCTGATGGATGTTTCAGTGCATTAACTACTAAACTGGGTTAGATCAATAAACAATGGAGGAATTATACTATATCAATGTCACTAATTTAATATATTAACACTGCAGTACTGACATAGTGGAGAGAAGATTTGAAAAGCAGCTATCCCTCTCTCTCTCTCTCTCCTATGTCTTACTGTCTCGCCTGGAATGGCCAGAGACTAAGGATGGAGAGAGAGAGAGAGAGAGAGAGAGAGAGAGAGAGAGAGAGAGAGAGAGAGAGAGAGAAAGAGAGAGAGAGAGAGAAAGACAGTGAATGAGAAAGAATAGGGAGGAATAGAATAGCACCTCTCCTCTTTCTCTTTCATCTTTTTGTTGCTGCCCCCCCCCCCCCCCCCCCCCTGGAATAGAGATATAGAGAGAGCATAGGTAGGAGGCAGAATAGCATCACCCTTTTCTCTTTCTGTCTATCTTTTCAGTTGCTACTCTGGAATGGAGAGAGACTAGGAAGAGGGGAAAGGAGAGACTAGAGAGGGCTAGAACACAGCATTTTTTACTCTCTCTCTCTCCCCCTCATGAAATGAAGAAAGACTAGGAAAGGGGAATAGAGAGAAACTAAAGGTAGGAAGAGGATAGAGAGAGGATAGAACAGCATCTCACTCTCTCATTTCTTTCTGTTTCTATCCTGAAATAGAGAAACTAGATAGAAAGAAAGAAATGGAGTAGAGAGAGAATTGAATGGCCTCTCTATCTACCTCTAGTTTGTTTCTGTCATTATATTGGAATGGTGGGAGGTTAGAGATAAAGAAAGAGGAGGCACATGTAGAGATAGACAGACTCACAGAAACAGAAGCTGACAGAACCACATGCTGTAGACATAGGAAGAGGCCTCTCCTCTCCCTGTCACTCAAGGAAGAGAGCAGGGGATGTACACAAAAGGGACATAGTCCATCAGACAGAGGAGAAGAGGGAGAAGATATATGCCTCTCCGTTCACGAACAGTGTCTCAAATAACGTACATGCAAGCCAGCAACAACAGTTGGCAACAAGCTTGGAGTATCAGCAGGAAAGTGTCATTTGCTCTGCAGTTGGTTTCTATTGTGATATCTATCTGTCTTTCACACACAGCCGCTCTCTCAATGTATTTCTCTCTCAGCATTTTGTATAAGAAAAATAGTTTCGCTCTACGAACATTTTGGGTGACTGAGGTTCTACTATATATATATATATATATATATAGAAAGTCTGTTGTGCCAAGGCTGGGAAGACCACAATTTAGGGTAGTACTCTATGCATGGGAAAGCAACCCATGCTAGCGTGGAAGATGGATGTTAAACGATGATGATGAAGATATAAACCTCACCGCACCACCTAGCGGTGTCGATTAATATGTAGTATACCCTTGAGAAGGCTTGCTAAATACAGTTGAAACCAGTAGGCATCGCGGTTGGGTTTATACCCCCCACTATATATATAAAAAAATATATATATAATATATATATATATATATATATATATATATATTATATATATATATATATAAAAGAGAGAGAGAGAGAGAGATTTATTACACTAAATATGCTGTAATTTAGGTACAATTGTTTCTTTGGTTGCCTGTATTAGATTTTTCCAGAGACAGTCCACAAATTTTCAGTCTATATTCACTCCATTACAAATATAGGCTGAGGATTTGGGGACTGTCTCTGGAAAAATCTGAAATAGGCAGCCAAAGAAACAAATGTATCTGAATGTCAGCATATTTAGTGTAATAAACTCTCTAATAAATATTTATAGACATCAACTTGACCCACTGATTTAACAGACTAATAAATGGATATTTATATTCTTTACCAAATTACACTACACTATACGTGTGTGCACATGAGTGTGTATATATATATATATATGTGTATGGTTGTATGTGTGTATGTAGAGAAAGAAACACAAATAAGTACATCTGGAATGTCTTTGGTATGAAGACTGAGGATGGGGATAGTACCTAATGCATGATAATATGTATATACAGAGAGAGAGAGAGGGGAGGGGGGGGGGATAAAGCTGAATAAGCAAAGGTTTAAATGTCAGATCTATTACATGACTAGCTAGAAGATGAAGATTTCTGAATCATAAAAGTGAGAAAGGAAATAAAAACAATGGACAATGAATACTCCCTGCTGCATTCTTCCTTGATAATGACTTCCCTCTAACTCCACTTCTAGCTAAAGATGGTGCAGATAGTCAGGTCAAGACAGCAACTAAATGACATAACTCTGTTTAATCTTATCAAACTCCTCCTCAAATGCAGCACAGCAAGTGTTTTAAAGCTACCTCCACAACAACCAATTTAAACCTTTCAATACCAACCTACCTAAAGTTGCCTCAGATTCCATGGAAAAAATCCACCCATTTTAAAGGGGTTTTATTTAAATGAAAATTTTCAAGCATATTTTTATACATGAAGCTTTTTGTTAAATTTCAACAAAGAAAAATATGCATTATTAAGAAAGTTATTGGCGGTGGATTGGCAGTATTGATAGATGGTTGGATGCCATGCTTTGCAGCATAGAGTTATGTCCCTTTACGGACTAAGTTCAAATCCCGCTGAGGTTAACTTTGCCTTTCATCCTTACGGGGGTCGATAAAATAAAGTACCAGTAACGAAATGGGTAATTGCTGGCCTTGTGCCAAAAGTAGAAACAATTATTAAGAAAGTTATTCATTTTAGACTCATTCTCTCTTATATACACATATATACACCAGGTCCGAACACAAAAGAACCAAACTCCCACTGTCACTGCCTCTATCTCTCTCTCTCCCTATCTCTCACTATTGTAAGCAAATGGGGGCCTACATGCTGACTGCCCCGCGGCCCTGGTGGACAGAACGGAGAAGGCGTTTCCCCAGAGGATGGTGAGGGAGATGCACATGTTATACATTCCATCTGAATAATTCTTTCTAATATTAATTAGCACAAGGCCAACAATTTGAGGAGGAGAAGTTGATTATATTGACCTAGAACTATATTTTATCGATCCCAAAAGAACGAAAGGCAAATCTGACCAAGGCAGGATTTGAACTCAGAATGTACAAAGTCATAACTAAATACTACAAAAGCATTTTGTCTAACACTCCACCACACATACTGTCTTAATAATGGTTTCTACTTTAGGCACAAGGCCAGCAATTTTTGAGAGAGGGGAAAGTCGGTTTAAATCAACGCTAGTTCTTAATTGGTGCTTTATTTTATCCCCCCCCCCCCCCCCCCCCGCCATAAGGATGAAAGGTAAAGCTAACCTTAGTAGGATTTAAACTCAGAAAGTAAAGGGCCATAACTATATGTCACAAAGTATGTCATCCGATGCTCTACCGATTACTGCCAATCCACTACACATACTGTTTTAATAATGAAATAATTAATAACTCCTCCAAAATATTCAGGAATTAATTAAAAAACAGTGTATTTCATTAGAAATATGATAATGAAAATATCAATATCTATTTTCCCACACTCACATGGGTTGGATGGATTTATAGCACAGCATATTGCCACTTTGTCACCATTTCTTCCCATATTTTACTGAGTCTGTGTAGTCCCATATCAGCCTTGTGATTGAGTAGACTTATGATCAAAGGTGTTCCAGCTGCGACCATCCTGTCTTTTTTTTTTTTTCTTTTCAGGTTTACACTATCCAATATGTCCATTTCTTAAATTTCTTAACCAGCTATATCCAGTCAGAATTCTTTCACCTCTTTCTGTTCAAACCAGCTGTAATTGGCTGCTCATACTGCTATTAAGGTATTGTTCTCAAAATAAATAATATCAAAATGCCATAGATTCGATATTATGTGGAATAACTATGTAAGGTAAAACCTTTACCGTGAAAATATAATAGTATATATAGAGTAATGTAAATGTTAAAGGGTTACAACACACATTTTAAGACCATCTTCTGAACTAAAGCAGGAATTGGCCTTGTGCCTTCCTCACCTTATTACTTACACCACCACCCCTCACAAATGACCCCACTTTCATTTCTTCCTCCATGTCTTTCTTGGTCTTCCCCTTCCTCTACTTCCCCCTTTATTCATTTCCATCACTCCTCTCACCTAGTCACATCAACAATCAAAACAACTGCATAACAAAAGCAAGTATAACAATTGCTCTTGTTGTTACTGGGCCACAGTTTGACCAACAGAACAACCTGCCTGTGAAATAAATATATGCAACTGGCTGAGCATTCCACAGAAAATTGTACCCTTAGCATAATTCTCAGGGAGATTCAGCTTGACACAGTGTGTAAGTGACAAAGCTGGGCACTTTAAATCAGAGGTACAACTGATTTTTTTACAGCTGAGTAGACTTGAGCAACATGAAATAAAGTGTCTTGCTCAAGTACACAATGGGCCAACGGGAAATTAAATTCAAGAGTTTAAGATCATGAGCCAAACACACTAACTACTAAGCTATGTTCCCTCACTATAACAACAATTACAACAGACAAACTACAAGTAGAAGAAAGGTAAAGAAAAGTTAACAAAATAAACAAGAGCCAAGCATCAACAACAATTGGAGAGAGAAGGGAGGATAAATAGAGAGAGAGGGAGAGAAAGATAGAGCAGGGAGAGAGAGAGGCCAGGAGAGGGGAAGAGAGATGAGAGAGAGAGCGGAGGAGAGAGAGAAAGGAGAGAGAGAGATGAGAGAGAGAGAGAGAGAGAGAGAGAGAGAGAGAGAGAGAGAGAGATGGGGGAGAGAGAGGGAGAGAGAGCAGGAGGGAGAGAGAGAGAGAGAGAGAGAGAGAGAGGGAGAGAGAGAGAGAGAGAGAGAGGGAGAGAGAGTAGGAGAGAGAGAGAGAGAGAGAGAGAGAGAGAGTGAGTGAGAGAGAGAGAGTGAGTGAGAGAGAGAGAGTGAGTGAGAGAGAGTGAGTGAGTGAGAGAGAGAGAGAGTGAGTGAGAGTAAAGGAATGAGAATCTGACATCTAAATTGTGGTATTCTGTAATCAAGACATACTACTTGTGACAGTCATATTGATTTGTTATTCATGTATGAAATAAATATGCAAATCATTTCGAGATTCTTCTTTACAGATATTTTCTAATTACAGAGAAAAATAACAAATATAAAACATAAAAATATATAAAATATATATAATAAAATAAAATATTTTAACAAATAAATGTATGAATAATTTTTTTTTTTTTTTAATAAAAATGCAAATATAAATGAAAAACAAAATACCCTAATTATATAAAAATAATATAAAATAAAATATTGTTAGAGGCTCTGACATGGCTGTGTGGTTAAGGTGTTTGCTTGGGCAGAGGTGGTAAGAGCTGAGAAGGACCTGTCCAACCCATGCAAGCATGGAAAAATGGATGTAAAAACGATGATGATGACGATGATGATGGTGATTGTGTTAATGTTTGACATGGTTCTCGACTCAGTCGTCCTGTGTGGCACTTGGGTAAGTGTCTTTTACTGTAGCCCCAAGTTTGTCAATGCTCTATGAGTGGAATTTGGTAGACAGAAACTGCAGAAGCCTATGTGTATGCATGCATGTGTATGTGTGTGTGTCTATATTTGTGTCTGTGTATGTGTGTTTATGTCCCATAACTTAGCACTTCTATACAGAGATCAACAAAATAAGTAACAGACTTGAAACAAATAAGTACTGATCATATTGGTGTCCTAGTATGGCATATGTCCAATGAATAAAACCAGTAAAAGAGTTAAAAGAATAAATAAATAAATATATAAAATGCATAAATTTTCAAAAAAAATGTCCTAATTATGGAGTCGAGAAAATAAAAATAAAATATATTAACAAGTAAATAAAAAAAATACATGTATAAATTTCCCCAAATCCTAATTACAGAGGTAATAAAATAAATTAATATGTGTAAAATATAAAATATATTCAGTGACTTTATCACTGTTTCTGATGTCTGGTTTTATTTAATTTTATTCCACCCTCTTGGTACTTGTTTTTCAGATATGTAGAGTGGTAGTTTATAACTTCTCACTGGTATAGGGGTGACACTAGTTAACCATTTTGATACCAAGTCACTTGGAACTGCCCTACAATACAAAACTGTTAATTTTAAAGGGTTTATATTTATCTAAAAAGCCTGTGAGTCAATCAGCACTACTAGCATGTTACCCTGGGCACATTAAGCCAGTATAGGGTCCCTGGCTGAAAATTTAATTGCTTGTATACAATACAAAACTGCTAATTTTAAAGTGTTTACATTTATCTAAAAGCCTATGGGTCAATCAGCACTACTAGTAGGTTACCCTGGTGCAGATTAACCCTGCATAGGGCCCCTAGCTGAAAATTTCATTGCTTGTATATTATTTATGACAACCAAAAAATTGATTTTGGATCTTTTAAATATTGTGAAGCTCCTGACTGAAACCAACCCATCCCCCAATCTTAATCTCTCACTGATAATTATCCTATAAATTATCACACATGTGATGCGTATGGGTGATAGTCGCTGAGTGAAGAAGTGCCAGGAAATTCTAGTCAAGGGAAGTTGCAGTAGAGGTAGATCAAGAAAGACCTAGGCAGAGGTGGTGTGAACTGATCTCAATTCGCTGACACTCACAAAGGAGATGAACAAGGAACGCAATGAGTGGAGAGATGCTGGGCTGAGAAGGACCCATCCAACCCATGCTAGTGAGGAAAAATGGATGTAAAAACAACGATGATGGTGATGATGTATGATAAACAAATATTATCACATGTTCCCTGAGCGATATAAAAAAGAATAAAGATTAACAATGAAAGAAACTTTGAAATAATTAATAATTTTAATAAATTCCTCCAAATGCTTCACTAATTAAATCAAATACATTAATTAAATCTTATTAGAAATACAGTAATGAAAGAGTTATAAAATATGTAACATGAATTAACAAAAAAAAAGTTCTTATATCAAATTATGGTGGAAGATTTAAATTTAAATAGAAACCATTTAAAATGAGTGATTTTGTTTCATAGAACCAGAAGCAAGTTGGTATCAAAAGAACTAATTTGTTCCAAATACCAACTTAACCCTTTAGCATTTAAACCGGATGTGTCCAGCTAGAATTCTCTCACCACTTTCTATTCAAACTGGCAGCTCATACTGATGTTAAGATAGTGTTCTCAAAATAAATAATATCAAAATCCCATAGGTTCGATATTAACTGGCATAATTATGTGAAATTTTACTGTGAAAATACAATAGTAAATATAGAGTAATGTAAATGCTAAAGGGTTAATAACGAGAAAGTTAATTATATTAATAAATCCCTCCAAATTCTTAATCATTTTCAAAACTCATTGGAAATTATAGGCAGTGTCTGTCTTTCATTTGAAATATGTTAACGAAAGGGTTGGTCCTTTTGCCAGGGGAGGGTGTTGTCGATAAAATAAGTACCAGTAATATATTTCAGCTGATTTAGTTACCTATACAGGAGTTACTTAGAAAAGATGTTTGTGTAGAAGGTCAAATGAAATCAATAAATCAATAATGCTAACAATATCCCTAAAAGAACTTTTTAAAATATGTTATAAAGCACAAAACATCTGTTTAATTAAAAGAAAGCTCGTTACAAAGACAATTTCTATTTAATTAAATTGGATGATACAAAACAGACAGCTTCTGTTAAAAATAATGATTCTTGTGAATTATTTGCCAACTGAAGGATAAAAAATAAAAATACATTTCTTACAATTTTATAATTGGTAAATTGGCAGAGTCATTAGAGCATTGAATTAAATGTCTTGGCATTTGTTCTGGTTCTGGTTCCCAGTGACCTGAGTTCAAATCCCACCAAGGTTAAATGGATAAAGAACCAGTTCAGTTATATGATTGTTTTAACCCTTTAGCATTTACATTACTATATATATACTAATTATGTATATACTTACATAATTATCTCACATAATATCGAATCTATGAAATTTTGATGTTATTTATTTTGAGAATATACTTTAACGTCAGTATGAGCGACCAGTTACAGCCGGCTTGAACAGAAAGAGGTGAAAGAATTCTGGCTGGATACTGTCGGTTTAAATGCTAAAGGGTTAAATCAATAAAGTACCAGTCCAATTATAGGATTGTTTTAATGGACTTACCATTCTCCCCTTGTGCCTCAATTAGAAACCACTATAACATTGAATATTGCCCCCTACCAACAGCTGAATGGAAGCGAGGTTTTGTTTTAAGAAGTAAACAATAAGCTAAATCAAACACCAGGATATTACTAATATATTTTTTTATATTTTTTAAAAGAAAGGTGTGTGTCACTAACATAAGCACTTTATATATAGATATATAACTGTTTTTGTTTTTTGTTTGTTTCTTTTTACTGTACACTTGTTTAATATATGTGTGTGAATGCACATGGCCTTGTGGTTAAACTTTTGAACTCACAATCATAAGGTTGTGGGTTTGGTTTCCAGAATGTATGGAATTTTAAGGGCAGTGTAGTGACAGACGAGTTGTCTTGGACATTTTAAACCCGATGGAGCATTTCCCTCAAGGTTTGAACAAAACCAGTTCCTTCCATAAAAGAGGAAATGAGAAAGAAATATAGAGGAAGAAGAGACCTCAGTACTGGACTTAAAAGGATGAAAGGCAAAGTTGACCTGAATGAGTTTTGAACTCAGAGTATAAAGATCCAGAACAAGTACCATAAAACATTCTATGCAATGTTCTAACAACTCAGCCACTTGGTCTGCACCCCCTTTCTCTCTCTGGACCTGTTATTTTTATCTAAAGACATTTTTTCCAATTCCATCCTGCCCGTCCCTTCAATCTGTCTTATTTCTTATTCTTTCTCCTGATGAAGGACCAGCGTCCGAAATGTAAAAACCCTCTACCTGTTATTTCAAGCGTTAACCTAATATATTCCTTCCATATACTATACCAATTGTGTTGTTATTTCTGTTTACCTTTTACATACACACACACACATATATATATATATATATATATAATGTTATATGTGCAATGTAAATGTGAGAGAGAGGCAGAGCTTGGATGAAATGATGGAGAAATGGGTTTAAGAGGAATGTGAAATGGTGTGCAGGAGAAAAGACTGCAATAGTACAGACATATGATGCACATGGATAAAGATCGCTGGGTGAAGAAATGCCAGAAAATACCATTGGAGTGTAGCTGCAGTAGAGGTAGACCAAGGAAGACCTGCGTAGAGATAGCGAGACTTGATCTCAAATAGCTGAGACTCACAGAGATGATGAAGGAACATGACAAGTAGAAAAATGATGATGATGATATATATTGTGTCCTTTGCTTTGTTATTTCTGTTTACTTTTTACACACACATACATACACACACACAGTAATATATTTATATATATATATAACAAAGAAAGTATGGTAAAAAACCAGGTGGACCATAACACACCAGTACTCGATACTTAAGGTAGTAGAGTGGGTAATAGGAAAAGAGTCAGGACCCCGACGGCTGAGCTCCGGCCATTTTGACAGTTAGATCCAAACTGATATTCTTCGAACTGAGTTCGGATCGAGCTGTCAAAACAGCCGGAACTCAGCCATCGGGGTCCTGATTCTTTTCCTAAGAGATGTCAACATGAATGGACCTGTTATTTTTATCTAAAGACATTTTTTCCAATTCCATGCCACCCGTCCCTTAAATCTACCTTATTTCTCATTCTTTCTTCTGATGAAGGACCAGCGTCCGAAACGTTAAGACCCTCTTCCTGCTATATCAAGCGTTAACCTAATATATTCCTTCCATATACTGTACCAATTGTGTTGTTATTTCTGTTTACATTTTACATACATATATATATATATATATATATATATATTACATACATATATATATATATTACATACATATATATATATATATATATATGTATATATATGTATATATGTATGTATATATGTATGTATATACAATCTGACACATAAAATGCAAAACAAGGACAATGAAGAAAAGAAAGAAAAAACACAATACAAAAAAGAAATAGGGCAAAAAAAATCATTGCTGATTAAAAGTTTTCTTTTGGGGGAGGTGGGCATGGTAGGATTTGGTGATCCTTAAAAATTCCATAGTAACTGACCAGTCTAAAGGAACCAATTCACACTTTGATGACTAAAAAAAAATCAATAAACATTCCTCTATGTTCAATACTCTTTCCAGATCAATACAGTTCCCTCCATAAATACATACCTATGCAAATATTTACTGTACTATATATGCATGCATGCATAATATTTTCTTTCAGCATTCGTACATATAGCCATGAAAACATACATGATTGTTGTTGTTGTTGCTATGGTTGGGTCATTAACTCCGCTACTAAAATGACTCACTAGGGGATTAAACCAAAATACATTATGGCTAATATTAAGCAATGCATATATTACACACATGGAAACAAATATATGTGCACACATAATTATATATACACACACACATATATTGTAAGTGTGTTTATGTATGTGTGTGTATATGTGTGTGTGTGTATATATATATATATATATATATATATATATATATATACATATTATATATTATATATATATTATATATTATATATATTATATATTATACATAGACATGCTTTCCAGCATAGTTACGTCTGAGTTCAAATCCCGCCGAGGTTAACTTTGCCTTTCATCCTTACGAGGTCGATAGAATAAAGTACCAGTAATGTACTGGGTAATTGCTGGCCTTGTGCCAAAAGTAGAAACAATTATATATACAATATGTAGCTTACACTTGGAGTAATAATAAATCAAGAAAGAAGAGTGACATGGTTTGCTATACAATAAGTGCTTTATTCACATTGTTGACAATTGTTTCTCTGAACTGGTAGGTCTAGAGATCGCTACCCGCCTGTTTTTGCATCAATCGATCACCAATACTTTGTTATAACCAGTCAGTTCATCAGAGCGTGCGAGAATGGAGGGAATATACAGGCATGGCTTCTATATATAGTAGTGGCATTAAATCAGAACAATAATAACAATACTAGCAATACTACAATAAATTAGCTAGACCGTAAATATTTAAAATAATCACAACATCAATCTAAGTAAGAGATAGAGTATACAGCCACAGGAAACAAGTACCACCAATCTCTGGGAGGGCCCTGTAGAAACAGTAGACAGCTTCTGCTACCTAGGTGACCGAATTAGCAACGGAGGTGGGTGTTCAGAAAGTACAATAACTAGGGTAAGAACGGGATGGAAGAAGTTTAGGGAACTACTACCACTGCTAGCTGCAAAAGGCTTCTCCCTCAGAATGAAAGGCAGACTGTATGATGTGTGTATCCGAACAGCGATATTGCATGGTAGTGAGACCTGGGCGCTGAAGGTGGAAGACTTACGTAGATTAGAGAGAAACGAAGCCTGCATGCTCCGATGGATGTGTAACAGTAATATACGTGAACGACAAAGCATAAATGAATTGAGAGAGAGACTGAGCATAAGAGGAATCAAATGCTGTGTGCAGGAGAGGCAGTTGCGCTGGTATGGACATGTGATGCGTATGAAGGATGACAGCTGCATAAAAAGGTGCAGAGCACTAGAAGTTGATGGAAACCGCGGAGTGAGGAGACCCAAGATGACCTGGGATGAGATGATAAAAGCCAACCTTACCCAATTACACCTCTCAAAGACAATGACACACGACCGTGACTTCTGGCGTCACGCAGTAATACAGAGTACCCGACCTCCCATCGGTACATGCTGAAGCATATAAACAATATGCCCCCACACCCCCCACCACAAGGTGGTCGTGGAGGTGCCACGGCAAAAAAGCACCCAGCCCACACTGTAAAGTGGACGTGTAGGCGCCACGAAAAAGCACTCAGCACTCACTGTAAATGAGGTTGGTGTTAGGAAGGGCATCCAGCTGTAGAAATCAAGCCAGATCAGTTCCTGTATGAGCAAGGCATGGTCAGCCGACCAGACACTGCACACAACAGGACAACCCGTCTAACCCATGCTAGCGTGGAAGAACGGACGTAAAACGGTGATGATGATGATGATGATGATGATGATGATGATATATATATATATATTATATATATTATATATCTTATATATGTATATATATATATATATATATACGGGATAACAAATTATTGTTATAGGTAGTCCAGTTAGGGTACTCCGAGTAGTGGATAGTATTAACGCTTGGCTAAGTTTGACTCAATAAGACGTTTCCATAGTGAGGCTGCGAGTATGGGGTGATTTCTATGTAGCTTACACTTGGAGTAATAATAAATCAAGAAAGAAGAGTGACATGGTTTGCTATACAATAAGTACTTTATTCACATTGTTGACAATTGTTTCTCTGAACTGGTAGGTCTAGAGATCGCTACCCGCCTGTTTTTGCATCAATCGATCACCAATACTTTGTTATAACCAGTCAGTTCATCAGAGCGTGCGAGAATGGAGGGAATATACAGGCATGGCTTCTATATATAGTAGTGGCATTAAATCAGAACAATAATAACAATACTAGCAATACTACAATAAATTAGCTAGACCGTAAATATTTAAAATAATCACAACATCAATCTAAGTAAGACATAGAGTATACTGATGACTTTAGCATGTAAAATGAGCTGATACGAAGCAGATGTATGAAATTGACATGTAAAAGCTGTCGTGGGGTGTATTATATATAGTGTAGAGATAATCTGGGGCTTGAAACAATGGACCATTTACTTTACTGTAGGTTTGCTGACCGTAAGAGTTATTTATTATCTGACAGATAAAATATTTTCATTGTAGTGAGGATGGCATTTTTTATGTGGTGTAAAGCGGATTCATTATTTAAGTGGTCTATATTAGATGAAGGGATTGTTAGTTCGAATCATGGGGTTGTTTAGCTTTCACAGCATCAATAACACATCATGCATGGATAAGACAGCAATAATAATAATAACAGCAATATAGTAAGTAAGTTAATACAGAGGTTAAGAAGCATGGTATATATAGAGAGAACATAATGACTACAATTACGGATACATTGGGGTGGTCATTATAACAACAGGGGGAAGGTGATATTTAAAGGACTGTGGTAGTAGTCAAATAATGTACTTGGAATTAGGTTCATCTGTTGAGAATCAAGAGTGAGGAAGTTGTGTTGACAGCAGCCGAGAAGAGATATATTTATGGGTTGATGAGATATTTGCAGACATTACTGTGGTATAGAATTAAGGAGGCTAGAAGCTGCTTAAAGAATATTACAGTTGTGTGGTGGTCTGTGTGAGAGTGCGGATTTCATATGTTGAATGCTAAGTTATGTTGGTTCGAATCACGGTGGCTTAAATCTTGTGAATTTAGTAGCGATCCTGTGTCTGCAGAAAATTGACCTTTCTATCTTGTTGAGTAGCCTTTTATCGTTCCTAAGGATATATAGTAATTCATGGTCGCAGAGCCTACAATAGGACATAGCGGTACTATATGCCCTTGCGGCCGACAACTTCGACCAGTTGATATTGTAGTCAATGTTTTTGTCCTTAAGTTCCCAGATTTTCTTGGCGAGGGTTCTTCATCGAGTGTCTGTGCACATACCATCTTTTTTTTAAAAGTACCCGCAGTGGATCCAATGTAATGCCAAGTGGAGTTGCCCGAGTTCACCGTACACATGTACACTAGGCTCGAATCAAGGCACCTGTTCGCCAATGGGCACCTATCCGGTAGGTGACAATTGCAGTTTGAGGTGTTATTCCGTGCAACTTCCACACTGCTGTTTTGTACACTGCTATACGTGGGTTGTGATTCGTGCCCATTGAGGTTTTGCTGTGGCGCATTCGTATGCGTTTGCGGTTGTGATACTGTGATGTGTTTATGTTTAGAATTTGGTGCTATGTTGTGCATAGGGGGGGTGGTCTCCCTAGAGGTATTTCTGTGGTTGATCTTGCGTATGTGGGATTCTATATTTGCAGCTGTAGAGTATGAGAGTTTTATAGTTTTTCTATTGAGGATTTTATGATATCTATGTGATATAGGGAAGTGTTTATCTATTAGTTTAAAAAACGTAGAAGGCAGTCTAGTTTTTACAGAGGTTATAACAAAGTATTGGTGATCAATTGACGCAAAAACAGGCAGGTAGCGATCTCTATACCTACCAGTTCAGAGAAACAATTGTCAGCAATGTGAATAAAGCCCTTATTGTATAGCAAACCATGTCACTCTTCTTTCTTGATTTATTATATATATATATATATGAATATGATGACTAATATATATATATATATCCCTCCACATATTCTTCAACCATATACATCTCTGCTTCCTGCTTTTCCATCCATACCAGCACAATACTGCCAGATGTCGCTCAGTTGTTCACTTCTACACAACGCACATAACCCAATACTTATCCCCCATCCCCATCCTCATTCAACCATGCCAACATGGAAAAATGGAAGCTCCCTGCCTCCCCCAATGTATCACCAGCCATCATTCACACTCTTTATAGGCCACTTCTCTCTCCCTCCCTCTAACTACATCCTTTGGCATGCAACATGTAGCTTCCCTTGCCCTATTCCTATGACTGCCTTCACAGTATGCTGCAAGCTCAATAATTGGTGAGGATACAAAGGGGGCATCTATAACTCAGTGGGAATTATTTGAAAAGCACTAGTTTTTTTCCTTTTTGCTGTTGTTTGGATGAAGAATATCATCAACAGTGAGCATTGTTTACATTCTTCACACATGTCTGATGACAATGCTTTAAACATTACAGTTTAATAACAGTTTAATGACTTTGAAATGTATATAATAGGAGTAAAACAACTCTTCTTATTCCATAATGGTATATATAAATATATATATATATATATATATATATATATATCATCATCATCATCATCATCAACGTTTAACGTCCGTGTTCCACGCTTGCATGGGTTTGGACGGGGGTAGTCCCACTTGAGGCAAGAGTGATTGTCTTGCTCGCATAGGACTGTCTGGCAGGTTTTCTACAGTTGGATGCCCTTCCTAACACCAACCACATTTACAGTGTGGGTCTGGGAGGTTTTTACCGTGTTGCCTACACGGCCACATTACAGCGTGGACTGTGTGTTTTTTTGTCGTGACACCTACACGATCTCGTTTGTTTCGGCCTGGATGGCGCGGCACCAACATAACTTTACATGGAACGGGGTGGTGTGGATGGGGTGGGGGTGGTGGCGGGACGGGGTGTAGTTTGTTAGAGATGCCTACTGGCAAGGCGGGTCTTCTCTGTTACTGAGTACCGCCAAAGGTCACGGTCCAGTGACATTGTCTTGGAGAGGTGTAAGTGTATGAGGTCGGAGTTTATCAGCTCATCCCATGTTTTTCTAGGTCTGCCTATTCCGTGGCTACCGTCTATCTTTATTGCCCTGCACTTTGTAATACAGCTATCGACTTTCATGCGCATCACGTGTCCATACCAACGCAGCCTTCTCTCGAGTAAACAACATCTGATCCCTCTTATCTCTAATTTTTTCCTTAGTTCGTTTATGCTTTGCCGTTCACGTATATTACTGTTACACATCCAGCGGAGCATGCAAGCTTCGTTCCTCTCTAGTCTGCGTATATCCTCTGCACACAATGCCCAGGTCTCACTACCATGCAACATTGCTGTTCGTATGCAGGCATCGTACAACCTGCCTTTCATTTTTAGAGAGAACCCTTTAGCAGCTAATAGTGGTATAAGCTCTCTGAACTTTTTCCAACCAGTTCTGACTCTAGCTACAGTACTTTCAGAGCACCCTCCCCCACTGCTGATTTTATCGCCCAGGTAACGGAAGCTGTCCACTATTTCTATAGAACCCTCTGCGCAATTGAAAGAGCTAGTATTTTGTGGGCACTTGCTGCTACTTATTGCACCAGAACATCGGCCACATGTAAAGTCTATGTTCTTAGTTAGCTTACCTGTGATCCCACTACATCTTTTATGCACCCATACTTTGCATTTAGGACATAAGATGGAGTTTCTACCTACGCCTTTCCTACATACCGAGCACGACCATTTCCCAGAAGGGACCGCCGCCTTGTTTTCTTTCCTACAAACTAGAACTTTGGTCTTAGCCAGGTTAATTTTAAGTCCTTTTGACTCTAGGCCGTGCTTCCATGTTTGGAATTTCTTCTCTAGCTCGGCCATTGATTCCGCTATGAGTGTCAGGTCGTCTGCGTATAGGAGTTCCCATGGGCAGCCTGTCTTGAACTCCTCTGTTATAGCCTGAAGGGCAATAATAAATAGTAGGGGGCTGAGAACAGAGCCCTGATGGACGCCAACTTTTACGCTAAACTCTTCACTATATTCGTTGTTAATTCTAACCTTGCTGACTGTTTCTTTATACATGGCTTGTATAGCCCTCACAAGCCATTCGTCAACGCCTAGTTTTCTAAGAGCCCACCAGATAATGGAGCGGGGGACTCTGTCGAAGGCTTTCTCCAGGTCGACAAAAGCTAAGTAGAGGGGTTTACCTTTAGCTAGGTACTTCTCCTGTAGTTGTCGTACTATGAAAAGAGCGTCTGTGGTGCTTTTGCCTGACACAAACCCGAACTGCATTTCATCTAGATCAATTCTCTCTCTGATTAGTTGTGCTATATATATATATATTGGATGCACATGGCTTAGTGGTTAGAGCATTGGCCTTGCAATCAAAAGGTTGTGAGTTCAATTCTCAGACCGTGTGATGTGTTGTTTCCTTGAGCAAGACACTTTATTTCACATTGCTCCAGTTTACTCAGCTGTAGAAATGAGATGATAGGGACCTCAGTCCCTATCATTCCACTGCAAAGTGGTCGTGGAGGTGCCACGGCAAAAAAGCACCCAGCACTCACTGTAAATGAGGTTGGTGTTAGGAAGGGCATCCAGCTGTAGAAATCAAGCCAGAAGCAGTTCCCGTCCCACCCTTGCAAGCAGGGAAAAAGTGGACGTAAAATGAAATGATGATGGTGATGATACCCTAACCCCGAGATAAATGACGATATCTCACACTTCTGTAGAAAATTACGTCTCACAGAGGAATTCTTTGACAAGGAGAATAACGACGAATCAATTGTACGGAATAAAAGCAGCTACAACCCAACAAAAGGTAGAAACAGAGTTCTGGACAAATTTTGTGACCACATAGCTACCTTCCCATACCATGAACTACCGCAACCTAAACCCAAACACAACACGAGTCGAAGAGAATGGGAGATTATCCATGAACTAAAAAACAATACGGACATTATAATTAAGGAAGCGGACAAGGGAAGTACTGTTGTCATTATGGAGGCTGAAAAATATAAAAATTCTATGTTCTCTCTCTTACAAAATACTAATTACTATGAAAGAGTAAAAAACTACCAGCAATAAAAAATAATGACCAAATTAAACAC
The DNA here is from genome assembly GCA_964016885.1 of Eledone cirrhosa. Lineage (NCBI taxonomy): Eukaryota > Metazoa > Mollusca > Cephalopoda > Octopoda > Eledonidae > Eledone > Eledone cirrhosa. Next base: position 222,446,344 of record OZ024743.1, read on the forward strand.
ACTGATTTATCGATACCGGGAAGACCTAACTAAAAAGGAACGCGATTATTTAACAAATTTTGAATACAAAACCAGCAACCTTTACGGACTTCCGAAGATCCACAAGTGTAAAATAATCAACGATGCCTGTAAACAATCCACCTCAGCCTGCGTGAACACACAATACCCCACAGACCTTAAATTAAGACCAATTGTAGCGGGCCCACAATGTGAAACACACAGATTGAGCAACTTTATAGACATACTACTGAAACCAATACTGAAACACATACCAAGCCTTGTAAGAGACGATCTGGACCTCTTAAACCACCTCCCCAAACATGTCAACAACGACACTATTATTGTGTCTTTCGATGTAGTGAATCTCTACACAACGATCCCACACCAATACGGACTAGAAGCAATAGGATTCTGGCTAGAGAAATATCCCAATGAGATACCTGACAGAATAGAAAAAAGCTTCATCACCGAGGGATTAAAATTCATCCTACAGAACAACTTTTTTGATTTCGATGGCAATACTTACAAGCAAATATCGGGGACTGCAATGGGTACAAAAGCCGCTCCAACTTATGCCAGCTTAGTCATGGCATACTTAGAAGTCCAGATATATGAACAGTCCAAATCAAAATACGGATTGAACTTCCACAAATATTTATCAGAGAATTGGAAACGCTACTTGGATGATTGCCTCATTCTTTGGTCCCACACACTCGACCAACTGAAGGATTTTAAAAACTTAATAAACGGCATCAATAACCACATCCAATTCACAATGGAATACAGCCAAGATCAACTCCCATTTCTGGACATCTTAATCTTAAAAAAAGACACAAATATCGAAACTGACATACACTACAAACCAACAGATTCCAAACAATATCTGCTATTCACCTCCAACCATCCAAAGCACACGAAGACGAACATTCCTTTTAACCTAGCAAGAAGAATTTGCACAATTGTCTCCAATTATGAAACGCGAAATAAAAGACTTCAAGAATTAAAGGAAATTCTACTCGAGAGAGAGTACCCACTATTACTAATTACTAATAAATAATGGAATAGAAAGGGCTAAAGCAATAGGCATTGATGAATTACGGAAACAGAAACAAATTCAAGGTACGTCCAATATTCTATCATATATCTCAACACACAACCCAAGAAATGCGGAAGCTTACAACACTATTCACAATAACATCCCACTACTAAAACAAAACCCAAGAATGAAAAAAGCCCTTGAAACACACAAAATAATCAAAAGCAAAAGACAACCAAAATCACTGAAAACATTACTCACCAATGCCAAATTATCTACCACAAACCCACAACCAAGTATCAAAAAATGTGGTCGCTCTAATTGTGGAACCTGCACTCACCTCATTGAAGGCAACACGTATACATTTAAATCAGGACAAAATTTTACTGTAAAAAATCACTTCACTTGCTCATCAAAAAATCTAATTTATGCCATTAAATGTAAAGGATGCAATGAAGATTATATAGGACAAACTAAACTCACACTCAGAAACAGAATGACAGTTCATCGCCAACAATTACGAGATCCAACCACAAGACAGATACCACTAAGTGCACATCTAGACATTTGCGCAAGTAATAAGACACCCAAATTCCAAGTCTTCCCATTTTACCTTTGCGCTAACAATACAACAGAACAAATGCGAATAAATAAGGAAAATATGTTTATTCAAAAATATAGACCAACATTAAATATGGTTTAATATACATTATGTCAACACCATAATATGACATACACACACACACACATAACACCTTCTACTTTAGAAAATAAAAACCCGAACTAAATAAACCTTAACATACGTTTGCACTGGCAATACAACAGAACAAATACGAATAAGTAAGGAAAATATGTTCATTCAAAAATATTCCTACTAAAGGAATCATTTTCCTACACACACACACACACACACACACACAATATATATAATCTTCATCTTCACATGCTAACCATACTCCCACACACATAACACCCATACACACACATAACAACCCCCACACCCACACTCCCTCCCCCATTTCTACTAATAGAACCACTTTCCTACACACATATATACACACACACAAAATATATATTCTCTCCATCTTAACATACTCGCACACACACACATAACACCCATATACACACACACACACAACTCCCTCCCCCATTTCTACTAATAGAATCATCTTCCAATACACACACACACACACACACACACATACACATACACATACACACATACAAGCACACAAATAAACATACATATCTTCACTTCAATAGAAAATCTGAACTCTGACACCCCAGCGAACTAACCATATTCACTGAACCAGACAATTCTCCCAATCCCATTTCTCTTGACCACTATCTTTCCATTCGCTATAAAGACTACAGAATAGTTTTCCAAATAAAGGCGCAAAAATAAAATGTAATGAAAACTTGTTCACGTGACAGCCAAATTTCATTTATAACCAATCAAATCACGTTTATTAAAAAAAGGCCTTCGTGAGCCACCTTTTTTAAAGTAAAGAAATTCAAACACACACACACAAGCACACAAATAAACACACATATCTTTACTTTCTTTATTCAATAGAAAATCTGAATTCTGACACCCCAGCGAACTAACCATATTCACTGAACCAGAACAATTCTCCCATCCCTTTCTCTTGACCATTATCTTTCACTTATCAAAAAATTCTCTAAAAAGGCTACAGAATGGATTTCCAAATAAGGGCACAAAAATTTAATGAAAATTTGTTCACGTGACAGCCATAATTTCATTTATAACCAACCAAAAAAAAGCCTTCGTGAGCCTCCTTTTTTCAAGTAAAAAGAAATTCAAACACTCATATATGAAAAAAACAACCTGTGACAACCCATTCACTCGTGTAGGACACCTCGGTTATTTTTCATTTTGTAAAAAAAACCTCACTTTCTAATATATATATATATATATATATATATATATATCATCATCATCATCATCATCATCATCATCACCGTTTTACGTCCGTTCTTCCACGCTAGCATGGGTTAGACGGGTTGTCCTGTTGTGTGCAGTGTCTGGTCGGCTGACCATGCCTTGCTCATACAGGAACTGATCTGGCTTGATTTCTACAGCTGGATGCCCTTCCTAACACCAACCTCATTTACAGTGAGTGCTGGGTGCTTTTTCGTGGCGCCTACACGTCCACTTTACAGTGTGGGCTGGGTGCTTTTTTGCCGTGGCACCTCCACGACCACCTTGCGGTGGGGGGTGTGGGGGCATTTTGCTTATATGCTTCAGCATGTACCCATGGGAGGTCGGGTACTCTGTATTACTGCGTGACGCCAGAAGTCACGGTCGTGTGTCATTGTCTTTGGGAGGTGTAATTGGGTAAGGTCAGCTTTTATCACCTCATCCCAGGTCATCTTGGGTCTCCCCACTCCGCGGTTTCCATCAACTTCTAGTGCTCTGCACCTTTTTATGCAGCTGTCATCCTTCATACGCATCACATTTCCATACCAGCGCAACCGCCTCTCCTGCACACAGCATTTGATTCCTCTTATGCTCAGTCTCTCTGTCAATTCATTTATGCTTTGTTGTTCACGTATATTACTGTTACACATCCATCGGAGCATGCAGGCTTTGTTTCTCTCTAATCTACGTAAGTCTTCCACCTTCAGCGCCCAGGTCTCACTACCATGCAACATCGCTGTTCGGATACACGCATCATACAGTCTGCCTTTCATTCTGAGGGAGAAGCCTTTTGCAGCTAGCAGTGGTAGTAGTTCCCTAAACTTCTTCCTTCCCGTTCTTACCCTAGTTATTGTACTTTCTGAACACCCACCTCCGTTGCTAATTCGGTCACCTAGGTAGCAGAAGCTGTCTACTGTTTCTACAGGGCCCTCCCAGAGATTGGTGGTACTTGTTTCCTGTGGCTGTTTGCTGCTTGCTGTTTCAGCACAGCTGCTGCATGTGAATCCTACATTCTTAATTAAGCTTCCTGAGATCCCGCTACATCTCTTGTGTACCCATTGATTGCATTTGGGGCAGAGAATGGAGTTCCTACCTACACCTTTCCTACATACTGAGCAAGGCCATTTCCCTGAGGGGATCTGGGTTCTGTTTTCTCGTCTACTTACAAGGACCTTAGTCTTTGTCATGTTGACTTTGAGACCCTTTCTTTCTAGTCCCTGCTTCCAGGTTTGGAATTTATTCTCTAGTTCTACCATAGATTCAGCTATGAGTGCGAGGTCATCAGCATACAGGAGTTCCCATGGGCATCCGGTCTTAAACTCCTCCGTTATTGCCTGCAGGACTATGATGAACAGGAGAGGGCTAACAACAGAGCCCTGGTGGACCCCAACCTGTACGCTAAATTCCTCGCTATACTCATTGCTAATCCTAACTTTGCTGACTGCTCCCCTACACATGGCTTGTACCGCTTTCACAAGCCATTCATCTACTCCTAGTTTTCTAAGAGCCCACCAGATTACAACACGTGGAACTCTGTCAAAGGCTTTTTCAAGGTCGACAAATGCCAAGTAGAGTGGCTTACTTTTAGCTAGGTACTTTTCCTGTAATTGCCTCACAAGGAAGAGGGCATCAGTGGTGCCTCTTCCTGGTACAAACCCAAATTGCATCTCGTCTATTTTCACCCGGTCCCTAATCAGCTGTGCTATAACTCTTTCTGTTACTTTCATGACCTGGTCCATCAACTTTATACCTCTATAGTTTCCTCTATCTAGTGCATCGCCTTTACCTTTGTAGCAGTTGACAATGATGCTACTGCACCAATCTTTTGGTATGGCCCCTTCTAGTATTACCTGGTTAACGATACGTGTGGTTATAGTGTGACCTACAGACCCAGATGCCTTCAGCATCTCGGCAGCTATACCCGGTGGACCGGTTGCCTTCCCCATCTTCATATCTTTGATTGCCTTACTTACTACGCTGCTGCTGACTTGTACTGCTGGTCCCTCTATAGGGTATACTTGGGGTAGGGTCTCTTCTTCCCATGCATTCTCCTCATTTAGTAATCTATCATAATGACTCTTCCATGCATCTTTCTTCTCAGCACTTGTGAGGGCAAGCTCACCTTTATCATTCCGGATACACTTCTCTCCAATGGCATCACAACTATCTCTGACACACTGCCTCGCAATCTTGAATACCTCCTGTTTCTGGTCCTCACGTTGTAAAACATGCTTGAAAATATAAATAAATATATAATATATATATAAAATATATATATATATATATAAAATATATATATATATATATAAAATATATATATATATATAAAATATATATATATATATAAAATATATATATATATATATAAAATATATATATATATAAAATATATATATATATATAAAATATATATATATATATAAAATATATATATATATATATAAAATATATATATATATATATAAAATATATATATATATATAAAATATATATATATATATAAAATATATATATATATATAAAATATATATATATATATAAAATATATATATATATATATATATATAAAATATATATATATATATATATATATAAAATATATATATATAAAATATATATATATAAAATATATATATATAATATATATATATATAATATATATATATATAATATATATATATAATATATATATATATAATATATATATATATAATATATATATATATAATATATATATATATAATATATATATATATAATATATATATATATAATATATATATATATAATATATATATATATAATATATATATATATAATATATATATATATAATATAATATAATATATATATATATATATATATATATATATATATATATATATATATATATATATATATATATATATATATATAGGCACATGGCTTAGTGGTTAGAGCATTGGCCTTGCAATCGAAAGGTTGTGAGTTCAATTCTCAGACCGGGCGATGTGTTGTTCCCTTGAGCAAGACACTTTATTTCACATTGCTCCAGTTTACTCAGCTGTAGAAATGAGATGATGGGGACTGGGGTTTCTATTATTCCACTGTAAAGTGGACGTGTAGGTGCCACGGCAAAAAAGCACCCAGCACTCACTGTAAATGAGGTTGGTGTTAGGAAGGGCATCCATCTGTAGAAATATAGCCAGAATCAGTTCCCGTCCCACCCTTGCAAGCAGGGAAAAAGCGGACGTAAAATGAAATGAAATGAAATATGCGTGCGTGTGCATATATATGAGTGAGTATATGTATATATATATCATCATCATATCCAATCCTATCCAGAGTATTTTCACTCTTATTTGAGGAACCCCTGCCAGGTTGACCTCCACTGCTATCTGTTTGATTTTGGTCATGTCAGGGCTGTAGTGGTACTCAACACGCTCGCCCATTTGCGAGTTGGTGGGGCTATTTAACCCATAGTTGGGATGGATGGCCATTAACTCTGAGGTGTCCATCCATCCTTTTAACACCTCTCGCTCTTTGTGTTGCTGGGGTTCCACTTATCCTCCTCACCAGACCAAGTCAGTTTAGTCACTTACCACTCAACCACGAAGCAGGTAATACTGGGTTACATGGTGCCAGTAGCAGGCAGAAGCCTCACCTAACAAATATATATATAAAACACCCTGTAACCAAGAGAAACTCCAGAGTAACAAGAGCCAAGCTTAGAGTTCTTGCTGCCGTCATTACTAAGTAATGTACATATATCATCATCATTGTTTGATATCTATTCTCCATATTTTCATGGGTTAGGTTGTCACGTTATGAGATGTCAGGTCCTGAGACCACATTTTACTCATACAGATCTGTATTTTGGCTTGGTTTCTACAGCTTGATGCCCTTCCTAACAGCAGCCATGTTCCAGTGTGGGCTGGGTGCTTTTTATCTTGGCACCGAAATTACCACCTTACAGGGTGGACTGGGTGCTTTTGTTGAGTCACCAACACGACCACTTTACAGGGTGGACTGAGTGCTTTTTCTCGAGTCACCAACATGACTATCTTACAGGATGGACTGGGTGATTTTTGTTGTGTCACCAGCACGACCACCTTACAGGGTGGACAGTGTGCTTCTTCTTGAGTCACCAACATGACCACTTTACAGGATAGACTGGGTGCTTTTGTTACTGTGGCACCAGATCAGCATACAGAGTGAATTTAGTGCTTTTTGTCATGGCAAAAGCATTGTGGGAGATCAGATGTCAAACATGTCCAGCTTTCATGGGCTGGGCAGGTGAGATGTATACATGTGTGTGAGAGAGAGAGAGAGAGAGAGAGAGAGAGTGGTGTGTGTGTGTGTGTGTGTGTTTTAGTTTACTGTTTTTTTTATGTTCCATGATGTAGTGGTTCAACACAAAGAGATCGATAAAATAAGTATAAAACGTTGAAACATAAGTACTAGGGTCGATATGATTGACTAAATTCCTGCTACAGTGATTGGAAATGTCCATGATAACTATGGTGATGATGATGGTATCAATGATGGTAGTTGTGGGGTAGATGAAAATGATAATGGTGGTAAAGGTACTGATAAATGTGAAAGTGGTTTTGGTAGTTTGAAATAGTAGTTGGTTTGATGGCAGTGGTGGTGGTTGTATAGGGATGATAATGGCAGTGGTGGGGATGATATAGCAATGGTGGTGATAAAGATATGATAGTGATGGTAATGAGGTGGGAGAGATGATGATGATAGTGATGATGGTGATAAAGTTGATAAAGATTTTGATAGTTGATGGTGGTAGTGGTGGTGGTAATTATGATAGTGATGAACATAATGGTGGTGTTGGTGATGATGATGGCATCTTAGTGGTGATAAAATTGATAACAATTTTGAAGGTTGTTTAAACTGATAATGGTTGTTTTAATGGTGGTGGTCATGGTGGTGACGACGGTAGTGGTGGAAATGATGATCATAATAGTGGTATTGATGATGATGATGATGGCATGGTAGTGGTGATAAAGTTGATGGTGGTTTGATACAATAATAGTAGTGGCAGTGGTATTGGTGGTGGTGGTGGTGGTGGTGGTATAGGGATAATGATGGTAGTTGTTTAGTGATGATATAGTGAAGATGGTGGTTGGTGATGGTATGATAGTGGTGATGGAACAATATAGTGATGGTGGAGGTGATGATGATGATAGTGGTAGTGGTGATATAGTTATGACGATGATGGTGGGGGGGGGGGGGGGTTGTACTGAAAAGTTTAAGATTCATTATATATTACACCACTTATGATTCATCTTGTCTGTGGCTGGGTGGGTGGGAGTTTGTCTGTGGGTGGGCGGAACACATGCACTTGTTTGCATCTATGGTCATGTGTGTGTGTGTGTGTGTGTGATCACATGTGTGTATGAGCATGGAGGTGTGACTGTGATCACGTGTGTGTATGTGCATAGAAGTGTGTCTGTGATCACGTGTGTGTATGTGCATGGCAGTGTCTGATCATGTGTGTGTGTGTGTGTGTGTGTGTGTGTGTGTGTGTGTGTGTGTGTGTACATGCATGGCAGTGTGTATAACTGAAATTGGAATTACTACATCATATCCTGTGGTCTTTTGATCAAGACTTCCTAAATGTGTCTCCTCAATCAATAATTTCCTATGTGGCACACATAAAAATATGCTTCACATCTCTCTCTACCAAATATCCAACCCAGTTACCCAGTTTCTATATTCTAATAAATACCACATATACTCATGTATTATTCAACCAACTGTGAAAACAGAATTAGGAATCAAAAGATCCCTTCAGGAAAGTGGCCCTGCTCAATCAATATGTATAAAAGGAGCAGGCATAAACTCCATACGATGTACTCAATGTAAACCTTGGGTACATGAGAGATGTAATGGGATAACAGGTAGATTAACAGTAAGGGAAAACTTTGTATGTAGAAGAAGCACAGAGGTAATCAACAGGAAGAGCGTCAGTGATATAAACCTTTCCCAATCACATGAAGGATCCCCATAGAAGTGGTTAATAGCTACTACTATCTAGGTGACCTAATTAACAGCAGAGGAGGGTTCTCTGAGAGCACTGTAGCTAGAATAAGGATAGGATGGAAGAAGTTTACAGAGATACTCCCACTGTTGATAATGAAAAGGTTTCTCCCTACATACATATCTATGTGAGTATAGGATTACATGTGTGTTCATATATGCATATATGTGTGTGTAATTACACATGAATGTGGTTACATGTGTGTGTGTGTGGACATATGTGAGTAGATATGTATGCTTTGTTTTGTTTTTTATCAGTTAGCTCAAAGCTTTCATGACTGGTGGTAAGGCGAGAAGTTATATTCAAACCTGGCTCAAATGCTTGCAATAGACTGGACCGCTGTTAAAAGTAATCAAGAGCTCGATAGTGGTGATAAACTGAGCAACAAATTAAAGTCTACTGCCTAAATAGACCATGGAGGGATTTGAAATTATAATGTAAATTGCGAAAACAAATAGTGCAAGACATCCTATCTGATGCTCTAACAACAACACCAGGCCATTGTCATAGTTTGACAAAAGGATGAAAGCAATGTTGACCTCGTTTATGGAGTCAACTGAACTTTGGGGCCAAAACTTGACATTTGTATAAGAAATGAAAATACATTTTATTAGTAAGAAATTCTCAGAACTGGACAGCAGAAGGTCTTCAGAGAAAAAAAACCTTGCCTTAAGCAAGTGTTTTGGCCTTTAACTTCTAAGGGCCGAATCATTTGCTTAACCCTTTAGCAAACCCTTTTACTCTATATTTGCAATTTTATTTTCACAGAAAACTCTTTATCGCACATAATATTGAATCTATGAGTATTTGATATTACTTATTTTTAGAACAATACCTTAACAGAAGTATGAGCAGTTGGTTATGGTCAGTTTGAACAGAAAGAGGTGAGGGAATTCTGGCCGGATACAGCTGGTTTAAATGCTAAAGGGTCAAGGATGAAGGATTTTCTCTGAAGATCTTCTGCTGGACAACAGAAGGTCTTCAGAGAAACCCTGCCTCAAGCAAGTGTTTTGGCCATTAACTTCTAATGGCCAAAGCATTTGCTTAAGGATGGGAGTTCTACTCTGAATACCTTCTCCTGTCCAGCTCTCTGAGAGCTCCTAACCAATAAAATACAACTTGTTTATATACAGGTTTCCGATTTATATATAATTAGTCTTGATTATCCATTTATCATTTATACTATTTACTGGTTTAATTAGTTACTTATTTATATTTACATGTCTGGGATTGATGGGGTGGGGGGCTTCAAGGTTTCTATGAAGGGGTTGATGGGGTGGGGAGGGGTTCAATGATTCTATGAAGAGGTTGATGGGGTGGGGGTCTTAAAGGTTTCTATGAAGGGATTGATGGGGTGGGGAGGGGTTCAAGGATTCCATGAAGGGGTTGATGGGGTGTGGAGGAGTTCAAGGATTCTATGAAGGGGTTGATGGGGTGAACTTCAAGGTTTCTATAAAGGGCTTGATGGGGATACCTGCTGACAATTTTGACATCGGTGTGTGTGTGTGTGGCGTGGTGGGGGCATGTGGTGTGTGTGTATGTGTATGAAATATTATGTAATACATTAAATCAGTAACTTGAAACTAGATTCTAATCATACCAGCATCCACACATTTAGTCTAAGTACCATGCAATTTCAGTAATTTTCATCACACACACACACACACACACACACACACACACACACACACACACACACACACACACACACACACACACACTAACCACACAACCATACAAAATCCCAGACACAGAGGAGGCTGCCATTACTCTAGCCATTACACAAACATTCTCAATCTAACCTTTAGAAGTGCCAGTCTCTAACACTTGAAGTGATGGTACTTAACAGTTATTAGGGTCCATTACTATTAGCTATATACAGTAGTAATAGTGTGTTAGAGTGGTCCATTACTATTAGCTATTTACTGTATTAAAAGTGTGTTAGAGTGGTCCATTACTATTAGCTATATACTGTAGTAATAGTGTGTTAGTAGGGTACATTACTATTAGCTATATACAGTAGTAATAGTGTGTTAGAGTGGTCCATTACTATTAGCTATTTACTGTAGTAAAAGTGTGTTAGAGTGGTCCATTACTATTAACTATATACTGTAGTAATAGTGTGTTACAGTGGTCCATTACTATTAGCTATATACAGTAGTCATAGTGTGTTAGAGTGGTCCATTACTAATAGCTATATACAGTAGTCATAGTGTGTTAGAGTGGTCTATTACTAATAGCTATATACATTAGTGATAGTGTGTTACAGTGGTCTATTACTAATAGCTATATACTGTAGTAATAGTGTGTTAGAGTGGTCTATTACTAATAGCTATATACTGTAGTAATAGTGTGTTAGAGTGGTATATTACTATTAGCTATATACTGTAGTAATAGTGTGTTACAGTGGTTTATTACTAATAGCTATATACTGTAGTAATAGTGTGTTAGAGTGGTCTATTACTAATAGCTATATACTGTAGTAATAGTGTGTTACAGTGGTTTATTACTAATAGCTATATACTGTAGTAATAGTGTGTTAGAGTGGTCTATTACTAATAGCTATATAATGTAGTAATAGTGTGTTAGAGTGGTCTATTGCTATTAGCTATATACTGTAGTAATAGTGTGTTAGAGTGGTCTATTGCTATTAGCTATATACTGTAGTAATAGTGTGTTAGAGTGGTCCATTACTAATAGCTATATACAGTAGTCATAGTGTGTTAGAGTGGTCTATTACTATCAGTTATATACAGTAGTCATAGTGTGTTAGAGTGGTCTATTACTAATAGCTATATATTGTAGTAATAGTGTATTAGAGTGGTCTATTACTAATAGCTATATACTGTAGTAATAGTGTGTTAGAGTGGTCTATTACTATTAGCTATTTACTGTAGTAAAAGTGTGTTAGTAGGGTACATTACTATTAGCTATATACTGTAGTAATAGTGTGTTAGAGTGGTCTATTACTATTAACTATATACTGTAGTAAAAGTGTGTTAGAGTGATCCATTACTATTAGCTATATACAGTAGTCATAGTGTGTTAGAGTGGTCTATTACTAATAGCTATATACTGTAGTAATAGTGTGTTACAGTGGTCTATTACTAATAGCTAAATACTGTAGTAATAGTGTATTAGAGTGGTCTATTACTATTAGCTATATACTGTAGTAATAGTGTGTTAGAGTGGTCCATTACTAATAGCTATATACAGTAGTCATAGTGTGTTAGAGTGGTCTATTACTAATAGCTATATACTGTAGTAATAGTGTGTTACAGTGGTCTATTACTATTAGCTATATACTGTAGTAATAGTGTATTAGAGTGGTCTATTACTAATAGCTATATACTGTAGTAATAGTGTGTTAGAGTGGTCTATTACTAATAGCTATATACTGTAGTAATAGTGTGTTAGAGTGGTATATTACTAATAGCTATATACAGTAGTAATAGTGTGTTAGAGTGGTCCAATACTATTAGCTATTTACTGTATTAAAAGTGTGTTAGAGTGGTCCATTACTAATAGCTATATACTGTAGTAATAGTGTGTTAGAGTGGTCTATTACTATTAGCTATATACTGTAGTAATAGTGTGTTAGAGTGGTCCATTACTATTAACTATATACTGTAGTAATAGTGTGTTAGAGTGGTCCATTACTATTAACTATATACTGTAGTAATAGTGTGTTAGTAGGGTACATTACTATTAGCTATATACAGTAGTAATAGTGTGTTAGAGTGGTCCATTACTATTAGCTATTTACTGTAGTAAAAGTGTGTTAGTAGGGTACATTACTATTAGCTATATACTGTAGTAATAGTGTGTTAGAGTTGTCTATTACTATTAGCTATATACTGTAGTAATAGTGTGTTAGAGTGGTCTATTACTAATAGCTATATACTGTAGTAATAGTGTGTTAGAGTAGTCCATTACTATTAGCTATATACTGTAGTAATAGTGTATTAGAGTGGTCTATTGCTATTAACTATATACAGTAGTCATAGTGTGTTAGAGTGGTCCATTACTATTAGCTATATACTGTAGTAATAGTGTGTTAGAGTGGTCTATTGCTAATAGCTATATACTGTAGTAATAGTGTGTTACAGTGGTCTATTACTAATAGCTATATACTGTAGTAATAGTGTGTTAGAGTGGTCTATTACTAATAGCTATATACTGTAGTAATAGTGTGTTAGAGTGGTCTATTACTAATAGCTATATACTGTAGTAATAGTGTGTTAGAGTGGTCCATTACTATTAGCTATATACTGTAGTAATAGTGTATTAGAGTGGTCTATTGCTATTAACTATATACAGTAGTCATAGTGTGTTAGAGTGGTCCATTACTATTAGCTATATACTGTAGTAATAGTGTGTTAGAGTGGTCTATTGCTAATAGCTATATACTGTAGTAATAGTGTGTTACAGTGGTCTATTACTAATAGCTATATACTGTAGTAATAGAGTGTTAGAGTGGTCTATTACTAATAGCTATATACTGTAGTAATAGTGTGTTAGAGTGGTCTATTACTAATAGCTATATACTGTAGTAATAGTGTGTTAGAGTGGTCCATTACTATTAACTATATACTGTAGTAATAGTGTGTTAGAGTGGTCCATTACTATTAGCTATTTACTGTAGTAAAAGTGTGTTAGAGTGGTCCATTACTATTAACTATATACTGTAGTAATAGTGTGTTACAGTGGTCCATTACTATTAGCTATATACAGTAGTCATAGTGTGTTAGAGTGGTCCATTACTAATAGCTATATACAGTAGTCATAGTGTGTTAGAGTGGTCTATTACTAATAGCTATATACTGTAGTGATAGTGTGTTACAGTGGTCTATTACTAATAGCTATATACTGTAGTAATAGTGTGTTACAGTGGTTTATTACTAATAGCTATATACTGTAGTAATAGTGTGTTAGAGTGGTCTATTACTATTAGCTATATACTGTAGTAATAGTGTGTTGGAGTGGTCTATTACTAATAGCTATATACTGTAGTAATAGTGTGTTAGAGTGGTCCATTACTATCAGCTATATACTGTAGTAATAGTGTGTTAGAGTGGTCTATTACTATTAGCTATATACAGTAGTAATAGTGTGTTAGAGTGGTCTATTACTAATAGCTATATACTGTAGTAATAGTGTGTTAGAGTGGTCCATTACTATTAGCTATATACTGTAGTAATAGTGTATTAGAGTGGTCCATTACGAATAGCTATATACTGTAGTAATAGTGAGTTAGAGTGGTCTATTGCTATTAGCTATATACTGTAGTAATAGTGTGTTAGAGTGGTCTATTACTAATAGCTATATACTGTAGTAATAGTGTGTTAGAGTGGTCTATTGCTATTAGCTATATACTGTAGTAATAGTGTGTTAGAGAAGTCTATTACTAATAGCTATAAACAGTAGTCATAGTGTGTTAGAGTGGTCCATTACTATCAGCTATATACAGTAGTCATAGTGTGTTAGAGTGGTCCATTACTAATAGCTATATACAGTAGTAATAGTGTGTTAGAGTGGTCCATTACTATTAACTATATACTGTAGTAATAGTGTGTTACAGTGGTCCATTACTATTAACTATATACTGTAGTAATAGTGTGTTAGAGTGGTCTATTACTAATAGCTATATACAGTAGTCATAGTGTGTTAGAGTGGTCTATTACTAATAGCTATATACTGTAGTAATAGTGTGTTAGAGTGGTCTATTACTAATAGCTATATACTGTAGTCATAGTGTGTTAGAGTGGTCTATTACTAATAGCTATATACAGTAGTCATAGTGTGTTAGAGTGGTCTATTACTAATAGCTATATACTGTAGTAATAGTGGGTTAGAGTGGTCTATTACTAATAGCTATATACTGTAGTAATAGTGTGTTAGAGTGGTCTATTACTAATAGCTATATACAGTAGTCATAGTGTGTTAGAGTGGTCTATTACTAATAGCTATATACTGTAGTAATAGTGTGTTAGAGTGGTCTATTACTAATAGCTATATACAGTAGTCATAGTGTGTTAGAGTGGTCTATTACTATTAGCTATATACAGTAGTCATAGTGTGTTCGAGTGGTCTATTACTAATAGCTATATACTGTAGTAATAGTGTGTTACAGTGGTCTATTACTAATAGCTATATACTGTAGTAATAGTGTGTTAGAGTGGTCTATTACTAATAGCTATATACTGTAGTAATAGTGTGTTAGAGTGGTCTATAACTAATAGCTATATACTGTAGTAATAGTGTGTTAGAGTGGTATATTACTAATAGCTATATACAGTAGTAATAGTGTGTTAGAGTGGTCCAATACTATTAGCTATTTACTGTATTAAAAGTGTGTTAGAGTGGTCCATTACTATTAGCTATATACTGTAGTAATAGTGTGTTAGAGTGGTCTATTACTATTAGCTATATACTGTAGTAATAGTGTGTTAGAGTGGTCCATTACTATTAACTATATACTGTAGTAATAGTGTGTTAGAGTGGTCCATTACTATTAACTATATACTGTAGTAATAGTGTGTTAGTAGGGTACATTACTATTAGCTATATACAGTAGTAATAGTGTGTTAGAGTGGTCCATTACTATTAGCTATTTACTGTAGTAAAAGTGTGTTAGTAGGGTACATTACTATTGGCTATATACTGTAGTAATAGTGTGTTAGAGTGGTCTATTACTATTAACTATATACTGTAGTAATAGTGAGTTAGAGTGGTCTATTACTATTAACTATATACTGTAGTAATAGTGTGTTAGAGTTGTCTATTACTATTAGCTATATACTGTAGTAATAGTGTGTTAGAGTGGTCTATTACTAATAGCTATATACTGTAGTAATAGTGTGTTAGAGTGGTCCATTACTATTAGCTATAGACTGTAATAATAGTGTATTAGAGTGGTCTATTGCTATTAACTATGTACAGTAGTCATAGTGTGTTAGAGTGGTCCATTACTATTAGCTATATACTGTAGTAATAGTGTGTTAGAGTGGTCTATTGCTAATAGCTATATACTGTAGTAATAGTGTGTTAGAGTGGTCTATTACTAATAGCTATATACTGTAGTAATAGTGTGTTAGAGTGGTCTATTACTAATAGCTATATACTGTAGTAATAGTGTGTTAGAGTGGTCTATTACTAATAGCTATATACTGTAGTAATAGTGTGTTAGAGTGGTCCATTACTATTAACTATATACTGTAGTAATAGTGTGTTAGAGTGGTCCATTACTATTAACTATATACTGTAGTAATAGTGTGTTAGTAGGGTACATTACTATTAGCTATATACAGTAGTAATAGTGTGTTAGAGTGGTCCATTACTATTAGCTATTTACTGTATTAAAAGTGTGTTAGAGTGGTCCATTACTATTAGCTATATACTGTAGTAATAGTGTGTTAGAGTGGTCTATTACTATTAGCTATATACTGTAGTAATAGTGTGTTGGAGTGGTCTATTACTAATAGCTATATACTGTAGTAATAGTGTGTTAGAGTGGTCCATTACTATTAGCTATATACTGTAGTAATAGTGTGTTAGAGTGGTCTATTGCTATTAACTATATACTGTAGTAATAGTGTGTTAGAGTGGTCTATTACTATTAGCTATATACTGTAGTAATAGTGTGTTGGAGTGGTCTATTACTAATAACTATATACTGTAGTAATAGTGTGTTAGAGTGGTCCATTACTATTAACTATATACTGTAGTAATAGTGTGTTAGAGTGGTCTATTACTATTAGCTATATACTGTAGTAATAGTGTGTTAGAGTGGTCTATTGCTATTAGCTATATACTGTAGTAATAGTGTGTTAGAGTGGTCCATTACTATCAGCTATATACTGTAGTAATAGTGTGTTAGAGTGGTCTATTACTATTAGCTATATACAGTAGTAATAGTGTGTTAGAGTGGTCTATTGCTATTAGCTATATACTGTAGTAATAGTGTGTTAGAGTGGTCTATTACTAATAGCTATATACTGTAGTAATAGTGTGTTAGAGTGGTCTATTGCTATTAGCTATATACTGTAGTAATAGTGTGTTAGAGAAGTCTATTACTAATAGCTATAAACAGTAGTCATAGTGTGTTAGAGTGGTCCATTACTATCAGCTATATACAGTAGTCATAGTGTGTTAGAGTGGTCCATTACTAATAGCTATATACAGTAGTAATAGTGTGTTAGAGTGGTCCATTACTATTAACTATATACTGTAGTAATAGTGTGTTACAGTGGTCCATTACTATTAACTATATACTGTAGTAATAGTGTGTTAGAGTGGTCTATTACTAATAGCTATATACAGTAGTCATAGTGTGTTAGAGTGGTCTATTACTAATAGCTATATACTGTAGTAATAGTGTGTTAGAGTGGTCTATTACTAATAGCTATATACAGTAGTCATAGTGTGTTAGAGTGGTCTATTACTAATAGCTATATACTGTAGTAATAGTGTGTTAGAGTGGTCTATTACTAATAGCTATATACAGTAGTCATAGTGTGTTAGAGTGGTCTATTACTATTAGCTATATACAGTAGTCATAGTGTGTTAGACTGGTCTATTACTAATAGCTATATACTGTAGTAATAGTGTGTTAGAGTGGTCTATTACTAATAGCTATATACTGTAGTAATAGTGTGTTAGAGTGGTCTATTACTAATAGCTATATACTGTAGTAATAGTGTGTTAGAGTGGTCTATTACTAATAGCTATATACTGTAGTAATAGTGTGTTAGAGTGGTCCATTACTAATAGCTATATACTGTGGCTGTTGTGTTGTGGTAGCTGTTGTGTTGTGGTGGCTGTTGTGTTGTGGTAGCCGTAGTGTTGTGGTGGCTGTTGTGTTGTGGTAGCCGTAGCGTTGTGGTGGCTGTTGTGTTGTGGTAGCTGTAGTGGCTGTTGTGTTGTGGCGGCTGTTGTGTTGTGGTAGCCATAGTGTTGTGGTGGCTGTAGTGGTGTAGTAGCTGTCGTGTTGTGATAGCCGTAGTGTTGTGGTAGCAATTGTGTTGTGGTGGCTGTAGTGGTATAGTAGCTGTTGTGTTGTGATAGCCGTAGTGTTGTGGTGGCTGTAGTATTGTGGTGGCTGTAGTGGTGTAGTGGCTGCAGTGTTGTGGTGGTCGTAGTGCTGTGACAATACAATGAACAACTGACCAATATGTATGAAAGAAAATTGATTGATCATATTGATTTGTGGACTTAAAGAGTTTCCAATCATTGACTAAACAGTTGCTAAGTGTGATACCGAATACATATGAAGCTGAACTGTTGGAAATCCATTTGGAGGGCATGTCAATATCATACAATGGACAAATAGCAGGAAAGTGACATTATGTCAAATAAGGATTTCATTCAGTCTTTCATATTCTTTTATTGCTTTAAGTCTGTGGCCATGTTCGAGCAACACCTTCAAGTTGATTACCTTTTAGTTGATCATATTCACCCACTGTACTCATTTTTCTTGTTTTTCAATTTTGGCATTTACTGTATCTACTCGAATATAAGCCGAGGAATATGTGACCAAAGAATTAATGGTAGAAGTGTGTGTGTGTGTGTGGTGGGGTCAGCTTATATTCGTTTTGACGATTTTCACCTTCAAATTCTATGTAAATAAGGTTTGGATTTTTGCCCATTTCTCAGACATAAAATAGTGGGGTTGGCTTATATTCATATCAACTTATATTCGAGTATAGACAGTATTTTATCAAGCTCTTTGATGAACTGCTAAATTATAGGACATAAACCCAGACATGCACACACACACACCCACCCACTCACACATGCACATTCACACACAACAGGCTCCAGTTTCCATCCATCAAATTTCATTCACGTGACCTTGGTCAACCAGAGGCTATGTAAAATATACTTGCCCAAGGTGGCATGCAGTAGGAATGAACCTGAAAGTAATAAGTTGTGAAGTGAACTCTTTAACCCCAGAATCATGCCTTCTCCTGAAGGAATTTAGAAATAGCATGGCAACACCATGAGGACACCCTATATCTCATACAGAATTTGGAATAAATATATTCTAACCAATATTGATATTATTGTATAAAACTGTCATATTGGACAACAAATAAAGCAATGATGAGTGACAGACATTGTGTTTCCAGACATTTAGACTCTTGTTGCCATATTTCTAATGAAAAATCACTTTCAAATCATTTTGAAAATAAACAAAAATTTGGAATTGTTTTGTAATAGTAATAACTAACTTTCTCATTATTTATTTGGTATCTGGAACACAATTTAACCCCTTTGACACCAACCCACCTAGTTCTATAATACAAAAATAACTCATTTTAACACATACATGTTTATATTGAAACATTTAACCATAAAATGTTAGAACCATTTGTTATGTTCCAAACACTGAAAGATATTTTACTAAGCCTTCTAAATTCTTAAGCATTTTTAAAATTGATTAAACATAGGCAGTGTATTTCATTAAAAATATTGTAAAGGAAGTGTTAATATAGGTTTTATGGAAATGTTTAGATTAACAGATTGATATAAATACTTAAAAATAAAGAGAGAGCAAATTCAGCATTTACATTAGTCTATATATACTATTGTATTTTCGTGGTAAAGGCTTTATCTCCCATAATATCGAATCTATGAGATTTTGATATTATTTATTTTGAGAACAATACCTTAACATCAATATGATTGGTTAGTTATGACCAGTTTGAAGAGAAAGAAGTGAGGGAATTATGGCCGAATACAGCTGGTTTAGATGCTAAAGGGTTGAATAGGCAAAATGATTATGGTGGGAGCAAAATGATTCTATAAAGAATAAATGATGCTAGTTTATCAACACTAAACCTTAGATATAGCAGGAAAAAATGTTTACATATATTCATCTGGTGGAAATTTAGGTCAGGAGTTCTTGAATCACTTACTCTTAAACATCTTTACTTTCTTTACACCTGGTACAGTAGTAGATCTATATTGTAAATTGTGAAGACACTATAATTTACAAGTATTTCAAGTGTTTTGATAATTTGTAGTGTTGAAGTTAACTCTTCAGGTACAGATATTTTTTTGTTATCGTTTTCTCATGTTAGTCAGAGGAAGAGCAAGACTGCTTAACACTTTAGCATTTAAACCAGCCATATCCGGCCAGAATTCTCTCACCTCTTTCTGTTCAAACTGGCTGTAACCAGCCAATCATACTGGTGTTAAGGTATTGTTCTCAAAATAAATATCAAAATCTCATAGATTCGATATTGTGTGGGATATTATGTGAAATAAAGCCTTTACTGCAAGCAGGGAAAAGCGGACGTATGATGATGATAATATATAGAATAATGTAAACGCTAAAGGGTTAAACTTAAATCTTTCATTACCATATTGCTAATGAAATACACTATGTCATTAAACTTTCATTACCATATTTCTAATGAACGATACTGCCTATATCTTTAAAGCTTTCATTACCATATTTCTAATGAAAGATACTGCCTATGATTTTCAAATTATTTTGAAAATAATCAGGAATTTGGAAGAGTTTAATAAAATAACTTTCTCATTATTAAGTTGGTGTTTGGAACATAAAAACATAATCTTACATAAAATTAGGATGGTAGGTTTTTAGAAAAATATAGATATTTTAAACCTTTTGTTACCATATTTCTAATGAAAAACAATGCTTATGTTTTTCAAATCATTTTGAAAATAATCAAGAATTTGGAGAGATTTAGTAACTAATTTTTTCATTATTAAGCTGGTGCTTGGAGCATAACTTAACAAAAGTTCTTACATAAAATCATGATGGAATGTTTTTAGATAAATGCATAAAAAAACAAGCATTTTTAAGTGATCATTTTTTGTTATCAACAGGGTTAACAGTAGGCTGTGTTCTGTTATTATTTAGATTCACTATATCGTAGATATATAACTGTTGTAAGTAGGGAGAGCTGTTATCAACAGGGTTAACTGTGGGATGTGTTCTACCATGACTTAGATTCACTTACATATATAACTGTTGTACTAGGGACATATGTTATCAACAGGGTTGACTGTGGGCTGGGTCTGTCAAGCCATGACATAGATTCACTATAGATAGACATATAACTACTGTACTAGGGACAGTTATAAAGTGGTGTAAAAAACTAATGGTAGTAGTAGAGCTATAGTGTATTGTAATTCTTTGCCATTGTCTTGCTTGCTGATGAGATGGATTTTTAGAACAGTGTGGTGGTGGTGGTGATGGTGGCTGTGTGATTGTTATTGATGGTGGTGAGGCTGGTGGTGAGGGTGGTGCTGGTGCCTGTGTGATTGTTGGTTTTACTGGTGATGGTTGTGGTATTGGTGGTTTAGTTACTGTTGTTAGTGTTACTGGTGGTAGCAGTGGTGGTGATGGTAGTGGAGGTGGTACTAGTGGTGTGATTGTTGTTGTTGGTGCTGCTGCTGGTGAAAGTGGTGGTGATTGTTGTTGGTCTGGTGGTGGTGGTGGTGTTACTGGTGATAGTGGTGGTGTTATTGTTGTTGTTCTGGGTGGTAGTGATGGTGGACTTGTCATTGTTGGTGTTAGTAGTGTTGCTGGTGGTGGTATAAATGGTGTTGGTGGTAGTATTGAGGTTGTTGTTATTGTGGTGGTAGTGGTGGTGATGATGGTGTGTATGTAACACAAGTGGTGAGTACATGTGTGTGTCGATACACATAATGAGGCAGTAGTAGTGGCGTGTTTTAGTGTGTATGTATATGTAGCTATAGTGGTGTGTATTTTAGTGTGTATGTATATGTAGCTATAGTGGTGTGTGTTTTAGTGTGTATGTATATGTAGCTATAGTGGTGTGTGTTTTAGTGTGTATGTATATGTAGCTATAGTGGTGTGTATTTTAGTGTGTATGTATATGTAGCTATAGTAGTGTATATTTTAGTGTGTATGTATATGTAGCTATAGTAGTGTATATTTTAGTGTGTATGTGTATGTAGCTATAGTGGTGTGTATTTTAGTGTGTATGTATATGTAGCTATAGTGGTGTGTGTTTTAGTGTGTATGTATATGTAGCTATAGTAGTGTATATTTTAGTGTGTATGTATATGTAGCTATAGTAGTGTATATTTTAGTGTGTATGTGTATGTAGCTATAGTGGTGTGTGTTTTAGTGTATATGTGTATGTAGCTATAGTGGTGTGTTTTAGTGTATATGTAGCTATAGTGGTGTGTATTTTAGTGTGTATGTATATGTAGCTATAGTGGTGTGTGTTTTAGTGTGTATGTATATGTAGCTATAGTGGTGTGTGTTTTAGTGTGTATGTATATGTAGCTATAGTGGTGTATATTTTAGTGTGTATGTGTATGTAGCTATAGTGGTGTGTTTTAGTGTCTATGTATATGTAGCTATAGTGGTGTATGTTTTAGTGTGTATGTATATGTAGCTATAGTGGTGTGTGTTTTAGTGTATATGTATATGTAGCTATAGTGGTGTGTGTTTTAGTGTGTATGTATATGTAGCTATAGTGGTGTGTGTTTTAGTGTATATGTATATGTAGCTATAGTGGTGTATGTTTTAGTGTGTATGTATATGTAGCTATAGTGGTGTGTGTTTTAGTGTATATGTATATGTAGCTATAGTGGTGTGTGTTTTAGTGTGTATGTATATGTAGCTATAGTGGTGTGTGTTTTAGTGTGTATGTATATGTAGATATAGTGGTGTGTGTTTTAGTGTGTATGTATATGTAGCTATAGTGGTGTGTTTTAGTGTATATGTATATGTAGCTATAGTGGTGTGTGTTTTAGTGTATATGTATATGTAGCTATAGTGGTGTGTGTTTTAGTGTATATGTATATGTAGCTATAGTGGTGTGTGTTTTAGTGTGTATGTATATGTAGCTATAGTGGTGTGTTTTAGTGTATAGGTATATGTAGCTATAGTGGTGTGTGTTTTAGTGTGTATGTATATGTAGCTATAGTGGTGTATATTTTAGTGTGTATGTATATGTAGCTATAGTGGTGTGTATTTTAGTGTGTATGTATATGTAGCTATAGTGGTGTATATTTTAGTGTATATGTATATGTAGCTATAGTGGTGTGTGTTTTAGTGTGTATGTATATGTAGCTATAGTGGTGTATATTTTAGTGTATATGTATATGTAGCTATAGTGGTGTGTGTTTTAGTGTATATGTATATGTAGCTATAGTGGTGTGTGTTTTAGTGTGTATGTATATGTAGCTATAGTGGTGTGTGTTTTAGTGTATATGTATATGTAGCTGTAGTGGTATGTATTTTAGTGTATATGTATATGTAGCTATAGTGGTGTATATTTTAGTGTATATGTATATGTAGCTATAGTGGTGTGTGTTTTAGTGTGTATGTATATGTAGCTATAGTGGTGTGTGTTTTAGTGTATATGTATATGTAGCTATAGTGGTGTGTTTTAGTGTATATGTATATGTAGCTATAGTGGTGTGTGTTTTAGTGTGTATGTATATGTAGCTATAGTGGTGTGTGTTTTAGTGTGTATGTATATGTAGCTATAGTGGTGTGTGTTTTAGTGTGTATGTATATGTAGTCGTAGTGTTATGTATGTGTATGTATATGTAGCCGAAGTGGTGTGTATGTGTATGTATATGTAGCTATAGTGGTGTGTGTTTTAGTGTATATGTATATGTAGCTATAGTGGTGTGTGTTTTAGTGTATATGTAGCTATAGTGGTGTGTGTTTTAGTGTGTATGTATATGTAGCTATAGTGGTGTGTGTTTTAGTGTGTATGTATATGTAGCTATAGTGGTGTGTGTTTTAGTGTGTATGTATATGTAGCTATAGTGGTGTGTGTTTTAGTGTGTATGTATATGTAGCTATAGTGGTGTGTTTTAGTGTATATGTATATGTAGCTATAGTGGTGTGTGTTTTAGTGTGTATGTATATGTAGCTATAGTGGTGTATATTTTAGTGTATATGTATATGTAGCTATAGTGGTGTGTGTTTTAGTGTGTATGTATATGTAGCTATAGTGGTGTGTATTTTAGTGTGTATGTATATGTAGCTATAGTGGTGTGTATTTTAGTGTGTATGTATATGTAGCTATAGTAGTGTATATTTTAGTGTATATGTATATGTAGCTATAGTGGTGTGTGTTTTAGTGTATATGTATATGTAGCTATAGTGGTGTGTGTTTTAGTGTGTATGTATATGTAGCTATAGTGGTATGTGTTTTAGTGTGTATGTATATGTAGCTATAGTGGTGTGTGTTTTAGTGTGTATGTATATGTAGTCGTAGTGTTATGTATGTGTATGTATATGTAGCTATAGTAGTGTGTTTTAGTGTATATGTATATGTAGCTATAGTGGTGTGTATTTTAGTGTGTATGTATATGTAACTATAGTGGTGTGTGTTTTAGTGTGTATGTATATGTAGCTATAGTGGTGTGTGTTTTAGTGTATATGTATATGTAGCTATAGTGGTGTGTGTTTTAGTGTGTATGTATATGTAGCTATAGTGGTGTGTGTTTTAGTGTATATGTATATGTAGCTATAGTGGTGTGTATTTTAGTGTGTATGTATATGTAGCTATAGTGGTGCGTGTTTTAGTGTGTATGTATATGTAGCTATAGTGGTGTGTGTTTTAGTGTGTATGTATATGTAGCTATAGTGGTGTGTGTTTTAGTGTATATGTATATGTAGCTATAGTGGTGTGTGTTTTAGTGTGTATGTATATGTAGCTATAGTGGTGTGTGTTTTAGTGTGTATGTATATGTAGCTATAGTGGTGTGTATTTTAGTGTATATGTATATGTAGCTATAGTGGTGTGTGTTTTAGTGTGTATGTATATGTAGCTATAGTGGTGTGTGTTTTAGTGTATATGTATATGTAGCTATAGTGGTGTGTATTTTAGTGTGTATGTATATGTAGCTATAGTGGTGTGTGTTTTAGTGTGTATGTATATGTAGCTATAGTGGTATGTATTTTAGTGTGTATGTATATGTAGCTATAGTGGTATGTATTTTAGTGTGTATGTATATGTAGCTATAGTGGTGTGTATTTTAGTGTATATGTATATGTAGCTATAGTGGTGTGTGTTTTAGTGTGTATGTATATGTAGCTATAGTGGTGTGTATTTTAGTGTATATGTATATGTAGCTATAGTGGTGTGTGTTTTAGTGTGTATGTATATGTAGCTATAGTGGTGTGTGTTTTAGTGTATATGTATATGTAGCTATAGTGGTGTGTATTTTAGTGTGTATGTATATGTAGCTATAGTGGTGTGTGTTTTAGTGTGTATGTATATGTAGCTATAGTGGTATGTACTTTAGTGTGTATGTATATGTAGCTATAGTGGTGTGTATTTTAGTGTGTATGTATATGTAGCTATAGTGGTGTGTGTTTTAGTGTATATGTATATGTAGCTATATTGGTGTGTGTTTTAGTGTGTATGTATATTTAGCTATAGTGGTATGTGTTTTAGTGTATATGTATATTTAGCTATAGTAGTGTGTTTTAGTGTATATGTATATGTAGCTATAGTGGTGTGTGTTTTAGTGTGTATGTATATGTAGCTATAGTGGTGTGTGTTTTAGTGTGTATGTATATGTAGCTGTAGTGGTGTGTATTTTAGTGTGTATGTATATGTAATTATATTAGTGTGTATTTTAGTGTATATGTATATGTAGCTGTAGTGGTGTGTATTTTAGTGTGTATGTATATGTAGCTATAGTGGTGTGTGTTTTAGTGTGTATGTATATGTAGCTATAGTGGTATGTGTTTTAGTGTGTATGTATATGTAGCTATAGTGGTGTGTGTTTTAGTGTATATGTATATGTAGCTATAGTGGTGTGTATTTTAGTGTATATGTATATGTAGCTATAGTGGTGTGTGTTTTAGTGTGTAGGTATATGTAGCTATAGTGGTGTGTGTTTTAGTGTGTATGTATATGTAGTCGTAGTGTTATGTATGTGTATGTATATGTAGCCGAAGTGGTGTGTATTTGTATGTATATGTAACTATAGTGGTGTGTGTTTTAGTGTGTATGTATATGTAGCTATAGTGGTGTATATTTTAGTGTGTATGTATATGTAGCTATAGTAGTGTATATTTTAGTGTGTATGTATATGTAGCTATAGTAGTGTGTTTTAGTGTATATGTATATGTAGCTATAGTGGTGTGTATTTTAGTGTGTATGTATATTTAGCTATAGTGGTATGTGTTTTAGTGTATATGTATATTTAGCTATAGTAGTGTGTTTTAGTGTATATGTATATGTAGTTATATTAGTGTGTATTTTAGTGTATATGTATATGTAGCTATAGTGGTGTGTGTTTTAGTGTGTATGTATATTTAGCTATAGTGGTATGTGTTTTAGTGTATATGTATATGTAGTTATATTAGTGTGTATTTTAGTGTATATGTATATGTAGCTGTAGTGGTGTGTATTTTAGTGTGTATGTATATGTAGTTATATTAGTGTGTATTTTAGTGTATATGTATATGTAGCTGTAGTGGTGTGTATTTTAGTGTGTATGTATATGTAGCTATAGTGGTATGTGTTTTAGTGTGTATGTATATGTAGCTATAGTGGTGTGTGTTTTAGTGTGTATGTATATGTAGCTATAGTGGTGTGTGTTTTAGTGTATATGTATATGTAGCTATAGTGGTGTGTGTTTTAGTGTGTATGTATATGTAGCTATAGTCGTGTGTGTATGTATATGTAGCTATAGTCGTGTGTGTTTTAGTGTGTATGTATATGTAGCTATAGTGGTGTGTGTTTTAGTGTGTATTTTAGTCTATATGTAGCTATAGTGGTGTGTGTTTTAGTGTGTATGTATATGTAGTCGTAGTGTTATGTATGTGTATGTATATGTAGCTATAGTAGTGTGTTTTAGTGTATATGTATATGTAGCTATAGTGGTGTGTATTTTAGTGTGTATGTATATGTAACTATAGTGGTGTGTGTTTTAGTGTGTATGTATATGTAGCTATAGTGGTGTGTGTTTTAGTGTATATGTATATGTAGCTATAGTGGTGTGTGTTTTAGTGTGTATGTATATGTAGCTATAGTGGTGTGTGTTTTAGTGTATATGTATATGTAGCTATAGTGGTGTGTATTTTAGTGTGTATGTATATGTAGCTATAGTGGTGCGTGTTTTAGTGTGTATGTATATGTAGCTATAGTGGTGTGTGTTTTAGTGTGTATGTATATGTAGCTATAGTGGTGTGTGTTTTAGTGTATATGTATATGTAGCTATAGTGGTGTGTGTTTTAGTGTGTATGTATATGTAGCTATAGTGGTGTGTGTTTTAGTGTGTATGTATATGTAGCTATAGTGGTGTGTATTTTAGTGTATATGTATATGTAGCTATAGTGGTGTGTGTTTTAGTGTGTATGTATATGTAGCTATAGTGGTGTGTGTTTTAGTGTATATGTATATGTAGCTATAGTGGTGTGTATTTTAGTGTGTATGTATATGTAGCTATAGTGGTGTGTGTTTTAGTGTGTATGTATATGTAGCTATAGTGGTATGTATTTTAGTGTGTATGTATATGTAGCTATAGTGGTATGTATTTTAGTGTGTATGTATATGTAGCTATAGTGGTGTGTATTTTAGTGTATATGTATATGTAGCTATAGTGGTGTGTGTTTTAGTGTGTATGTATATGTAGCTATAGTGGTGTGTATTTTAGTGTATATGTATATGTAGCTATAGTGGTGTGTGTTTTAGTGTGTATGTATATGTAGCTATAGTGGTGTGTGTTTTAGTGTATATGTATATGTAGCTATAGTGGTGTGTATTTTAGTGTGTATGTATATGTAGCTATAGTGGTGTGTGTTTTAGTGTATATGTATATGTAGCTATATTGGTGTGTGTTTTAGTGTGTATGTATATTTAGCTATAGTGGTATGTGTTTTAGTGTATATGTATATTTAGCTATAGTAGTGTGTTTTAGTGTATATGTATATGTAGCTATAGTGGTGTGTGTTTTAGTGTGTATGTATATGTAGCTATAGTGGTGTGTGTTTTAGTGTGTATGTATATGTAGCTGTAGTGGTGTGTATTTTAGTGTGTATGTATATGTAATTATATTAGTGTGTATTTTAGTGTATATGTATATGTAGCTGTAGTGGTGTGTATTTTAGTGTGTATGTATATGTAGCTATAGTGGTGTGTGTTTTAGTGTGTATGTATATGTAGCTATAGTGGTATGTGTTTTAGTGTGTATGTATATGTAGCTATAGTGGTGTGTGTTTTAGTGTATATGTATATGTAGCTATAGTGGTGTGTATTTTAGTGTATATGTATATGTAGCTATAGTGGTGTGTGTTTTAGTGTGTAGGTATATGTAGCTATAGTGGTGTGTGTTTTAGTGTGTATGTATATGTAGTCGTAGTGTTATGTATGTGTATGTATATGTAGCCGAAGTGGTGTGTATTTGTATGTATATGTAACTATAGTGGTGTGTGTTTTAGTGTGTATGTATATGTAGCTATAGTGGTGTATATTTTAGTGTGTATGTATATGTAGCTATAGTAGTGTATATTTTAGTGTGTATGTATATGTAGCTATAGTAGTGTGTTTTAGTGTATATGTATATGTAGCTATAGTGGTGTGTATTTTAGTGTGTATGTATATTTAGCTATAGTGGTATGTGTTTTAGTGTATATGTATATTTAGCTATAGTAGTGTGTTTTAGTGTATATGTATATGTAGTTATATTAGTGTGTATTTTAGTGTATATGTATATGTAGCTATAGTGGTGTGTGTTTTAGTGTGTATGTATATTTAGCTATAGTGGTATGTGTTTTAGTGTATATGTATATGTAGTTATATTAGTGTGTATTTTAGTGTATATGTATATGTAGCTGTAGTGGTGTGTATTTTAGTGTGTATGTATATGTAGTTATATTAGTGTGTATTTTAGTGTATATGTATATGTAGCTGTAGTGGTGTGTATTTTAGTGTGTATGTATATGTAGCTATAGTGGTATGTGTTTTAGTGTGTATGTATATGTAGCTATAGTGGTGTGTGTTTTAGTGTGTATGTATATGTAGCTATAGTGGTGTGTGTTTTAGTGTATATGTATATGTAGCTATAGTGGTGTGTGTTTTAGTGTGTATGTATATGTAGCTATAGTCGTGTGTGTATGTATATGTAGCTATAGTCGTGTGTGTTTTAGTGTGTATGTATATGTAGCTATAGTGGTGTGTGTTTTAGTGTGTATTTTAGTCTATATGTAGCTATAGTGATGTGTGTTTTAGTGTGTATGTATATGTAGCCGTAGTGGTGTGTATGTGTATGTATATTTAGCCGTAGTGGTGTGTATTTTAGTGTGTATGTATATGTAGCTATAGTAGTGTGTGTTTTAGTGTCTATGTATATGTAGCTATAGTGTTATGTGTTTTAGTGTATATGTATATGTAGCTATAGTAGTGTGTATTTTAGTGTGTATGTATATGTAGCTATAGTGGTGTGTGTTTTAGTGTGTATGTATATGTAACTATAGTGGTATGTGTATTTTAGTGTGTATGTGTATGTAGCCGTAGTGGTGTGTATG
The DNA here is from genome assembly GCA_964016885.1 of Eledone cirrhosa. NCBI lineage: Eukaryota > Metazoa > Mollusca > Cephalopoda > Octopoda > Eledonidae > Eledone > Eledone cirrhosa. The sequence goes on from OZ024743.1 coordinate 222,475,870, forward strand.
TGTATGTAGCCGTAGTGGTATGTATGTGTATGTAGCCGTAGTGGTGTGTATGTGTATGTAGCCGTAGTGGTATGTATGTGTATGTAGCCGTAGTGGTATCTATGTGTATGTAGCCGGAGTGGTGTGTATGTGTATGTAGCCGTAGTGGTATGTATGTGTATGTAGCCGTAGTGGTGTGTATGTGTATGTAGCCGTAGTGGTATGTATGTGTATGTAGCCGTAGTGGTATCTATGTGTATGTAGCCGTAGTGGTGTGTATGTGTATGTAGCCGTAGTGGTATCTATGTGTATGTAGCCGGAGTGGTGTGTATGTGTATGTAGCCGTAGTGGTGTGTATGTGTATGTAGCTGTAGTGGTATGTATGTGTATGTAGCCGGAGTGGTGTGTATGTGTATGTAGCCGTAGTGGTGTGTATGTGTATGTAGCCGTAGTGGTGTGTATGTGTATGTAGCCGTAGTGGTGTGTATGTGTATGTAGCCGTAGTGGTGTCTATGTGTATGTAGCCGGAGTGGTATGTATGTGTATGTAGCCGTAGTGGTGTGTATGTGTATGTAGCCGTAGTGGTGTCTATGTGTATGTAGCCGTAGTGGTGTGTATGTGTATGTAGCCGGAGTGGTGTGTATGTAGCCGTAGTGGTGTGTATGTGTATGTAGCCGTAGTGGTGTGTATGTGTATGTAGCCGGAGTGGTATCTATGTGTATGTAGCCGTAGTGGTGTGTATGTGTATGTAGCCGTAGTGGTGTGTATGTGTATGTAGCCGGAGTGGTATCTATGTGTATGTAGCCGTAGTGGTATGTATGTGTATGTAGCCGTAGTGGTATGTATGTGTATGTAGCCGGAGTGGTATCTATGTGTATGTAGCCGTAGTGGTGTGTATGTGTATGTAGCCGTAGTGGTATGTATGTGTATGTAGCCGTAGTGGTGTGTATGTGTATGTAGCCGTAGTGGTGTGTATGTGTATGTAGCCGTAGTGGTGTGTATGTGTATGTAGCCGTAGTGGTGTGTATGTGTATGTAGCCGTAGTGGTATGTATGTGTATGTAGCCGTAGTGGTGTGTATGTGTATGTAGCCGTAGTGGTGTGTATGTGTATGTAGCCGTAGTGGTGTGTATGTGTATGTAGCCGTAGTGGTGTGTATGTGTATGTAGCCGTAGTGGTGTGTATGTGTATGTAGCCGTAGTGGTGTGTATGTGTATGTAGCCGGAGTGGTATGTATGTGTATGTAGCCGTAGTGGTGTGTATGTGTATGTAGCCGTAGTGGTATGTATGTAGCCGTAGTGGTGTGTATGTGTATGTAGCCGTAGTGGTGTGTATGTGTATGTAGCCGTAGTGGTGTGTATGTGTATGTAGCCGTAGTGGTGTGTATGTGTATGTAGCCGTAGTGGTGTGTATGTGTATGTAGCCGTAGTGGTGTGTATGTGTATGTAGCCGTAGTGGTGTGTATGTGTATGTAGCCGTAGTGGTGTGTATGTGTATGTAGCCGTAGTGGTGTGTATGTGTATGTAGCCGTAGTGGTGTGTATGTGTATGTAGCCGTAGTGGTGTGTATGTGTATGTAGCCGTAGTGGTGTGTATGTGTATGTAGCCGTAGTGGTGTGTATGTGTATGTAGCCGTAGTGGTGTGTATGTGTATGTAGCCGTAGTGGTGTGTATGTGTATGTAGCCGTAGTGGTGTGTATGTGTATGTAGCCGTAGTGGTGTGTATGTGTATGTAGCCGTAGTGGTGTGTATGTGTATTCTGAGGTAATAGTGGGAGTTTCTAGATTATGTTGCAGATGGCAATATTGATCGGTGCGCGCAGACACACACACACATACCACTGCTACATACACACACACATATCACTGCTACATACACACACACACAGAACTGCTTGATGGTGCAGTCAGCTCTGTGTGGCATTTACTGCTAAAATCACCATAAATTCCACCACCACTATCATCCATACCAATACCACCCCCACCACCATCATCTCTATCACCACCCCCACCACCATCACCACTAACGTCATCATCATCATCCATACCAATACCACCCCCACCACCATCACCAATAACATCACCATCATCATCATCAATACCAATACCACCACCATCACCAATAACATCACCATCATCATCAATACCAATACCACCCCCATCACCAATAACATCATCATCATCATCATCAATACCAATACCACCCCCACCACCAATAGCATCATCATCCATACCAATAGCACCTCCGCCACCATCGCCAATAACATCACCACCATCACCAATACCACCACCCCCACCACCATCACCAGTAACATCACCATCATCATCAATACCAATACCACCCCCACCACCATCACCAGTAACATCACCATCATCATCAATACCAATAGCACCCCCGCCACCATCACCAATACCACCACCCCCATCACCATCATCATCCATACCAATACCACCCCCGCCACCATCATCTCTATCACCACCACTGTCAATAACAACAACACACCTACCATTACCATCACCACTAACATCATCACCATGAATGCCACCACCAAAAGCAACAGCAGTAACATCACAATCATCTTCATCCAATGGTTTAATCTTGACCATCAGTTTATGGTGGTTTGCATGTCCTTAGTTAGTTTCATATTATAACAATAATATACTCTCTCTCTCTCTCTCTCTATATATATATATATACTGCATTTCCTGGCGCCATGGGATGGACCCTAATTTTGACAACCAAAAATTTGAAAAAAAATAATAAACAACCTTCGGCTTCCAGGGTGCATAGTAGATTTCTGAGACTTATTTTAGGAAAAAAGTAGCTTCTTTGATGCCAGAGAGAGAGAGCGAGAGCGAGAGCGAGAGCGAGAGAGCGCGAGCGAGAGAGAGAGAGATGACTCCTGCAGGACTAAAACTGTCTCATTTGTATGAAATAGTTTCATATGAATGAAACAGTTCTTGGAAGGTTTAACTAACTTTCTCATTATTAAGTTTTATATTCTGAGTTCAAATCTCGTCGAGGTGAGCTTTACTTTTCATCCTTATGGGGCTTGATAAAATAAGGTATCAGTAACACACAGGGATCGATTTAATCAACTTTTCTCTCCCCGAAAATTGTTGGCCCTGTGCCTAATTCAGAAATCATTAAGTTGGTTTCTGGAACAAAGTTTCCTACAGAAAATCATGATGGAAGGTTTTTAGATAAATATAAACACTTTAAAATGAATAGCTTTGTATCATAGAACCAGGAGTAGTTTTAGGCAGTTTGATATCAAAATAATTGAGGATGTCTCCCTCCTTTCCACTTATCTTGGAACCCCACAAAAAAGTAATGGGGGCACAGCCCTTCCATTTCTGACCAAAGAATGAAAAAAAAAAAGAGTAAAATAGCATGTTTGTTGACTTAGGGATTAAAAGGACCATTACGTCCTGGGGGAGAAGCACTGTGGGCCAGGGGGAAGGAGTGTGATTACCACAAGTTATAGTGCTAATCAGCAATATAGCTGATAGTACAAAATTAGGGAGACAAATTTTCTATTTCAAATTTTCCTTAATTCCGTTTTTACTTTTGATAAATTCCCTTTTTTCCATTTTATTATGTTTTATGGGTAAATTACAATAAATATTATTAAAATAAATATAATTAAAACAAGGACAAATTACCAAGTTTTAGGAAAATATTAGTCACAAAAATTGTTCTGCCGCTGGCAATAGAGAAGTAGTTTGTGGGACACACATATACACACACATACATTACCATGGTAACTTTCACTCGTCCAAATCCAAGTAGACCATCATTGTTGTGTTGGTGATATTACTGGTACACTAGGTGACCATATTAATAGGTCATCAATTATATTTAATAAGAACACACACCCACACTCTCACACACACTCACATACTTACACTCTCTCACACTTCCACTCATACACACACCCACACACTCTCATACTCCCTCTCACACACCCTCACATACTTACACACTCTCACTCTCACACACACTTCCACACTCACACACCCACACACTCTCACACACCCTACATACTTACACACACACACTTCCACACTCTCATACACACACCCACACACTCTCATACTCCCTCTCATACACCCTCACATACTTACACACTCTCACACACACACTTCCACACTCTCACACACCCTCACATACTTACACTCTCACATACTTACATATTCACATACTTACATACTTACACTCCCACACACACACACACTCTCACATTCATATACTCACTCACACACACACCAATATGTATATAAGTGTATATTGAGAAAATGTATACTTTAACATATAAAACTATTAAAAAAAAACAGCAAACAAACTAAACAAACACTGACATCTTATATAAGCCATCTCTCTTCCTTTTATCACCCCCACCCCCTCTGTTGAGTCTCATATACCCCCCCCCCCACACACACACACACACACTGATGCAGCACTAAGCATTTTACCCAGTAATAATTTCCCAGACAACAACAGCAGCAGAAACAGCAACAGTAGTAGAAACAGCAACAGAAACAGCAACATAAACAGCAGCAGGAGCAGATACAGCATCAGCAACAACAGTAGCATAAACAGCAACAACAGCAGCAGCAGTGGTAGCAGCAATAACAGCAATATTAGCTCTCCTTCTACAATTTCCTCACCACCCACGTTGTGTTTTTTGGTTCCTTCTCTAGCCACTAACCGGCCTACAGTCTAAATGTTCCTATTGACTTCATTGATCACACAACTCATTGAGGGACTGTAAAGGTCAGCTAGTCTCAGCTCTTCCTCTCCTGATTAATTAATAAAAAGAAATACACACACACACACACACACACACACACACACACACACACACACACACACACACACACACACACACATACATACATACATACCCTCAGATAATATACTTTACAATATTTGTTCTGGTTTTCTACACTCTTGTGTTCAAATCCTGCTCTGGTCAATTTTGACTTTTATACTAACAGGGTATATAATGTCCAGTTCTATGGTAGATAATGTCCAGGGTATATGTCCTGTTTGAGGATGTATAATGTCCAGGGTATATAAAGTCTAGTTCTATGTGATATAATTTCAGGGTATATAACGTCATGTTCCTGCATATATAATGTGCAAGGTATATAATGTTCTGTTCTAGTGTGTCTAATGTGCAGGGTATATAATGTCCTGTTCTAGGGTATATAATGTGCAGGGCATATAATGTCCTGTTCTAGGGTATCAGATACCCAGTGTACATAATGTCCTGCTCTAGGGTATCAAATGCCCAGGGTATATAATGTCCTGTTCTAGGTGTATAATGAGCAGGGTATATAATGTCCTGTTCCAGTGTATATAATGTCCAAGGTATACAATGTCCTGTTCTGGTCTGAACTTTACAATAATCCAAAGTTAATATATTAATTAATATATTATTATAGTTAATTAATTAGAAGTTGAACCTAAAATAGAAGAAAACCATTGTATAGATTTCATACAATGGCAGCCAACTATTCTGTGGTATTTGACAGTTTCATTGGTTTCCTAGGAATTCTTTTAATATGGGAAATTCAAAGCTTCTCTCATTGTTAATCTTTCTTCTTAGTTTTCTTTGGTTATATATCACTCACATAACATATGTGATAATGTTTGTTTATCATACACATGACAAATGTGTGATAATTTATAGGGTGTTATGCTAATAATGCTGTTTGACTCCTATCCATCATGTAAAAAGGAATTAGAGAAGTATCAAGCCCCTTTAGAGGTTAGATGGTTGATAACTCTTTTAATACTAAACTGCCCGAAACTGCCTCTGGTTCTACAATACAAAACTGTCTGTTTTAAAGTGTTTATAGTCATCGGAAAACTTCCTATCATAATTTTAGGTAAGAACCTTTGATAAGTTATGTTCCAAACAACAGCTCAATAATGCGAAAGTTAATTATGTTACTAAATCACCTCAAATTCTTGATTATTTTCAAACTTGAAAATCATAAGCAATGTCTTTTATTAGAAATAGTGTAATGGAAAGGTTAAAGATCACATGAATGATTTATTGATGTAGGACATATCACAGCTGGGTTTAAACCAAAGATGACCATAGGCTATTTTGAAGGACCCAGTTTACAAAAGGTGGTTGAAATAGTTGAACTGGAAGGTGATAAGAGTTATGGCATGCTCTAATCCTACCTAAGTGGTATCTTCTCAATCTTATGTTTGTTTATTTCTTTCACTAAATTTTTAACTTATTTCAATATATTGTACTATGAGAAAAATCTCTCCAAATTCTTGATTAATTTCAAAAATATTTGAAAATCATAGGCAGTGACTTTCATTAGAAACATGGTAAAGAAAGGGTTAATGTGTTTATATTTATCTAAAAACCTTCCATCATATAAGAACCTTTGTTACACTTCAAACACCACTCTAAAAATGAGAAAGTTAGTTATATTACTACATCCTTCCAAATTCTTGATTATTTTCAAAATTATTTGGAAACCATAGGTAATGTCTTTCCTTAGAAATACGGTAATAAAAGGTTTAAGACTCTTAGCCAAATATAGTGCCACATCAATGTTCCTTCAGTTGGTATTCCAACATTCTATCTAGTTTCTCAGTATGTAGCCCCCCTTAGTTTCTGAAGTAATATTATATAATTGACAAGTAGTTTCTGGGTGCTCAGTGACAAGATTAATTCTTTTCACACAAGAATTCACATAAATGAAAGAGATCATCTACAATATTGATGAAAGTCTGCGACGAAGTGAAGGTGGAAGGTTTACCAAGTTCCTTCACACAATAAGCAAGCAATCTGAAGATAAAAGCAGGATGAACATTCATAGAAGTACATCAATCAATAAGTTCTACAGAATGTTCCAGCAATTTCTTTGGATGAAAAGAACAGTTCAATGAATAAATATTTCAGATGTATGCGTGCAAGCAGAGATACTGGAAATGAGATGAAATAATGACAACCTTAAATATTAAACTGGAGAGAAGAGAATGCTGGGGAATTTTCTTTGTTATTGTTATTATTGTTATTAGTGGTTGTGTTATGAAGACGTTGTTATTGTTGTAGTCGTAGTGGTGTTGTGAAGGTGGTGAGTGTCAGAAATAGTAGAGTGCTGAAATAAATAATGGATATAATTGATTGAATTGATTCCAATATATGATTGATATTTATTTTATTGACTCCCATATGCCATGTATAAAGATATTGTCAGCAAGGTGAGAATTGGCAAAAAGTTCAGCAAAAAACTTAGCATACAGTTAGTAGTTAGTCCATCAGAATGGTTCTCATCCCTGTCATGATTAGTATAAGAGTTCTCCAGGCCATAACAGACGAGTTTAAGACTGGCTGTCCTTGGGATCTCTAGTGAGCTGATGACCTATTTTCTCATGGCAAAATCTGTCAAAGAATTAGAAGAAATTCCCAATGTGGAAGCAAAGCCTAGAATCGAGAGTTCTTAACCTTTTCAATGCCATATTTCTAACAAAAGACACTGAATATGGTTTTCTAATCCTTTTTTAACTAATTAAGAATTTGCAAAGATTTAGTAATATAACTAACTTTCTCATTATTAAGTTGGTGTTTGGAGCATTGCTTAACAAAGGTCCACACATAAAATTATGATGGAAGGCTTTTATTTAGATAATAAATATATACACAATATCATAGCTGGTTTCAAGTGATTTTGTATGAAAAGAGTTAAAGTAAACCTAGCAAAGAGAAAGGTTTTAGTTTGGAGTAAAGAATATATGACTCTAATACCATCAGGGATATAGTCATGCTTAGTATGAGGTAGGATTTAGGCACTCTGTACCAAATGCAAACTAGGGTGCACAAGAGGCGTAGAAGATTCACAAGCAGTTTGATAGGGAAGAAAAACTTCATAAGTAGCATATATAGATATATATATATTATCGCTAACTATTAACACAGCCAACTGTCTACAGTAAACTAAATGTATGCACTCTGAACAGTTGATTGCAACTGCATAACTGCAATTCGCCAGATTCATTGAGTGAGCTAGATGGTGGCCGAAGGATATTGAAATTATAACAGCAATCTTCATTACTTTTCTTATATATATGAATGTCACCCCACTGTTGATCAATATGCGCATATGTTTTATATGTCTCTTGTGTTTTATATGTCTCTTGGGCTGAAAAGGAGGTCAAGTATGTTATAGATCAGTAAATAGTTGCTCCGAAGAATCCAAACCTCGGTTTGGAGGAAACAATTGTAAGCAAATAAATGACTTAAACTGAACTTTGATTATTGTAATCTCTATATATGTATATATATATATATATATATATACTGAGAAAAAACAGTAGAAAGAGGAAATAAACATGCATGTAAAGATAAAAGAGAAGTAGAGATAAAGTCTAAGAGACGCACAAAAAGAAGAGAGAAGAAAATTTATGTGAGAGCTGAAATTTGGTTTAATTTACAAATATAAAAGTTAAATTTGAGTGATTTAATGATGGCCCAGCAGAGGAATCAAGGTTACCTTCTTTTTAATGTTAGCTCTGTGACTAATGCTAAAACCCTTCCAGAAGCTACTAGCAATTTGGTTCTCCTGTCTGTGAAAGAAAGTTGGTTACTTACAGGTATTAGGTTGGTATTATATAAAGCAGGGATATTTCAGTTTATGTTGGTATTATATAAAGTAGCAATGTATCAGTTTGCATTTGTATTCAGCAGAGTTTATGACTTACCTAAAAATACAAAAAGAAAAGGAAAATTAAGTACATACAATATAGTTTATATAGAATATTAAGAGAATATATTCACATATGATTGGTGTATTTACATGAGCATGTGTGCTTACATATACAGCCCCCCCCCCTCCCCCCCAAAATGTATACACACTTCAACGGCATTCTAATAAATATTGCTTGTACGGGTAATAAAAGTGTGTATACATTTTGGGGGGGACAACCTGTTTATACAGAGTGGCACAAAAGCCACGCACCACCTTAACCATCATGTTATGAACATTTATCACATTTACAAAAATAACAAATATGAAGATATTATGGCAAAGTGTTATTTTACTGATGCACGACTTTAGTGCCAGCCTGTCTAACTGTGGTTAACCCCCAACACAACTTGGGAATCTACACACACACACACACACACACACACATATATATATATATTATATAGAAATGACTTCTACAAGACTAAAACTGTTTCATTCCTATGAAATCATCAAAAATGTGCGTGTATATATATATATATACACACACACAAATTACTGATGGAAGAGAGAAATACGTACATGCACAAACATATACACATATCAATATGAAAACAAACACACACATACATAACAAAAACACACTCATCTAACTGTAAACACACACAAACACATATTCAAAACATACTGCAACACACACACACACATACATGTAAACAATGTGTAGACACATTCACAAGACACACAAAATGACAGACGATTATACCCTATAAATAATTACACATTTATCATGTGTGTGATAAACAAACATTATCACATATGTTATGTGAGTGATAGATAACCCACCTCTCCACCCAACCCCAGTAAGAAGATCAATAATGGGAGAAGCTTTGAATTTTCTGTATTAACCCAGCCGTATCCAGTCAGAATTCTCCCACCTCTTTCTGTTCAAACCAGCTCTAACCAGCCACTCATACTGATGTTAAGGTATTGTTCTCAAAATAAATAACATCAAACTCTCATAGACTCGATAATATTTGAGATAATTATGATTATTACCATGATAATATAATAGTATATATAGAGTAATGTAAATGCTAATGGGTTAAGCCTTTTGATACTATATTCCTAATGAAAGATACGAAAGGTACTGCCTATGATTTTCAAATCATTTTTTAAATAATCAAGAACTTCTAGGTATTTACTAGGATAACTAATCTTTTCATCACTTAACATCATACAGGGTGAGTCATAAGTAATCAGGCAGTCAATGCATATTTATTGCAAGGTTCACAGATAACTTTTTGAACATCTGCTTTGAAATATATTGAGGAACGGTAATTCATGTCAATTCTTACCTAACTTTTTGTTTCAAGGATATGTGAAAATATATAAGAATGGAGTGGTGGATAATTGAAAGGACAGGAAGTTTTAGATCAGAATTTGCAGTTTTGTTGCAAATAATCTTTTGAACTGTAAAATAACAAAGTCTGCATTTCTCAGATTCCAATATGTGACAGGAGAACAATTGGAGACAACTAGCAAGGAAATTGTTGAGAAATCTAAAGAAATTGAATACTTAACAGATGTTCTTGATAGTAGCTCTACATTTAGCTTAAGAATCTTCCAGAAACAGACCAGGTTTTGTTGGTTTATCAATAATGAAAGACAAATTTTACATTTATGCATTTGTTTTGCTAGATTCTTGATGTGAAATTATGTGTTGTTATATTTTGGGATGGTAATTTTGCCAATTTTGACAATTTTGTCAATAAATTCACACACTATTTGATATTCATTAGTAAAGTGTTATTAGTGGTTGGTTATTTTGTCAAAGCCTTATTCTGTTTACTACATAGTAAAAAGAATAAAGTCAGAAAGAAGAAAAGACACAGAGAAGAAGAGTAGCAAAGTCACATAATGTGTGATGAAAGATCTTTGACAAAATAATCAACCAATATAAATGATTTCTACTATAAGCACAAAGTAGCAATTTTGGGGAAGTGGAAAGTCAATTAAATCAACCCAGTGCATTACTGGTACTTTATGTTATCGACTCTGTAAGGATGACAGGCAAAGCTAACCATGGCAGGATTTGAACTCAGAACATAAGGCGGTCGTAACTCAATGCCGCAAAGCATGTTGTCCAACGCTCCACCGATTCTGCCAATCTACTGCCCTTAAATAAAAATAAATCAATTAGTGTGTGTTTTTTTATTGGCAAAATGAACATACCCAAGTAGAGGGGTAAATCTAAATTCCACAACATATATGCATTGAAATAATTATTAATTTTAGTAAACTTCTCAAACTTCTGCCTGTAGAATGCTCAGCCACTAGTTTACTTTATTCTACAAGGTGGTCATGGTTGGAGTCTAACAAGTGAAAGCAGTAATGGAATTGCTAGTTCATATTCAATATATAGTTGATTGTTTCTTCCACTAATCATTATACAGTGAATCAAAACTAAACATTTTCACTCCATTGAATACACAGAACAGCTATCAGGTTTGATTAGGTAAGGAATAAAATCTATTGATTGACGGTTCAGTAAAGATATTAGTGTTGTTGGTTGTGTATCTAATAATAGTGGAGTTGCTAGGTTTCATAGTGTCTCAAACAGAAAGGTCCACGGATGTTCGGACTTTATTGATGACAAAGGTGTTCTTTGTACACATAAAATACCTACTCTATGACGCATGTATGACGTGTGGAGGTGGCTCTTACAATAGAGAAATGTAGAGAGAGAGAGAGAGAGAAAGAGAGAGAGAGACATTAATGGCTGCAGTGCAATGAGTTTTAAAATAACCCATTGCATATGTAATGAGAATCTAAAATACAATCATATATATATATATATATATATATATATATATATATACACACACAGATACATACATCTTTGCTAACAGGGAAAAAAGACATTAAATTATGATGATGATTGATTGATATATATATATGTCACATGTTTATGTGAGTGTGTGTGTATATACACACACACTCACATAAACATGTGACACATATACACACAGATGTGTAATATATATATATAAATATATATCTATATATATACACACACACATGCATATATACTTAAGTATTTATACTGGCAAGCACACATATATATAAATATAGATATGTAGATAGGTGGTTGTATTTGTGTCTATAGTTACAGTGTGTAAACTAACATTTGCCCTGTATATTAGAATACACAGTAGAGCTAGCAGTATGAAGAGGCAAGGATTATAATCCATTGATTGCTTTCACTGATGTTTCATTGATGGTAATGTTGTTTGTGTCACACATAAATACACAGACAGACAGATGTGTGTGTTTGTGTATGTGCATGGTTACATATACATGCGTGGGCTAGTAACTATATTTGGTTATCAAGATTACAAATCCATACCTGATACAGGTTTGTATTCTTGGTTATAAAAAAATAACTATATATATATATATATCTATGACAAAAAGCAGCCAGCCCACACTGTAAAGTAGTCATGTAGGTGTCATGATAAAAAGCAGCCTGTCCACGCTGTAAAGTAGTCATGTAGGTGTCATGATAAGAAGCAGCCTGTCCACGCTGTAAATGTAGTTGGCATTAGGAAGGGCATCCAGCCATAGAAACCAAACCAAAATCAGTTCAGTATGAGCAAGACATAGTCACCTGACTTCTTTCAAAACAGGACAATTCATCTAACCCAAGCTATCATGGAAAATAGACATTAAACAGTGATGATGATATATATATAATAGTTTAGATGAATTGATAATATAACCATATAAATCAAAGAATATTTCAAAGCTCAAATGTGACTTTATAGTCCACAGCAAGATAGGTAAAAGACATTTAATAGTTTAATCAAATCAGTAAATTTCCAATCACAGTAATTTTACAATATCACATATAAAATGAATAAAAATAGCCCCGTTAATTGACAGTGGATTGGCAGTATCGGTAGAAGGTCGGGTGCCATGCTTTGCAGCAAAGAGTTACTGCGCTTTATGGTCTGAGTTCAAATTCCGCTGAGGTTAACTTTGCCTTTCATCCATACGGGTGTCGATAAAATAAAGTACCAGTAATGTACTGGGTAATTGCTGGCCTTGTGCCAAAAGTAGAAACAATTAAATTATTTAATTGATTTACGAACATTTCTATATTTAATAGATTCTGAAGAAATCAATACAGAAGGAAAATGTATTTTCTTACTGTATTGATAGAAACGTTTGTAAATCAATTAAATAATTTAATGTAATAATCCTGGTTATTTTTATTCATTATACACAGGGTGTCCCAAAAAATGTATACACATTTGCCTGTACAGGTAATCAAAGTGTGGATACATTTTTGGGACACCCTACATATATATATGATGATATATATGTGTGTGTGTGTGTGTGTCATTACTACAATCCCTATATATATATATCATCAATAGTTATGTGTGTGTATGTGTGTTTTATCACAACCATTGCCATTTTTATGTCTGTTTGTCCATGCTGACATGAGTTTAATGGGACCATTTTGAGGTAGTATTCTATCCTCAGATGCCCTACACATCATCATCATCCTCATCATCACAACCATTACCCTTTTACGTCTATGTTCCAAGCTAGCATGGGTTGGACAGGTTGTCATGTTCTGGGACTAGACAAGTAAGTTGACCACATCTTGCTCATACCTTCAAGTTTGGCATGGTTTCTACATCTGGTTGTCCTTCCTAATGCCAACAACTTTACAGTGTGTACTGGGTGGGTTTTATCATGGCACCAAATCCCAAACTGTGTCTGTATGAGTTGTTACACAGTATTCCTCATTCTTGAGCTTCAGGTAACTGATCCTATGATGTTAGTAGACTTTTTTAAATATATTTATTGAGTGAATCTATTTCGGCCATGGTGAAAACAACTTGGCTACATAACAATGTGTGTGTGTGTATGTGTGTGTGTGGTTGGTTGGCAATAGGAAGGGCATCCAGCTGTAGAAACCAAACCAGGACAGGTTCTGTGTGAGCACAACACAGCCATCTGATCTGACTTGCCTCACAACGGGACAACCCATCTAACCCATGCTAGCATGGAAAATGGACATTAGACAGTGGTTATATATATATTTACAAAAAGAATTATTGAAATATAAGAAATTCATAAGAATTTCTACAGAACAACATAAGCAGTTACGGTGATTTTCTACAGCAAAGCTTCTTACGTGAAATTCCATGGAGAATTATCATGAGAGTGGCCATAATCATTCTTATTTTATGTCCATTTTCCATGCTAATACAAGTTGCACAAGTTATCATCGTGAGAGTATTTTTATTTAGAGCTACTGACTTGCTAAGCTGGCTACAAGACCATGTCTTACACATGCATTGCAATTTTTTGACACAGTTTCTATGGCTGGATGTCTTTTCTAGTACCAACAACTTTCTCAGGATGTACTGAGTGTATTTTATAGAAGTTGCCTCGAAAGAACAGATGCTATGTAGTCTAGAGAGGACTCTTCGATTTAGCAAATGACAAGGTGATGTCTCTAGTATTGGTGCAATGATAAAATGTACTCATTACACTCTAATAAGTAGATGTCTTAATGTACAGTGACAATCAATAGAATATATAGAAGACTGTTTAGTTTTGTTTAGGATATATGGAGGAAATATATTAACAATGATATGTATTTTGTTAGAGAGGGAAACAAAGCAATGTTTCAACAAATGTGTAATGTTAGTGTACATATAAATAATACAATGTGTAGTGTTAGTGTGTATATACAATGTGTAATGTTAGTGCATATATAAATGTGTAATGTTAGTGTTTATATACAATGTACAAGGTGTATTAGAAAAGTTCCAGGACTGATATCACAAAAGATTTATTTCAAACCCAAATTTCACACTAAGAGTTTTCTCCTTCAAAGTAATCCCCCTGGAGTATGTAACTGTAATCTTAGCTCTCTGCAGCGATTAAACTTTTTTCTTCATAATTTTATATACATGTCCTCTGTTTCAGGTCGTCAAGCAATGAGCACAGAGCAACGAACAAACTTGAAGTTTCTGGTACGGTTGGGGAAAACTGAGCTGCAGCAAGTGTATGGAGATGAGACAATGTCAAGCTCACGTGTTTTTGAGTGGTGCAAGAGGTTTAAAGAGGGACGCGAGGACGTGGAAGATGATCCCAGGAGCGGAGGGCCCTCAACAACCAGGACTGAGGTCAACATTGAGCGCGTCAGCCAGATGCTACGTAGTGATCGTTGGCTGACTGTTCGACTGATGGCAAATGAGCTGGGCATGAATCGGGACAGCGTCTGAAAGATTCTCACTGAAGATTTGGACATGCGGAAAGTCTGCGCGAAGATGGTGCCAAAACTGCTGAACGATGACCAGAAGGGTCAACGCATGCAAGTGTGCCAGGACATCCTTGAGCATCTTGAAACCGAACCAGACTTGCTAGGGACAGTCCATCACCAGTGATGAGTCATGGATCTTCGAGTACGACCTGGAGGGGATCCGTTTTGAAGACGTGGACGACACCAAAAAGGCCGTGATGATGGAACTGCGGAGAACCCTTCCAGGAGTGCATGCAAGCATGGCAGAAAAGAATGGAAAAGTGCATTAGACTCCAGGGGGATTACTTTGAAGGAGGAAACTCTTAGTGTGAAGTTTGGGTTTGAAATAAATCTTTTGTGACATCAGTCGTGGAACTTTTCTGACACACCTCGTATATATACAATGTGTAATGTTAGTGTGTATATATATATATACAATGTGTAATGTTAGTGTGTATATAAAGAACATAGCACAGATAAGCTGATGAAGAAACTGGGCATAAGAGACATGAGATGAAGTTATAAGATAGAAGAACTGATATATAGATATAGATATATGATGGTACAAATGGATGTTTGGTGGGGGAAGACATGTGAGGAGAAGACTGAGGAATGAACCTGGAATAGAGGAAGACCAAGGAGAAACTGTACCAGGGGTGGTGATGCACTGAGTGAAAGAAAATTGTACTAGAAAAGAACCATCTGACCCGACCCATGCAAGCATGGAAAAAATTGAACTTAAAGTGATGATGATATATATATGGGTAGGTAAGTTGGTGATGGTGGTGGTGGTGGCGGTGGTAGTGATGATGATGATGATGTACATAAGTGTAAGGTGGTGGCAGTGGTGGTGATGGTAGTGGTGGTGATGATGGTGATGATGTACATAAGTGTAAGGTGGTGGTGGTGATGATGATGATGTACATAAGTGTAAGGTGGTGGTGATGATGGTTATGATGTACATAGGTGTAAGGTGATGACAGTGGTGGTGATGTTAGTGGTGGTGGTGATGATGGTGATGATGTACATAAGTGTAAAGTGGTGGTGGTGGTGGTGATGATGGTTATGTATGTGTGTATGTATGTATGTGTACTGTTTATAATGTACTGAGATAGTGATGGTGGTTGTGGTGATGAAGTACATAAGTGTAAGTAAGATAGTGGTGGTCATGTATGTATCATCATTCATCATTTCATTTTACATCCGCTTTTTCCCTGCTTGCAAGGGTAGGACGGGAACTGATTCTGGCTTGATTTCTACAGCTGGATGCCCTTCCTAACACCAACCTCATTTACAGTGAGTGCTGGCTGCTTTTTTGCCGTGGCACCTCCACGACCACTTTGCAGTGGAATGATAGGGACCCCAGTCCCTATCATCTCATTTCTACAGCTGAGTAAACTGGAGCAATGTGAAATAAAGTGTCTTGCTCAAGGAAACAACACATCACCCGGTCTGAGAATTGAACTCACAACCTTTCGATTGCAAGGCCAATGCTCTAACCACTAAGCCATGTGCCTCCATGTGTATATATATATATATATATATATATATATATATATATATGCGTATATGTATGTGTATATGTATATATGTATGTATATACATATGTATATACACTGTTTATGATGTACCGAGAGGGTGACAAGTTAGCCATCAGCAACTCTCTTCTTAAGACAACAACAGAGAAGAAGTGATGAACTAAATAAATATTTTATCTTCCTTCTTGAAGATTTTTCATAGCTTCTGCTTTTAATATCTTCAGTTGATATTACATTCCCACTTCTTATGGTAAATATCTATACACACATACACATACATATATACACTTTGATCTCAATCATCAGTGCATAAATACACACACACATAAATATATCTTTATATATATATATATATATGTACACACATACACACACAAATATATATATATATATATATATGCCTTATGCATGTGTATTTGAATATATATATATATGTATATATATATATAATCAATCGATATTATATATAAAGTACAGAAGAATACCAAACAATACTTCGGAAGCAAAGAATACCCCCACAGCACCCAACATGCTAAGGAATTTGGTAAGGAGATCATCACCATCACCATCATCATTAAACATCCGCTTTCCCTGCTAACAAGGGTTGGATATATTGTATGTAGATTATGTGAGAAGGTTAGTGAAAGGTGATCTATTGCATGTACAGTGTTAACTTGCAAGAAAAGTAGGAACTTTAGTGAGCTGAGAGAACAGTTTGGTATTAAGATGCATGGCCTTGTGGTTAGGGTGTTCGAAAATCATAAAGTCATGGGTTCAATTCTAGACGTGATTGGTGCATTGTGTTCTTGAGCGAGGCACTTCATTTCATGTTGCTTTTCATGATAGGACTGAGACCCCTAGCATAAAAACACCAAAGAAATATACACAGGTGTGAGCTGTAAATCTAATTTCAACTACCCTGTTATGGTTGAAGGTACAATTGACAGTATCTGTAGCAAAGGAAGATGTTGTGCCAATAAATGAGTCTTTAACCTTTTCATACCAAACCTCCTGAAAGCACTCCTGTTTATTTTAAAGTATTTATATTTATCTAAAAACTTTCCGTCATAATTTTATGGAAGAGCCTATGTTAAGTTATGTTCCAAACACCACTGGTTATATGATACAAAACTGTTTATTTTAAAGTGTTTATATTTATCTAAAAACTTTCCATCATAATTTTATGTAAGAAGTTATGTTCCAAACCACCTGAAAGCACTATCATAATTTTATGGAAAAACCTTTGTTAAGTTATATTCCAAACACCACAGGTTCTATGATACAAAGCTGTTTATTTTAAACTGTTTATATTCATTTAAAAACCTTCCATCATACTTTTATGTAAGAACCTATATTAAGTTATGTTCCAAACACCAGAATAATAATGTAAAAGTTAATTATAATATTACATCCCTTTATATTCTTGAATACTTTTTAAATGATTTAAAAATAAAAGGTGTCTTTCATAAAAAATATGGCAGTGAAAGAGTTAAGTGGTGAAACCTCTGAAATTACAGCCTACTGTCTGAAGTGAAGGGCATATGCTGCACATGTGAGTGACATGGCAACCTACCTATCTAACCCACACAGGTGTGGAAAATACATGTAATGATGATAATGTTGATGATGATTGCTGGCTGGAACACAGTTGATCATCAGTACAATTAAACATTCAAATATTAAAGAAGGAAATAATTAGTTACTAATCCTCCTTAATGAATTTTTATGTGTATAATATATACAGCGTCTGCTTTGGTAATTAAAAGCATAGTAATGAATACTTTCTCTTTAATTTGGTAACAAATGAAATCATTTTAACAAATGATTTCCATAGCTATTATTATATGCAGAAAATATCTAAAACAGATTTATTAATTCAAATATTTATAATATTTTTACTGGTATACAGATTGTTGTGAACATTTGCAGTATTAGAGTAAAGGTTTTAATTTTTCTTGCTAAATGTGGTTTCATGTGGTACATGACATTATGAGTAAATTTTTACAGGGTGTAGACTTTCAGCATTGATAGTAGTTTGGGAAGGAATTGTCTCTAAATACATAATATATTGATGTGGTAACAGATATTTCAGGTTTGGAAATGAATTAAGATCATTACCAAAGGAACTAATGACTAACAGTGACAGCATGAAAGGATACTAAAGGGTCTAATGACTAATAGTAACAACATAAAGGGTTACTAAAGGGACTAATAGTAACAACATAAAGGGTTACTAAAAGGTCTAATGAATAATAGTAACAGTACAGCTTTAGTTAAGCTATACTTAAAACAACAACAAACTGTTTTGTTGAACTGTTGTTGATTGTGTAAGGAGGAATAATCTGTCCCTAAAGTCACAGTCATGTTCACAGCTTAACAGGAAGTCCCTTCACTGCTGACCAGTTCAATAATTAGTCTGCAGCAAAGTCCCTTCCGTCGTCAATCCACCTTTACAAATACAAGCTTGTGGTAATGCTCTACAACAGCATAAATCACCAAATGCATCATAAGTCTGTTACATTAGGGATCCCCCTCCAATGAAAACAACATCCAAGCAGAACAAGAGTATGCCTCCCCCCTCCCCTCCCCCCGTTCCCCCAATGAGGTGACATATTAGAGCAGTAGTAAGGTGGCCATCTTGAAACCTAATGGTTAATAATGATTTCTATTATAGGCACAAGGTGAGAAATTTGGGGAGAGGGAAAAGTGCATTACTGGTGCTTTATTTTATCAACCCCATAAGGATGAAAAGCAAAGCTAATCCTGGTTGGATTTGAACTCAGACCATAAAAGGCAGTAACTCTATGCTGCAAAGCATGGCATCAGACCCTCTACAGACACTGCCATGGGTTAATAATGCTGACACACACCTAACTAACTGATGATTTATAAACATAGCTCACTTCTCCACCCAATTGACTTTTGAAAGGTCAGTGGCATCAGATTGTATCAATATAAATATTTGTAGGGATTTAAATAAGGTGGTAGAAGGAGGGGGATCCACAGTTGATGAGAGAGAGAGAGAGAGAGAGAGAGAGAGAGAGAGAGAGAGAGAGAGAGAGAGAGAGAAGAGAGAGAGAGAGAGAGAGAGAGAGAGAGAAGATTAGAAAGGAAAAGGGAGAAGAAGAGATGAATTATCACCAACTTTACAGACTTAATTCTTCATTCTTGGAACTTGGCAGCTGAGAAGAAATGTGGATCTTATTTCACATGTATGGCATGGCAACCAAACCAACTGTTGGAGGGTGTGGGGATGTGTGGGGCTGTCACTAGTGCCTTTATTTATTTACTGAGTGAGCATCAGATGTTTAGGGATCTAGGGTTTACACATGTGAAGAGGAAGGGAAGTAGATAAATAGGCAGGCAGATAGAGAAGAGTAGAGAGGGTGGCAGAGATAGATAGACAAACAGATAGGCAGAGAGACAAAGAGAAGTTAGATACAGAGAGAAATGAAGAGAGAGAGAGAGAAAGGGAGAGAGAGAGGGGAAGAGAGAGAGAGAAAGGGAGAGAGAGAGAGGGGAAGAGAGAGAGAGAGGGGAAGAGAGAGAGAGAGAGACAAACACAAGACAATGAGGCAGGGTTTATGATGCTACCAATCACCTAGAAATAATAACCAAATCTCCCTCAAATCAAACTTTATAGATAGACAGAAAGAGAGAGGAAGGGAAAACAGATTGATAAACAGATAAAGAGGAGCCAGGGATAGAAGTGGTATGAGATAGTGTTAGTATAAGAGAAATAAAGGAACAGGGATATTATTAAACAAATGGTAAACCTTTTGAGGAACCCAGCATGGAAGTTCTGTCAGCTGGACTGAAAATTAAGCTATGTATGGAGAAAGAGTATTAAAAATTAATGCTAATCCTTTTCTAAGCCACAACAGTTCTATAGTTCCATAGTAGCATTCCACTTTAAGCTGCGCAGGCATGTGGTTGCATCATAATTGTATTGGTGCTACACAGTAACCATGAAATGTTGCAAAATTCTAATTTAAAATATTTTTGTTGAAAGAATCAAATGATTCATTGAGTGGCTGGGGGAAATCCAAGGGAACGTTGCTTTCTCCACAGCATTTAGCAAATGAAAGATAAAAATCGGATTCTACATAAAATGGTGAAGATGCATGGCATAGTGGTTAGGGTGTTGGATTCATAATCATAAGGCTGTTGTTTCAATTTCTGTACTAGGCAGTGTACCATGTGCTTGAGCAAGGTTCTTCATTTCACATTGCTCCAATCTAACTCAGCTGAAAAAGAAAAACCAGTACCAGCAACAGCAGCTGCCATGGGTTCACACACACACACACACACACACACATAATCACTGGGTTTCCACACAGTTTCCATATGGGTTCACAGACACACATAATCAATGGGCTTCCACAGGGTTTCCATCTAACAAATTTCACTGACAAGGCACTGGTCAACCCAAGACTATGTAGAAGGCATAACTTGTCTCTACCTGTTTTGTTATGTACACTGAAATGAATGGTATCAGCCTTAATGCACCGAAACCGTAGTGATTGCCAGAGGTTGACTGAGGAGTTGTCCAGTGCACTACCTTATTTGAATATATATACACACACATACACACACATAAATATATACATATATATATGTATGTGTGTTTTCATAGGTGCTAGTATTTAAGTCAGTAGATGTAAGTGTTTATACAAATTTCTACATACACATAAACAAGTACACACACACAATCATGTTCATAGTTAACATGATAGGTGATGGTTCACTGCTAAAGTAATTGAACCATACAGTCAAACTACCACCAACACCATCACCACTGCAACCACCACCACCACCATCAACACCATTATTCGCCCTTTTTTTAATTAAATAGATAACATTTGTTTAGTGTTTTTTCTCTATATATTTTTCATTTTATATTATTATTATTATTAGTAGTAGTAGTAGTAGTAGTATTAGTATTTGTGTACGAGGTTTTAGGGTTTTGTTTTTTCTCTTAATAATGATACAAGAATCTTGAAATTAAATTACACAAAATATGGGGCATGAAGGTAAAAACAGCCAATACTAATTGGAACATTGGCTATGATAAGAAAAAAATATGAACAAAAATATTGAAGCCATACCAGTTCTCACAACAACATATTATCCATAAAATAGCTCTGCTAGAAACAGCATACATTCTGCACAAGACATTATCATTTCAATAGCACAGCTGTAATAGAACAATCAACACACACAACACAAAATCTATATAATAAACACCTAATAAAACAAATCAACACAACTCATATAATATATTCTACAAGATTAATACCCAATAAAATAACACAACTTATATTAAACGCACACACCATACACAACAGAGCAAAAACACTAAAATAAGACAAGAAACTACAAGTTAAGCCCCATATCAAAACATGACTGATGCACTACACTAACAAAAGGAGTTTATACTACCTCAACTCTCTTGCCAAAATAAGAACACACATCACCAGAACACAGAGCTACACAAGATGGTGTAGTAGAAACTCAAATGAAATTATAGAAGAAATGATAACCAGAGTGACCATGTCTTGCTCAAACTGTTTCTGATTTGGTTTTTATGGTTAGATGTCCTCCCTAATGCCAACCACATTTACAGTAATGACTGGGTATATATATAAACCTTTTGTTAAGTTATGTTAGAAATACCATCATAATAATGAAAGAATTTGAATCCCTCCAAATTTTTCAAGAATTAATTAAAATACAGTGTATTTCATTAGCAATATTGTAATGAAAAGGTAATGAAAAGTTAAGGAAATAGATCTAAATAATCAGAAACTGCTCTGTTGGGTACTATATATATACTCAGAAACGTATTGGGTACTACATATATACTCAGGGAAGTAGCCTGTTGGGCACTGCATATATACTCAGAAAAGTATTGTATGTTGGGTACTGTATATATTAGTACTAGTACTGGCACACCGCTGGTTATGATGACGAGTGTTCCAGTTGGAATCAATGGAACAGCCTAGTCATGTACTTAACATACCCTTCAAATTACAGGTACAACTCATTTTTGCCAGCTGAGTGGACTGGAGCAATGTGCCACCAGGAATCAAACTCACGACCTTACAATTTTGAGCTGAATATCCTAACCACAAAGCCAAGCCCCTTCACATACTGCATATATACTCAGGTAGGTACCTCCTATATAAGGACCTTGTTGTGACTCAACAGGCAGTACAAGATCCAGTAATTATCATACTTTCTGTGCAAACTGTAAATGATAATATATAAAAGATTTTTGATAGTTATTTCAAAAGTGAAAAACTGTATTTCACTCTCTTAAAAGGTTGCCACCATTTGCAAGTGCTGCAGTATTGAGAAATCAGTAACTAAAAGATAATCTTTTTCTCTTTCATTCAGAAAAAGCCAAAGTAGCAAAGTGCTTTCATGTTGCTTTTTAAACCAATCTAAAATTACTCTGATGGTGGTGGTGGTGATGGTGGTGATGGTGGTGATGGTAATGGTGGTAGTAATGGTAATGATGATGATAGTGATGATGATGATGATGATTATGACAGTAATGGTGGGAGCAGCGGTGATGATGATGGTGGTGGTGGTGGTGGTGGTAATGGTGATACTGGTGATGATGATGATGATGGTAAAGGTGGTAATGATGATGTTGGTGGTGATGATGATGATGATGATGATGATAGTAATGGTGGTGGTGGAGATGATGATAATGATAATGGTGGTTGTGATGATGGTGGTAATGATGATGATGATGGCGATGATGGTTGGAGTAACGGAGGTGGTGGTTGGGGTGATGGAGGTGGCGGTTGTGCAGGAGACCGTGATGGTGATGAAGGTGGTAGTAGTGGTGACTGTGCAGGAGATTGTGGTTGTGATAGTGCAGTGGTGGTTGTACAGGAGATTGTGGTTGTGATAGTGCGGTGGTGGTTGTACAGGAGATTGTGCTGATGGTGGTGGTGGTGGTGGTGCAGGATTTCCACTGTGTTGCAAGGGGATAAAAGCAAACATGCTATTGATTCTGTTAGGTGTAGGAATGGAGATTCAGAACAAAAATTAAAAGTAAAATATAGAAAATAAAAATAAAAATAAATTAAATAAATTAAATAAATAAAAATAGAAAAAAAAAACATAAATCAGCTGTAAAAGATTGCCCCCCCCCCCCATCTGAATACCACCCAACTATCAACTATCACCCAACCAACTGACCACCACCCAACCAGCTGACAACTACCCAACCATCTGACCACCACCCAACCATCTAATTACCACACAATCAGGGGACAACCAAACCACCACCCAACCCTGGACAACCACTCAACTATTTGACAACCACCCAACCACCCTGACAACCACTCAACTATTTGACACCCACTCAGCTATCTGACAACCACCCAACAAACTGACTACCACCCAACCACCCTGACAACCAACCAGCCATCTTACTACCACCCAACCTTCTCACTACCACCCAACCACACTGATACATTCACTTTTCTAAACGCCCACAAACACTTTTATCACACTAAGCAGTTAAAAGATAATAAACTGTTATTTTTCTTTCTTCTTCTTGTTTCTTGTTCTTGTTGTTGTTGTGTTATTTTACACAATTTTTTCCAAAAGGAAAAGTGATGTAAATATGTTTGGTATTATGTGGTATTAAGAGAGTGCTTTAGAGTGTTTGAAAAACAGCAATAGGGGGAAAAAATAAGTGAGAGTATCACAGAAGTACACATACAATACTTTATATATGCTGTGTGTGTTTTTATGTGTGTGTGTGTGTATGTGTATATATATATATATATATATATATATATATAGCATAAATATATAATTATTTCTACTTTTGGCACAAGGCCAGCAATTATCCCAGTGCATTACTGATACTTTATTTTTCGACCCCGTAAGGATGAAAGGCAAAGTTAACCTCGGCGGGATTTGAACTCAGAATGGAAAGGGCCGTAACTATGCATCAAAGCATGGTGCCCGACCCTCTACCAATACTGCTAATCCACCAAATATATAATATTGTATATATATATATGTTGTATAAATATATAATTGTTTCTACTTTAGGCACAAGGCCAGCAATTACCCAATGCATTACTGGTACTTTATTTTATCGACTCCGTAAGGATGAAAGGCAAAGTTAACCTCGGCGAGATTTGAACTCAGATCATACAGGGAGGTAACTATGCTTTAAAGCATGGCGTCCGACCCTCTACCGATACTGACAATCCACATAAATATATAATATTCTATATATATATATATGTTGTATAAATATGTAATATATGCATATATAATTTGGAACATGATGCTAGCAGTCTGACTACAAGTGAGCATATATATATCATCATCATCAATATATATATATATATATATATATATATATATATATATAGGATATGTGTTCCTAGACGATTTATTAACCTGCCATTGAACCACATTGGCATATGGTTGGACAATACATGTGTCCCTTAGCGCCTTGTGCGTCTAGGAACACATATCCTATTATTATTATTCTCCTCTATGTTGAGAAAAAAATTTGGTCGTTCCGACTGCTGCTAGCGATAGTGGTAGCCGATTGACCTACCTCCCTCTGCCTCTATCTTTACTTTCGGCCCTTGAAAAAATTGATTCCACTTCATTTACTCTCATCTCGGGAACAGTTTTGGATAGCGCTAGTTCGTAATTTAAATTCAAGAATTTTATATTCTTCGAATGAAAAGAACCTTCTGACGAAAATCTTTCTTTGCAACGAAGTTCGTATGGTCTCCGTTTATTTTTGAGACTCAAAACCGATTCGGTAAAGGTAACTATGGTAAGTAAAGTTAATTTTTAAAAATTTATTTTGAAACTTTTTCATTATTTGCTAAGCCTTGATTATATATATATATATATATTTTTTCGCAATCGTAAGGTTGTGAGTTCGATTCCTGGACCAGGCGATGCGTTATGTCCTTGAGCAAGACACTTTATTTCACGTTACTCCTTCTACCTGGAGTTGCGACCGATAGATAGTATTAGTAATTGGAAAGACCAACGGAAACATTGTTCCCTCGGTCCGATTTGACGAAAGTCGATCGTCTCCTTTTATATATATCATTTGTATATCCATTTATATACTCACATATATAATTTTATTATCATATAGTGTATATATATTTCATAGTGCTTAGTGTCCTTGAACAAGACACTTTATTTCCCATCAACTCAGCTGCAAAATGAGTTTTATCTGTGATTCAAAGAGCTAGCTTTGTTGCACACTGTGTCATACAGACGAGATTAAGGATACATATGTCAATAGAATACTCAGCCACAGCACATTGATTCTATGAGCAGGCTCTTCTGTTGATCAAACAACTGGAGCACTTGTCAATGGAACTGACCAAGATCCAACACTATATATATTTGTTGTGGGTACATACAAAAGAAAAGGGCAATCAACACACACACACACATACACATGCTCACACACACACACACAGAGCTATTATTGACCCTCTACCCCCCTCCCCCCACATCGCAAAATCATACTCTTTCATCATTTAACTTCTTTATGTCCTGGATGTATAACATAACTTCCCTAGTGTTGGTGCCATGATAAAATGTATCCAGTATACTCTGTAATGTGGTTGGAAACCAGATATTTACAGTCATCAGACTAAGATATGGCATGGCCAACTCTGGCCAGACTTGTCTCCCAATGTGGACGACCCTTCTAACCCATGCATGCATGGAAAAATGAACGCTAAACGATGATGATGGTGGTGATATATATATGAAGATTATACTCAGTTGATTAGATGGACATAAACATATATATATATATATATATATATTTAATTATTGTTATACTTGGGGAGGGTCATATTTGCGTAATATTGCCAGAATTAATAATTAGAATTAATAATTAGAATTAATAATTAGAAAGTGAACAACACAAAATATAACTACTGCATTACCAAAGGTTTCTGGATCCCAGACAATATTAATATATCGGTCATCAGACAGAGATGTTTATCTAGATGTTCACTTTCTAATTAAATAGCTCTGTTCTATACATAGAGCACTCTTTTTTCCCTTTGCTTTTTCTTCGGAATTACCTAACACATATATATATATACCCATGCCAGCATGGAAAAATGGACCTTAAACGGTGATGATGATATGAAGATAACCATACTGTTCCTTCTTTGCTTTATCTTGAATATATCACTAATCTCATTCATCTTTCTATGATGGTAATATTTATATAAACTCTGTATAAGGAATGAAAGCATGTGTGTAGGTGTGTGTGTGTAAATATTTGTATGCCTATGTGTGTTTATAAATATAGCTGTGTGTGTGTGTGTATGTAAATATGTGTATGCCTATGTGTATTTATAAAACATAGCTGTGTATGTGTGTATAAATATGCGTTTCCTTATGTGTGCTTATAAATATAGCTGTGTGAGTATATATATATATATATATATATATATATATATATACACACATTATGTATAGTCCTATCTCCATGTCTGTACCATATATCACATCAGCTTATCAGGGAGTGGCTGCTGAAGTGATAACAAAATAAACACACACACACACACAGATATGAATACATATATAGGAAAGATATAGTCCCCACACTCTCCTGCCTCTGACTAAGTATATAATAAGGTATGTGTGTACAAAGAAAAATAAATAACATACTTTTTTTTTTAAATCAGTAACTTTGATGTGACTAGTAAGTGCCAAGGTAATTTGGAAATCAACCAGGATTGTGTCATCAGAAAATTTGGTGAAAGCAACATTGTAATGTGAGGAGAGCTTTGGATAATCAACTGAAGAGTGTGACTGTGCGTGTGGATGGGGGAGGGGGTTATGTGTGTGTGTTGAACTTCCATCAGGTCCAATAATGGGTGTGGATGGACTATATCATATGTTCTCAAAGTGGGCGCTACCACCCCCTGGGAAAAAAAAAGGGGGGGGGGGGCTAAGAATGTCCGGAGGGGGGGGGGGGTAGAGATGATATAATAGTATATTAAATATCAAATGATACATATTATATATAAATATAGTAAAATAAAAACTATATATTTATTTATACGTCGTATATATTATATTATTTATTATATATTATTTACAATTTGCGTGTAGGAAGGTCTCTCTGGAAATAGGGTTGGGCACAATGAGGGAATTATGTGGCCGTGAGGGTGGTGGTGGCCCAAAAAGTTTGAGAACCTCTGGACTAGATGGTAATCAGGGGATGATGATGGACAAGACAGACAAATGGGAACCTTTCTGCCTCTTTCTTCATTTCTCATCTTTTACATGCTTGTTTCATTTTGCTTGCATGAGGAGACAAGTACTGCATGTTTTCTGTCTAATTGATCCTGTGTCATTTAATTCATGAGGTTCAGCTACTGAGGTTAGCCTTCCACACATCATCCCAAGTTTTACATGGTCTAACTCTTTCTTTTTGTTTCCTTGACTTTAAATGCCCTGCATTTCGTTGTGTAGCTGTCATCTTCCATATGCATCATATTTCCATACCATCATAATCTCTTTTGTATCCTACATTTCATCCCTCTTAAGTCCAGTTTTTCTCTAAGTCCATTGATGCTTCAACGTTCATGACACTACAATTACACATCCACAGGAGCATGCTTGCTTCATTTCTTTCTGCTCTTTGTAGGTCCTTTGCACACAAGGCCCAGGTCTGACTTCCATGCATCATTGTCATTTGCACATAAACATCATACAGTCAGCCTTTTATTTTGAAAAACAAATGACCAACTAAGTCCTCTGGCGACTGTACTTTCAGAACACCCACCACCACTGCCGAATTGGTCACTCAGGTACCAGAAGCTGTCAACTACTTCTACGAAGCATCTGAGAATTTGATAGAGTTTATTTCATGTGAGCCCTTGATGCTTACTGCTTCTGTGCATCTGCCACATAAACAGTCTACATTCTTTACTAACCTGCCTGAGATCCTATTACATCTTTTTTGTGAACCCATAGCTTGTATTTTGTATAATCTGCACTTCTTCATACAGCTGTCATCCTCTATACACATCACATGTCTAGACCAGTGAAATCTTTTCTCTTGTACACTGCATCCATTCCATCTTATGCACATTTTTCTCTCAGTTAATTAATGCATTGCCATTCATATACATGTATATATATATATATATATATATATATATATATATATATATATATATATACTAGCAGCAGTACCCAGCGTTGCCTGGGTAGGTAAAATAATATCTGCTTTGATGAAAAGGTGTTGATCTTAGCGACTGCTTCTCGATGACTCATCTATGGCCACACACAGGCCATGCAGGGGAGAGTGGTGATGACCTCTATCACTGAGCAATGCAGGTGACTGACGAAGGGGCATGCTGATGGAGGGAGTTTTGAACAAAATCGGTTGAAAAATGTGGAAGCTAGAGCCGAAAAGGCAGAAATTTGAGCGAAAAGGTGGTATTTTTGAATATTTAAGCGGCTGCCACCCCGTTCCTGAACAAAAAATCCAAAATGTAAAGCCACTTTAAGATGTGAGATAATCAGATCTAGCGTAGTGTAAAATTTGAAAAGGTAGGTTGATTAATGTGAGAGCTAGAGCCGAAAAAAATGGAAATTTGAGTCCAAAAGTGGTACTTTTGAATATTTAAGCGGCTGTCATGCCGTCCCTGAACAACAAATGCAAAATATAAAGCCATTACAGGATGTGCAATTATAAATTCTATTTTGCTTTAAAATTTGAACGAAATCGGTGGCAAAATGTGGGAGCTAGAGCCAAAAATCATATTTTTCGATACCTAAAAAAAGGTGATCCCCCTATCAATTTGTATCTGTAGAATGACCCCAGAATTAAAAAATGATATGCTGATATATAGAAAACACTCCCCGATGACTGATCTATGAGCCTGTAAAGTTTCATGAAAATGGGTCGTAATATGTAGGCCCCTATAGGTAATACACAGACACACACACACACATACTTAATTTTATATATATACAGATATAAACTGAGAAAACTCTTCATCAATATCAAGGAGATGGCAACTTCCCTAGTGCTGGTGCCACCATAAAAAGATAAAATTCACCTATTACA
This sequence comes from Eledone cirrhosa, assembly GCA_964016885.1. Classification (NCBI taxonomy): domain Eukaryota; kingdom Metazoa; phylum Mollusca; class Cephalopoda; order Octopoda; family Eledonidae; genus Eledone; species Eledone cirrhosa. The sequence continues at coordinate 222,505,559 of OZ024743.1, forward strand.
CTCTGTAAAGTGGTTGATGATAGGAAGGTCATCCAGCCAAACAAAGGGTTGGCAGGACCTTTCAGCTGTGTTAAAAACATTACAACTTCTCCTGTGCATTTGGTAGAATGTGAGACCATATGTTATCAAGATATCAAACCCCCTAGCCTGTCTGAGAGGTCAGCAGCCCCACATCAGTACTAACTTGGACTTTGTAGACCCATCCAAACCTTGCTAGGTGATAATTGTTTCTATGTTAGGCACAAGGCCAGCAATTACCCAGTGCATTACTGGTACTTTATTTTATCGACCCCGTAAGGATGAAAGGCAAAGTCAACCTCGGCGGGATTTGAACTCAGATCGTAAAGGGACGTAACTATGCTAGAAAGCATGACGTCCGACCCTCTACCGATACTGCCAATTCACCGCCCTTGCTAGGTGATAATGATGATTATACATACAATTTTTCAACGTGGCATAAGAAATCATCTTTACTAATTCCCTTCTTTTTCCTTCAATTTGTTGTAGTGTGTGTGTTTTTCTCTCCCTTTTTTGTTGTGTGTGTTTCTCTCCCTTTTTTGTTGTGTGTGTTTCTCTCCCTTTTTCAATGAAAGACCTACTTGTGAAGCATAAAAAAAAAACTTTCTAACCTTCTCTTCATGTTATTTTTGTGATATCAATTTAAACAGAATATCAACAGTATCAATCTCTCCAGTACGTAAGAGCCTATGGGGGTCATATGCTCAACCCCCTTCCAAGCAATAAATATATTTGTGCATGTGTTCATGTATGTGTGTAAACATCTTTTTAATCTAAACTACATTAAAAATTACCTGCTTCCAAATATGTTCACAGAGAGGGAGTGAGTGAGAGGGTGGGGGAATATGTCCAATATCACAAATGCAGCTAACTACAAATAAAATAAGTATATATATATATATATATATATATATATATATATATATATATATATATATATATATATATATATACGAGCGTAATCCCAAAAGTAAGGTCTCCAAAATGATGGGGACGCAGAGAAACTGTTCGTACGGCTGTTGGCAACACTGTTGTGATTGGTGCTTCCTTCACTCCCAAACAAGCATGTGCGCGCTTCGCTGGGATGCTCAATCTTGGCTTAGCAGCCATTGAGAATGGAGCTCCCGTTGAACGCTACCGCCAAGTGCAAATTTTGCGCAGTTATTGTATAGAGAGCAATCCCAAAAGTAAGGTCTCCTTCCGAGGAAAACATGCGTAAAGATCGGCGGATCACTCTGGATGCTCTCTGCATTTTGGTTCCTGAGGTTTCCCGAAGCACCATCCACAGGATTTTAACGGAAAAGTTGCAATATCGGAAGGAGACCTTACTTTTGGAATTGCCCTTGTATATATATATATATATATATATATATATACATGTGTGTGTGTGTGTGTGTGTGTGTGTGTGTGTGTGTGTGTGTGTGTGTGTGTGTGTGTGTGTGTATTTACATCAATATAAACCGTCTATCGATTCAACATTTAACAGGTTTATGTATTTTTCTTATACCTTGAATTAAAGAAAGGCACAGTCATGATGATGATGATGATATATATATATATATATATTTATATCATGGAAAATATCTGGTATATGATGCTTTTCAGAATCCTGGATCAGCCATGACTGAACTATGACCTCACATTATTGAAGCCAAACTCCTCACAGGCTGTGGTAAGGGAGACATTGTATTTATACCTAGAATACTACTAACACCAACAGATGTCCCCTTTCATTTCAAATGATTGCAATTCCCAGTGGAGTTCAGTTACGCAATGACCATTAATAAATCCCAAGGTCAAACACTGCAGGTTGTCGGTCTCTGTCTAAAAGAGGGCTATTTCTCACATGGTCAATTGTATGTAGATTGTTCCATACTAGGAAAACCCCACAAACTTTTCATATATGCTCCAAAGAAAAAAGTTAAAAACATTGCTTTATAAATTTGGTAGAACACATTTTTCTATTATTTTCTTTATTACATTCTGTATTTAGATGTGTTAAATAAATTTTTAAATTGTTATGCAACATCTAAATACTTTTTAACATCTTTTATTTTAAGGAAAATGAGCATTACGATAGATGTTAATAGGTGCCTTATGAATAGACTTGAGTACAGTCCACACACACAGGGATATAAACATAGATTCAAATATACTTTCCTGCCTGACATTTGTACATTATTCTATGTACTATACATGCACCTTTGGTGAGTTGTAATGCACCTGAGCACTGTACACAATAATTTTCATCATTATTATTATAAATCCCGCCAAGGTTAACTTTGCCTTTCATCCTTACGGGGTCGATAAAATAAAGTACCGGTAATGTACTGGGATAATTGCTGACCTTGTGCCAAAAGTAGAAACAATTATTATTATACTCATTTGCAGATTAATACACACACACTCACACTTAACCACCCACACTAGATACATGTCATGCCTACATAGTAACAGTGTCACCTTGTAAGTTGCTATACAACCAGAGATGACAACAACTGGAAGCTTCTATCTAATGGGTTTTTTTCCTCTTCTTTTCCACTGCTAACGCAGGATTTCTCTCCCTTCTCTCTCCCCATCTTCACTTTTTTTTTCTCCTACATATGTCATCTTGAGAGATGAAAAGTCAAATAAATTTCTAACATGATGACAAAACCAGTAGTGGATCAATAAATTCTAAAAAGAAGAGACTGAACTAAGTAAAAGAAGAGGTTTCATGTAGGTGTGTATATGTATGTACATATAATGCTTGCATGTGTGTGTGTGTGTATGTATATATATAATGTGTGTGTGTAAAGAGACAGACACACACACACACACTATATATATATATATATATATATATATATATAGTGTATGTATATATATATAAATAATTTTTCAGAATGGTATTAAAGCAAGAATTCCTATTTACTAATTCTGCTCTTTTTTTTTTCAAATCCCACTTTTCCCCTCCCTCCCTCTGTATATATATATGTGTGAACCTAATACCAACACTGTTTGTAATTGCACTCCTTGTTATTGTTTTTGTTTTTTACTTTTCCCATATATATATATGTGTGTGTGTGTAAGTGATTATAATGGAGTGTTCCACTATTACTTTTTGTAAGGTGAGAAATGCTCAATGCATACTTAAAGTCTTCAACACATTAGGAATTCAAATGCATATTATTTAACTACCACCATTGAACATCCCTCTAACAATTACAAGAAATAATAATAATTTCTACTATAGACACAAGGTCAGCAATTTTGGGAGAGGGGAAAGACGATTTAATCGACCCCCAGTGCATTACTGGTGCTTTATTTTATCGACTCCAAAAGGAGGAATTTGAACTCAGAAAATAAAGGGCCGTAACTCCATGCCGCAAAGCATGGTGCACGACACTCTACTACTACTACTGCCATTCCACCACCCTAATGATAATAATAATTGTTTCTACTTTTGGCACAAGGCCAGCAATTATCCCAGTGCATTACTGGTACTTTATTTTATCGACCCCTTAAGGATGAAAGGCAAAGTTAACCTCGGCAGGATTTGAACTCAGACCGTAAAAGGGCCGTAATTCTATGCTGCAAAGCATAGCGTCCGACCCTCTACTGATACTGCCAATCCACTGCAAATGATAATAATAATAATAATAATAATAATAACAAGGCCAGCAATTTTTTTGGGGGGGAAAGTCGATTAAATCAACACCAGTACGTGACTGGTACTTTATTTTATCGATCCCGTAAGGATGAAAGGCAAAGTTACCCTCAGCAAAATTTGAACTCAGACCGTAAAGGGCCGTAACT
>OZ024743.1:222514374-222576874 GCA_964016885.1 Eledone cirrhosa
AAAGGGTTAATGTAATTCTAAGGGAGATATAGCAAGACACAGTGTGTGACAAGGCTGGCCTTTTAAATTACAGGTATAACTCATATTTGCCAGCTGAGTGGACTTGTTCAAGAATACAACATGCAACTAGATATTGAACTCACAACCTTACGATCATGAGCTAAATACCTTAACCACTAAGACATGTACCTTTATAGAAGATAGGTCAAATAGACAATAAAAATTAATTATATATAAACAGGGAAACTTGTACAAGCAAATTGTAATTTATTGTATTATTTTATATATTTTCATTTCTTATACATGTGTCAGGTTTTGACCCAAAAGTTTAATTGATCCCTTAAATGGTCCCATTGCCCCACCACCACTACCAGATAATCCCATCAACCACCGAGGTAGTCTCCATGACCACTTTGTAGATTCCTAGTATAAGTTATTATAACACTGTATATTAATTATCAATTATTTCAATAGTTTGCAGTACTGAGCTTGAGTCATAACATGAATATATTTTGATAAGAATAAATTCCACTAGGCTGACTTACATTAGATTCAATACATTAACCCTTTTGATAGCAAACAACCCAGCGCTCTTTGCCCCTGATTCAATGATATAAATCCTCTCATTTTAAAATGTCTATATCTAAATTAAAATCTTCTATCATAATTTTACACAAGAACCTTTTGTTAATATATGTTCTAGGAACCTAAATAATAATGAAAAAGTGTATAATTTTACTAAATTCATTAATTATTTTCAAAGTTAATTGAAACATATAAGCAATATAATTTCCCCAGAAATATAGCGATGAAAGAGTTAGAACAAAGTAACCCATGCTAGCATGGAAAATGGACGTTAATATATGATGGTGTTCAAGGGGTGTTCTAATGTGAACAGAAAAGGGAGAAGAAAAAAGGAAATAAAAAGGAGAAAAAGAAAGGATCAAGCAGCGAAAGAAAGGGAGAGGGGGAAGGACAGTCACTACACCCCAGTCTGATAGGTGTCTCAACCATACCCCATGAACAAAACAGAAAAGACGTTAACACAGAGAATGACCCGAGACACCCACAGCAACAGACACCCCACCTCATGGGGCTCCCTCATGAAGAGGGCTGCTGTCTTTCCAACTTTGCGAAGGAAATCGGTTCAAAGAGGAAGCGGTCGGTCAGGCCTCGGTATTTGACTATCTTTCTCTCCTCTGCATTGCTGGCAGCGGAGTACAAGTCATTGCGCCCCAAATTAGGGATTTGTCCCCCTCGAAGGGAAGAGGGTTAATCTGTTGAACATTTGTGGCAAAGAAATGAACAATTGTTCAGGATTGATTTTATCTATTTTAGTTTTAATTTGTTTTGTTTTTCTTTTTTTTTTCAGCCCCCTCCACCTTAAGTTGATTCTTATGATATGAAACTGTCTGAAACTACCCCAGGGTCTATCAAAAGTAACTCTGTTAAAGTATAATATTTATATTATAATATAATATAAAAATGTGTGTGTATCCGTGTCTATGTTTATGTCCTGTGACAACAATTCAACAATATGTACCAAAGATGAAAAACTATAAATACTGTTGTGGGATCATATAATCAACAGAAATCCCTTTCAGGCAGTGCTCCGCTTGTCTAATTAATTACTGAAACAAGTATAAGAGAATATATATATATATATATATATATATATGTATATATATCGACCCTATATATATATATTATATATACATATATATATAAATTATATATACATATATATATATATATATATATATAGAGGGATAGAATGTAGTGTATGGGAGAGAAGACTGAGGTGGTATGGACATGTGATGCGCATGGAGGATGACCGATGGGTGAAGAAGTGCCAGGAAATGCCAGTTGAAGGAAGACGTGGTAGAGGTAGACCACGAAAAACATGGGCAGAGGTGGTGAGAACAGACCTCAGATCATTGAAGCTCACGGTGGAGATGACGAAGGACCGTGACGAGTGGAGAGATGCTGTGCTGAATAAGACCCGTCCCACCCTTGCAAGCAGGGAAAAGCGGACGTAAAATTATGATGATGATGATGATGATATATATATAGGGTCGATACAGTTGTACCTTGAGCTGATCAATCGTGAAACACGCGTCATACCTGAATAAATTTAATGATGACAGTTTGATACCATGTTCCTACTCATTATTATTGTCGATAAAATAAAGTACCAGCAATGTACTGGGTAATTGATGGCTTTGTGCCAAAAGTAGAAACGATTATTATTATTAATAAAGTACCAGTAATGCACTGGGTAATTGCTAGCCTTGTGCCAAAAGTAGAAACAATTATTATTATATATATACATATATACATGTCTAACCCATGCTAGCATGCAAGAACGGACATAAAACGGTGATGATGATATACACACACATACATTATATGCACACACACACATCGTCAATCTCTTTCTATCACATCCAGTCCAATAAGAATTACAGTTTCCAGAACATTCTGTTTTCTCAGCAGAGATTAGAGAGATAGTTGTAGCATTGATTCTATGGTATTGAGTGTGGTAGGTTGTTAGTACTGGTAGTATAGAGGATGGTAGGGTGGTCAGATGGAGAGAGAGAGAATGGTAAGATATCTGAGAGAGAGAGAGAGAGAGAGGGAAAGAATATACAGTATAGAGAATGGTAAAGTGTTCGGATAGTCAGAGAGAGGGAGAGAAAGGTAAGGTATCAGAGAGAGAGAGAAGGGGGGAGAGAGAGAATGGTAAGGTATCAGAGAGAGGGAGAGAATATGTAGTACAGAGAATGGTAAGGTGTTCAGATTGTCAGAGAGAGAGAGAGAGAGGGGGGGGGGGAATGGTAAGGTATCATAGAGAGAGAGAGAGAGAATGGTAAGGTATCAGAGAGAGAGGGGGAGAGAGAGAATGGTAAGGTATCAGAGAGAGGGAGAGAATATGTAGTATAAAGAATGGTAAGGTGTTCAGATTGTCAGAGAAGGGGGGGGGGGAGAATATGTAGTATAGGTGGTAAGGTGGTCAGAGAGAAGTGGAGGGGGGGTGAGAAAGAGAGTATGTATGTGTTTATGTATTAGGGCTCCAATTATAACAAAATGAGAGAGAAGGGGGAGAAAGAGAGAGAGAGAGGAAGAGAAGAGAGAGAGAGATGCTAAGTGTTAATGAGGATGTACATATGAGAGAATGTGACAGAGAAAGGAACAGATAGATAGATAGAGAGAGTAACATTAACTGTGAGAGAGAATATGTGTGTATAAGAGAGGGGGGGGTGATCTCCAATTATGAGTGTAAGAAAGAGAGAATATAAAAAAGACAGACAAAAAGAAAAAGAATGTGATAGTGAAGGAGGGTAGAGTGGGAGGAAGGAAAGAGAGAGAAAGGGAATGAGAAACAGGTAGACAGAGAAACAGATAGAGAGTGACAGTACAGTCATAAATCATCACTTTTACTGCTTTTTTTCCATGGTTGTGTGGGTTTGATGGATCCTTTTCAGCGCGTGTGTAAGAGTTAAAGCAGAGAGAAGAGTGAAAGAGATTGAATAGCAGTCAAAGGGAGAAAGAAAGAAAGAGAAAGATTAAATGAGAGAGAGAGAGAACAAGCAAAAAGTAAGAGAGAGAACAAGGGAGAGAGTGCAAGAGGGAGAGAGAGAAGGGGGAGGGAGAGAGAGACATCTAATATGAATTTCTAAGAAAAGTACATGGCCAAACATTTTGGTAAAGGGAAGAATTTGATTAAATTGAACCCAGTTTGAATGGTATTAAATTGAACCCAGTAATTTGATTGGTTAAATTGAACCCAGTAATTTGATTAGTTAAATTGAACCCAGTAATTTGATTGGTATTAAATTGCACCCAGTAATTTGATTAGTTAAATTGAACCCAGTAATTTGATTGGTATTAAATTGCACCCAGTAATTTGATTAGTTAAATTGAACCCAGTAATTTGATTAGTTAAATTGAACCCAGTAATTTGATTAGTTAAATTGAACCCAGTAATTTGATTAGTTAAATTGAACCCAGTAATTTGATGGGTTAAATTGAACCCAGTAATTTGATGGGTTAAATTGAACCCAATTATTTGACTGGTTAAATTGAACCCAGTTATTTGATTGGTCATATTGAACCCAGTAATTTGATTGGTTGAATTGAATTGAACACAGTTATTTGATTGGTATTTGTATTAAACTTCATAACATCCATGAACAGGGTTGGTTTCACTTGTGGATCCAGCTGGATCAATTGGAAGATGCTTGTTTCTGATAGAGGACTCTCTGGATAGCGTTTGTGAGAACTCTGCTCAACACCCCACCCACCAAAGAAAAAAGCAATGATGATGACGATGATGATAATGACTTGGAAGGATGATAAAGTCAACCTTGGCATGAGAAAAATGAAATTTTCAGCTCACATCTATATTGGTTTAGCTGGCCTGTTACTAAGCAGGATCTCATATGAGTTTTCTCGAGTATTTTAATGATAAGGGACCCACCCAGTCCTATCACACACCTACGTATGTTGTTGCTACAGCTCACACCTATATAGGTTTAGCTGACCTCTTTTGAAGTGTCTTGCTCAAGAACACAAAACACCATCCAGTCCTCAGGATTGTGAGTCCAAAAAACCTTAACCACTAAGCCATCCACCTTTACTTTTGGTATCAGCATAATTAAGGGACACTACATGTTAAAACAGTCTGGCACTGTTATTTCTGCACAATATTCTTCATTAGAGAGAACAATAGACAGACTAGAGAGAGGAGGGGACAAAAGAGGAGATAGAGAGGGGGAGTGAAATGGGAGAAAAAGAGGGGGCTGAAAGAAGAGATAGAGAAAGAGAGAAAAATGAAAGAAAGAAAGCAGTAGAAGCAGATTGGGATGGGAAGAAAGTAGAGAGAGATGAAGAGAGAGAGAGAGGGAATATGTGAAGAGAGATGGGAAGAGAAGTAGAGAGATATGAATAGAAAAATGTGGAGAGAGGGAGGGGGGAAGAATATAACTGAGGTTGGGAAGAGAAGTAGAGAAATATAAATAGAAAGATAGGGGGTTCAGAAGAGAGAGAGACAGACGGACAGACAGAGAGAGAGAGTGAGTGAGAGAGAGGAAAGTGAGTGAGGAGAGAGAGAGTATAAACAGAGGTGAATAGAGGAAGGAGGGTTGAAGAGATAGAAAGTGAGAGAAATAGAGAAGCATTAAAAGGGAGAAGAAATGCTGTAAAGAGAAGAGTAAGAAAAGATGGATTGAGTGAAAAATGGAAGGAAGGAAACAGTGTATCTCCTCCATTTTTGATAACTGTTGTCTTGTTTTCTGGTCAACCTACATATCAATGGCAGCTTCTTTCATGGAGGAAGAATGGAAGAATTTGTAGAGCAGAGAGGCAGAGAGGGTGATAGTGATAGCAAGAACAGCAACAGCAGTGTGGCTATGTATGTGTATGTGTTTGTATGTACGTATATGTGTGTGTATGTGTTTGTATGTACGTATATGTGTGTATGTGTATGTGTTTGTATGTACATATATGTGTGTATAAGTGTATGTATGTGTGTGTTTATGTGTGTATATGTGTGTGTATCTATGCTGGACTTCCATAGGTTATGACGACAACTGGTGTCCCACTTGTTTGATCAACAGAACAGTCTGGTCCTTACTGTAATTCTCAGGGAGAGTCAGTGTAACCCACAGTGTGTGTGTGTGTGTGTTGTACCTCCATCATTTCCAACAAGCACTCCAGTTATTCTACCAGCAGAACAGTGTGTTCCTAAAATTCACATGCAAGTGGCTGAGCATTCCACAAACACTTGTACCCTTAATGTAGCACAGTGTAACAAGGTTGGACCTTTGAATTACAAGTACAGTCCAGTTAGTGTTATGGTGTAAATGGCTGATTATTCCATAGATACATACTCTTACCATAGTTCTCAGAGATTCAGCATGACACTGTGACAAGACTGGTCCAGTGAATTACAGGTACAACTACTTTTTTTGACAGTTGAGTGACGCAGAATAAAATATCTTGCTCAAGGACGAAACACATCACCAGGAATTGAACTCATGACCTTAAGATAGCAAATGGATCCCCCAAACTAACTTTCAACATGGGAGCCTAAGTCAGTTGGCCTGCTAGGAATAGCAACAAAATTTTCAAATCATACATATCCTAGTTAAACCAGCCATATACAGCCAGAATACTCTCACCTCTTTCTGTTCAAACTAGCCGTAACTGGCCATTCATATTGATGTTAAAGTATTGTTCTCAAAATAAATGGCATCAAAATCTCATAAATTCAATATTATGCGAGATAATTATGTAAGATAAAGCCTTTACCACAAAAATATAATAGTAAATATAGAGTAATGTAAATGCTAAGGGGTTAAAACGGAAATTCACACTAAATAACATAGTTCAAAGTACACTGTTGAGAAAAATAGCTGAGATGGCTACAACTGAATCACCTTTGATTAGGGTTCTCTTTAATCAAGGCTCAGCTGAGCCGAAACCACAATATATACGATAGATAATGTATTAAATATGCTACACATTATACAAGATATACTAAATATTATATATTATATGCTAGATATGCCTAAATAAGAAAACATTATCGGTAGAGATTCGGACACCATGCTTTGACGCATTGAGTTACGGCCCTTGCCATTCTGAGTTCTAATCCCGCCAAGATTAACTTTGCCTTTCATCCTTACGGGGTCGATAAAATAAAGTACCAGTAATGTACTGGGTAATTGCTGGCCTTGTGCCTAATGTAGAAACAATTATATATGTATACTAACAGACACAAGGTAATGCTGGAGGCTCTACATAGTCTGCTAAACACTGTACCCTAATCTCTCTCAAATCACACTTAACTGTCTTAAATGAGAACACATTGGATGAGGTGGTAATGGTTGGAACATCTTGGACTATTGGTCTGCTGTATCAGAACTGACCTGAAGCTAAACACCAACAATAACAGCAACATGGTAGTAGCAATGGTAGTGGGAAGAGGAGGGAGCAAAAGTAGTAGTAGCAATGGTGGCAGGAGGAGGACAGAGTAACAGTAGTAGTAGCAATGGTGGCAGGAGGAGAACAGAGTAACAATAGTAGTAGCAATGGTAGTGGGAGGAGGAAGCAATAACAGTAATAGTAGCAATGGTAGTGGGATGAGGAGACAGTAACAATAGTAGCAATGATAGAGGGTGGAGGGAGAAACAATGGTAGTAACAGTAGAAGTAGTGGGAGGAAGGGGAGTAACAGTAATAGTAGCAAGTAGCAATGGTAGTGGGAGGATGAAGTAGTAACAATAGTAGTGAGTAGTAACAACAACAACAACAACAACAATTGTTATGGTAATAGCAATAGTAGTTGCAGCAATTGCAACAGTTAATAATTTTCGTTTTATTGATTTGTTCGGGGGGGGGGGGGCATCCCCTTGGAGGAGGAGGGGCGGTGACAGGGCTTTGGATTAAGTGGGGCAGTAAACATGGCCTTATCAGAACCTCTGAGACCAGTGAAGTTGATGTCATTAACTTCTCACTTCAAATGTTTACAAGCTGATGGACACAGAAAAAGCATGTGCATGGAGGGGATTCCAGAGAACCTTGGTTCTGAGGTAAAAGGCTTGAATGATGTCATCAAAAGAAGCCATGATGCAACTGGTTTCCCATGTTAACTGAAGACTGCCGGCCTCATCAGTGGTGATGGCAAGCACCCAGACAGGATAAATCTCTAATCTGGGAAGCCATGTACTGAGACATGTTCTCTATCTCCAACATTGTCACTGATTATGTAAATATTGGAATTTGACCAACCTCTTTATTTTCGTGTGGGTCAGTGTTATGACCTCTAATGTTCTTGATCACCAAATTGGCATTTTCCTCCACAAAATTGGGAGGAGTGTATCTCGCCTGTCGTCAACCTACAAACCTATCAAGATGCCAACTAGCAATTGAACAGATCTCTAATTCAAGGAAACAGACCTGGTTAAATGGTTAAGAAGTTCACTTCACAATCATGAGGTCCCAAGTTCAATCCCCATCAGTAACATCTTGAGCAAGTGTCTTTACTACAACCTTGAGTTGACATGAACCTTATGAGTCAGATTGTGTTGAGACAGAAACTGTAGATCTTCAGCTGGGTTGTACCTATAATTGAAGGGTCCAGTATTGTCACATTTTGTGTTATGCTAATTCAGCTTTGTTATGTCATTAAGCCTTTAGCATTTTAACCAGCCGTATCTGGCCAGAATTCTCTCACCTCTTTCTATTCGAACCAGCTGTAACCGGCCACTCATACTGATGTTAAGGTATTGTTCTCAAAATAAATAATATCAAAATCTCATAGATTTGATATTATGTGACGTAAAGCCTTTACTGTGAAAATACAATAGTATATAATATATATAGAGCAATTGTTTCTACTTTTGGCACAAGGAAAGTAATTACCCAGTACATTACTGGTACTTTATTTTATTGATCCCGTAAGGATGAGAGGCAAAGTTAACCTCGGCGGAATTTGAACTCAGTCTCTAAAGGGACGTAACTATGCTGGAAAGCATGGCGTCCAACTCTCAACTGATACTGCCAATTCATAGAGTAATGTAAATGCTAATTGGTTAAGGGTACACGTGTCTGTGAAATACTCAACCACTTACATGTTGAGGAGGTGGACATTCAGGTAATCTAATAACTGAATACTTGTCAAAAGCAACAGAGAATCCATCCATTATAACTGATGGCATTGAATATATTCTCATGTTTCACTCACTGGACCATAGCCATGCTACAATACTGCCTTAATGGATTTGGTCAATTATAACTAATATATTCACACTGGTGTAAACACATATATACATACATACATATATATATATATGTACATACATACATATATATATATATATATATGTACATACATACATGATGGCTGCAACTCGATTTCGAGTAATGCCATCGCTTGATACTTAAGCATGAGCATCACGGATGTGGCTTTATAGTCCTGCTAGGAACTTGCCTATAGCCAGCAATACTATGCATTGCAAAAAATCTCATATATCAAGCAATGGCTGTGCTTGAAGCTTTTTTAAGTGGGGAAAGGCTTTGCAGAGTCAATCCCATTCTCGTGAACATCGAATGCATTTACCCAAAAAGAAGAACTGGTCTACATCATTGGATGCAAATGAAGTCGAAGGTTTTATATCAGAGTAACTTTTTCCTAAAGATATGTCTTAATAAAGACTAGGAGTCTCTCACTCCACATAAAAAATACTTCATTAGATGGCCATTCACTATCCTGAGTTCCTCCGCCTTTTGACAGTGGTGATGGTGATGATGGTCGGGTTTTGTTGGTTATGGTGGTCGTTTTGATGATGGTGGTTTTGATGGTGATAGTGGTGGTAGTGGTGGTGGCGATGAGGATGGTTGAGGTCGTGGTTTTGGTGATGATGATGGTGGTGGTGGTGGTGGTGGTGGTGGTGGTGGCTGTGACGATGATGATATGCTAAGACAACAGATGTATTTCGCAATCCAGTGAAATAAGACATCACTCACTAGGTCATTGACACCTAACAATATATATCATCAAAAAGTAGATCTCATCAATACACAGCAATAATGGATATGACACTGGGGGGAGGGTGCATTGTCTCAATAGCAGCTAGTTTAGACAACTCTATGCTGCAATTGTATGTATGTATGTATATATATATATATATATATATTCAAGCATGTTTTGCAACGTGAGGACCAGAAACAGGAGGTGTTTAAGATTGCGAGGCAGTGTGTCAGAGAGAATTGTGATGTCATTAGAGAGAAGTGTATCCGGAATGATAAAGGTGAGCTTGCCCTCACAATTGCTGAGAAGAAAGATGCATGGAAGAGCCATTATGATAGATTACTAAATGAGGAGAATGCATGGGAAGAAAAGACCCTACCCCAAGTAGACCCTATAGAGGGGCCAGCAGTACAAGTCAGCAGCAGCGTAGTAAGTAATGCAATCAAAGATATGAAGATGGGGAAGGCAACCGGTCCATCTTCCATATATGGCAATAACGGAGGAGTTTAAGACCGGATGCCTATGGGAACTCCTGTATGCTGATGACCTTGCACTTATAGCTGAATCTATGGTAGAACTAGAGAAGAAATTCCAAACTTGGAAGCAGGGACTAGAAAGAAAGGGTCTCAAAGTCAACATGACAAAGACTCGGGTCCTTGTAAGTAGATGAGAAAACAGAACCCAGATCCCCTCAGGGAAATGGCCTTGCTCAGTATGTAAGAAAGGTGTAGGGAGGAACTTCATTCTCTGCCCCAAATGCAAACAATGGGTACACAAGAGATGTAGTGGGATCTCAGGAAGCTTAATTAAGAATGTAGGCTTCACATGCAGCAGCTGTGCTGGGACAGCAAGCAGCAAACAGCCACAGGAAACAAGTACCACCAATCTCTGGGAGGGCTCTGTAGAAACAGTAGACAGCTTCTGCTACCTAGGTGATCGAATTAGCAGCGGAGGTGGGTGTTCAGAAAGTACAATAACTAGGGTAAGAACGGGATGGAAGAAGTTCAGGGAACTACTGCCACTGCTAGCTGCAAAAGGCTTCTCCTTCAAAATGAAAGGCAGACTGTATGATGCGTGTATCCGAACAGCAATGTTACATGGTAGTGAGACCTGGGCGTTGAAGGTGGAAGACTTACGTAGATTAGAAAGAAACGAAGCCTGCATGCTCCGATGAATGTGTAATAGGAATATACGTGAACGACAAAGCATAAATGAATTGAGAGAGAGCCTGAGCATAAGAGGAATCAAATGCTGTGTGCAGGAGAGGCAGTCGCGTTGGTATGGACATGTTATGCATATGAAGGATGACAGCTGCATAAAAAGGTGCAGAGCACTAGAAGTCGATAGAAACCGCGGAGTGGGGAGACCCAAGAAGACCTCTCAAAGGCGATGACACACGACCGTGACCTCTGGCGTCACGCAGTAATACAGAGTACCCGACCTCCCATGGGTACAAGCTGAAGCATATAGACAATATGCCCCCACAACCTCCCACTACAAGGTGGTCGTGGAGGTGCCACGGCAAAAAAGCACCCAGCCCACACTGCAGAGTGGACGTGTAGGCGCCACGGAAAAAGCAACAGGACAACCCATCTAACCCATGCTAGCATGGAAGAACGGACGTAAAACGATGATGATGATGATTATATATATATATTATATATATATACATATATTATATATATATATATACATATATTATATATCACCTTGATCACCTTGACCGACCAGTCTGTCGGACGGCAACCAGCGCCGCTGGTCACAGCACGTCGTGCTGTTTTAGCCATAAGATGGTGCCATCCCGCTGGCTGGGCGGGCGGGCCGATGTTATATATATAATATATATAATATATATATTATATTATATATATGTTATATATATTATATATATAACATAATATATATATATATATAATATATATATAATATATATAACATATATATATATAATATATATATAATATATATATAATATATATAACATATATATATACATAATATATATATAATATATATAACATATATATATAACATATATATATATAATATATATATAATATATATAACATATATATATAATATCATCATCATCATCAGGTTTAGCGTCCGTGTTCCACGCTTGCATGGGTTTGGACGGGGGTTTTCCCACTTGAGGCAAGAATGATTGTCTTGCTCGCATAGGACTGTCTGGTGGGTTTTCTACAGTTGGATGCCCTTCCTAACACCAACCACATTTACAGTGTGGGGCTGGGAGGTTTTTACCGTGTTGCCTACACGGCCACATTACAGCGTGGACTGTCTGGCGGGTTTTCTACAGTTGGATGCCCTTCCTAACACCAACCACATTTACAGTGTGGGACTGGGAGGTTTTTACCGTGTTGCCTACACGGCCACATTTACAGCGTGGACTGTGTGTTTTTTTTGTCGTGACACCTACACGATCTCATTTGTTTCGGCCTGGATGTTGTGGGACCAACATAACTTTACATCGAAAGGGGCGGTGTGGATGGGGTGGAGGTGGTGGGACGGGGGGGTGTTTATAACATATATATATATATATAATATATATATTGTTTCTACATTTGGCACAAGGCCAGCAATTACTCAGTACATTACTGGTACTTTATTTTATCGACCCCGTAAGGATGAAAGGCAAAGTTAACCTCGGCGGGATTTGAACTCAGACTGTAAAGGGACGTAACTATGCTAGAAAGCATGGCGTCCAACCCTCTACCGATACTACCAATTCACCGCCCTTGTAATTGTTTCTACTTTAGGCACAAGGCCAGCAATTACCCAGTGCATTACTGGTACTTTATTTTATCGACCCCGTAAGGATGAAAGGCAAAGTCAACCTCGGCGGGATTTGAACTCAGGCTTGGTAACTTGTTGGAACTATAGGCTTGGTAACTTGTTGGAATAAGACGTGGTTTTTCGTATCTCCAGATTTGAAATTTTAATATTTTAAATCGACAGTAAATCGGATTTATGTATGGCTTTAATTTTTCAGAGGACAAGGAAAACATACAAAAAAGATAAGTTTTTGTGCTTTGACGCAATTATTTTGAAGTATATTTTACATATATTACCGTTTTAAACATGTTTATTTTCACTGTGTGATACCTTCATAGGAGACAACACACTGTTTTGGACACAGTCTTTTATTGGAAGAGAGAAGATAGAAGAAAAAGAGAAGACCGGAAAAAAAAGAGATGAGAATGTAGATGGTGTTGTTTGTCAGCACATATTCACTCAGTCTAAAGTTACCCACAAAACCTGGTGCTTGCATGATGACATCCCTCAGCAAACATGATGTAACCCCCCCTCCCCTTAACTGACTCTCATCTTACACCCCAATTCCCAGTGTCTGTGGACACAACAAGCATCTTAGTGTTATGAGTTGTGTAATGTAAAATGACATCGTTGGTGCCACAATAAAATGTTCCAAGTACATACTGTAAAATGATTGGTGTTAGGAAGAATGCATGTGTGTGTGTGTGTGTGTGTGTGTGTGTGTGTGTGTGTGTGTGTGTGTGTGTGTGTGTGTTGAAGGTCACAGGAATGAGTAGTTTTAATGGTTGCTATGACTCCAAGTTGCACCATAATAATATATGGAGTCTTGGACATCTAAAACTGGCAGAAGCCATCCCTTGCCAACTCTGAATACAGATGATTTCTTCCAATGAAAGAGAGCAAGAGAGGGGGGGGGGGGTAAGAGGGACAGAGCGAGAGGAAGTGAGAAAGAGAATAAGGGGACAGAGAGAGAGGAAGTGAGAAAGAGATATAGAGCAAGAGAGATAGAGAGAGGAAGTGAGAAAGAAATATAGAACAAGAGAGAGAGAGAGAGAGGAAGTGAGAACGAGATATAAAGAAAGAATTGACCCTAAAACTGGTCTGGTACTATATATATTGATCTCGAGATGGTGAAAGAAAGTTAACTTAATAGGATTTGAATTCACAACTGCAGAGCTGCTGTAACAAACACTGCAAAGCATTCTAGCTAATGTTCTAATGGCTCTTTCAATTTGCTGTCTTGGTAGCTTAGTAATGAAATAATTAATAATTTTAGTAAATTCCTTGAAATTCTTCATTAATTAATTAATTGAAATATAATGTATTTCATTAGAAATCCACTCATGAAAGGGTTAAAACGTTTGTTGTGTTGTTTCAGTCCTGATACTCTCCATTTCATCTACAACTATCAACCACACACAATTACCAACCACAGTCTCTTAGTCACAATATAACCAAAGCTACTTTACAAACATGTGTGTTACATGTGTGTACATGAACGGTGGTGGGCTGTATATGTATGTATTCATGTAATATACAGAAACACAAGCTGTGACAGGGATCAGGAGGTGTTGTGTTAGTTAAAATATTCATTAATAATAATATTTTATTATTATGAAACAATAATAAAGAAACTGTAAATATAACACCAAAGGTTATGATTCCATGTTACATATACAACAAATAAGCATGTATATATATATATCATCATTATCATTATCTTCGTTTAACGTCCATCTTCCACGCTAGCATGGATTAGACGGGAGTTGTCCCACTTGAGGCAAGGTTGGTCGGGTGACCGTGTCTCGCTCATATAGAACTACCTGGCAGGTTTTCTACGGCTGGATGCCCTTCCTAACACCAACCACATTTACAGTGTGGAACTGGGAACTTTTTACCGTGTTACCTACACGACCACATTAAGCGTGGACTGTGTTTTTTTGTTGTGACACCTACACGATCTCGATCTCATTATCTCATTTATTTGAACTGGATCTTGTGGTACCAACTTTACAGAGAGAGGGTGTGTTGATGGGAGTAGGAGGATGGAGTCGGAGTAGTGGGTTGGGGTGTATATTTGGTTAAGAGGTGCCTACTGACTGTAGGTTTCGCTAAGGCGGGTCTTCTGTATTACTGCGTAGCGCCAAAGATCTCGGTCCAGTGACATTGTCTTAGAGAGGTGCAAGTGTGTAAGGTCGGAATTTATCAGATCGTCCCAGGTTATTCTGGGTCTACCTACTCTGTAACTACCATCAATTTTGATCACCCTGCACTTTTTTATACAGCTGTCATCTTATATATATATATTATAAAGAGTCGGGACCCCGACAGCTGAGCTCTTGCTGCTTTAACAGCCAGTTCCAGACGATATATATATATACACACACACACATATATATCATCACTGTTTAGCATCCAATTTTCCACGATAGCTTGGGTTCGACGAGTTGTCCTGTTGTGAGATAAGCCAGATCAGATGACAGTGTCTTGCTCAAACAGAACTGATTTGGTTTCTATGGCTGGATGTCCTTCCTAATGCCATATATATATATATATATACATATATATATATTATATATATATATATATATATATATGTATTAGAGAGAGAGAGAGGAGGGTCAGATAGATGGAAAGCTAGATAGATAGATCAACAGTATGATTCTATTTCAACTGGCACTGTTGGGACTATACAGTTTATTTATACCTACTCTGTACCTATAACGGTATGTGGCATACTGGTTAGGGTGCTGAGATCATTAGTTCTAACAGCTGGAAATACTGCCTTTGATTTTGAAATATTTTTTTAAATAATCAAAAATTTGGAAGAATTTAGTAAAATAACTCTCATTTTCAAGTGGGTTTTGGAGCAAAACATACCAAAGGTTCTTACATAAAATCATAATGGATGGTTTTTAGAATAATATAAACACATTCAAGTAAACAGTTTCAAGTGGTTTCGATCAAAGGGTTTAAAGCTGGTCTTTAAAAAACTATCAAGATTAGAAGTGCAATATATTGTCAAAAATTCAACAGAAACATTTAATGGTTTTATAGCTAGCTGTCTAGTTTTAACCTTCTTTTCAATTTTTATTTCTTTTGCCCCCTCTATCCCTCGTTTTTGTTTCTTATAAGGGTTATTAGATGCGTTTCCCAGTCTGTTGTGGCTTACCAGCTTTATACAGATGTTTAAATTGATTAAATAAATAAATACAAAACACAAAGACCAACCAACAAAACAATGATGTAACTAACATTATACATATTGTAAGCAAGTATAGGCACAGACATGGCCGTGTGGTTAAGGAAATCACTTCATAACCATTTCGTTTCAAGTTAAATCCCACTGTTTTGGCAACTTAGACAAATGTCTTCTAATATAGCATTGGGTGTGAATGTGTGTGTCAGCATTATTAACCCTTTCATCTGAAAACTGCCACCCTACTCTTACCCAAATATGTCATCCACCTTGTGGCCCTGGCCGACAGGATGGAGAAGACATTGCTCTGGAAGATGGTGAGAAAGAGAAGGGCACCGGAAGAGTCACTTCCCCTTTTGGGGTTTGCACCTGCGGACAGCCAACTCTATTCCAATAACAGTGAGCAGGGATGTGGTCGGCGGGGGAGGGGGGGGGGGTCCACTGCCACAGGCTAGTCAATGCCTTGTCATTGAAATTTGATAGATGGAAACTGTAAAACACCATCCTATGTGTGTGTGTGTGTGTGTGTGTGTGTGTGCTTTTGTGTCTGTGTTTATGTCCAGCAACTTAGCAGATGGACAAAAAGAATTAAATAAAATAAGAACTAAACCTGAAAAAATAAGGTTTGATGTGGATATCATCAAGTACATGCCAGTAAGGTTGTGGTGCCCCAGCTTGGTCACAGTCTAATGACTGAAACAAATAAAATACTAACAAAACATGACACCACTAAAAATATGAGAGAAACACTAAAACAACAAACAAAATAAATTTATACTGATGGTGTGTACATTGTACAGAAACAGCATTGTACATCCCCAGAAGACAATGTAGTGCACACACACTCACATCTTAGGAACACAGAGATGTAATAGAGACTCACACAATACTGTTGAAAAGATGGCGGGTAATGGCAGCAGTAGTGGTGGTGGTGGTGGTGGTGGTAATAAGAAGAATTAGAAGGAAGGAAAGAAAGAAGCAAAGAAAAAAAAGTCATATTCAAATTTAAATATCATTTGCAAGAGAGAAACAAGTTGGATACTTCTAGACTGTCTGAGGCACCAAAGGCATGTATTAATGTTAGTACAGCTGAGTAATTAAATCAATTTTAGATAATAATAATAATAATAATAATAATAATAATAATAATAATAATAATAATATAGAAATCAATCAATAGTCAAAAAATGGTGGGGTTTTTTTCTTGTTTATTTTTCGCTCGTTTAATTTTTTTTTTCAAAAACCTTAATTAAAACATCAACTTTCTAAATGTAAAAGTTGAAATGATTACAATGATGATGATGATGAGGAGGAGGACAACGATTATGATGATGATGATGACGATGACGAAAACGATGATAATGATGGTGATGGTGATGATGACGATGATGATGGCAATGATGATGATTAAGATGATGATGATGGTGATGATAATGCTGATGATGACAATTATGATGATGGTGATTATTTCCTCTTTTTTATTTCCTTTTGTTGTATCATTTTTTACCAGAAGGGTAAGAAACAAAACAACATTATAATGATGTAGAATGGAATTCAGTAGAAAATAGAACTTCACATACACACTAACACATGCACACACACTAACACATGCACACACACTAACACATGTACACACACACATATGTACACATGTATGTATAAAAAGGCACACATACACACACAAACAAATGTATACACACACACACACATACACACATACTAACATGTGTACACACACACATGCACACACACTAACACATGTACACACATACACACTAACATATGTACACACACACACACACACACATGTATGCATAAAAAGGCACACACGCATACACACTTACAAAAAAATGTACACACACACACATACACAGACAGTCTAACACATGCACACATACTAACATGTACACACACACACACACGCACACACACTAACACATGTACACACACACACACATGTATGCATAAAAAGTCACACACATATACACACTTACAAATAAATGTACACACACACACACACATGTAAACTCACACACACACATGCATACGTACTCTATGTATGCACAACGGTCAGCTGCAGAGTTTATAAGGTGACCAAGATACTCTCATGGAATAACCAAATGCGGTTTACTTTTCAACATAGTCCCTGGAAAGAAACAATACAGTTATTAATAAGAAAAGTTGAAATTAATGCATGCAAGATTTCATAGCTCTAGCATCACTCCGTCATAGTCTGCCTATGAAATGTTCAGCCGACCCTTGTATATATGTATACTATGTGTGGTGTTAGGAAGGGTAACCAGCCATAGAAACCATGCCAAACAAATGGCTGAAGGAACTCTTCAGTTGTGTCAATGATATGACAATCTCCTTAGTGCTGGTGCCACAATAGAATGCACCCAGTAGACTCTTTAGAGTTGTTGGTGACAGGAGGGACATCCTGTTGTGGTGGTGGTGGTGATGGTGGTGGTGGCAGTGATGATGGTGATGGTAATGACAATAATTGTTTCTACTTTAGGCACAAGGCCAGCAATTACCCAGTGTATTACTGGTACTTTATTTTATCGACCCCGTAAGGATGAAAGGCAAAGTCAACCTCGGCAGGATTTCAACTCAGATTGTAAAGGGACGTAACTATGCTGGAAAGCATGGCGTCCGACCCTCTACTGATACTGCCAATCCACCGCCCGTAATTACAATAATAATGATGAAGAAGGTGGTGATAGTGGTGGTGACAATGTTGATGATGATGAAGATGGTGGCGGTGGTGACAATGGTGATGCAGATGGTGGTGGTGACGAGGTTGATAAAGATGATGATTAAGATGGTGGTGGTGATGGTTAAGGTGGTGATGATGTTGATAAAAATGATGAAGATGGTGGTGGTGGTGACAATGATGAAGATGGTGGTGGTGGTGGTGGTTGTAATATTGATGATTATGATGATGATGGTGGTGGTGATGATGATAATGATGATCGTGGTGGTGGTGGTGGTGGTGGTGACAATGATGGTGAAGAAGATGGAGGTGGTGTTGACGTTGATGATGACGATGTTGATGATGATGGAGAAATAAGTAAAAAGAATAAATAAAATAAAAGAAATAATGGAATCAATTTGAATCATTGCCAATAAATAAATATATAAACATATCAATATATAATAATGACTTTGTTGTATTTTGAAGGTAAGTTCTAGTTGAATAGTGTCTGGAGATCAATTGTTCTGTTATTCTGTCATTCTTTTGATAATTAGACTAAGGCCATACTGGAATACCTGGTATTATTTTGGTAATTAGACCAAGGACATGCTGTAGTACCTGGTATTCTTGTGGTAATTAGACTAAGGCAATCCTGGAGTGCCTGGTATTCTTTTGGTAATCAGACTAAGGCCATGCTGTAGTACCTGGTATTCTTTTGATAATTAGACTAAGGCCATGCTGGAGTGCTTTCTTAAAAGCATTTAATCAATCATATCAACCCCAATATATATTTTTTTTTGAAGTGTAGTACTTACAAATGTCAGCATAGACACTAACACACACACAATATATATATATATATATATATATAAATATAAATTAGCGAGAATCATATTTCGGCTTTGGAATTAGCGAAAAACAACTTCCAAGAGTGTGGCAATACTCATGTATAAGCTGATCCAAATAAATGCCAGCCTCCCTTATTCTATGTCTGAGAAATGGGCAAAAATTCAAACCTCATTTATAAGCCAAGTCACCTAATCAACAAATTAAATTGGAGAATATTTTTATGAGGTTTTAATATTTTCATAACTAAAAGGTTTTCTTTTAGTGTTGTTTAGAGAATAGTTTTTGTTTTACAACTCCATTACATAATGATTTTTTTTTTTACCATTTCCTCCATTTTATTAAGTTTCACCATGTTTCTCAAATTTTTCTTTACTTCCGGCCATTCAGATGCTGGGAGAAATGAAAACAAAGACTCAAATATTTTATTAAAATGTTTCTAAAATGTAATAAAACTGTTTCATTGTAGAATAATTCACTCCAGATATTTTAGTGCCTTCTTATATAAATAAAAGTTGGTGAAAATCAACAATATAATTTATCTCAAATATAAGTCTTCCCCCTACCACATTATAACATGAATTTTTTTGTCACATATTTCTTGGCTTATACACAAGTGTATGTGTGTATGTATGTATATATGTGTGTGTGTATATATATAATTAGTTGCAACAGTGACATGTACGGGTACTTAAGTTTCGTTGGGTTATACACCCCAACTTAATCAGCCTGTCATATAAAAAGAAAATGGCTTCCTCCACCGGTTGATTGGAGGTTTTTAGAAAAAACAGAAGAGCTCTTCAAGAGCAGGTAATTTTGAATTTAGCTATAAATAAACAATATATATAATTGTTTCTACTTTAGGCACAAGGCCAGCAATTACCCAGTACATTACTGGTACTTTATTTTATAGACCCCGTAAGGATGAAAGGCAAAGTAAACCTCGGCGGGATTTGAACTCAGATCATAAAGGGACGTAACTATGTTGGAAAGCATGGCGTCCGACACTCTACCGATACTGCCATGTCGTAAGAAGTGACTAAAAGGTTTGGTGTTCGTAAGGACATCTGGCTGTGATGTATTGCATCAAAAACTCCAATCCTACCCATGCAAGCATGAAAAAATTGAGAAAAATGATGATATATATATATATATACACAATGGACCTGTACAATTTCCATTTACCAAATTTCACTCACATGGCAATGGTAAATCCAAACCTAAAGTAGAAAACATTTACCTATGTTGTCATAACAGCGGGATTGAACCAGAAACCAGATGGTTGTGAAGTGAACTCCATAACCACAAAGCCATGTATGCATTTGTCGGTCAACCTAAAGCTATGGAAGACATTTAAGACATGCTATGCAATGAGACTAAACCTAAAACCATTTGGTTTTGAAGCAAACTCCTTAACCACATGTCTAAGTCTGTGTCTATTAGTCAAACCAAGGCTATCATGCAAGAGTTCCCAAATTTGTTTGCGCCATCACCCACTTTCAAATGGAAAGATTTTCCACTGCCCACCTGTATAGTAAATATTCAAAAGCCTACCAAAAATGTTTGGTAAAAGTTTGTTACTGGTTCATTATTCCCATTTAGCCTCCTGTGCTTTTATATATATATATATATATATATTTATATATATACAGGGTGCGGACGATATTTGTTTGCAATTTTCAACTGCTAATTTTATGCAAATTTTTTTTACTTCCGTTGTCACTCTTGTCTTCATAAAAACAGTGACTATATTTCCATTATTTATTTTCAGAATAATTGATTATAAATAATTTTGAACCTCCAAATTTGTGGAAGGGACACGGAGTTCTTCTTGGAATCCACGCCAGGAGGACAAATAAGACCAGAAGATCAACTCCCAGAACAACAGGTGGCTCGCTGTCTCATCCAAAGACATGTCCAGAGTCATGCAGACAAAGTTTCCAGCGACAACATTGGTCTTAGGTGTCGTCAGCAGTCAAGGTGACGTCATGCCACCTCACTTCTTCTCTGAGGGCATCAAGCTGAACACGCGGATGTAGCCATCCGCGTTCTGAGTGAGGTAGTAAAGCCCTGGATCGACCAGGTAGCTGCAGGTAGGCCGTACATGTGGCAGCAAGACACAGCGCCCTGCCATACCAGCCGAAAAACCCAAGCCTGGCCGTCAGAGAACTTCGTCGACCACACTTCACCTGACATCCCAGCTCGCCTGACTGCAACCCCCTCGACTTCTTTGTGTGGGGCGCAGTGGAACGAGACACCAACAGATCTAGTTGCAATATGAAAGACGATCTGAAGGTCAGGATCACAAGTGAGATAGGGGCCTAAGTCGGGGGGACAGTGACGAAGGTCTGTAGCCGGTTCCAAGCCGCCTTGAGGCCGTCATCAAAGCCAATGGCGGGTTATTCGAGTGAGATCGAAAGAACAAGTCATGAACACAAACTGACCAAAGTTTAATAAATAAATCTTAAAAAATAAAACTACTGTGTTATTTTTTCCTAGACAGTAATCTTGCGAACAAATATCGTCCGCACCCTGTATATATATATATTAGTAAAAAGGAAAAGAAAATGCTGACAAATTTTTCCCAGTGAAAAATAGTTTAATTAGGAATAAGTATAAATTAGTAATAAGTATTAGTTAGTATTCAGTTTTAGTTTTAAGTTTTTACCAGTTGCGCATTTCTAATTTTCAAAAATAATTTTGAGATAGAGCGCTCATGATTTTTGCTCTAATCTGTATATATATATATATACATATATATATATATATATATATACATATATATATATATATATAGAAGTGGTTACACAACAGTTAGTTCACCATACCGAGAACAATTGTTTCACCTTACCTAACTCGTCCCATGGACTGAGTGCTCTACCACTGTTCTACCAATATATATATATATATATATATATACAGGTTCTTTGCCTATCTCCATTGAATATTTTGTTGGGGAAAGCATTTGTTGACATGCCTTCTTAATACTCTAAATTCTATAACATCGACCAAAATTTCCAATTGCTCACCATTTTCTGTTCAGTTGCTCATTGGCAACCCAACATTTGAAATTGCCCACCAGGGAGCGATAGCGCCCAGGTTAGGAAACTCTTCTATAGAAGATGCTGAAAGTGTTATGCAGTGGGAGTAATAGAGGTGAGAACATAACTTAAGAAAAGTTTCTTACATTAAAATTATGATAGAAGATATAAATTGAATGTTTTATATAAAACAAATGTTTCTATTTTTATCATAGAACCAGGGTCGGTTCCAAATGAGTTAGTAAGAAAGGGGTTAAGCTTACACACTTTCAAGCTCTATACTGACTCAACCAAATTTATTCAACCACCTTCATCTATAAATGATGCAATACATCACCAGCACCAGCACCACCACCACTATTAAGAAATGTTTGGAGGCTATGGGATAGGTCTTTCCTCTTCAGGTGTAACAATTAAAAAGAGTGAGACAAGGGAAGATGACAGAGAAAGAGGGGGAGAGAAGAAGGAAGGAAGAAAGAAAGAAAGAACAAAAGAAAGAGAAGGGGGTCTACTCCTAGTTTACAGTTGAACAATTAAAAAATAAGAAACCATCCAACTGTAAAACTACTTGCTCCACCATTTATGCAAACAGCCAAAATTTGAAGAAAAAAAATTATAAGTAAATAATAATAATAACAATAATAATAATACTAAGTAAATAAAATTTAGCCAGCCATGCAAGTGTGACAAATTGGATGTAAAAACAAAATAAAAATGGTTTACAAAAAATGTAATACACACGCTACCAAACATCTTTCACTTGTTGAAAATGTTTGAAGATTACATAACATAAAGATCAAAGATCTTGATGTTTTTTTTTTCATATTACGTATATTTATTTAAAGCAGAAAAACAAGGAATGTTCTTCTACTTTCTGAACCAGTGAGTTCCACTCATGCAACTATGAAGACACGTAGGCTAGCAGTTAAGGTGTAGGACTCAGGATCATGAGGTGATTGGTTCAATTCCTAGACTGGGCAGCATGCTGCTTCAGTTCACACAGCTGGGTAACAAAAAAAAAAACGACAGGTTAACCCTTGCAATGGACTAGTTCCAGTCAAGTTGGGGTTAAGGTCTTTCCATGTCAGGATTGGCACCCCTATCGTTAACACTTTTCTGACCATATTTCTAACAAGAGTATGTTGCTTTTGTTTTAATTATCAATGTCAAAAAGAATGATAAGAGGCTGAATGAAATAACAAACTTTCAACTTAATAATGGTTTCTGATTTAGGCACAAGGCCAGAAAATGTAAAGGGATGTAACTATATGCAACAAAGCATATTATCCAATGCTCTACCGATACTGCCAATCAACCACCATAACTTTCAACTTAATAAAAAAACAAAAAGAAACATTAAAGGCCTTCCATAGGGTCCCACACTCTGTAATCTGGTGGGCACTTAGGAAGCTAGGTGTAGATGAATGGCTTGTGAGGGCCGTGCAGACCATGTATAAAGGTGCAACCAGCAAAGTGACAGTTGGCAATGAGTACAGTCATGAATTTGAAGTGCAGAGAAAAACTTGGCATAAGAAGAATAGGATGTAGTATGCAAGAGAGAAGACTGCATTGGTATAAACATGTGATATGTATTAAAAATAGCACCTGCATAAAAAAAATCACTGGGACCCATGAAAGAGGCAGACCCAGGAAGACTTGGGACAAGGTAGTGAAGATCAGCCTTAAGAAACTAAACCTCAAAAGAAATGACAAAGGACCACGAAGGCTGGCCCTATGCTGTATTGGTGAAACCTGGCAAAAAGCATATGATATGACCTGCATTCCCAAGCATTCCCAAGTAGCTATCCTCACCATCACTACACTCCCACCCCACCACCAATCCCTCCATGCCCTCTACAGTACCATTCCTTAGCTACTGCCCACTCTAAAGCCTTTAGATACCCTCACTATCACACTCTTGTAGCTACTCTATCCCTGTGTACTCCATCCATGTCCCCTCATCTATCACTCCATAGCTACTCTCTCCATTACTACACTCTCCCTTCCCAACAATGGTGAGTGCTATCCGCCCACACCCTGCACTATTAATAGAAGAACACAGCGAGTGGAGAGCTGGTGCACTGAAAAGGATCTGTCCAGCCCATGCAAGCACAGAAAAACAGATGTGATGATGATGATATACACATGATAGGACTAGGATCCCTATCATTAAAATACTTGAGAAATCTCCTATAACAGAGCCTCTTAGAAGGCCAGTCAAACCTACATATGTATGAGCTGTAACAACAACTTATGCAACTGGTGAAATATTTCGAACTTTGGATTTCAAATAAAATTGACCTGATTGGCACCAATTATTTTTGGAAATTTTATTTCATTTTAGTACTTTTTCTTCTACATTTCCATTGTTCTTACGAATGCTAAAGAGAAAGGCTTGTTATTGATTTGTTATGCTTCTTTCTCTCTTCTTTACATAGAAAGAGCAAGTTGTTTTCCCAGTACAGCTTATTACAGTTACTACTGCTGCTGTAATAAGCTACACTGCAACTGGCAACTAAAGGGGAAAAAGTTTTTTTTTAATTATTATAATAATAAATAAAACAAGTTGAGGCCTTACAATTTTCCCACCTAAAAACAAAAACAATGACAAGAAATGAATTAGTTGGAGGAGTACATTCACACACACACACATATACATACCTGCATATACATACATACACACACACAAATTTACATATATATATATACATATATACACACATACACAAATTTACATATATACATACACACACACACAAATTTACATATATACATACATATAATCTACAGTTTAAAAAATAATTGTTTCTACTTTAGGCACAAGGTCAGCAATTAACCAGTACATTACTGGTACTTTATTTTATTGACTCTGTAAGGATGAAAGGCAAAGTAAACCTCGGCGGGATTAAAAAATAATAGAGTCTTTACAGCAGCAATACCAATACCATGAGCCAAAAAGAAAGGTTACTTATTCGTTCAATCTGCTAGAATTAGCAGCCAAATTGTCCTTTTTATACTTACCTGACCAAGATGGGCCTTGGTTCTATGAAACAAAACCACCCATTTTAAAGTGTTCCTATTTAAATTAAAATTTTCCATAATAATTTTATTATCAGAATCATATGCTAAGAAATAATTTAATGCCCCATTTAGCAATGAAATAATTTATAATTTTAGGAAATATCTTTAATTTCTTCATTAATTAATTGAAATGGCAATTTGATTAGAAATATGCCCACAAAAAGGTTCAATTGCACCTTACTGTATTTTAAAAATGACATATGAGATAACATAGTCCTAGAAAGTATGTCTGAAGAAAGATTGGAAGGCCTAGGTTAGAATGGATGCTTTTGATCACAGTCCTGCTCGACATTACCAACACAACTACCATGGTACCATCAACATATATATCACTTGAATTTCACCACCACAGAATTGCCAATGTCACAGTTAACCCTTTTGGTATCAACCCACACAAAACCACCCAATTTAAAACATGCCTATTTAAATTATAATCTTCCAGCATAATTTGGCATAAGAACATTTTAAGTTTTATTACATATACTATAGGTAAATCTCTCCAAATATTTCATTAACCCTTTAGCATTTAAACTGGCTGTATCCGGCCAGGAATCTCTCACCTCTTTCTGTTCAAACCAGCTGTAACCGGCCACTCATACTGATATTAAGGTATTGTTCTCAAAATAAATAATATGAAAATCTCATAGATTTGATATTATGTGAGAAAACGTGTTTACCGTGGAAATACAATAGTAAATATAGAGTAATGTAAATGCTAAAGGGTTAAGGAATTCAAATACAGTGTATTTCATTAGAAACATAATAAGGAAACTGTTAAAACCATCACTATATACATCACATCCCCATAAACTTCCCACCATATTGGGAAAAAATGGAAAGGAAAGGAATCAACTGACAGATTGGACCAAGGAAACTATGTTTCCATGAATTCCCATTACTGTTGCTATCTACTGATCACATCCAGTATCACTAAGCTACCATCAACACAATACCATAAAAAACACTATTACTACTGGCACTAACAAAACACACCAACACCATCTTTCTTTAACTCTTCACTATTGCACAAAACATTTGCTTGACACCGTTTCTATAAAAAGGAAACAGCCAATGGATGTCACAAGTGACAATACATACTTGAGCGACATCAGTGCTACTTGGAGACATTGCACATTTAAAATAGACACTTCAAAGATGAAATATTGATTTCTCATATAGACACAAGGTCGCAATAGATTTTATACTGGAAGCAAGTGATAGAAAGATTTAAGCAGTGTAAAGTGGTGGTAAGATCGTACACAAAAAGCAATCACAATCTACTATAAAGCAGATTCAATTCTTGGCTAAACCTTCTCAATAATACAACTGCTTCTTGCAATTTCTACTTGCAGTTTCTGCCAATAGTGTTTGGGAATGGCTGTGTGGTTAGGGAGTTCACTTTGCAACCAAGTGGTTTTTGGTTCACTCCCACATCGTGGCACCTTGGTCAAGTGCTTTCTACTATAGCCTCGAGATGACCATAGCCTTATGAGTGAAATTTGGGAGAAGCCTGTCATGTGTGTGTTTGTGTGTTTTATTAGAGGGCTACAGCAATGTAAATGGGACATTAAATGTTAAGAATATAATTGTTTCTACTTTAGGCACAAGGCCAGCAATTACCCAGTGCATTACTGGTACTTTATTTTATCGACCTCGTAAGGATGAAAGGCAAAGTCAACCTCGGCAGGATTTGAACTCAGATCGTAAAGGGACGTAACTATGCTGGAAAGCATGGCGTCCGACCCTCCACCGATACTGCCAATTCACCGCCCTTCTCTCTGTTAAGAATATAATGGTAACAAAGATGCTGGAATGTTACCTTGGAGTTATTTTATAGTCCTAAATATTCTGGGATAAAATCTTTTTAGCAATTCCTAAACACCCAGGTGTTAACAGACAGATTCCCTATCACCCACTTCAACAATAGATTTAACCATAGCTTAGACCATAACATAGCTTAGAACACATACCATGTTATCTATTCACTATTTCCAGTGTTGAGGACAAACTTTCATTATCATCATCATTTTTATGTCCGTTTTCATTATCATCATTTTTATGCCCGTTTTTCCACACATGTATGGGTTGGACAGGTTCTTTTCAGCACACTGTCTATCCACTTGTCATGTTCCTTTGTCAGCGCCTCTCCGAGTCTCAGCGATTTGAGATCAGCTCTCACCACCTCTACCCAGGTCTTCCTTTGTCAACCTCTACTGCGACTTCCTTCCACTAGGATTTCCTGGTATTATCCAATAATCCTCATCCATATGCATCACATGTCTGTACCAATGCAGTCTTCTCTCTCTTGCACACCACTTCAGATTCCTCTTAAACTCAGTTTCTCCCTCAACTCATCCAGGCTCTGCCTTTCTCTCACATTTACATTGCACAACCAACGAAGCATGGTAGCTTCATTTATCTCCAGCCTACTCATGTCCTCTGCAGTCACAGCCCATGTTTCATGCAGCATTGCACACAGGTGTTATACACACGTCCTTTTGTAAGTAGGGAGAAACCTTTTGTTGTCAACAGTGGGAGTAGTTCTCTAAACTACTTCCATCCTAGCCTTTTATTACCATATTTCTAATGAAAGACACTACCTATGTCTTTAACCCTTTTGTTACCATGTTTCTAATGAAAGACTGCCTGTCATTAACCCTTTTATTACCATATTTCTAATAAAAGACACTACCTATAATTTACAAATAATTTTGAAAATAATCAAGTATTTGGAGGAATTTAGAAATGTAATGAACGTTCTCCTTATCAAGCTTGTGTTTGGAACATAACTTAACATAGATTCTTACATGAAATTATGATGGAAGGCATTTTGATATATATATATACAGTTTAAAATGAACAGTTTTATAAGATAGAACCAAAGGCAGTATCAAGCAGTTTGATATCAAAAGGGTTAATGTAAGGGATGTGAGACATTACAAGCTCAGTTAATGTTGGTGTAGCTATCTTTGGTTATGGGTAACTTTGTACACTGTAGAAGACCTTGATTGTAGTGTGAAAGAGAGATGACTGCACTGGTATGGACATGTGATGCCTATGGATAATCATCATTGGATGAAGAAGTGTGGGAAACACCCAGTGGAAAGAAACTGCAATAGAGGAAGACCAAGGAAGCGGTAAAAACAGATCTCAAAACAATGAACCTCACAGAAGTGATGATGAAGTAATGTAATAGAAATTATTGTAGGAAAGACCTATCCAACGCATGCAAGAATGGAAACACAGATGTAAAAGGATGATGATGATGATAAAAACCTAGAAGTACTACCTCCAGCAATGCTAATCAACCTTATGACTGTATGTACATGTATGCAAATAGATGCATGCGTGTGTAAAACATTGATAAGATGGATGCATAAGGAAACTAATTCATTTAACTGTGAGATACCACTAGCAAAAATATGGAATATATAGATAAAATATTTTGAAGCAAAAACATAAGGACATCCTTCGTATATGAACAGGTATGTGTGTTTGTTTATGTAGCTGATTGAATGTACACATTCTTTACATAAATTATATAAAAAGTTTGTATATATTTATGAATATATAAATGTGTGTGTGTGTGTGCTCATACATACATCATACATGAAGACAGACAGATAGATAGAAAAATAGATACGTGTGTGTGTAGATAGATAGATAGATAGATAGATATCCTCTCCAACCCATGACAGCATGGAAACTGGAAAACATATGTATAACAATGATGATATATATATATATATATATATATATATATATATATATATATAAGTGTATGTACTGAAATTATGTGTGTTTGCATGGTATGTGTGTGTTTGTGTGTACACATGGATGTGAGATTGTGTAGTAGTGTGTGGCCGAGTGTATGTGTCTGTGGCCATGCGCGTGTGTGAAGAAATGAAGAAATTAGAATTTCTATTGATTTATCCTGGAAACAGTTGGACAAATCACGAGGATGCGAGATATTAAAGAAAATCTTGAGTCTCGTGGCAAAACCCATGAGTTTGTAGGTCTAATCACATACATATACATACATACATTCATACATATAAATACATACATATAAATACATACATATGTACATATATACATATATACACATGTACATATATACATATGTACATATGTACATATATACATACACACATATGTACATACATACATACACATACACACATATGTACATACACACACACACACACACACACACACACACACACACACGTGTGTATCTGTGTGTGCGTAAAAAGTAAACAGAAACAACAATGAATAAATATATTAGTTCAACACTTGATATAGTAGGAAAAGGGTCTGAACGTTTCAGACACTTCATCAGAAGATAGAATGAAATATATGAAAGATGAAAAAGAAAGACAGAAAATGAAAAGAGAAAGGAATGGAAAAAGCATGTGTTTGTTCAGGTGTGTTCAGTTAGCCATATATATATATATATATATATATATTTTGTTTCTGAATTTGTTTAGCAAGATTCTTTATCTGAAAACGTGTGTTGAAACCGATATTGTTATACTTTGGGAGGGTCATGTTGCTAATAAGAAACAAGACAAAAACATGATGGCGTAGGACAGAACAAAGGAGAGGCACAAAACAAAGAAAAGAATCCCCAGTCACTGAAGAGGTTACAGAATGTGTGACGAAAGAACTTTGACAATATATGAACAACCGTCCGGTTGTAGAACCAACCAACCAACCAGAAATTTATAAATTCTTAAATTTATAAATTTAATTTATAATAAATTGGAGTGAAAGCAACTGGTGCGTGTGTTTCTTATTGGCAACATGACCCTCCCAAAGTATAACAATATATATATATATATATATATATAGGGTTCATTGAACACGCACATGCTTTCAAAAAAGTACAAAGACAGTGAGGCATGAAGACAATGAAGAAAAGGAAAACAAAAACAATGATAAGAACAATGTGAATCCCAACAAGTTTCTAAACAACTGAAAGATGCAGTCAACATTACAATCTTCAAAAGAGGTAACCAAAAAGCCTGTTTGAGGACACAGAAACACATGGACATCCATACATATACATATATATATTTATACATATCATCATCATCCTTTAACGTCCATTTTACATGCTAGCAAGGGTTGGGTGAGTTTTCACAATCAGTACTCAAACTGGGCTACAAACCTTTCAGATTGGTTGGAGGTCTGCATTTCTTATATGATTCCACACTCTACTGAGTGCATTTTATCATAACACCAGCACTAGAAACATAGTTAGGTTTTTGACACAACTGAGGGGCCCTCCGGGGCCCTCCCAACCCTTTGTTTAGCAGGTTTTCTATGGCTGGTTGCCCTTTCTATCACCAACTATTTTACAGAGTGTACTAGGTATGTTTATTGTGTAGATCAGCAACACAAAGGAGGTTGGCGTGTTTTTGACACAACTGAAGAATTCGTCCAACTCTTCATTTAGCAAGCTTTCTATGGCTAGATGCCCTTTCTATCACCAACTACTTTACAGTAGCAGGGAACAAATAAAGTTAAATGATGATAATGATGACTTTTTATTTACCATATTTCTAATAAAAGACACTACCTATGGTTTAGAAATCATTTCGAAAATAACCAAGAATTTTGAGGGATATAACTTTATCATACTTTATCTTAACCCTTACTAGTAGGAAAACAGACATAATGATAATAAACACTTTAACACTTTTGTCACCATATTTAAAATATTTCTAATTTGTAAGGATTTAGTAATGTAACTTTTGCATTATTAAGCTGGTATTTGGAATGTAACTTAAAGGTTTTTACATGAAATTATGAGGAAAGGGTTTTAAATAAATATAAGCACTGTAAAATAAACATGGAGGTGCATGGCCTAGTGGTAAGACTGTTGGTCTTACAACCATAATGTTGTGTGTTTGGTTCCTGGACTGGATTGTGTGTTATGTTCTTAAGCAAAACACTTCATTCCACATTGCTCCAGTATACTCAGTTGAAAATGAGTACCAACAGCAATAGCTGAGAGTTTAAACCTGTGATAGACTGGTGTCCTGTCCAGCAGGGAGTATTGTACTCTCAGTTGCTTCATGCCACAAAAGCTAGGATAAGCCTCCAGGCTCGTGACAGACTTTTGACTGTAAAATAAACAGCTCAGTATTGTAGAACCTGGGGCAGTTTTTAGGCAGTTTGGTAATAAAAGGATCAATTTAAAAAAAAAAAAAAGAAGCAGAATTCCTCTGAAGTAATGAAGAACTAAATTTGTTAGAAATGAACCTACCTTCATTTCAAAGAAATTAAAAATAAAAAAAAAAACACAAAACTTACAAAGAACAATAATTAAATGGAAGGGAGGAGTAGAATTTTTTTAAATGAATCACCCATTCCTCAAAATGGCACTAAAACCCCTCAGGGGGCAGTACAAAACCATCAACCTATATTTCTTTAATGAGATGATATCATCGTTGAAAGCAGCTTCTATTTAATGGTTGTTAGTTTTAGGGAGGTTTCATTTTATTAACTCTTTTGTTATCATATTTCTAATGAAAGCCACTGCCTATAATTTGAAATATAATCAAGAATTTGGGGGAGGGGTTAGTAATATAATTTGTTTCATTATTAAGCCCTGTCGATTCTTGGGCTATGATAACCCATTAAACCTATGCAATTATGGAAAGCAGATGTAAAATAATGATGATGTTTGGAACATAACTTAACAAAGGTTCTAACATAAATTTATGATGGAAGGGTTTTAGATAAATATAAATACATTAAAATAAGTTTTGTATCACAGAACTAGGGCCAGTTTTGGGCACTTTCAGATTAAAGCAGGGTTTCTTTATTGTTTTTGTTTTTTATTTCGTATTTTTGCTTTGTTTGTAGATTTTGTTTGTTTTTGTTTTGGGGTATTTTTGGAGGTGTTTTGTTTTGTGTTTTTTTTGCTTTTTTTGCTTTTGGAGTTTTGTTTTTATTTTTCTCTTTTTGTGCAGTTGATTTATATTTTTTATCAGTTGAAACACTCAGCAATTTTTACTATTTAGTGTTAGCTACTGAACTAGTCTCGGGTCTCTCATATACTGCCTTTCATTCTTTGTGCATGAAAATAAATGTGTGTATGTGTATGTTTGCATGTTTGTGTGAATGCTTACATGTTTGTGTGTGTGCTTGCATGTGTGAGT
Source organism: Eledone cirrhosa (assembly GCA_964016885.1). Classification (NCBI taxonomy): domain Eukaryota; kingdom Metazoa; phylum Mollusca; class Cephalopoda; order Octopoda; family Eledonidae; genus Eledone; species Eledone cirrhosa. The sequence goes on from OZ024743.1 coordinate 222,546,739, forward strand.
GTGTACTTCCATGTGTCTGTGTGCTTGCATGTGTGTGAGTGTGCTTGCGTGTGTATATATACTTCCATGATTTCATGAGTATGCTTGCATGTTTCAGTGTTTATTTGTGTGTATGCTTACATGCTTATTTGTATGCTTGCTTATATGTATGTGTGAGTGCGTATGTTTGCATGTGAATGTGCGTGGCTCATAACAGTCATATGATATCAACCCTCTTTAGTGAAAGGAGATTGCAATGATGATGAAATCCTCATTACCATCCTGAAAACAGCAGTGGAATGGCAGAAATAGGTAGAACATCTAACTAAATACTTTTCAATATTTGGTTAGGTTCCTCTTTTAATCTTTTACTTGTTTTAGTCTTTAGACTATGACCATACTAAGGCCCAGCCTTGAAAAAATGTAGTCTTTAGTCGGTCAAATCAACACCAATATTTATTTAATCAATTTCCTTTTGTTGAACCACTAAGTTACAGGACACAAATTAGCAGGAAATACAAACACAGACACAAATACATGTTGGTATATACACACAAATGCATACAAAGATGGACAGACAGATAGACAGAGGGCCCTCCTTTATAATTATACCATGTATCTGAACCTATTCTGCCACCAAATACATATTGAGTACCACCCTCATTTTCAGCCTTCCCACAGTATTCAAACCATAAATAGTCTATATATCATCATTATTGAGTTCAAATCCCGTCGAGGTTAACTTTGCCTTTCATCCTTACGGGGTCGATAAAATAAAGTACCAGTAATGCACTGGGTATTTGCTGGCCTTACGCCAATAGTAGAAACAATTATTATTATTATTTAACATCCACAATTTCACTTATAAGACATTGGTCAACATGAGCCTATAGTAGAAGACACTTGTCCAACTGCCATTCTGTGGGACTGAACCCCAAACCATGAGGTTGTGAAACAAGCTCATTAACCACACAGCTATGCAGTGTGGAGATTTGTTGATCACTGTGTATAGCAGAGGTTAGCTGTGCCAAAGAAACAACAATTTTTATTACAGAATATTCCTCCTATATTCATAACCATGAAATTACTCAGGAAGTACAAAACCAGTGGAATTGGTTACATTCCTTGTGTGCTGGAGGGAACATATATATACACATATAATAATAATAATAATGAAATATTGTGTACAGTGCTCAGGTGCACTACAACTCATAAACACACACACTCACATACACATATAATAATAATAATAATTGTTTCTACTTTTGGCACCAGGCCAGCATTTATCCCAGTGCATTACTGGTACTTTATTTTATCGACCCCGTAAGGATGAAAGGCAAAGTTAACCTCGGCGGGATTTGAACTCAGATCGTAAAGGGCGGTAACTCTATGCTTCAAAGCATGCCGCCCGACCCTCTACCAATACTGCCAATCCACCGCGAAATATTGTGTACAGTGCTCAGGTGCACTACAACTCATCAACAGACACACACTCACATACACACATATATATATATATATATATACACATATTTATATATTATCATCATCATTTAACATCTGCTTTACCTGCTGTGTGTGTTTGTATATGTATATATATATATAAGCAAAAAAGTGTTGGTAAAATCGAGTACTTCAGTATGCGGATAGGGAGCACTCAACGAAGATATAAATTCCGGAGTTATAATAGTGACGAAACATAAGTCAAGTGTATGAACACTCATATATATATATCCTTTCTTTTACTGGTTTCTGTCATTAAACTGTGGCCATGCTAGGGCACCACTTGGATTTAGTCAATCATATCAATCCCAATCCTTTTCCTTTTGAAGTTTGGTACTTATTTCATTGATCTCATTTTGTCAGACTGCTAAGTTTTGGAAAATAAACAAAGACGCAGGCACAAACGTAAACATAGAGACATACATGCACACAAATCCATGCAAGCAGGGAAAAACAGACAATAACGGCAGTGGTGGTGACAATGACAGCAGCGGTGGTCACGATGACAACTGTTTTTCATGACATCCATGTATACCATGTTTCTGTAGTTTCCATCTGCCAAATTCCACTAACAAGACATTGGTTAACCCCAAGTTATAGTAGAAGAAACTTGCCCAAGAACTAAATCCAGGACCACTTGGTTGGGAAGTAAACTCCTTAACCCTTTAGCATTTATATTACTCTATATTTACTATTATATTTTCATGGTAAAGGCTTTACTTCACATAATATCTCACATAATATCTAATCTATGAGATTTTGATATTATTTATTTTGAGAACAATACATTAACATCAGTATGAGTGGCCAGTTAAAGCCGGTTTGAACAGAAAGAGTTGAGAGAATTCTGGCTGGATACAGCTGGTTTAAAAGCTAAAGGGTTAAATACACCGCCAAGCTGCTAGTTACTGTTGCTGCTAATTCTGAAATTCCTAGAGAAAAGGGACCAGGGGAAAAAAGTTCTTAAAAAATGTAAGGAATAGGGTTTCCATTTTCCCATAACACTCCACAAATATTCCTTGGTTTTCAAATGTTTCTTGTAATTGGCTGGCACCAGCTACCATCCTCCCCACTCCCCATCCCAACTTATACTACCATGGCTGGTACCAGCTACCATCCTCTCCCATCAACATCCCAATCACAACTTGTACTACAGACTGACATCATCTTAGCTAGCTTCATTCTTCTACTAAAATGTTCAAACTATTGGCTGGCTCTTCCTAAATTTTCCAGTTGATTACTCCCAAATCATCATCATCATCATCACCTCACAACCATTAACATGGTTGTCATCATTACCACTACCACCAACACCCTCATCACCACTTCCAAAACCAATACTACAACCACTACCACCACCTTACACCGCCACCACTACAGCCATCACTATGAAGTTTTATAGAAGCAGAGTAGTATAGAAGCCTAACTTAGCATGATAAAGTAAAACAATATAGTTAAGTGTGGAAAGAGGAAGGGGTGGTTAAGATAATTAATGTAGTGGGGCAATTTAGTACATTAGTAACTACTTAACTATATATTCTTCATTAAGAAAGCGATTCTGTTGAAACTTTCCCAAGTCATTATATTAAATTGTCCAAGTACAGGCATGGCTGTGTAGTTAAGGAATTTGCTTCACAACCACATGACTTGGGGTTCAATCCCACTTTATGACACATTTGGCAAGTGTCAATATAGCTACTAGAGCTTCAGGTTGACTAGTGCCATGTGAACAAAATTTGGTAGACAGAAAGACAGAAACTGTGTAGAAGCCTATGATTTATATATACATATGTATGTGTGTGTATATATATATATATCAAATTTAATATAGAAATGGCTTCTACAGGACTAGAACTGTTTCATTCAAACAGGAGCGAGCTACTGATCTCCCAAACAGGCCAAGGGGTCTGTATCTAGCTTACATACGGTAATATCAAGCGCATAGTGTGTGTGTGTGTATTTATGTGTATCTGTGATTACAATAACTGTTTGATTATTTCCTGTAACTTAGCAATTCCCCAAAAAGATATCGATAAAATACGTACAAGACCTGATGTATGATAATGAAATTTGAACTATATATTATATCATCATTGGCAGTATCGGTAGAGGGTCAAACGCCATGCTTTGACACAGAGTTACGGCCCTTGCCATTCTGAGTTCAAATCCCGCCGAGGTTACTTTGCCTTTCATCCTTACAGGGTCGATAAAATAAAGTACCAGTAATACACTGGGATAATTGCTGGCCTTGTGCCAATAGTAGAAACAATTATATATATTAATTATATATATATATATCATAATTATATATTAAAGACTTTCCTTCATAATTTTATTTAAGAAATTTTATTAAGTAATACTCCAAACTTCAGTTTACTAATGAAAAAGCCAGTTGTATTAAATTCCTCCAATTCTTTTTTTTTATTATTATTTTAAAAATACAATGAAACAAAGAGTGTTAGAGGAGTTAATCCGTCTATTATAATGGTTTCTATCCTTAAAACATGTCCAACACTCTACCGATTCTGCCAATCCATTGCCCTCTCTCTAATAATAATTGTTTCTACTTTTAGCACAAGACCAGCAATTACACCAGCGTATTACTGGTACTTTATTTTATCGACCCCGTAAGGATGAAAGACAAAGTTAACCTCGGCGGGATTTGAACTCAGACCATAAAGGGCCGTAACTCTTTGCTGCAAAGCATGGCATCAGACCCTATACAAATACTGCCAATGCACATGGCTTCTAATTTAGGCACAAAACCAACAATTTTGGTGGGAGGGGAAAGTTGACTTTATTTTATCAACCCCGTAAGGATGAAAGACAAAGCTAACCACTGGGGGGTTTTGAACTCAGAACGTAAAGGGATGTAACTATGCAGCAAAGCATGTTCGATGCTATACCAATTACTGCCAATTCCCCACCCTTAACCTTTCTATAATAATGGGCTGTAGATTATAAAGTGGTTTGTTGATTCCCATATATAATATATTCATTTGTTCACTGACATAGTTTTCAATTCCTCAGTTAAAACAAATCAAGTATTTTCTTACTTCCATTTCACTATCCTTTCAAGCAACCTTTTTAATTCACCAATGTTTTATTGACGGGCAGAAGGAGGGGGTGGTCTTCAATTATTAATGGTCTTCAATTATTAATCCCACCACTACCACCCCATTCTTTGCTTATTGAGAGGAGGGTCTTCATCCCAATCTTTTTTGCTTATTGAGGGGTGGGTGGGTCTTTATTTTCCCCCACCCTCACTTCGTTTTTTACTTATTGAGGGGGGTGATGTCTTGAATTACTATTCCCCACGCTCACCTTGTTTTTTTTTTTGCTTATTGAGGAGGAAAGTGTCTTAAATTAGTTCCCCCATCTCGTTGTTTTGCTCATTGACGGGGGGGGGGGGGGGGGGCTTCCATTATAATCCCTCCACCCTACCCCTTTTAGTTTTGCTTATCTTTAAGTTGCAGAACTAAAATCTAAATCTAATGTAAGAAACTATACTAAACAGTCAAATAACTAAGAAATATGTTTCTCATAATTTTATAATAATAAATTTATCATTTCTTTGGGCTGTATTTTTTTTTATTTATTTACTATAAATGTCGAGTTGTTTTTGTTTTGTTTGTATTTATTTTTCCGATTTACATTGTTAACTGTGTTATGAGAATAAATATTTCAAAACTATTTCGAAGTGTTCTGAGTCCGTGTGATTGTTTGAAACAAGGCCATTGCTTAATTACGGCCAAGACTATGGGGCACAGTTTCTCAACCGGTGTTCCCGGGACCCTCTTGTTCCACGAGAAATAGTGATAAATAAGCTTTTTGTATAATTTTACGTTCGTAATCTTACTGTACACGTACGGCATATTGTTGGTAAATCCTTGGTTATTACAATAAAGGCTTCAACCTCTTATATTATTTAAAACTAGGTCGTTACCCGTCGATGGTATATAATAAGCTTTTGTGCAGGGGTTCCCTAAGACATAAAAACCATTTCAAGGGTTCCACAAGGGTAAAAAGGTTGAGAAATGCTGCTATAGGGCATCCATTATTCTCTAAGTATAAACATTTATCTCTTCTGATTATTATCACTGTATAACAAATTGTTGGGGTAGGGGTTAATTGTAGTCGAGTGTGAGTTCGTGGGAAAATATAATTTATATAAAAGGGATCCTTGAGAGAGAATAGATTGGGAACTACAGCTTTAGAGTTAAATGGTCGGAATTTAAGGACTATTGTTATAAAAGAGAAGACATGAAAGAAAGGAAAATGAGGTGTAGACTATAGTGATGAATCTAAATATTTAATCTGATATATTTGTTATATGATAGAAAAAAAGAGAGATGTAAAAGCAACAACAACAAAAAGTAATAAACGGGAGAGAATATTTGTTTTTGAAAAGCTGTATGATCAAAGAACTTATATAAATATATAAAGTAAATAGTTGTATGAAGGGTAAATGTGAGAAAATAATAGAAAACAAAAGAGAGAGAAGGGTAAAAAACAAAATATGATCGAGAGAAGAAAACATGAGAGAGAAGGGATATGGTAAGAATATAACGAGAGAGAGGCCTGAGCAAATGAGAGAGAGCGTGATAAAGACATTGTAAAAGGGAGAGAGTGCGGTAGGGACAGGATGAGAGAGAGTGTGATATAGACATAATAAAAAGGAGAAAGAGAAAGAGTGTGTGTGTGAGAGAGAGAGAGAGAGAATGGTAGGGAGAGACTGTGAGAGAGAGAGTGAGAGAGAGAGAGAGAGAGAGAGAGAGAGAGAGAGAGAGAGAGAGAGAGAGAGAGAGAATGGTAGGGAGAGACTGTGTGAGAGAGAGAGAGAGATGTGGAAAGCAGAGAGTATAAAGATAGAAAGAGAAAAGGAGGGGCAAAAAGAAAGCAAGAGTGGGTGAGAGTTGAGTAGCAAAAAGAAATAGAAAAAAAGAATTTGATAATTATACTACTCTCACCACTCCTCCACCCTCTCTTTAAATCACATTTACCAAAGAGATGAGAACAATGATTTCAGAAATCCTTTTTTTTTCAGAGTAGTGTCCTACTTTATGACATTTGCTTGATAATTTTGGTCAAACACTACAGAGAACTTGTTACCTTCATAGCACAATGAAGGTTGCAAAGTGCTTGGCATAACAGTTAATGTGTTCGGCTCACAATCAGAAAGTTGTGAGTTCGATATCCAAGAATGTGCAGTGAGTTGTGTCTGATTCCCAAACCAGGCAGCACATTGTGTCCTTTAGTACAACACATTGTATCCTTTAGTACGGCACAGTACGGCACATTGTGTCCTTTAGTACAACACATTGTATCCTTTAGTACGGCACAGTACGGCACATTGTGTCCTTTAGTGCAACACATTGTATCCTTTAGTACGGCACATTGTGTCCTTTAGTACAACACATTGTATCCTTTAGTACGGCACAGTACGGCACATTGTGTCCTTTAGTACAACACATTGTATCCTTTAGTACGGCACAGTACGGCACATTGTGTCCTTTAGTGCAACACATTGTATCCTTTAGTACGGCACAGTACGGCACATTGTGTCCTTTAGTACAACACATTGTATCCTTTAGTACGGCACAGTACGGCACATTGTGTCCTTTAGTACAGCACATTGTATCCTTTAGTACGGCACAGTACGGCACATTGTGTCCTTTAGTACAGCACATTGTATCCTTTAGTACGGCACAGTACGGCACATTGTGTCCTTTAGTACAACACATTGTATCCTTTAGTACGGCACAGTACGGCACATTGTGTCCTTTAGTACAGCACATTGTATCCTTTAGTACGGCACATTGTGTCCTTTAGTACAACACATTGTATCCTTTAGTACGGCACAGTACGGCACATTGTGTCCTTTAGTGCAACACATTGTATCCTTTAGTACGGCACAGTACGGCACATTGTGTCCTTTAGTACAACACATTGTATCCTTTAGTACGGCACAGTACGGCACATTGTGTCCTTTAGTGCAACACATTGTATCCTTTAGTACGGCACAGTACGGCACATTGTGTCCTTTAGTACAGCACATTATTTCTTGTTGCTCCAGCTCATACAGCCGGAAAAAAAAATGAGTTGTGACATGTATTTCAAAGGGGCCAGCCTAGTAACACATTGTAAATCTCCCTCAGAACTACATTAAGAGTACACGTGTCTGTGGAATGCTTAGTCATTGCACAAGCAGGCTATTCCTTTGTTCGAACAACAGGAACACTCTTCATTGAAATAAACGTAGGTCTAACTACAACCACAAGAACAGTTGAGTGTTATTTTTGTGATACAAGGACAAGCAGGTAAATTTACTGAGTCATTAGAACATTAAATTTGATACTTCCATATTTGTTCTGGTCAGCTGTGCTTTCAGTTCAAATCCTACTGAGATTAACTTCACTTTTTATCCTTTTAGTGTTGATAAATAATGAATTTTAATTCAGAACAAAGAACTAGAACAAGTACTACAAAGGTATCTGATACTGTACAAATTTTGGCAATCTTTCTCTAAAAAATTGAACTCCTTTTGAAATTCAAAACTTCGATAAACAATATTTACATTGTCAATGTACTAGTAATATAACTAACTTGTTCATTATACTTGGGTAAATGTATATGTGGTGTGGTAAGTAAATATATACATATATATTAGGTCTGAACATAATTGTTTCTACTTTAGGCACAAGGCCAGCAATTACCCAGTTCATTACTGGTACTTTATTTTATCGACCCCGTAAGGATGAAAGGCAAAGTCAACCTCGGCGGGATTTGAACTCAGATCGTAAAGGGACGTAACTATGCTGGAAAGCATGGCGTCCGACCCTCTACCGATACTGCCAATCCAGAACATAATGGAATCAAATTCCCATTGTCACTGTCTTGCTCACTCTCCCCTTCTCACTATTATAAGCAAATGGGGGCCCACGCGCTGCCACCCCGCAGCCCAAGCAGACAGAATGGAGGATGGTGATGAAGACACATTATGGATTAGATTGTGTCATCTCGTCTGCAAAAACAATTTTGGTAAACACCTAACTGGCAGAGTAAAAATATTACAACTATGAAAAATGACATAACAATAACCAATTTTTAATAAAATTAAAAGTAACTCTCTGATCACTTCAAACACTTGTGGTCTTTATAAAATCCGTCTGGTGGGTATGACAGGAACCAGAAATCGAAGATGCTTCAATGGTAGAACTCAATGCAATAACAATGAGGAAATATGTGAAGGAGCACGACTTCGTGGTTAGGATGTTCAGCTCATGATTGTAATATTGTGGGTTTGATTCCGAGACCAGGCATCACACTGTGTCCTTTAGTAAGACACTTTATTTTATGTTGCTCCAGTCCAAGCTGGAAAAATGTGTTGTGATATCACTCGTGCCAAGTTGTATTAGCCTTTACCTTCTCCTTGGACAACATCAGAGGTGCCTGCTGGTCATCCATAAATGACACCTTGTCCAGATTTGCACATTAGAGAGGAAATTTCCTGATACGAACCCATGACTAATCATAACCAAAGTGGGCCTTTATATATAGTTTTATGTTCATGGTGGTTCATAATCTGCTGTAAGTAAAAATAACATCATCATCATCATCATCACCATTTAACATCCATTTTTCCATGCTAGCATGAGTTAAACAAGTTGTCCCGTTGTGAAACAAGTCAGATCAGATGACCATGTCTTGCTCACACAGAACTGTTTCTGGCTTGGTTTCTATGACTGGATGCCCTTCCTAACACCAACCACATTTACAGTTAATAATAAACCAATTCTAGCAATCCACCAATCCAGTAGTGAAGTAGGCAATACATCAATCTCATAACCCAAACACGAGTGCTAATAATAATAGTTTTTAATTTAAGCAAAGCGCCAACAATTTGTGGAGTAGAAAAAGTCAATTACATAGACCCTAATACATCACTGGCAGGGCTGGATTTAATGGGGGGCAAAAGGGGCAATTGCCCCGGACCCCTTGCAGTGACCAGTGACAGCTGTAGCAATTTATTTGTGCCCTCAGCTGGGCTTTTAAGTTTTAGGGTGGTTAGAATTTTTTATTTGATACTTTGATATGCAAAATTGGGAGGTATTGGGAGGTTTGCTACGTATTCTAATTGTTTGTGTATTGGGTACCCCCAAACCTGAAGTGCCCTGGATCCCCAAGTTCTAAATCCAACCCTGATCACTGGTACCTTATTTTATTGATACTGAGTGGATGAAAGGCAAAGTTGACCCCAGCTGGATTTGAACTCAGACCGCAAAGCGTTGTAACTAAATGTTGCAAAAAATGTTGTCTGATGCTCTACTGATTCTGTCAATCCAAGATAACAACGAAGAACAAGTGTGTATTTATGGCTGTACACAACATGAATATGAGCTATCATCTGTAACATTACAAGGAGTTAAGTGTTGGTTGTTAAGGCTTCAGTTTCCACATTTGTGACACTAGGAAACTTCAGTCATAACTATATAAACCAAATCTAAAGTATCTCTAATTCTTCTGACTAGATATAAACAGTAAATATAGTAAAGACTGGAAGAAAAAAGAAATTAAAGAGGAAGGCGGGGTATTAAAGTAGAAAGAAGGAGGGGTATTTGCTTCAACCTGCCCTACCCGCTCTCCCAAACTAAACAACTAACCAAGTTGATAAGAGTAAGAACAAAGGACATTTTATGAAGGGTTGACCATCCTGCAACCATTACGCACACACAAATTATATGTGTCTGCTTATATGTATGTGCTGGAGGGTAGGCTGAAAAGTTAATTGGCTGACTAAGATACTCTCATGAAATGACCTAATGAGGTTTATTTTTCAACATAGTCTCTGGAAAGAAATAATTCAGTAGTTAATAAGAGTTGAAATTAATGCATGCAAGATTTCACAGCACTAGCATCATTCCTATGAGCTTTTCAGACTAGCCTTGTGTGTGTGTGTATGTATATATTATAGAGAGAGAGAGAGAGAGAGAGAGAGAGAGAGAGAGAGAGCGACAGAGAGAGAGAGAGAGAGAGAGAGAGAGAGAGAGAGAGAGCGACAGAGAGAGAGAGAGAGAGAGAGAGAGAGAGAGAGAGAGAGAGAGAGAGAGAGAGAGAGAACGGGTAGTTTGCAAATGGTATTTATAACCAAAGTGAAAATCAGGTGTCAGTAGGGATAAAGAGGAAAGGAAATGTAAAAAGAAATGTGAAATGAAATGAAAACCAGAGATGAAGTTACATTGGAATGGATTTATTGGTCCCTATATTTCAGATTTCATATCCATTGTCAGAGGATTCTGAAAGGAACTTCGGAGGTTTGTTGGAAAAGAATCTACATGACTGTTTGTTACTACTGTTGGTGTCAAACTGACACTAGCAACAAACGGCCAATACCACCACTTTACAGTGTGGGCTGGGCACTTTTTGGCATGGCATCAAAACAACCACTTTACAGTGTGGACTGGATGCGTTTTGTCATGGCACCATAACATCTACTTTGCAGTGTGGATTGGACGTTTTTCATTGTGGCCCCAACATGACTACTTCACAAGTTAAGATGGGTGCTTTTGTCGTGTTGCCATCACACCCACTTTACAAGGTGGGCTGGGCATTTATTTTCATGTACTACCAACCCAACCACTCCACAGTGTGGACTAGGTGCCTTCTCTTGTGCCACCAACATGACCACCTTACAGGGTGGGCTGAGCGCTCACATGTTATGTCACCAGCACAACCACCCAGCAGGGAGGGTTATGTGCTTTTTTGTAAAGTTACTTAACACACACACACATATATATATATATATATATATATATATATATATATATATATATATATATATATATATATATGCATGCTCCAGCATCGCGAGGTCTAGTAATTGGAACCAGTTAAAGAATAGTGCAATATATGTTTTAATCAATGCACTGTGAGTGAAATTTCGTAGACATGAAGTGTATGTGTGTGTAGATGTTTATGTTTACTGTGATTTTTGTGGTTAACCAGAACGACATTAATATAATAAGTACCAGTCTTGAAAAGAATAAGCAGTAAGATTGATATAATCGACTAAATCTCTTGAAGGCATGTGCCCCAGCATGGCCACGGTCTAATGACTGAAACCAGTAAAAGAATATATATGTATATTTGTATCCACATATGAGCACACATGCAAACACACTTTGATAATGACAAAAGCCACACACAGACATTTAATCTCACCACTGCCCCTCCTCCTCCCCCCACACACATTTAACCAATTTCCAACACTACCACCCCTACTACCACTCATATTACTAACACCTAATCACACCAAACAAAAAAGTCCTCTGTTTAACAAACTAAAAAGAAGCCTTGTCGATGATATATATCCTTTCATTTCATTGCTGATTTTTATCAAGAAAACCAAAGTATAAATAAATAGAATTAAAAAAAAATAAACGGATTTCATTTGAAAACAAAATCTTCATGATAAATTTCATCTCATTTTTCCTTGCCACCACCACCACCACAACAACAATCACCACCACTGCCATTGCCACGACAACCACCACCACTGCCACCCTCACCACTACTGTCACTATCACAACCAACACCACCACTGCTAAAATCCACCACCACCACCACCCCCACCAAAGACACAGACTGGAGTTGTTTCCACATGTGTCGTAGTTATTTTGTCCGTTGTTTTTAAGTAAACACATAAACCAAACGTTTGTTAGAAATTTATCACTAGAATTAATAAGGAAGGAGCATAGTTTAGTGGTTAGGGTGTTTAGCTCACAATAGTATGGTCATGAGTTTGATTCTTGGTGATATATTGTGTCCTTGAGCAAGATACTTATTTCAGATTGCTAGTATCCTGTGAACTCTTGCTACTTACTGCTCCTGTGCATTGACTACATATAAAACCTATGTTCTTTGCTAGCCTGCCTGAGATCCCACAACATCCCTTGTGTACCCATGTTTGCATTTGGGAATAGGATGGAATTTCTACCTACTCCTTTCCTGCACACTGAGCAATGCCATTTCCCTGGGGGAATCTGGGCCCCGTTTTCCTTTCTACATACCAGGACTTTAATCTTTGACCTGTCGGCTTTTGATTCTAGACCATGCTTCAAGACCTTTTGATTCTAGACCATGCTTCCAGGTTTGGAATTTCTTCTCTAACCCTGCCATAGTTTCAGCTATAAGGGTTAAATCATCTGCATACAAGAGTTCTGATGGGCAAAATCAAGCTATAGGTCTACATCAGGCAATAGGTCAACCTCAGGCTATAGGTCAACCTCAGGCTATAGGTCTACTTGAAAATAAGTCAACTTGATGCTATGGGGGGGGGGGGCAAATTTGAGATATAGGTCTACCTCAGGCAATATGTCTACCTCAGGTTATAGGTCACCCACAGGCTAGAGATCAACTCAGACTAGGATAAAGTCACTTGTACAAGATATCATGCTGTGGGCTCAAACCTGATGCCTCATGATTGCAAAACAAACTTCTTAACCAAATAGAATATTAATTAAAGGAGAAAAATACTGAATTTCATGTGTGTTGGTCAGATTTTATGTAGCATTGCTTCTTAACAATCAATGTAGTTTGTCTTGAACAGGATACAAATACACACATATACACATGACAACATACACACACAGACACACATGGCCACACATAAGTAAGTACATACGTATAAACATGACCACATCTACATAAGTACATACATATACACATGACAACACATACACAAGTGTATATATATATATATATATATATAAGTTAAAACAATGAAATAAAAAAATCAAGTCATTAGAGATATACTTCACTGCTTTACGATCATTTCTAGATGGTGATAGACCCCACAACTTACAGTGGATACCTCTGTGTATATATGTGTGTATATATATATATATATATATATATATAGGGAAATGTTCAAGACCCCGACGGTAGAGCTCGAGCCCTTACGACGGCCATTTCTGAGAAATAGCCGTCGAAACGGCTCGAGCTCTGCCGGCAGGGTCTTGAACATTTTCCTATTACCCACTCTACTACCCTAAGTATTGAGTACTCTGGTGCGTTATGGTCCACCTGGCTCCTTACCACACTTCGTTTGTTTTATATATATATATATATATATATATATATATATATATATATATATATATATATATATATATAAATATATACACACACACTTAACCACCTATAAACAAGTTTATATATATACACATAACCATATATACGCAAGTACATATATATCATCATTCATTCATCATTTCATTTTACGTCCGCTTGTCCCTGCTTGCAAGGGTGGGACGGGAACTGATTCTGGCTTGATTTCTACAGCTGGATGCCCTTCCTAACACCAACCTCATTTACAGTGAGTTCTGGGTGCTTTTTTTTTGCCGTGGCACCTCCACAACCACTTTGCAGTGGAATGATAGGAACCCCAGTCCCTATCATTTTATTTCTACAGCTGAGTAAACTGGAGCAATGTGAAATAAAGTGTCTTGCTCAAGGAAACAAAACATCACCCGGTCTGAGAATTGAACTCACAACCTTTTGATTGTAAGGCCAATGCTCTAACCACTAAGCCATGTGCCTCCATTGCTTTTTCCCTGCTTGCAAGGGTGGGACGGTAACTGATTCTGCCTTGATTTCTACAGCTGGATGCCCTTCCTAACACCAACCTCATTTACAGTGAGTGCTGGGTGCTTTTTTGCCGTGGCGCCTCTACGACCACTTTGCATATATATAAATATATATATACATGTAACCTAACATACACAAGTATGTATATATATATATGTGTGTATACATATATATACATATACACACATATATATATGACCATACATAAACAAGTATATCTTTACAGTTGCAGGATATAATCCAAATGACTTATCCATTAACATCAATCATACCTTTTTTTTTTATGCACTGGAACCATAATCACAAATGGTGATGATGATGATGATGATGATGAAAACGAAAATGATGATGATGACGATGATAATGTTGTGGATAATGATGACGATGAAAATGATGATTACGATGATGATGTTGATGACGGTCATGATGATGATAATGATGATGGTGATGATGATAATGATGGTAATGATGATGATGGTGATGGTGATGGTGATGATGATGATGACGATGACGGTCGTGATTATGGTCATGATGATGATGATAATGATGACGATGACTACGATGATGATGATTATGATAATGATAATGATGACGATGATGATGATGATAACTGCATGTAATGAATACGTGACGATGCAATATAATTTCCAGTTGTTAATGAGCCACGTTTCATAGTTGCAGCAGAAATTTACTCCAAATTGTGCAGAGGGAAAATATAATTTAAACAAACAAGATATTAAAAAGGGGAGAAAGTATTAGTAGAACAGAGAGAGAGAGAGTGTGTGTGTGTGTGTGTGTGTGTGCTAGTAGAACATTCTATAAGAGTGAGAGAGGGGATTAATAGAAAATTCTGAGAAAGAGAGTGTGTGTTTATGTGTATGAGGGAGAGAGAGTAATATTCTGAGAGAGACAGTATTAGTAGAATATTCTATGAGAGAATGTGTTTGTGTGCATGAGAAAAAAAGAGAAAGAGAGTGATTATTAGAACATTCTATGAGAAAGAGAATGTGTGAATGTGTGTGAGAGAGAGGGGGGGAGAGGGGGAGAGAGAGAGAGGGAGGGAGGGAGAGAGAGAGAGAGAGGGAGGGAGAGAGAGAAAGAAAGAACCAAAAAAGAAAGAGAGAAAATGTTTTCACCATAATTAGTGTTGATATTTGAAATAGTTAAGTTAAAAAACAAAAAAAAGGGTTTAAAGAATCTTAGCTTTAATTTTATGTGAACGAACTAAACAGCAGAATTATTCATGGAGTCTTCAATGAAAGTTACTAAATTTGGCAGAGTAAATGTAAAAGATAAAATACCATGAAGTAAATAATATTAAATAAGAATGAAGAACTGTGTGATACAATCAATAAGACTAGTTTGAATTGCAGAGTGATATAGGATATAGAACTATAAATACGTTTGTATTTGCCTGTTGATATATATTTATTTATGTCTATTTTCTTACTCAATAAAACTAGGACGAGCTAACAAACGCCTCTAAGCTTCATCATTTGATCTGTTAAAAATGGCAACCAAATCTCCCTCATATCACACCCTTCCTCAAGGCATCTTTCAATTAAAGTTCCTCTCCAAAGTGCAAGCAGTCGCCCATGCCTGCCAGGCTCCCATCTCAACATTGTCCAAGGGAAAGCAAGGTAAAGGCCAGCCAATACAGCTTGGTGGCAGTGTTATCAAGACTCATTTTTTTCAAGCTTTATGGACTGGAGCAATATGAAATAAATAGACATGCTGAAGGATACTACTAAGTCATGCACTTTCATTTATGAAAAAGGAAGGTCACATTAGACAATGTAGTCTTAGATACACTGTATCAGAAACAGAGACTAAATAAAGAGTAAAAGTTTTTGATCATAGGTCTACTTTGCCTTTTTTTTTTTTTTTTTTGAAGGGGATAAATAAAAGCTGACTGGATGAATACAGCAAGTAAATTTTGATTAGATAGATGTGATGTGTAGTCATTGCTTAACTTCAAATCAATCCTGAAGTAATACAAGAAGGCATTGTCATACAATCCACCAAGCTAATATGATTATCATCATATGAAGGAACCTATGAGCAAGGAGTAAGACATCCTCTGACCCATCTAGCTAGCATGGGTTGTGCTATTGTGAGATAAGTCAAATCAGATGACCATGTCTTGCTCAAACAGAACTGTTTCTGACTTAGTTTCAACAGCTAGATGCCCTTCCTAATGCTGACTACATTAATTATTGCATTATTAAGATGGTACTTATAACATAAGTGTAAGAACCATCTTGAAATAGACTTAAGTTCTCAATGAGCCTGCACCCCAGGATGTATACCATCCACCAAGTATTTCCATCAAACAGGCCAAGCTGAATGCTGTGCAGCAGTTCTGTTATCTTGGGAGTGTCATTTCCACCAACCTTCCCAAAACCACTTCTGGTTTTATAAAACAAATCTACTCATTTTACAGCATTACTATTTAACCCTTTAGTGTTCAAACCGGCCAAAACCGGCCAGAATTCTCTACCTCTTTCTGTTGAAACTGGCTGTAACTGGTCACTCAAACTGATGTTAAGGTATTGTTCTCAAAATAAATACTTTCAAAATCTCATAGATTCGATATTATGTGAGATATTTATGTGAGGTAAAGCCTTTACCATGAAAATATAATAGTATATATAAAATAAGGTGAATGCTAAAGGGTTAAATTAAAACTTTTCAACATAATTTCATATAAGAATCTTTTGTTAAATGACAATACAAATACTATCATAATAATGAAATAATTAATAATTTTAGTAAATCCTTTCAAATTCTTCCTTAATTCAGATATAGTAATGGAAGGGTTAATCTTCATGATACAAAACCACCTGAAACTAGACCAGGTTCTATGATACAAAACTGTGTATTTTAAAGTGTCTATATTTGTCTAAATGCCTTTCAACATAATTTTATATAAAATCTTTTAAGTTATGTTCAAAACCACTTGAAACGGGTCCAGATTCACTGATAAAGAACTGTTTATCTTAAAGTGTTTATAATTATCTAAATGCCTTCCATCATAATTTTATGTAAGAACTTTTGTTAAAGTATCTTCGAAACACCCCTGGTTCTATGATACAAAGCTGTTTGCTTTAAAGAGTCTCTATTTATCTAAATGCCTTCCATCATAATTTTATGTAAGAACTTTTGTTAAGGTATGTTCCAAACAACCCTCGTTCTATGATACAAAGCTGTTTGTTTTAAAGTGACTATATTTATCTAAATGCCCTCCAACAATTTTATCTGAAAACCTTTGTTAAGTTACATTCCAAACACAACCTCAACAATAAGTTATATTACTAAATCCATCCAATTTTTTTAATATTTTCAAAATTATCTAAATATCATAGGCAATGTCTTTCATTGGAAGTATGGTAAAAAAATGGATGAAGTTACATCTGAAAGTGGTAAGACCAGACAAAATGATGCAGGATTGAAATAGGTTTTATGCTGTTATAAAATATATCAATACTATATGGCAGACCATAAAGAAAATGGTTCATTGGATGAGCAGAATATCGCTGAGAGAAAGAGAGACAAACAAGGAGTTGCAGAGGATAGTGGTAATAGAACCAATGAAATGGTTGGGTTAAATGTTGAAGAAGGATGATGGATAACAGGAATAGAGACAGTAATGAATACTGTGAAGAAAAATTGAGCGAGATGGTTGGGACATGTCTTGAAGAAGAATGAAAGTTACTGGGTGAGAAGAGTAACAGAAAAATGTAGAAGAAAGTAGAGAAAAGAGGAGACCAAAAAAGACATAAGTAAATCTAATGAAAGAGGAAATGAAAGCCAAGGCTTGGTATGTGTGATACAGACAGTAGGGCAACATACAGAAACTTGTCAAGCATCCCGCAAGGCTAACACACAGCTTTAGCAGCAAAAAGAGTATTAAAAGCTATCCGTATGGACCTTTACATTCTGAGTTTAAATCCTGCTAAGGTTAGCTTTGCCTTTCATCCTTACGGGGTCAACAAAAAAAAGTACCAGCAACACACTGGGGTCAATTTAATCAACATTCATTCCCCCTTCCCTTCAAATTGCTGGCCTTGTGCTAAAGGTAGGACCAATACAAGCAATGACAGATCAGAATAAACAAATGTTAAAATATTGATTATGATGATGATGGTGTTTATATAGGGACTTTGGCAAAATAAGAGAGATTATCTTCACACTATGCTAATGGTAAGAAAATAGGAGAGATTATCTTTACACTATGCTAATGGTAGGAAAATTTCAGTTGTTAAACAGCTGACTATGCAAGTGTGGAAAAACATCAGCTCTATAAAAAGATCTGAATGCATAAATTACAGTTGATGTAGATACAGTCATGGCTATATAGTTAGGGAGTTTGTTTCACAACCATATAGAGTTTGGTTCAGTTCCACTGCATGGTATACTGGGTAAGTGTTCTCTACCATAGCCTTTGGTTTACCAATGCCTTGTGAATGAAATTTGGCAGGTAGAAACTGCAGAAGTCCATCATGTGTGTGTGTGTATATATATATATATTGCAGTTTCCATCTACTCCCTATCCTTTACAACATTTTGGTTAATCCAAATCTATGGGAAACATATTTGCCCAAGATGCCACACAATAGGATCAAACTCAGGACCTCATGAATGAGAAGTAAACTTTTTAACCACTTAGCTATGCCTGTGTCCATATATATATATATATATATATATACAATGTCAATGTGTTAATGACAAAGCATGAATGAACTGAAGGAGAAGGTGGGTTGAAGAGGAATCTGAAGTGGTGTGCAGAAGAGAAGACTGTTGGCATGGATATGTGATGTGTATGGATGATGATCATTGGGTGAAGAAGTGCCAAGAAATTCCAGAGGAAGGAAGCCACAGTAGAGAAATACCAAGGAAGACCTTGGCAGCAGTCATGAGAGCGGTTCTCAAATTGTTGGAGCTCATAGTAGAGATGACAAGGGATCACGACAAATTGAGAGATGGTGTGCTGAAAAGGACCTGTCCAACCCATGTTAACATCAAAAAGCAGCCATAAAATAATGATGATGATATATGAGAGAGATAGATAGGGAGAGTAGATGTGGTGGGGTGGAGGCAGTGGTGGTGGAGTTGATGATAACAACAGTGATGGCTGCTGTAGTATAATTAGTATAATGAAAATAAATAGTGATGATAAACATAACAGTGACAACAAAGATGACAACGATGATGTTTATCTCCAAATCAAATGACGACGACGATGATGATGATGTTGACAATGTTGATATGATGGTGGCGACGATGATTATGATGATGATGATGATGGTGATGTTGACAATGTTGATATGATGGTGGCGACGATGATGATGAGGGTGGTGGTGGAGATGATGAAGACGGCGACGATAATAATAACAATGACATTGATGATGTTGACGATATTGTTGACAATGATGATGATGATGATGATGATATCAACAATGGGTTCTGATAAAGAATGAATAATAACACTAATAATAATAACAATAATAATAATGGGGGAAAAGAAAGAGGACATTAATGGAAAAAACATGGCCCGGAAATTTGGAGACTGATTTTTGCTGAGAAGCTCTTACTGAAGGAAACATTATATAATATAGAGTAGCTTGACTAGTGGTTCTGTTAGAGTAGCAGAGTTGGGTGTGGATTGGTGTGTATGTGTGTATGTGTGTGTATGTGTATGTGCGTGTGTTGATGTGTGTGTGTGTATGTATTGATGTGTGTGTATGTATGTATGTATTGATATGTGTGTGTGTGTGAGTGGGTGTATTGGTGTGTGTGTGTATGTATGTATGTATGGATGTATGTGTGTGTGTGTGGATGTATGTGTGTGTATGTATGTGTGTGTGTATGTATGTATTGATGTGTGTGTGTGTATTGATGTGTGTGTGTGTGTGTATGCATTGATGTATGTGTGTGTATGCATTGATGTATGTGTGTGTATGTATTGATGTGTATGTGTGTGTGTGTATGTATTGATGTGTGTGCGTGTGTATGTATGTATGTATTGATGTATGTGTGTGTGTGTGTGTGTATGTATGTACTGATGTATGTGTGTGTGTATGTATGTATTGATGTATGTGTGTGTGTGTGTATATGTATTGATGTGTGTGTGTGTATGTATGCGTTGATGTGTATGATTAGTCGACTAGTTGTTCTGTTAGAGTAGCATAGCTGTGTATGTGTTGATGTGTGTGTATTGATATGTGTGTGTATGTGTATTGATGTGGATGTATGTGTATATTGATGTGTGTGTATGTGTAAATGAGTGGGTGTGTGTATGTGTAAAAGACTGTGTGTGTGTGTATGAGTGTGTGTGTGTGTGTGTGACAGTGGGGGTGCTGACAGTGTGGGGGGTGACAGTGTGTGTGTGACGCTGTATGAGTGTGTGGACGCTGTATATATGAGTGTGTGTGTGACAGTGGGGAGGGGCTGACAGTGTGGGGGGTGAGTGTGTGTGTGTGTGTGTGACAGTGGGGGGATGACATGGAGGGGGGGGGGGGCAGTGTGTGTGTGTGACAGTGGGGGGGGGGGGCTGAATGGAGGGGAGGGGGCAGTGTGTGTGTGTGTGTGTGTGCAGAATATGTTTAACTGTGGCTGTGTGTGGCCAATTTCATATGTATGTGTGTGTGTGTCTCTGTTTGTCTGTGTGTGTGGATTTATGTATGAGAGGATGTAGTTTGTGTGTGGCCAATGGTAATTTTTATGATTTTATTTGTGTGTGTTTGTGTTTGTGTTTGTGTGTGTATGTGTGAGAGAGAGGGTGTGTGTATGTGTGAGAGAGGGTGTGTGTATTTCTGTGTTGTGAATTTGGAATAGAAAACAAGAATTTGCATAGTAGTGTGTTTCTATATAAGTAGAGAGAGAGAAGACGAGGGCGAAATAAAGAGAGTAAGAAGGAATGAAATAAAGAAAGAATTGAAAGAGAGAGAGAGAGAGAGAGAGAGAGAGAGAGAGAGAGAGAGAATAATGCACTATTGTGACAGTATTACTGGAGATTTCAGTAATGTATGTGAATCTGAGGAAATGTGTGTGTGAGAGTATGAATGAATGTAAATGTGAGCTAGTGTGTATATGTATGTATAGATAGATAGATAGATAGAGATATATATTTAGGTTCCGGATTTGTGTCGGGGTTGAGGGGAACCACAATTAAAAAAGGTACTCAATACATTGACAGAGTATAGGCATTTTTTATTTTATATAGAAATTACTTCTACAGGACTGGACTAGAAATGTTTCATTTGTCTGAAATCATCAGGAATATATAAATATATCTATGAATGGAAATATGTATATATATATATATATATATATGAATGGAAATGTGTGTGTGTATATATATATATCATCATTTCATTTTACGTCCGCTTTTCCCTGCTAGCAAGGTTGGGACGGGAACTGATTCTGGCTTGATTTCTACAGCTGGATGCCCTTCCTAACACCAACCTCATTTACAGTGAGTGCTGGGTGCTTTTTTGTCGTGGCACCTGCACGACCACTTTACAGAGGAATGATATGGATCCCAGTCCCTATCATCTCATTTCTACAGCTGAGTAAACTGGAGCAATGTGAAATAAAGTGTCTTGCTCAAGGAAACAACACATCACCCAGTCTGAGAATTGAACTCACAACCTTCCGATTGCAAGGCCAATGCTCTAACCATTAAGCCATGTGCCTCCATATATATATATGAATGGAAATGTGTGTGTGTATATATATATATATATATGAATGGAAATGTGTGTATATATATAAATATATATATATATATATTTATATATATATATATGAATGGAAATGTGTGTATATATATAAATATATATATATATATATTTATATATATATATATGAATGGAAATGTGTGTATATATATAAATATATATATATATATATTTATATATATATATATGAATGGAAATGTGTGTATATATATAAATATATATATATATATATTTATATATATATATATGAATGGAAATGTGTGTATATATATATATATATATATATTTATATATATATATATGAATGGAAATGTGTGTATATATATATATATATATATATATAATTGTTTCTACTTTAGGCACAAGGACAGCAATTACTCAGTACATTACTGGTACTTTATTTTATCGACCCGTAAGGATGAAAGGCAAATATAATGATGATATATAAGTATATGAATGGAAATATGACAGAGCGAGTGTATACATATATATGTGAGAGAAAGATAGATCGATAGATATTGAAACAGCTTGACTGTAGGGCTTACAAGATTTAAATATATATGTGTGTTAGCTAATGTAAACATTCAAGTTATGTATACTATATGTGTATGTTAGTTAACGTAAAGATAATGTATATTATTTCTGTGTTTGTGTGTATTTGCATGTGTGTGTGTGTTAATATAAACACAAGATATGTATATTATTTCTGTGTTTGTGTGTATTTGCATGTGTGTGTGTGTTAATATAAACACAAGATATGTATATTATTTCTGTGTTTGTGTGTATTTGCATGTGTGTGTGTGTTAATATAAACACAAGATATGTATATTATTTCTGTGTTTGTGTGTATTTGCATGTGTGTGTGTGTTAATATAAACACAAGATATGTATATTATTTCTGTGTTTGTGTGTATTTGCATGTGTGTGTGTGTTAATATAAACACAAGATATGTATATTATTTCTGTGTTTGTGTGTATTTGCATGTGTGTGTGTGTTAATATAAACACAAGATATGTATATTATTTCTGTGTGTTTGTAAGTGCGTTAGTTAATATAAATACATTGTTTGTGTGTATGTATGTATATGTGTGTATTTGCCTGTGTGTGTATCAGTTAATATAAACACATAAGCTATGTATATTATTTCTATATGTACCCCGTCCAAACCCATGCAAGCGTGGAACACGACGTTAAACGTTGATGATGATGATGATGATGATATGGCGGTGGATTGGCAGTATCGATCGGTAGAGGGTCGGACGCCATGCTTTGACGCATAGAGTTACGGTCCTTGCCATTCTGAGTTCAAATCCCGCCGTCGGTAGAGAGTCGGACACCATGCTTTGAAGCATAGAGTTACGTCTCTTTATGATCTGAGTTCAAATCCCGCCGAGGTTAACTTTGCCTTTCATCCTTATGGGGTCGATAAAATAAAGTACCAGTAATGCGCTGAGTAATTGCTGGCCTTGTGCCAGAAAGTAGAAACATTTATTTCTATATGTGTATGTGTGTGTTAGTTAATATAAACACATAAGCTATGTATATTATTTCTATATATACTGTAGTGATGGCTGGTTGTATTAGTGTAGCGATGGTAGTAGCTATAATAAACTGTAGTGGTGTTAGCCAGAGGTAGATATGTAAGGTGGTAGTAGCTGTAATGCTGGTTGTTATAGCCATAGAACTGTATTGGTAGCTGTAGTACAGTATTGATTTTATTGTGGTGGTTCTAGTGCTATGGTGGTAGTAGTATAGTGGTGGTGTGGTTGTAGTATCTGTGGTTGAAGTGTTATGGTGGTAGTGGTGGCTTGGTTGTAGTAGTATGGTGGTGGTGGTTGTAGTAGTTTGATAGTAGCTGTGGTTGAAGTGGTATGATGGTGGTGGTGGTGGCATGGTTGTAGTGCTATGGTGGTAGTGGTGGTGGTTGAAGTGGTATGATGGTGGTGGTGGTGGTATGGTTGTAGTGCTATGGTGGTAGTGGTGGTGGTTGTAGTGCTATGGTGGTAACTGTAATGATGTGTGTAATGGCCGTAGTACTGAACTGGTAGTTGTAGTAGTAGGGTATTGATTTTGTTGTGATGGTTCTAGTGGTATGGTGGTAGCTATGGTTGAAGTGGTATCTTTCTGGTTGTAGTAGTGTGGTGGTGGTGGTGGTGGTGGCGATAGTAGTAGTTGTAGTGGTTGTAATGATATGGTGGTGGTCGATGTAATGGTATGGTGGTAGGGTGGTAGTTATAGCCTTGTGGTAGTAGTATGGCAGTGGTGGATGTAATGATATGGTGGCAGTAGATGTAGTGGTGTGGTGGTAGTTGTAGTGGTGTGGTAGTAGTCATAGCAATGTATTGATTTTGTTGTGGTGGTAGTGGTGTGGTGATGGTGGTAGTTGCAGTGCTATGGTGGTAGTTGTAGTGGTGTGGTGGTGGTAGTTGCAGTGTTATGGTGGTAGTTGTAGTGGTGTGGTGGTGGTAGTTGCAGTGCTATGGTGGTGGTTGTAGTGGTGTGGCGGTAGTGGTAGTGGTGTGGTGGTGGTAGTTGTAGTGGTGTTGTGGTGGTAGTTGTAGTGGTGTGGTGGTGGTAGTTGTAGTGTTGGTGGTGGTAGTTGTAGTGTTGGTGGTGGTAGTAGTTGCAGTGCTATGGTGGTGGTTGTGGTGGTGCTGGTAGTTGTAGTGGTGTGCTAGGGGTAGTTGTAGTGGTTGTGGTGGCGATGATGGTGGTGGTAGTTGTAGTGCTTTGGTGGTGGTTGTAGTAATGTGGTGGTGGTAGTGGTAGTGTGGTAGTGGTGGTAGTTGTAGTGATGTGGTGGTGGCAGTTGTAGTGATGTGGTGGTGGCAGTTGTAGTGATGTGGTGGTGGTAGTGGTAGTGGTGTGGTAGTGGTAGTTGTAGTGGTAGTGGTGGTGGTGGTAGTTGTAGTGCTATGGTGGTGGTGGTGGTGGTGGTGGTGGTGGTAGTGGTGTGGTGGTGGTAGTTGTAGTGATGTGGTGGTGGTGGTGGTGGTAGTTGTAGTGGTGTGATGGTGGTGGTTGTTGTAGTGCTATGGTGGTGATTGTAATTATAGTGGTGTAGTGTGGTTGTTGTAGGAGTCTGGTTGTGGTGGTGGTGGTGGTTCTAGTGGTATGGTGGTGGTTGTAGTAGTCTGGTTGTAGTGGTGTGGTGGTGGTGGTGGTGGTTATAGTGGTGTGGTGGTGGTGGTGGTTATAGTGGTGTGGTGGTGGTGGTGGTACTGGTGTGATAATGGTGGTGGTGGTTGTGCTATGGTAGTAGTGATTGTAGAGATGTGGTGGTGGTGGTGGTGGTACAGGTGTGATAATGGTGGTTGTAGTGGTTGTAGTGGTGTGGTGGTTGTGCTATGGTGGTGGTGGTTGTAGTGGTACAGTGATGGTAGGTGTAGTGCTGTGATGGTGGTGGTGTGGTAGTGGTTGTAGTGATGTAATGGTAACTGTAAATGGTATGGTGGCATCTTTAGACTATAGAAGTGTAGTGGTAGTTATCTTCATTGGAGCTACATTTTACCATAGACAAAAGCATAGGACATCTCCCCCACCACCTCCACCATCAGCACCACCACACCATCACCACTTCCACCACCACACCATCACCACTTCCACCACCCCACCATTATCACTACCAACATCATTAAGACTACCACCACCACCCCACCATTACCACCACCACCATCAACAACACCATCACTAACACTCCACCATCACCACTTCCACCACCCCACCATTACCACCACCACCATCACCATCAACAATACCATCACTAACACCCTACCACCATCACCACTTCCACCACCCCCACCATTACCACTACCATCAACAACACCATCACTAACACCCAACCACCTCCACCATCACTAACACTCGACCACCACCACCATCACTACCACCATCAACAACACCATCCCTAATACCCGACCACCACCATCAACAACACCAGTCCACCACCACAATCACCACTATTACCACCACCACCATACCACCACCCTCCACCACCAACAACATTTTCTATAGCATCAAGTGAGCATATAATACCAGAGATGAAGACAAGAAGGAATGGTAGGGTGTAAAGGAGGAAATGGTTCTAATGGAATGACATCAAATAAATTGGATATAGATAAGTATTTGAATGAATTGAATTGCTGGAACTGACTAAACCTATCAAGTTCACTACATGAAGTTTAATTAACTCTTAACGGCCTGTACCGCATCAAACCACATTAATCCTTTAGCATTTACATTACTCTATATATGCTATTGTATTTTTGAGGTAAAGGCTTTATCTTACATAATTATCTCACATAATATTGAATCCACAAGATTTTGATGTTATTTATTTTGAGAACAATACCTTAACGTCAGTATGAGCTGCCAGTTACAGCTGGTTTGAATAGATAGAGATGAGAGAGTTCTGGCTGGATACAGTGGGTTTAAATGCTAAAGGGTTAAGCAAGACATTCTTGAAAACTACAAAACGGCGCTATGTCTGCATCACATTAAAAATTAAAGTCTTTACTTTAATTTAAACTGTAAATTTTTGCAATGATACTATAAACATTTGAATTAACAAATCCATTTTTAAATATTTTCCTAGAAAGTGAAGAGTTAACACTTTAGTTAATTTATTTTTAATGAAATCTTTATCTTTATATATATAAAAGCGAGGATGTGTGTGTGTCTGTGTACAACTTTGGGTACCTAAGGCTTTTACAATTACCAACCAAATGTGATCAAATTTTCTGTGCACGTTGCACAGATCGCTAAGATGGTCACATCACAAAAAATTTTCAAATCGACCCACGTTGAGCAATAAAAAATCGATATCAAAATTATCGGTAGCAAAATTGATGTAAGGGAGATAACCAACTTTATTGACAATCCTTATAAAAAAAAGGGAGATAACCAACTTTATTGACAATCCTTATAAAGAGAGACCTTCGTTTTCAATTTTAAAACAACAATCATTGTCGGACGAAATTTCAGAAATATAAACATCAGATTCATTTGAAGATAAATCACTAATAATATTGTTTGTTTCTTGTTTATTCTTTGTTGCACTTTCAAAGTAAAAAAACACTTGCTGTTTTAACTTGTTTCACTATATTAAGTGTTAATTTTCGCGTTAAGGGCCTAATTTCGCAGCAGTCTCAAATTGACGAGATTTTGATGATGGTGTGTTTATTTTTAGAACAATCGTTATGGGACTTTCCATTCAAACTATTGGGACCTACAACTTTTACATTTTTAAAACTTTCATAAGCCATGTTGATACAAAAAAAATTTGTTGCACTTTCAAAGTTAAAAAAACACTTGTTTTAACTAGTTTCACTATATTAAGTGTTAATTTTCGCGGTAAGGGCCTAATCTCGCAGCAGTCTCGAATTGACGAGATTTTGATGATGGTTTGTTTATTTTTAGAACAATCGTTATGGGACTTTCCATTCAAACTATTGGGACCTACAACTTTTACATTTTTAAAGTAATTTCGTCCACATTTGAGGCAGGCATTATCTATGCTTCCAGCTGTATTCGTACACATCAAACTTTTTTGACAATGAAGGAACATACTGAACAGGATTCTTCCTGGATGTCCACGGATATATAAATCTCTCGATAATGTATGTGATCCACAGGATGCGGACAACTATCCAGTTGAATTTCTAAATTCTTTAAATCCTCCCGGTTTACCTCCTAATACATTGGTTCTGAAAGAGGGAACACCAGTTATTTTGCTGAGAAATATCACTCCTCCAAAACTATGCAATGGTACATGCCTTGTGGTTAAAAAACTGTCTCCACTTAGTATTGACGCTACCATTCTATCCGGATGTGGAAAAGGCGAGGATGTGATAATAACAAAAATTAGCCTGACTACATCAGGCGTGGATACTCGCTTCTCCTTTCGCCGAACCCCATTTCCCCTTCGTGTTGCCTTTGCGATGTCCATAAACAAGTCGCAAGGTCAAACTCTGTCCGTCACTGGAATTCACTTGGATGAACCTTGCTTTTCGCAAGGACAATTCTACGTTGCCTGCTCACGAGTTGGCAGTCAAGATAATCTCTTTGCGTTTGTTCCGAAAAGAAAAACAAAGAATATCGTCTATCCTGAAGTGCTTTAGTGTTAACAAAAAAACTTATTACAGCTCTGCCTTGATTTCACCTTACTCATTACAAAACATACCAATGAATATGTCATGCAGGATATTTTGGATTATAAGTTCAAAATTTAACCATACACAGCAAAGGATACTCTCAAAGAATAGATTTTCTCTTATTCTACTCTCATTGTTTTTTTTTGTTTGTATACAACTCTGCTTTCATTACAACTTTTTGTACTTTAGCAAAACTGCCTGTTTTTTTAAAGATTTGCAACGTGTATTGTCTTTAATCATTTGTATAACTACATCCTGTTCAGTGTTTTCCTTCATTATCAACATAGTTTTATGTGTACAAAGATTGCACTAAATATTCGTTTGCATTAATTATTGAAGACTTCTGCTTATTTTGACAGGTTGGGGACAAATAATGTTCTTCTTTTACTTCCTAGCTGTATATTCTTAGCATAATTTCAAACCCCGAGCAACGCCGGGTAAATTTGCTAGTATACTATATTTGAATAAACACCTAACATTCTGTAATGCTTTAGCAAAACATATCAACAAACAGATTTCTTAATTCAGATGTTTATAGTATTGTTACTAGCAAACAGATCATTGTGAAAATGTGCAGTATTAGAATAAAGACTTTAATATTTAATGTGATGCAGTCATAATGTTATTTTGTACTTTTCAAGAATATCTTGTTAATGTGGTTTCATGTGGTTTGGTAATTTATAGTATCATTAATAGTGGGCAAACCATTGTGAACATTTGCAATATTAGAATAAAAACTTAAATATTTAATGTGATGCAGTCAATGATATTTTGTACTTTTCAAGAATATCTCTTTAATGTGGTTTAGTACATGACATTAAAAATAATTTAATGAAGAATTTGAAGGGATTTACTAAAATTATTAATTATTTAATTATTAAGGCGATACTTGTAATAACTTAATAAAAGGATTTTATATAAAATTATGTTGGAAGATTTTAATTTAAATAGGACCTTGAAAATGGGTGGTTTTGTTTCACGGAACCAGAGGTGGTTTGGGATTGATCAGCATCAAAAGGTTTAAACTACTCAGAGTGCAGGTATAGATGTGTAGTTAGAAGTTCATTTCACAACTACATGGTTTTGAGTTTGATCCTACTGTATGGCACATTGAAGGTATGTGGTCAGGATATGGAACCCACAACCATAAGGTTGTGGGTTCAATTCCTGGACTAGGCAATGCATTGAATTCTTCAGCACAAAGCTTAATTTTCACATTGCTTTTCATGACAGGACTGGGGCCACTATCATTAAAACACTTGAGAAACTTCCTATGATATGCAACCTCCTAGGAGATCAGCTAAACCTACATAAGTGTGAGCTGTAAATTTCATTTTTCTTTTATTTTTATGACACCTTAGGCAATGTTTTCTACCATAACTTCAGGTTGACCAATACCTCATGATTTTGGTGGGATTTGAACTCAGAATGCAGAGAACTGAAATGAATAATACAAAGCATTCTATTTGAACTTCTAATGACTGTTAATTTGCCACCCCCATTTAATAAATAGATATGTATAAAATGAGTCCCAGGGTACTTAGGATCAATATAAATTATTAAAACCCCTTAAAAGCCATGTCCCACTCCTGTTTAAAAACCCTTGAAAACAATGTCCCACTCCTGCTTATAAACCTTTGAAAACAATGTCCCACTCCTGTGAATGAAACCAATAAAAGAATAAAATATAGGAGATGAACAGACTATCGCCATGGGTGTCTCAACTTCTCTTCAATCTAATACCCAATCTTTTTAGACTATTAACCCCTTTTTATTCTCCTTAAACCCTCACCGACCCAGTCATGTACAAAAATATATAAACAAATAAATCAGTAAATAGAATATAAAATAAATAGACAATAATGACAAATTATATATAAGAAACCTGGATATAAACAAATTGTATTTATACCAACACATTTTTTCTATCATGTATATATATACCAGTTGATTGGCAGTAATTGGTAGAGTGTTGAACAACAGGCTTTGTGGCATATAGTTATGGCTCTGAGTTCAAATCCCGCTGAGGTCAGCTTTGCTTTACATCCTTACAGGGTCAATAAAATAAGTACCAGTAGCACACTGGGGTCAATTTAATCAACTTTCTCCAC
>OZ024743.1:222581874-222606874 GCA_964016885.1 Eledone cirrhosa
GTAAAATGATAATGACAGAGAGAGAGAGATATGAGAAAGTTTAAAGAAGATATTGCCTTCCTTATATAACTGGCACATTCCAACTATATAACTATTATATCACAATTATAACTATGAACACTACCACACACACCATTGAGTGGTATCTTCTCTTTCAACTACACACAGTCATCCTTTCACTACTTTCATTAACTATTTATTTCATTCAATTAATTATTCATTCATACATTCTACCATTCTACTACATTAGCTCCCATAGTTGTTTCCTTCTGTTGTTGCCAGTTTTGTCTCACATCCTATATATATATATCTATGAGTAATTTTGTAGAACAATAAAACTATGCATATATCAGATAAGTAGCACTCAACAGTTGGTAGAACTGGAGTATATATAATAAAGAAGAAATTAAAAGATGGTTAAAAAATGGTTAAAATATATGGAACTCTTTTAACCATCTTTTAATTTCTTCTTTATTATCTATATATATATATATATATGCACATACATATATATATATATACACACACATATATACATATAGACACACTCACTTATATACATTTATGTACACAGATACATATATAAACACACACATATATATTTAAACATACATATACACACACACACATATATATATGTATATACACATACACATATATATACACACAAATACATATATATATACACACACACACACACATATATATGCACCTATACACACACATAGTGAGTGAAGAGTTAGAAAACAACTAAAAACTAAAACATTCTAAGAGAATAATAGTAAGAATGAGAGAGAAGGAAAGAGATGGAAAGAGAATGAGAGAAGGAAAAAGAATGAGAGAAGGAAAGAGAATGAGAGAAGGAAAGAGAATGAAAGAGAATGAGAGAGAAGGAAAAAGAATGAGAAGGAAAGAGAATGAGAGAAGGAAAGAGAATGAAAGAGAATGAGAGAGAAGGAAAAAGAATGAGAAGGAAAGAGAATGAAAGAGAATGAGAGAGAATGAAAGAGAATGAGAGAGAAGGAAAGAGAATGAGAGAAGGAAAGAGAATGAAAGAGAATGAGAGAGAATGAAAGAGAATGAGAGAGAAGGAAAAAGAATGAGAGAAGGAAAGAGAATGAGAGAAGGAAAGAGAAGGAAAGAGAATGAGAGAGAATGAAAGAGAATGAGAGAGAAGGAAAAAGAATGAGAGAAGGAAAGAATGAAAGAGAAGGAAAGAGAATGAGAGTAGGAAGGAGAATGAGAGAAGGAAAGAGAATGAGAGAGAATGAGAGAAGGAAAGAGAATGAAAGAGAAGAAAAGAGAATGAGAGAGAATGAGAGAAGGAAAGAGAATGAAAGAGAATGAGAGAAGGAAAGAGAAGGGAAAAGAATGAGAGAAGGAAAGAGAATGAGAGAGAATGAAAGAGAATGGAAGAGAATGAGAGAAGGAAAGAGAATGAGAGAGAATGAAAGAGAATGAGAGAGAAGGAAAAAGAATGAGAGAAGGAAAGAAAATGAAAGAGAATGAGAGAAGGAAAAAGAATGAGAGAAGGAAAGAAAATGAAAGAGAATGAGAGAGAAGGAAAAAGAATGAGAGAAGGAAAGAGAATGAAAGAGAATGAGAGAAGGAAAGAGAAGGGAAAAGAATGAGAGAAGGAAAGAGAATGAGAGAGAATGAAAGAGAATGGAAGAGAATGAGAGAAGGAAAGAGAATGAGAGAGAATGAAAGAGAATGAGAGAGAAGGAAAAAGAATGAGAGAAGGAAAGAAAATGAAAGAGAATGAGAGAGAAGGAAAAAGAATGAGAGAAGGAAAGAGAATGAAAGAGAATGAGAGAGAAGGAAAAAGAATGAGAGAATGAAAGAGAATGAGAGAGAAGGAAAGAGAATGGGAGAAGGAAAGAGAATGAAGGAATGAGAGAGAAGGAAAAAGAATGAGAGAATGAAAGAATGAGAGAGAAAGAAAAAGAATGAGAATGAAAGAGAATGAGAGAGAAGGAAAAAGAATGAGAGAAGGAAAGAGAATGAGAGAAGGAAAGAATGAGAGAGAAGGGAAAAGAATGAGAGAAGGAAAGAGAATGAGAGAAGGAAAGAGAATGAAAGAGAATGAGAGAGAAGGAAAAAGAATGAGAGAAGGAAAGAGAATGAAAGAGAATGAAAGAGAATGAGAGAAAAGGAAAGAGAATGAAAGAGAGAAGGAAAGAGAATGAGAGAGAGAAGGAAAGAGAATGAGAGAGAGAAGGAAAGAGAATGAGAGAGAAGGAAAGAGAATGAGAGCGAGAAGGAAAGAGAATGAGAGAGAAGGAAAGAGAATGAGAGCGAGAAGGAAAAAGAATGAGAGCAAGAAGGAAAAAGAATGAGAGCAAGAAGGAAAGAGAATGAGAGAGAAAGAAAGAGAATGAGAGAGAGGGAAAGAGAATGAGAGAGAGAAGGAAAGAGAATGAGAGAGAAGGGAAAAGAATGAGAGAAGGAAAGAGAATGAAAGAGAATGAAAGAGAATGAGAGAGAAGGAAAAAGAATGAGAGAAGGAAAGAGAATGAAAGAGAATGAGAGAAAAGGAAAGAGAATGAGAGAGAGAAGGAAAGAGAATGAGAGCGAGAAGGAAAGAGAATGAGAGAGAGAAGGAAAGAGAATGAGAGCGAGAAGGAAAAAGAATGAGAGCGAGAAAGAGAATGAGAGAGAAAGAAAGAGAATGAGAGAGAGGGAAAGAGAATGAGAGAGAAAAGGAAAGAGAATGAGAGCGAGAAGGAAAGAGAATGAGAGAGAGGGAAAGAGAATGAGAGAGAGAAGGAAAGAGAATGAGAGCGAGAAGGAAAGAGAATGAGAGAGAGAAGGAAAGAGAATGAGAGCGAGAAGGAAAGAGAATGAGAGAGAGAAGGAAAGAGAATGAGAGAGAGAGGGAAAGAGAATGAGAGCGAGAAGGAAAGAGAATGAGAGAGTAGGAAAGAGAATGAGAGAGAAGGAAAGAGAATGAGAGAGAGAAGGAAAGAGAATGAGAGCGAGAAGGAAAGAGAATGAGAGAGAGAAGGAAATAGAATGAGAGCGAGAAGGAAAGAGAATGAGAGAGTAGGAAAGAGAATGAGAGAGAAGGAAAGAGAATGAGAGAGAGTAGGAAAGAGAATGAGAGAGAGGGAAAGAGAATGAGAGAGAAGGAAAGAGAATGAGAGCGAGAAGGAAAGAGAATGAGAGAGTAGGAAAGAGAATGAGAGAGAGAAGGAAAGAGAATGAGAGAGAGTAGGAAAGAGAATGAGAGAGAGGGAAAGAGAATGAGAGAGTAGGAAAGAGAATGAGAGAGAGTAGGAAAGAGAATGAGAGAGAAAGAAAGAGAATGAGAGAGAGGGAAAGAGAATGAGAGAGAGAAGGAAAGAGAATGAGAGAGAAGGGAAAAGAATGAGAGAGAGAAGGAAAGAGAATGAGAGCGAGAAGGAAAGAGAATGAGAGAGAGAAGGAAAGAGAATGAGAGCGAGAAGGAAAGAGAATGAGAGCGAGAAGGAAAGAGAATGAGAGAGAAGGAAAGAGAATGAGAGAGAGTAGGAAAGAGAGGGAAAGAGAATGAGAGAGTAGGAAAGAGATTGAGAGAGAGTAGGAAAGA
This sequence comes from Eledone cirrhosa, assembly GCA_964016885.1. NCBI lineage: Eukaryota > Metazoa > Mollusca > Cephalopoda > Octopoda > Eledonidae > Eledone > Eledone cirrhosa. The sequence continues at coordinate 222,585,446 of OZ024743.1, forward strand.
GAATGAGAGAGAGGGAAAGAGAATGAGAGAGAGAAGGAAAGAGAATGAGAGAGAGAAGGAAAGAGAATGAGAGAGAGGGAAAGAGAATGAGAGAGAGAAGGAAAGAGAATGAGAGAGAGAAGGAAAGAGAATGAGAGCGAGAAGGAAAGAGAATGAGAGCAAGAAGGAAAGAGAATGAGAGAGAAAGAAAGAGAATGAGAGAAGGAAAGAGAATGAAAAAGAATGAGATAAGGAAAGAGAATGAGAGAGAAGGAAAAACAATGAGAGAAGGAAAGAGAATGAAAGAGAATGAGAGAAAAGGAAAGAGAATGAAAGAGAGAAGGAAAGAGAATGAGAGAGAGAAGGAAAGAGAATGAGAGAGAGAAGGAAAGAGAATGAGAGAGAAGGAAAGAGAATGAGAGCGAGAAAGAAAGAGAATGAGAGAGAAAGAAAGAGAATGAGAGAGAGGGAAAGAGAATGAGAGAGAGAAGGAAAGAGAATGAGAGCGAGAAGGAAAGAGAATGAGAGAGAGGGAAAGAGAATGAGAGAGAGAAGGAAAGAGAATGAGAGCGAGAAGGAAAGAGAATGAGAGAGAGAAGGAGAGAGAGAGAGAAGGAAAGAGAATGAGAGCGAGAAGGAAAGAGAATGAGAGAGAGAGGGAAAGAGAATGAGAGAGAGAGGGAAAGAGAATGAGAGCGAGAAGGAAAGAGAATGAGAGAGTAGGAAAGAGAATGAGAGAGAAGGAAAGAGAATGAGAGAGAGAAGGAAAGAGAATGAGAGAGAGAAGGAAAGAGAATGAGAGCGAGAAGGAAAGAGAATGAGAGAGTAGGAAAGAGAATGAGAGAGAGAAGGAAAGAGAATGAGAGAGAGGGAAAGAGAATGAGAGAGTAGGAAAGAGAATGAGAGAGAGTAGGAAAGAGAATGAGAGAGAAAGAAAGAGAATGAGAGAGAGGGAAAGAGAATGAGAGAGAGAAGGAAAGAGAATGAGAGAGAAGGGAAAAGAATGAGAGAGAGAAGGAAAGAGAATGAGAGCGAGAAGGAAAGAGAATGAGAGAGAGAAGGAAAGAGAATGAGAGAGTAGGAAAGAGAATGAGAGAGAAGGAAAGAGAATGAGAGAGAGAAGGAAAGAGAATGAGAGCGAGAAGGAAAGAGAATGAGAGAGAGAAGGAAAGAGAATGAGAGCAAGAAGGAAAGAGAATGAGAGAGTAGGAAAGAGAATGAGAGAGAGAAGGAAAGAGAATGAGAGAGAAGGAAAGAGAATGAGAGAGAGAGAGAGGGAAAGAGAATGAGAGAGAGAAGGAAAGAGAATGAGAGCGAGAAGGAAAGAGAATGAGAGAGTAGGAAAGAGAATGAGAGAGAGAAGGAAAGAGAATGAGAGAGAGAAGGAAAGAGAATGAGAGCGAGAAGGAAAGAGAATGAGAGAGAGAAGGAAAGAGAATGAGAGCGAGAAGGAAAGAGAATGAGAGAGTAGGAAAGAGAATGAGAGAGAGAAGGAAAGAGAATGAGAGAGAGAAGGAAAGAGAATGAGAGAGAGTAGGAAAGAGAGGGAAAGAGAATGAGAGAGTAGGAAAGAGAATGAGAGACAGTAGGAAAGAGAATGAGAGAGAGAAGGAAAGAGAATGAGAGAGAGAAGGAAAGAGAATGAGAGAGAGGGAAAGAGAATGAGAGAGAGAAGGAAAGAGAATGAGAGAGAGAAGGAAAGAGAATGAGAGCGAGAAGGAAAGAGAATGAGAGCAAGAAGGAAAGAGAAGGAAAGAGAATGAGAGAGAGAGAAGGAAAGAGAATGAGAGAGAGTAGGAAAGAGAATGAGAGAGAGGGAAAGAGAATGAGAGAGTAGGAAAGAGAATGAGAGAGAGAAGGAAAGAGAATGAGAACGAGAAGGAAAGAGAACGAGAGAGAGAAGGAAAGAGAATGAGAGAGGGAAAGAGAATGAGAGAGAGGGAAAGAGAATGAGAGAGTAGGAAAGAGAATGAGAGAGAGAAGGAAAGAGAATGAGAGAGAGGGAAAGAGAATGAGAGAGAGGGAAAGAGAATGAGAGAGAGGGAAAGCCATCCTCAAACTTTATTTAATAGAGGCAGCAAAACGTTAGTCATTTTATACAAAATAACCACATTCTTTTCCTCTATAGTTAAATGAACACACATACACTATTCAAACATACATGAATGGCAAAAGTACACTCACACATACACACACTCACACCCACACTGATTTATTTTACAAGAAAGCTTACCTCTCTCAGCTCATCTCACAAAAAAAATGAAACAAACACCTGTTGACAATAGGTGTTGCACATTATGGTGAATTCAGATTGTACATAACTCTTGCATGCCTTCCTCTTATCCCTGTGTATATGTGAGTTTTCTGTTGTTGTTTTACATAGTTTACAAGTGTCTCATTGGAATGGTTTAAGCTAGAAGGCAAGGCTTACTTGCAATGTTGTATATAGTATTTTCAAATTTTAAATTTACTAGCTTCAACGATTTTGGCTGTGAAAAATTGTCTAAGTTGGGTGCATAAATCCTTGAAGATGGAAAAAATTTATACAGTGTCGCCGGTACTGTATATATTTTTCCATCATCAGAGGCTTATGTGTCCAGCTTAGACTATTTTTCATAGTCAAAATGCTGAAGCTACTAACTTTAAAATTTAAAATTTCCTATCAGCTCAACAATTCTAAAAAAAGATTGTTTACGCATGGTGATTGTTTACGCAAACACACCATGTAATCCAGTACAACCCGCTTCATGGTCGAGTGGTCAACAACCTTGGTCTGGTGAGGATGGTAAATGCAAAAAATAACGGTTGTTAAAAGGGTGAATGAACTCTGAGGAGCCGACAGCCATCCACCCCGATTATGAGTTAAATAGCCTCACCAATCCACAATTTGCCAAGCGTAGTGAGTACAGCTACCCCCATGAAGACATGACTGAAACCAATCAGTGGAGGTCAACTAGGGAGGGCTTTCTCCAACAGGAGTGAGAAGGCTCTGAATTGGATTGGATCAGATAGATATATATATATCACCATCATCATCATTTAACGTCTATCTTCCATGCTAGCATGGGTTAGACGATATATATATGACGTTCAACGATGATGATGATGATGATATATATAAATATATATATATATATATGCAAAAAGTAAACAGAAATAACAAACCTAACTACACAATACAATGAAGAAATATATTAGTTTAACGCTTGATACAGCAGAAAAGAGTCTTAATATTTCGAACACTTGATCACACACACATATATATGCGTGTGTGTGATCAAAATGACAAAAGACCAAGGTTAACAACTTACATTCATTCTTTTCTCTACATCCATTTCAATACAGTTACAATGGTACATGCATACGCAAACATAATAGTGACGTACTCCACTATAATCACATATTATATATGTATATATATATCATCATCATCATTTTACGTCCGCTTTTTCCCTAGTTGCAAGGGTGGGACAGGAACTGATTCTGGCTTGATTTCTACAGCTGGATGCCCTTCGTAACACCAACCTCATTTACAGTGAGTGCTGGATGCTTTTTTGCCGTGGCACCTCCACAACCACTTTGCAGTGGAATGATATGGACCCCAGTCCATATCATCTCATTTCTACAGCTGAGTAAACTGGAGCAATGTGAAATAAAGTGTCTTGCTCAAGGAAACAACACATCACCCGGTCTGAGAATTGAACTCACAACCTTTCGATTGCAAGGCCAATGCTCTAACCACTAAGCCATGTGCCTCCATATATATATAATATGGTGGTTAAGTGACTACTATTACACACACCACACAAGTCTAATAGATTTCATATTTTGCAGGAAAAGAGAGGTGGTTGTGAATACCAAGTCTTTCACTGGTGAAGAACCTATCACTCAACATAGACTGGTGATTGGTGCAATGGAGTAAAGAGCCAGAGATACAAATGCACAAGACAAACTGGAGAAGATATGAAATCTGAAAGATCCCTCAACCTAACACAGGTTTAAAGAAGTATTAGGTGGCACATATATCAAGAAGGAGATGTCACTTTAGAGTTATCTACATAAAAAGCCAAGTTATGAAAGTATCTGATATATAGTACATCAATTAAAAAGAAAATTAACTGAGATGAGATGCAGTCCAGGTTTGTACCAGGATAGGAGACCACTAATGCCCTCCTTTTCCTAGTGAGGCCACTAATGCTCTGCTTTTCCTAATGAGACCACTAAAGACAGAAGAGTTTAGAAAAGAGCAAGCTTTTACACCTACCATTAATTGACCATGAAAAGGTTTTTGGCAGAGTGCTACGCACTACATCAAGTGACCCACTAAGAAATCTAGGTGTAGATGATTGGTTTGGGAGAGCTGTACAAATCATAGATGGAGATATTGCCAGTAAGTTGAGAATTAACAATGGAATCAATGAGGAATTTAACATATAGATAGCTGTCCTTCAGAGCTCTGTTCTGAGCCAACTCCTGTTTAGAGCTCTCTAAGCTAAGAGGTGCTTAAGTCAAGTTGTCTGTGGGAACTTCGGTATGTATATGAACTAGTTCTTATGGCTGTGTCTGTCAAAGAATCATAATCTTCAATTTACATCCACTTTCTATTTTGCCATGGGTTGAATGGGTTGTCATGGTTGGAGATAAGACATACTCATATATTCCATATTTTGGTATGCCTCCTACAGCTGGATGCTCTTCCTAGTGCTAATCCCTTTACAGAGTGTAATGGGAGCATTTTATCATGTGACTAGTACTATTTTATAGAGGGTACTAGGTGCAAAAAATAAGCAAAGAAATTCCAAATATTGAAGCAGAACTTAAAACCAAGAAGTATTAAAATAAGACTAGCACTTTAGTTAACAGGAAAAACAAGACACTACAACCATGCTCAATATGCAGAAAAGGACTAGGTAGAAATTCCATATGCTATACTCAATGTAAACTATGGGTGCATGTAGGATCACAGGTAGGCTGACAGAATAAGTTTATATGTAACATATGTGTTGAAATAGTTAGCTCTAAGAACACATAAAATAAATTCTTCCAATGCTTGTAGGGGCTCCATAGAGGTAGTTGATAGTTTCTGTTGCATAGGTGAACATTAGCAATTTAGAGGCTTCAGAGAAATATTGCCTTTATGAGCAACAAATGATTTTACTAAATGTGTTTAATATATATATATATATATACACACACAGAGACTCTTCAGCCTGTCTGAAAGGTCAGTAGCCCTGCTTCAGTACTGATTTGGTCTATATAGACCTGTTCAACCCTTACTAGCAGGGAAAGTGGATGTTAAATGCTGATGATGATTATGATTTCATATATATATATATATATATATATATATATATATATATATATTAAGTGTGTTAGAAATGACTGATGCTCAAAAGAAAGAGACCTGTTACTATGAGAGGTTGGTGAATGTAGAGAATAAATGGGAGGAAGAGAAACTAACATAACAGAGGGACCAGCTACTGAAATTGAGAGTTATAGGGTCAAAGAAACAATCAAGGAGATGGAGAATAGCAAAGCTGCGGAACTGTCAGAGATAGTTGCGAAGATGCTAAAAGCATGAGAAGTAGGAGTCTAAGTAGTGAATCAGGTAATACAGGACAGAGCCATACCCAATGACTGGTGCAGCAGTACAATCATAAATTGCTACAAGGCCAAAGGTGATGCTCTAGAAAGGAGCAATTACAGAGGAATAAAACTAATGGACCAAGTTATAAAAGTGACAGAAATTTATAGCACAGCTTATTAGTCAAATCCATAAAAGAACTGGAGAATAAGGTCTGATTATAGAAACAGAATTTAGAATCAAAAGGTCTGAAAGTAGATTTAGTCAAACTAAAGTGCTAGTAAGTAGGAAAGAAGATAGGACCCTGATTCCTTTAGGAAAGTGGCCCTGCTCAATATGTAGAAAAGAGGTAGGCATCATTTCTATACGATGTACACAATGTAAATCTTGAACACACAAGAGATGTAGTAGGATATCAGATAGACTAAACAGAAAGGGAAAACTTTATATGTAGAAGATGCACAGGGGTAATTGATGGGAAGAGTTTCAGTAATATAAACCTTTTCCAATCACATGAAGCATCCATAGAAGTGGTTGATAGCTTCTGCTACCTCGGTGACCTAATTAGTAGTGGAGGAGGGTGCTCCAAGCACATAATAGCTAGAATAAGAATAAGGATAGGATGGAAAATGTTTAGAGAGCTACTACCACTGTTGACAATAAAAGGTGTCTATGTACAAAAGGATAGCTATATGATGTCTGTGTGCAAAGTATGATGCTGTATGGTGGTGAAATATGGACGTAGATTGGAGAGAAATTAAGCAACTATGCGTCAATGTAAATGTGAGAGAAAGGTAGAGCTTGGATGAACTGAGGGAGAAACTGGGTCTAAGAGGAATCCGGTGTGATGTGCAAGAGAGAAGACTGTGTTGGCACAGACATGTGATACACATGGATGATTATTGCTAGATCAGGAAGTGCCAGGAAATCACATTGGAAGAAAGCTGCAGTAGAAATAGACCAAGGAAAACCTGGGCTGAGGTAGTGAGAGCTGATCTCAAATCACTGAGACTCACAAAGGAGATGATGAAAGAACACAGTAAATGGAAAGATGCTGTGGTGAAAAGAACCCATCCAACTTGTGTGAACATGGAAAAACGGACATAAAAAAGATGTACATAAATACACGTACATACATACATACATGTATAATATATGTATTTATGTGTCTTGTATGTGTATGTACATGTGTGTGGATGTATGTACAAATGTGTGTATGAATAATTCAAGCCAATATACGGAATGAAAGTCAATACCATAATATTCCCATCAGTCATCACATGTAGTATATGTACACATACTCCCCTTTTATTGAAATGAACCTTATAAATATGTAGATCCCTGCAGCCTGACTAAGCAACAAAACTGTAATGTAAGCTATATATATATCAATACTGGCATGTGTTGAACAGGTCGTTTGGAAATCAACTCAATGCTTAATCAGAGCTATTGTCCTCTCAGACGAGCTACGGGGCCCCCGAATCTCACTTACATACATTCCAACACTTTTCAGAGTGTAGAAATTATTGTTCCCTTGCTAGCAGGAGAAGACGGATGATAAATGATGATGTTGATATATATATATATATATATATATATATATATATATATATATATATATATATATATATGTGTCTACAGTTGTTCACGGTATTCACAGGGTTACGTTCCTAGAGCACCTGTGAAGAGTGAAAAACCGCGAATATTGGACATGGTCCATAGAAATGCTTATAAACGTCAAAACATAACGTAAAATATAGGCCGGCAAATACGGTATATTGTTATTAATAATTTAGCGTTAAAAAGCGTGAAAAATAAATATTGCCTCAAAAAAAGCCATAAAAAAATCGCAGAAGATATTTATGATTTCGCAAATATGGGTGGTTTCCACGAATGATTATTAGTTAGGTTCTAAGAAAAATTCCATGAATAACCAGGACCGTAAATGCCAGGGGTACACTGAGGCTACTCAGAGTTTCATTATTGCTTGCTAATCACAAAACTAAAGGCGATATTACAAGGCACAGTATATATAAGAGGGTCAATTGAAAAGTTCATAGGCTGACTATGAAGGAGTGATGCTAGAGCTGTGAAATCTTGCATGCATTAATTTCAACTTTTATTAATAACTGCATTGTTTCTTCCTAGGGATTATGTTGAAAAATATACCATATTTGGTCATTCCATGAGAGTATCTTTGTCAACGTATGAATTTTTCAGCTGACCCTCGTATATACTTTTATGTCCTTAGTGTGCAGTCCTGAGTGGTAAGAGAGAGTAATCTCGGTAATACAATAATATATATTCTACACTACTTTTAGTATTGAGCTCTTTTTCTTTGTACGGCAATGATGATTTATATATATATATATATATATATATATATATTTCGTTTCTGAATTTGGCAACATGACCCTCCCAAAGTATAACAATATATATATATATATATATATATATATATATATATATATATATACATATATATTTATATATTACCCTTTAACATTATATATCACAATAAAATGCTCCCAGTATATTTTGTAAAATAGTTGGTGTTATGAAGGGCATCTAGCAGTAAAAACAATACTCCCAGTACACCCTGTAAAGTGGTTGGCATTAGAAATGGCAACCAGCCATAGAAACCGTGCTCCCATTACACACTGTTAAGTGGTTGGTTTTAAGGAGGGCATCCAGCCATAGAAACCGTGCTCCCATTACACACTGTAAAGTGGTTGGTTTTAAGGAGGGCATCCAGCCATAGAAACCATGCTCCCATTACACACTGTAAAGTGGTTGGTTTTAAGGAGGGCATCCAGCCATAGAAACCGTGCTCCCATTACACACTGTAAAGTGGTTGGTTTTAAGGAGGGCATCCAGCCATAGAAACCGTGCTCCCATTACACACTGTAAAGTGGTTGGTTTTAAGGAGGGCATCCAGCCATAGAAACCATGCTCCCATTACACACTGTAAAGTGGTTGGTTTTAAGGAGGGCATCCAGCCATAGAAACCATGCTCCCATTACACACTGTAAAGTGGTTGGTTTTAAGGAGGGCATCCAGCCATAGAAACCATGCTCCCATTACACACTGTAAAGTGGTTGGTTTTAAGGAGGGCATCCAGCCATAGAAACCATGCTCCCATTACACACTGTAAAGTGGTTGGTTTTAAGGAGGGCATCCAGCCATAGAAACTATGCTCCCATTACACACTGTAAAGTGGTTGGTTTTAAGGAGGGCATCCAGCCATAGAAACCATGCTCCCATTACACACTGTAAAGTGGTTGGTTTTAAGGAGGGCATCCAGCCATAGAAACCATGCTCCCATTACACACTGTAAAGTGGTTGGTTTTAAGGAGGGCATCCAGCCATAGAAACCATGCTCCCATTACACACTGTAAAGTGGTTGGTTTTAAGGAGGGCATCCAGCCATAGAAACCATGCTCCCATTACACACTGTAAAGTGGTTGGTGTTAGGAAGGACATCCAGCCATAGAAACGAAGCCAAAACAAAGTGTATGAACAGGACCTAGTCACCTGACCAGTCTGGCCTAGCACGCGACAGCCATCTAACCCATGCAAGCATGGAAAATATACATTAGAGAGTGATGATGATGTTGTCCAACCTTTGCTAGCAGGGAAAACGATGGTATATTTTTACACACACACACACACACATATATATATATATTATATTACATTATATACATACACATTTTACATAAATGCATTTACAATGCATGTCATACATAACTACTGTATATATGATGATTTCCTTCGAATGAAACAGTTCTAGTCCTATAGAAGCCATTTCTATATTAAATTTATTGTATACACTCTACTAATGTATTGACTACCTTACTTACGGTGGTTACCCCCGTATATATATATATATATATATATGAGGGGGGGGGGAGTGTGTGAGAGAGAAAGAAAAAGTGTAAGTGTGTATGTGTGAGAAAGAGACAGATTGTGAATGTATGTGAGAAAGAAAAAGAAAGAGTTAGTGCATGTGTGTGTGAGAGAAAGAGAGTGAATAAACGCGTGTGCGTGTGTGTGAGAAAAAGAGAGTATGTGAGTGTGTATGTGTAAGAAAGAGTGAGTGAGTGCGTGTATGCGTACAAAGATGTAAGAAAAGAATGTTGGTTCCATTGTCATAGGAGGAAAGATAATTTCAGCTTGCAGCTTCTTGTGCAGCTATGTCCAAGTTTTGGTCATAGTGGTGGTTGTGGTAGTAGTTGGTGGTCAGAATAAATAATACCAGGATCGTGTAAACTTTAAGACAAAGTATTTAGGGGAGGGGTTCTTCATAGTTCATTATAATTATATATAGAGAGATATAAAGAAAAAACCGATGTGTGTATACGAGAATAAATTGGAATATCTCAAACTTAAACAAAAGCTTTTGTATGCTTACTTATCAAAAGTGGAAGTATACAATAAAATCTCAAAGAGTAGAGAGAAGCATATAGGTTGTATTTGCCAGCCACGGACAACTTATATATGAGGGTCGGGTGAAAATTTCATAGGCTGGCTATGAAGGATTGATGCTAGAGCTCTGAAATCTTGCATGGATTAGTTTCAAATCTTCTTATTAATAACTGCATTGTTTCTTTCTAGGGATTGTGAAAAATAAACCTCATTTGGTCATTCCATGAGAGTATCTTCGTCATCCTATGAACTTTTCAGCCGCCCTCGTATTTGTTTACGATTAGTAGCTATGAGCGTGATTTCTTGACTAAGAATTTGCATTGATAAATTATTAATCCACATATAGCTATACACAAATTGACGCATGAATGCATATATATCATTGATACATGGCCAGATAAATAGATTATACCTTGATGTAGATTATTTTCAAGTGATTATTCTATGTTAGTACCTCCATCAAAAAAACTTGTTTTATATATATATATAAATGAAAATAGAGAATATATATATATATATTACACCTTGGTGTATAGTTATTCTTTCGTACCTATGTCAAAAGCTTTTATGTATACATACATACATCTCACTCACACACGCTCTGTATATATAAATACTCACACACACACACACACGCTCTGTATATATAAATACTCACACACACACACACTCTGTATATATAAATACTCACACACACACACACACACACACACACACACACACACACACACACACACACACACGCTCTGTATATATAAATACTCACACACACACACACACACATATATATATATATATATATATAATGTCAGGGTAAAGACAGAGGGAGGGGGTGAAATAATAAGGACAGTAGTGGAAGATAAAGGTATTGTAGTCGGGTTTTTTAGATTATTTGTTTTCAATTTAACACAATAGGTGTGATTGTCATTGATGAGATTATTGGCAGTGATGATAAAAACGACGATTAAAATGATTACGATGAAAGCAGTAGTTGTGATGGTGGTGATGAAGATGAAGATAGCGTGGTAAGTTGAGGGTCGTAACGAAACCAGTAATGTTAAGGTTGATGATGATGAAGTAGTAGTAGTACTGGTGGTGGTAGTGATGATGAATAAGGAGGCATGCTAGCTCGGACGAACGTAAAGACTAGCGAATGGCGAACCATAAATGAATTGTATTGCTTAGAAATAAAATGTATTGGACACAAGGAAAAGCTGGTCGATGCGTGTGTGTTCGTATTAGTAGAAATAAATGTACATTGTGTATATATGTGTGTGTATTTATAAATATATATATATTTATATATTGTATGGCGTATACCTTCTTAGGTATTCCAAGTTTCGCGAAGCAAATTGATTGATTTAATTCATTCATCAGCCTCCAACCATACATTCAGGCAATATAAATATATATATATATATATATATACACGCACACACATATATATATATATATATATATATATATATATGTGTGTAAATATATATATGCGTACAAACGTAAGAAAAGAGCAATCAACACAATGTAGATGTTGAGGGTATTTACATTAACAGTGACTTAATTATGCATTACTCGCAGGTTTCATAGACAAACACGTCAAACACGTTCAGATGCCTTTATATGTGTATATGTGTATGTGTGTGGATAGATAGATAGCTAAACACAGATACGATGTTACTAAATTGAGACTACTAAGACCCTCATGGTGTTCTCTTGGTATGAGTTATTCAATATTCAACTTAGTATTCCATACTTTAAAGAAAGTAGAGTGTAAATATTAAGACATAGACCCAAACCCTAACCGTTTACAATAAAGCTTAACCGTAGTACCTATGTCTTATAATAATGGTTTCTTTATTAGCCACACAATAATATACATATAGATAAAAAAAAAATTATTATTATTATTTATTTTAATTTTTTATAATAATAAATAATAATTGTTTCTACTTTAGGCACAAGGCCAGCAATCACTCAGTACATTACTGGTACTTTATTTTATCGACCCCATAAGGATGAAAGGCAAAGCTAACCTCGGCGGGATTTGAACTCAGGCTGTAAAGGGAATAATGAATAGAAACGAGGTATCAAAATAGCATCATTATGTTAAAGATACATAGCAATAGATTTTATAATATATATATATATATATATGGTTTATAATTAGACAGGAGCTTGTGTGTGTGTATGTATGTATATATTATTACCTACCTTGAACAGTGTGTCCTATGAGTGACAGGCACAATACACATGGTAACAAGAGCCAGTAACGGTATTTCCACATGGCATCAGTGGATGTCGGGTGGCCTCAGCTGCCAACTGCAGCTTTTTTTAGCCACGGTTGGGGGAGCTGACACACCACAACGACACACCACACCAAGAGAGAGAGAGTGTGATAGAACAACGATCAACAAACACAGACAGACTGACTGACTGGTGGTTACGTTGGAAATCCTAAATCGAAGCGCGTCGAGTTTGAGTGTTGTCGAGTATGATGAGTGCTGTTGAGTTTAGTGTGAGTGTTGCCGAGTTGGGTGTATGTATGTGATGAATACTCATGTGTGTGTGTGTATATGTTTATCAGATGAATATTCGTATATGGACGAGTGTGTATGCGATAAATACTCATGTGTGTACGTATACTATGAACACTGGTGTATGCGATGAATACTGTGCATATATGAGTGTATAAGATTGACTAGAGGGAAGCTAAATACAACATGAAGGAGGAAAGAAGACTACAACGAGGGCGGTGGGGGTGAGAGTAGCAGTGGGAGGAGTAGGAAGAGCAAAGGAAAGAGTTGAGGACATGTTGTGGGAGGAAAGAAACGGCGAGATGGAAAGATAGAGAAGATGTTGAATATATATATGCACATATATTCAATGATGGTATTTCGATATATATTTATATATATCAAAATACCATCACCATCATCTATAGAAGTAGAAGGAGTATGTTTATTATGAGGAGCAGCTTAGCTTGAATCAAAGTAGGAATAGGAGAGGAACAGAATACATGAAGAACAAGACTAGCAGTAAGAGAGTGCGATAAAAATGGTAGACTGAGAGATTTTCTAGCCAGCTAGTCAGACTAGCACTGCTAGTAGTAATCACAATATTATTTATTATTATTATAGAGTTACGGCACTTTACGTTCTGAGTTCAAATCCCGCCGAGGTTAACTTTGCCTTTCATCCTTACGGGGTCGATAAAATAAAGTACCAGTAACACACTGAGATCGATTTAATCGACTTTTCCCTCTCCCCAAATTGAGGCCTTTTTTCTATATAAGAAACTGTTACGGCCCTTGCCATTCTGAGTTCAAATCCTGCCGAGGTTAACTTTGCCTTTCATCTTTACGGGGTCGATAAAATAAAGTACCAGTAATGCACTGGGTAATTGCTGGCCTTGTGCCAAAAAGTAGAAACAATTATTATTTTGCCTTTCGTCCTTACGGGGTCGATAAAATAAAGTACCAGTAATACATTGCGAAAATTGCTGGCCTTGTGCCAAAAGTAGAAACAATTATTATAGAATTACGGCACTTTACGTTCTGATTTCAAATCCTGCCTAGGTTAGCTTTGCCTTTCGTCCTTTGGGGTCGATAAAATAGAGTACCAGTAATACACACTGGGATCGATTTAATCGACTTTCCCTTCACAAAAAATTGCTGGCCTTGTGCCTATTGTAGAAATCATTAATATTATTATACTTGTGGGGTCGATAAAATAAAGTACCAGTAACGCACTGGGGTCGATATAATCGACTTTCCGCTTCCCTTCAAATTGCTGGCCTTGTGACTAAATCAGAAACCATTATTATTATTATACTTATAGATTTTATTCCATGTCTATGTAAATGACCCCTCCCCTACTGTCCCCTGTTCTTTGTATTGTCCCCTTTTTGTCGGCTCTTGCGGTAAATAAAAATAAATAATTATTATTATTGGTAGAATCGCTAGAAGCATCGGACGCTCTGCTTAGCGGCATAGAGTTACTGCCCTTCACGTTCTGAGTTAAATTTCCGCCGAGGTTAGCTTTGCCTTTCATCCTTACGGGGTCGATAAAATTAAGTACCAGTAATGCAGTGGGGTCGATTTAATCCCCTCCCCTCCAAATTGCTGGCCTTGTGCCTAAATCAGAAACCATTATTAGTTCAAATTCCGCCAAGATTAGCTTTGCCTTTCATCCTTACGGGGTCGATTAATAAAGTACCAGTAATGTACTGAGGTCGAATTAATCGACGTTCCCATCCTCCAAAAGTGTTGGCCTTGTGCCTAAATCAGAAACCATTAGCAGTAGCAGAAGTAGTAGCAGCAGCAGCAGCAGTAGCAGCAGCAGCAGCAGCAGTAGTAGTAGTAGTAGTAGTAGTAGTAGTAGTAGTAGTAGCGCCAGCAGCAGCAGTAGTAGTAATAGTAGTACGATGGATGTCAGAGTCGGTAGGCAGAATTGGAATTTTGGTATATAGTTCGGGTCTGAGTTCAAATTCATCTCTAGTTGATTGTCCTTTCATCTTTACAGAGATCGATAAATACTAGTGAAGTACTCAGGAATCATATCGAATATCCGCGCCTCGTACCTCCCCCCCTCCACATATAATATTGTGCCATGGCGCCTAGATCAGATATCAGCATTGGAACTGGTAAATCGGCGAATTATATGAGGGTCGGCTGAAATGTTCATAGACTGACTATGAAAGATTGATGCTAGAGCTGTGAAATCTTACATGCATTCATTTCAACTCTTCTTATTAATAACTGCATTGTTTCTTTCCAGGAACTATGTTGAAAAATAAACCTCATTTTGGTCATTCCATGAGAGTATCATGATCAGCCTATGAAGGAGTGATGTTAGAGCTGAGAAATCTTGCATGCATTAATTTCAACTCTTCTTATTAATAACAGCATTGTTTCTTTCCAGGAACTATGTTGAAAAACAAACCTCATTTTGAGCAGTCCATGAGAGTATCTTGGTCATCCTATGAACTTTTCAGCCGACCATTGTATGCTTGTGATATTTAGCTAAGTCCTACCCTATATCTTTTGAGTTCAAATTTCGCCAGTGTCAAATTTACTTTTTACCCTCCATAGAGTCTCTCATTCTGTTCTACCACCACCAGATTTTCTGTCTTGTGTCTGTATCAGAAAGTATTTGGCAGTATCGGTAGAACTTCGGACAACATGCTTTGCAGCCTATAGTTACGGCCCTTTACGTTCTGTGTTCAAATCCCGCCGTGATTAGTTTTGCCTTTCATACTAATTTTGGGGGGAATGGCCTTGTGCCTAAAGCAGAAACCATTATTAAATTGTTAGATAAGATACGAGGTTTGGCTAAAAAGATCATAGGCTGACCAAGATACTCTCATGGAATGACCAAGAAAGAAACATTGTCCCTAGAAAGAAACAATTCAGTTATTAATAAGAAGAGTTGAGATTAATGTATGCAAGATTTCATAGCTCTAGCATCATTCCTTCACAATCAATCAGTCTATGGAATCTTTAGCCGACCCTTTTAAATGGACCTTCGTCGGTTTCAATGATGAGTGTTCCAGTTATTCGGTCAACGAAATGGCTGGCCTACTTGTTAAATTAACGTACAGGTAGTTGGGTATTCCACGTATACGTATTATTCAGGTAAATTCAGTGAGGCCCAATGTGTAATATGACAGATCCTTTGAATTACAGACATAGTCCATCCGTCGGATTTCCAAGCGGCTCCTGTCAACCCAGATTCATATAGGTATACTCAGGGAGATTCAGTGTGACCAGAGGCATAACTAGGGAAAATAGCGTCTATGGCAAGAAATGAAATTGCACCCCTGCCCAGCACTGTATTTTTACCTATGTGTCTAATAATTTATATAAATGGTTTAATGATCCAGCCACCATAATGTTCTCACCCATGATAATCAGAGACAGATCATACGTCTGAAGGAATTTCTTTTTTCACTCACCGATGAGGCTTATTTGACTTTAATATAACGTGCTCCTGGTCCAAGTGGCGCCCCCTTCATGTGGTACCCATGGCACGGCTAAAAAAATTTTACGATGTATTTTTCAAATGTTTTTCAAATGTCAAACGTTCAAAAGGGCCCCATAACTTAACTAGCACAGGACTTTATTTGTCCTAAATTCTTCATGATTGTAATGCCAATTTTTTTACCACGGCCATGCTACAGTGTTAACACGCCGGATGTCTTTGATTTATTTAGTCCACTCCTTTTATGTTCTCAGTTCAAATCCCGCCTATGTCAAATTTACCTTCATAATCCCAGGGTCTATTAAAACCAAGTTTACCAGTCGAGTACTGAAGATTGACTTAATTCACTGCTTTCTCTCTCTCTCTCTCTCGCCAAATTGTGGCCGTATATCTGTAGTAGTAGTAGTAGTAGTAGTAGTAGTAGTAGTAGTAGTATCAGCAACAGCAACAGTAGTAGTACCAGCAGCAGCAGTAGTAGTAGCAGCAGTAGTGGTGGTGGTAGCTGCAGCAGCTACAAAGGTACTACATATATATATACACCTCTATTATACATACATAGCAGTAGTAGCAACAATACATATACACCTGTATTATACATACATAGCAGTAATAGCAACAGTACATATACACTTCTATTATACATACATAGCAGTAGTAGCAACAGTACATATACACCTCTATTATACATACATAGTAGTAGCTGCTACAAGGGTACTATTACATATACACCTCTATTATACATACATAGCAGTAGTAGCAGTTACAGGGGTACTATTACATATACACCTCTATTATACATACATAGTAGTAGTAGCAGCTACAAGGGTACTATTACATATACACCTCTATTATACATACATAGTAGTAGTAGCAGCTACAAGGGTACTATTACATATACACCTCTATTATACATACATAGTAGTAGTAGCAGCTACAAGAGTACTATTACATATACACCTCTATTATACATACATAGTAGTAGCAGCTACAAGAGTACTATTACATATACACCTCTATTATACATACATAGTAGTAGTAGCAACAGTACATATACAGCTCTATTATACATACATAGTAGTAGCAGCTACAAGGGTACTATTACATATACACCTCTATTATACATACATAGTAGTAGCAGCTACAAGAGTACTATTACATATACACCTCTATTATACATACATAGTAGTAGTAGCAGCTACAGGGGTACTATTACATATACACCTCTATTATACATACATAGTAGTAGTAGCTACAAGGGTACTATTACATATACACCTCTATTATACATACATAGTAGTAGTAGCAGCTACAGGGGTACTATTACATATACACCTCTATTATACATACATAGCAGTAGTAGCAGCTACAGGGGTACTATTACATATACAGCTCTATTATACATACATAGTAGTAGCAGCTACAAGAGTACTATTACATATACACCTCTATTATACATACATAGTAGTAGCAGCTACAAGGGTACTATTACATATACACCTCTATTGTACATACATAGCAGTAGTAGCAACTACAGGGGTACTATTACATATACACCTCTATTATACATACATAGTAGTAGTAGCTACAAGGGTACTATTACATATACACCTCTATTATACATACATAGTAGTAGTAGCAGCTACAAGGGTACTATTACATATACACCTCTATTATACATACATAGCAGTAGTAGCAGCTACAGGGGTACTATTACATATACACCTCTATTATACATACATAGTAGTAGTAGCTACAAGGGTACTATTACATATACACCTCTATTATACATACATAGCAGTAGTAGCAGCTACAAGGGTACTATTACATATACACCTCTATTATACATACATAGTAGTAGCAGCTACAAGGGTACTACTACATATACACCTCTATTATACATACATAGCAGTAGCAGCTACAAGGGTACTATTACATATACACCTCTATTATACATACATAGTAGTAGTAGCAGCTACAAGGGTACTATTACATATACACCTCTATTATACATACATAGCAGTAGCAGCTACAAGGGTACTATTACATATACACCTCTATTATACATACATAGTAGTAGCAGCTACAAGGGTACTATTACATATACACCTCTATTATACATACATAGCAGTAGTAGCCGCTACAGGGGTACTATTACATATGCACCTCTATTATACATACATAGTAGTAGTAGCTACAAGGGTACTATTACATATACACCTCTATTATACATACATAGTAGTAGTAGCTACAAGGGTACTATTACATATACACCTCTATTATACATACATAGTAGTAGCAGCTACAAGAGTACTATTACATATACACCTCTATTATACATACATAGTAGTAGTAGCAGCTACAAGGGTACTATTACATATACACCTCTATTATACATACATAGTAGTAGTAGCAGCTACAAGGGTACTATTACATATACACCTCTATTATACATACATAGTAGTAGTAGCAGCTACAAGGGTACTATTACATATACACCTCTATTATACATACATAGTAGTAGTAGCAGCTACAGGGGTACTATTACATATACACCTCTGTTATACATACATAGCAGTAGCAGCTACAAGGGTACTATTACATATACACCTCTATTATACATACATAGTAGTAGTAGCTACAAGGGTACTATTACATATACACCTCTATTATACATACATAGCAGTAGCAGCTACAAGAGTACTATTACATATACACCTCTATTATACATACATAGTAGTAGTAGCAGCTACAAGGGTACTATTACATATACACCTCTATTATACATACATAGTAGTAGCAGCTACAAGGGTACTATTACATATACACCTCTATTATACATACATAGTAGTAGTAGCTACAAGGGTACTATTACATATACACCTCTATTATACATACATAGTAGTAGTAGCAGCTACAAGGGTACTATTACATATACACCTCTATTATACATACATAGCAGTAGTAGCAGCTACAAGGGTACTATTACATATACACCTCTATTATACATACATAGTAGTAGCAGCTACAGGGGTACTATTACATATACACCTCTATTATACATACATAGTAGTAGTAGCTACAAGGGTACTATTACATATACACCTCTATTATACATACATAGTAGTAGTAGCAGCTACAAGGGTACTATTACATATACACCTCTATTATACATACATAGCAGTAGTAGCAGCTACAAGGGTACTATTACATATACACCTCTATTATACATACATAGTAGTAGTAGCTACAAGGGTACTATTACATATACACCTCTATTATACATACATAGCAGTAGCAGCTACAAGAGTACTATTACATATACACCTCTATTATACATACATAGTAGTAGCAGCTACAAGGGTACTATTACATATACACCTCTATTATACATACATAGCAGTAGCAGCTACAAGAGTACTATTACATATACACCTCTATTATACATACATACATAGTAGTAGTAGCAGCTACAGGGGTACTATTACATATACACCTCTATTATACATACATAGTAGTAGTAGCAGCTACAAGAGTACTATTACATATACACCTCTATTATACATACATAGTAGTAGTAGCAGCTACAGGGGTACTATTACATATACACCTCTATTATACATACATAGTAGTAGTAGCAGCTACAAGGGTACTATTACATATAGACCTCTATTATACATACATAGTAGTAGTAGCTACAAGGGTACTATTACATATACACCTCTATTATACATACATAGTAGTAGCAGCTACGAGGGTACTATTACATATACACCTCTATTATACATACATAGCAGTAGCAGCTACAAGGGTACTATTACATATACACCTCTATTATACATACATAGTAGTAGCTACAAGGGTACTATTACATATACACCTCTATTATACATACATAGTAGCAGCTACAAGGGTACTATTACATATACACCTCTATTATACATACATAGCAGTAGCAGCTACAAGGGTACTATTACATATACACCTCTATTATACATACATAGTAGTAGTAGCAGCTACAAGAGTACTATTACATATACACCTCTATTATACATACATAGTAGTAGTAGCCACAAGGGTACTATTACATATACACCTCTATTATACATACATAGTAGTAGTAGCAGCTACAAGGGTACTATTACATATACACCTCTATTATACATACATAGTAGTAGTAGCTACAAGGGTACTATTACATATACACCTCTATTATACATACATAGTAGTAGCAGCTACAAGGGTACTATTACATATACACCTCTATTATACATACATAGTAGTAGCAGCTACAAGAGTACTATTACATATACACCTCTATTATACATACATAGTAGTAGTAGCAGCTACAAGAGTACTATTACATATACACCTCTATTATACATACATAGTAGTAGTAGCAGCTACAAGAGTACTATTACATATACACCTCTATTATACATACATAGTAGTAGCAGCTACAAGGGTACTATTACATATACACCTCTATTATACATACATAGTAGTAGTAGCAGCTACAAGAGTACTATTACATATACACCTCTATTATACATACATAGTAGTAGTAGCAGCTACAAGAGTACTATTACATATACACCTCTATTATACATACATAGTAGTAGCAGCTACAAGGGTACTATTACATATACACCTCTATTATACATACATAGTAGTAGTAGCAGCTACAAGAGTACTACTACATATACACCTCTATTATACATACATAGTAGTAGTAGCAGCTACAAGAGTACTATTACATATACACCTCTATTATACATACATAGTAGTAGCAGCTACAAGGGTACTATTACATATACACCTCTATTATACATACATAGTAGTAGTAGCAGCTACAAGAGTACTATTACATATACACCTCTATTATACATACATAGTAGTAGCAGCTACAAGGGTACTATTACATATACACCTCTATTATACATACATAGTAGTAGCAGCTACAAGGGTACTATTACATATACACCTCTATTATACATACATAGTAGTAGCAGCTACAAGGGTACTATTACATATACACCTCTATTATACATACATAGTAGTAGCAGCTACAAGGGTACTATTACATATACACCTCTATTATACATACATAGCAGTAGTAGCAACTACAGGGGTACTATTACATATACACCTCTATTATACATACATAGTAGTAGCACCTACAAGGGTACTATTACATATACACCTCTATTATACATACATAGTAGTAGCAGCTACAAGGGTACTATTACATATACACCTCTATTATACATACATAGTAGTAGCAGCTACAAGGGTACTATTACATATACACCTCTATTATACATACATAGTAGTAGCAGCTACAAGAGTACTATTACATATACACCTCTATTATACATACATAGTAGTAGTAGCAGCTACAAGAGTACTATTACATATACACCTCTATTATACATACATAGTAGTAGCAGCTACAAGGGTACT
>OZ024743.1:222611874-222614374 GCA_964016885.1 Eledone cirrhosa
AAAGGGCCGTAACTCTTTGCTGCAAAGCATGGCGTCCGACCCTCTACTGATATTGCCAATCCGCGGAGTGGAGTCGTATGGTTGTGTGTGTGTGATGTAATTAGATGAAGCTGTATAAAATGTTGTTTTGTAGTTGTGTGGAGGGTGGTGATGGTGGTTGTATGATGTGACACCATGTTGATATAGTATGGTGGGGCTGGTGTCATATATGGCGTGTCTTGGACATTTTGAACCTGGTGGATCTCATCCCTTCTCCAGGTCTGAACACAGCCAATTTCTTCCAGAGAAGAGTGGTAGAGTAAGGAAGTGAGAAAGAGATATAGAGAAATAATTTCCCCTGTACTTGACTGCTGTATATTTTATTGACCTTAAAGTATGAAAGTCAAAATTGACTGCGACAGGATTTTGACCTCATCGTGCAGAGATCTGGAATAGTTACCACAAAATATTTTATCCTACGTTCTAACGCCTCTACCATATCGCTGCCTTCTTTATGATGATATGCATGCTTGATCCCGTAATTCTTGATGGGGTTGTAGGGTCACCGTAATGACATATCTAGGGCATTTTAAGCCTGATAGAGCCCATTCTTCTCCAGGTCTGAATAAAGCAGAATATGGAGGTAAGAAATAGATACAGAGGAAGAATCGACCCCAGTAAAAAAACTGGTACTTTTTTTATCGACCTCAAAAAGAATGAATACAAAGTTGACCTCGGCTAGATTTGAACTCTGAGAATAGAGAGCCGGAATAAGTACCACTAAGGATTCTGATGTTCTAACAACTCTGCCAAATCGCCGCCTCCTTTATGGTGATATAATGAGATGAAAATATCTATCTTGAATGACTTTATAAATTACTCGATTATGCATGATACAGATCTGTGAACTTCAAAAAACCCAAACAGGGAGTACCATGAAAAAAAGTGCCCCAAAACGGGGAGAAATGGGGTAAAAAGGGGAGATTTTACATAATGAAAGCTATACCCATTTTCACAAGAGAAGACATCTCTCACCCACCCCAAAGTTGACAGGTCTGATGTTATGTATCTATTTTCTGCCGTTCATATAAACACAGCATGGTTAAGAAGTTCACTTTACTGTTATTAAGTCCCTGATTCGATCCCACTGCGTAGTATCTAAGACAGACAATTGTCATTTACCATAACCTCGTGAGAAACTGATAGGAAACCTGTCGGTTGGACTGTGCTTCTGTAATTCAAAGGGTTAGCCTTATCGCACACCGTATCACGATGAATTTCCATGAGAATTACCTCAAGGCTATACGTGTGTACAGAATATTTAGACACTTTCACGGTAATTTCATGATCAGACTGTTCCATTAATGATTGATCGAACAACTAGAACAATCATCGTCAAAATCGACGAAAGTCCATTCAAACTCGTTCATATGCAGGGTGGCGCAAAAGTAGCGCACCAGTAAAAAAAAACACATTGTTATATCTTATGTTATCTTTGCAAGTAAATGTAATGAAAGATGGTGCGTTACTTTTGCCCCACACTGTATATTATACTGCGTTGAATTTCTGAACAAAAGAAATTGATGTGGGGAGAGGGTGTTCTTGGCAAAATAAATATTTCTATAAACGTAATTAAATAGTGTTATAGTATTAAGAAACGCCTGCTTTTTTGTGTGTGTGATTCTTTATACCATTTATTTTACTCTACGTTAAACGCTTATTATAATAAAGTAATTTTTTAAAAGCTATATTCATAGCCTTGATTCATGCTTTATTTTTTCATTCGCCTTCGCCCACAAAACATAAAAAACATTTCCAACCCGACCCGCCCCACAAATATTTGCTGACCCTTCAACTAAACGAATCTGATGATAAAGTGAAATTGATTGATTATCTTTGTTTCAGCATCGTATTTTAGAAGTCGATATTTTAATGAATATTGTCAAGTTCTCACTGTCACAATTGTAATTATTAATATATGTGTGTGTGTGTGTGTGTGTGTGTGTGTGTGTGTGTGTGTGTGTGTGTGTGTGTGTGTGTGTGTGTGTGTGTGTGTGTGTGTGTGTGTGTGTGTGTGTGTGTGTGTGTGTACAGTTGCGGACTGGTCGGGTTGCCAGGTTGCCCAATGGCAAGTGGAGCCCAGTAGCATCGCAGGGTCCGTTGTAGTATTTTAGGGGCCAATGCTTTGCTTTCAAAAAATACCTGAAATCTAGGAGAAAAATTAGCATTTTTTTTAAATAAATAAAACAATTAAGCAAAGCATTGGGCCAACCAAAATATACGATAGTGCAAATAGCTGGAATCAGTGGTTGTACATTCTACTAAATCTAAAGTTTAGTGTATTCATTCATGCATACACACAAGCATATATATGTGTGTGTGTGTGTGTGTAATTACACACGTACTATTAATATTTGGTATCAATGGGTTAAAGACATCTGTTAAATCAATTAGTGGTGAAGATGGTGTATATATATAGAGAGAGAGAGAGATATAGATAGATACACACACACACACACAC
>OZ024743.1:222619374-222626874 GCA_964016885.1 Eledone cirrhosa
TTTTGTCTTCGCAGCAAAGCGCCTGATGTTAAATATGCTGCCTGAGGTTCGATATCGGATGTAAACACCATGCTCGCAATTCCTGAATGCAACACAGAAAACCATTGCAAAGTATATGGCAAACAGGGTCGGTGCTGGAATATCCCCCTGTTTCACTCCATTTTTTACTGAGATAGGCTCCGACATGTTACCTCCGACATTAACCCAAGCCTTCATGTCGTCATGGAAAGACCTAACTAAAGCAAGGAACTTATCAGGGCAACCAAGTTTCTGGAGAACCTTCCATAATGCATCTCTGTTGACAGTATCGAAAGCCTTTGTCAGATCGACAAAAACCTGATACAGATCCAAGCCCTGTTCAATGCACTTCTCCTGGAGCTGTCTAGCTGAGAAGATCATATCAGTAGTGCCGCGTCCAACACGAAAACCAGATTGACTTTCAGGAAGGACACAATCTGCAATGTGTGTCAGCAGACGGTCCAGAAGCACCCTACATAAAACTTTCCCCACGACAGAAAGCAATGATATACCTCTGTAGTTCCCACAATCATTCCTGTTACCCTTTCCCTTGTACAAGACCACCATTACTGCATCTCTCCAGTCCTCAGGCACGGATTCATTAGCCCATATCCTTCCAAACAGAGAGTGAAGATGTTGCAGGAGTCTCTCACCACCATATTGTAGGAGCTCAGCATGTATGCCATCCATACCTGGAGATCTTCCACTGTTCAGCTTCGAAATAGCCACTGCAACCTCCACAAGTGTCGGAGGCTCTGCGAGAGCTACTTTCACAGGACTTTCCGGAATGAGATTGAGGAAATCTTCACTGACGACAGACGGCTGATTCAAAAGATCATCAAAGTGCTCCCGCCACCTTCGTAGAATTCCCTGTGAGTCACGAAGAAGTTCTCTGCCATCCTTGCTGCGAATCGGTGTCACCAGAGAAGAAGACGGTCCATAAACCTCACGCAAGAGACTGTACAACAGCTTTGTGTTATTGCAATCAGACGCAGTTTGTATCTCACCAGCCTTCTCACTCCACCACTGATCCTTCATCTGAGAAAGACTCCGCCTAACACGTGATTTCACATCCCTGAGCTCCTCATGCAACGTATTCCTCTCCTGTGGTTTTGCCGTCAAGTAGCGTGACAGAGCGCGCCTCTTATCAGCCAACAAGTCATCTATATGCACATCTTTCTCATTAAACCAGTCCTGATGTTTTCTCTGCACCAATCCCAGAACACGTCTGCCTACATCATAAACCGACTTTTTAAGGGTCGGCCAATCCTCACCAAGATCTGCAGCCTGCATCTCTTCTTCCAATGTCCTCTTCACATTTTTATCCTTAAGACGAGCAGCATTCAATCTTTTGGGCAGGGTAACACCAGGAGCCCGGATTTTACGTTTGGTGATTAGATTCACTTTTGCGCGTACCAGGCGGTGGTCCGTCCAGCACTCAGCTCCACGAAGAACACGAACACACCGCACATCCTGTCTGTCACGCATCCTGACTAGGACGTAGTCCAAAAGATGCCATTCCTTAGATGCAGGATGCATCCATGTGGTCTTGAATTTGTTCTTTTGTTGGAACATGGTGTTGGTAACACACAGATCCAGCTCCTCACACATCTGCAGCAAGAGCATACCATTGCTGTTACACTTTCCCACCCCATGCCTTCCGATTACATTCCATGTGTTAAAATCCCTACCCACTCTAGCATTAAAGTCACCAAGCACGATGACTTTGTCTGCCTGAGGGATATTTCTTAAAACACCTTTCAAGGCATGGTAAAAGGACAGTTTTTCTTCATCGACAGAATTCATAGTTGGAGCATACACACTCACCAGGGTAGCATATCTTCCCTTGTCCAGCGGAACTCTCATGGACATAAGACGCTCACTAATCCCCACTGGGAATTCCTCCAATTTATTCACCAGTACAGTCTTAACAGCAAATCCTACCCCAGCCTCTCTTCTGGTTCCTTCATCTCTTCCTTTCCAGAAGAATGTATATTCTCCACAAAATTCCGTAAGATGACCATCTCCAGCTAACCTCGTCTCAGACAAAGCCACGATGTCAAGATCGTAACGTCGAAGCTCCTTTGCAACAAGAGCGGTCCTTCGTTCAGGACGCTCCAAAGAATCCCTGTCAAGCAGCGTCCGTACGTTCCAGCAGCCAAGACTAAATGCCCTGTTTGGCTCTATTACAATGGCACGATGACGGGCGGGCCCAGGTTGTGATAACTTGGGGCCCCTGCCCTTATTGCCAATGATCTTTTTTGTTCCAGAACCCAAATTGGCAATTATCTCGTTTACATTGTTCTGGAACATCATTGAATTGGAAAAAAAAAAAAAAAAAAAAAAAAAAAGTAATAATAATAGTAATAATAATAATAATAATAATAATAATAATACACTATTAATAATTATTAATGCACTCGTGCAATGCCTGTGCGTGACGAATATTTTTAAAGTGAGGAAAGACTGTGCACTGAACCAATCCCACTCTCTGAGCGACAGTAGCTATAACCCGAAAAGAAGAAAAGATCAACATCATCGGTAACTACTGAGCCGCAGGTTTTATATCGGAGTTAACCCAGTTTCCTGAGATGCCTTCTCCTAGAAGAATACCCTGACATGGGCTAGGGGTTCTTCACTCCCAGTGGTTTAACTGCGCGATCGGGCATCCAGCCCGATTATTTCTATGTCCCCGCGCAAAAAAAAAAAAAAAAAAAAAAAAAATTACTTATTGACACTTATACGTACGACATACACACACACGCATACATATGCGTAGACACAGCAACACTCACACACACAACAAATACACACACACGCTACTCTACTCACTTACACGCACACACACACATATATATATATATATTACCGTCATTACTGATACAAGATTACCAGATTATGTCAACTGTTGACTTTCAAGAGTTTGTATAGTTGAAGCCGATCGTATTACATACATATATATATACATACATATATATATATATAAGTAGAAGGGATATTTAATTTGTTGGAAATTCAACAAATATAAATGTTTATAACTGATTCAGAGCACTCGACAGTTTTATGGAGTAAATATTCAATGATATTAAATAAATGGAAACTATATTTATAAAACCATATTTATTTTCAACTGATAAGGTATGGTTTCCTTGGCTATGTCAAAATTTATAAAACACTCTTTGTATTTTATCTGATGAAAGCGTACCAAAGTTTGATGGTACCCTTGGAATATATATAATAGAATAAATATGGTTTTATAAATATAGTTTCCATTTATTTAATATCTTTGTATTTATATATATATATCATCATCATCATCACCGTTTAATGTCCATTTTCCACGCTAGCATGGGTTAAATGAGTTGTCTCATTGTGAGACAAGCTAGGTCGGATGACCGTGTCTTGTTCATACAGAACTGATTTTGGCTTGGTTTCTATGGCTGGATGTCATTCCTAACGCCAACCACATTTAGAGTGTGTACTGGGTACTTTTTGTCATGACACCAACACAACTACAATATATATGCGCATACACACAAGCACAGAATCATTTCTGGTTTTGATTGTATTTGTTTCTGTGACGGACGCGTTCCTTCCTCCTTTGTTGAGTTGTTCGCTATTTTTTGCCACGACCTACCTCATCTTCTATCACGTGATTTGTTGTTTTGTCTTTGTTATCACACCGTTTAAATGTCGCTACGACCATCTCATCAATTCTCTGTACATCACCTACTCTGTGTTGTTGTTATCACACCGTTTAAATGTCGCTACTACCATCACATCAATTCTCTACGCATCACCTACTCTGTCTTGTTGTTATCACACCGTTTAAATGTCACTACAACTAGTTCACTAATTCTCTGTACATCACCTACTCTATATCTTGTTTTTGTCTCTATAAATCTAACTGATCATCTTTGCTACACATTGTTCAATTATCTATTTGCTCCTCACCGTGTAATTCCAAGTAAATTTTGCTTTATTTGTTATTTATTTTATTTAATGAAAGCTACATGCTGGTTGTTGGTAAGAGGATGAGAAATATAGATGTGTTGTGTCAAGAGAAAGAGATATCGTGGATAGCAACCAGGAAGTGTGATAGTGAGAGTTGTATATGACATCACAGCCTCAGGAGAACAGAAAATTGTGATGATTAACAGTGGAGGCTGATGGTACTGTACACGTGTTTGAATTTTGCATAAATGTCAATGAAGAATCTTATGTTTGCATTCTGTACTGTAGTTTTCGTCTCATTCTTCGTTTAGTAAAATACACCAGGACAGTGTTTAACAATCTTTTTAGACGCTATGACCCTGACTGAACCATCAGAGTCGAAACTAAGTCCATTTTGACAACTGATCTCCATGGAGTTCTTACTTTGTTCTTATTACCATTTTGTATTGTCTGTCTACCGTCTCGTCCACTATTCGCCTGACCCTGTGTTTGTGTCTGGTTTTAACTGCAGCCATTGCTAATTTTGCATACACACACACATACACACATTCTTCCTCCCATAGGATTCCCCATAGCTCCCGTCCGTGTTCTCACCCTCGCTTTATCACCTGTCCTTTCATTTCCAACCTCACTACTCACACAGACACTAACAGTTCTTTCCATATCTGCCACTCATTCACCTGCACCTCCTCCACTGTCGTTGATGTATCTTTCTATTTCGTATCTAACGTCTCATTCTAGTTTCTTCTGAAACACCGTATGTAACTATGGTGCCCCTACGACTTCGTCAGGAGTTACAGGACTATACCACACACACACACACACACGTGTGTGTGTGTGTGTGTGTGTGTGATACTACAGGGACGACTTGTTATGCCTTCATTACGTTTATTGATTGGTGACGCGCGTTTTGCTATTGATCAGCCCAAGGTTCGATCTGTATCGATCTGGCCCGACTCTGGAATCAAAAGCTCGTCGGACCTCTAGAGAGAGGGGATTGTTATAAAACTGAAGACCAAAATATACCAGATTCAGAAACACGGGGAAAACAGTGTTCGCCTCCTCAGCTGCCTACTATAAATTATGTAACAACATGGTTTTGATGTTTAAGGTAGTACCGGATCCATAGCTTCACCAATAGCTTATAAAGCTCTAGCAACTTGTGAATAAATACCATGTTTATACTAAGCGGAACACTATAGTAGCATGAATAGCAGGGTACCTATAAAAATTATCAATAACAAAGTGAAAGGCTGCTGGAAAGACATACAAGGTGAACAAAAGAATATGTTAAGCTTGGTAAATACGAAAGAAAAATTATTTCGAATGTAAATAGAAAGCAAGAAAGTAAAACGCATATATTTGTGCATGGTGAAAACACTAAAAGAAGGGAATAAATACATAGTGTCTTGCAAGCAGAGTCTAGATAACAGAAATATAGATTGGGTGAGGGAGGGGATAAATATCGACGATGCGAACAAAAGGCCAGTATGACTTGTGAAAGGAAAGTATGTCTGGGAGGGAAGGGAGAATGGTATAGTGGGAGGGTGGGGTTAGGTAGGAGAAGAAAAAAGATGACAAAAGAGAAAGTGAGGGATTGAAAGAGAGAAAGGAAGAAAGAAAGAGCAAAGATGAAATTATATCACTTTGTTCTTTACAATTATTTCAGTAAAAGAACTCTTCTTTAAATCCATCATAGATAATGATTTCTAACATGGGCAGAGGGCCAGCGAATTTGAGGGGAGGGAAAAGTCGATTATATCGACCCCAGTGCTTGACTGGTGCTTTATTTTGTCGACCCCAGAAGGATAAAAGGCAAAGTTGGCCTCGGTGATATTTCAACTCAGAATGTAGAAAGTCGCAACTACATGCCGTCAAGCATTTTGTCCAACCTGCTAACTATTCTACCAATCCACCAAGCATTTTGTCCAATGCTGTAACGATTCTATCAATCCGCTGCCTTCAAATTCATCATAAACAATAAAACCACTTTTATATATTATAATCTGATATGTGAATCTACTAATATTTGCACTCCCAGAGAAAATTCTAAAATTCTAGGCTGGGAGCCCTACCGGATGCATAAGGAGAATATACCCATTTAGATAAGATCAACGCCAGGAGACGACCCGCGAGGTAGGTGAGTTAAGCTTTTTCTACCGATGTGGAGATGTGGAGGGCGCAGCCTGGCTCAGGAAGAAGTATGACTGCAACTGTATCAACGTAACTGCATGGGACGTCGTGTTAAAGAGAGGGAATATGGCCCTGAGATGGGGGCTGTGTACTATCAAAATCCGAATTGATTCGGTCACTGTAATCAGATGGGTGAGATCTAGTAATCACCGATGAGAAGAGGGTACGAATGAAAGGGGCAGCAAATATATTAATAAAGCACCGCCTAGGAATTCTGGAGGAACTAGCAGCTGAGATCGGCCTGAAACGAAGGGGGGTCTTTGTGTCCCCGGAAAAGAATAAGGTGGGCATTCTAACCAGGTTGAAGAAAGTCTGGTTGAAAGTGTCCAGTGTCACGACTGAGTGTCTCGGGGCTAAAGAGACTGCATCCCATGTAGGAGTGGAGAGAAACTGGGAAGATTGACTCTGACGTTGCAATATATATATATAAGCATATGATTAATTTAGGTGTGTTTACAGATACGAAACCGTTTGGTAATGCATAACTGAAATAGTTGATATAGATATTCTCAACTTTCACAGAATATGTTGAGTTTCGTTGCTTTCATTTGTTCTCACACCTGTGTGCGTGTCTGTGTGCGTGCGTATATTATGTATGTATATATGATGGTCAGCTGAAAAGTTCATAGGCTGACCCAGATACTCTCATGGAATGACCAAATGAGGTTTATTTTTCAATCATAGACCCTGGAAATAAACAATGCGGTTATTAATAAGAAGAGTCTAAATTAAACCATGCAAATTTTCACAGCTCTAACATCAATCCTTCATAGTCAGGCTTTGAACTTTTCAGCCCAGCATCGTATGTAAAGTTGCTATCAATGACAATCTTGACTGAACATTTCTGTGACTATTTACAATGTGAAAAAAATTGAAGTAATGGAAGAATTAACGAACTTCTCGTAATGTCTCACGAAGGTAGTTTGGAACTAAACTGAATTGAACTGGCGAGATTTGACAAGATTTTGATTTCCAGCCTTGTTCTTAAGACATTTGCTGTCTACTGAATAAGTGTCTCCAAATAGCTGTCTCCATAAGTCTGCATTTTTGTTGGGGAGGGTGTGGTAAATACATTTAATTTGAATAGAATGATACCACCTCTTCCCTTGATGCCCTAATTATGTGCTTATTTTGTTTAGTGGTTAATACAGCCATGCTCCTGGCGGTAATAACAACATAGATATCACTTCAGTCGTAGTCCTGACAGTAATAACAACATAGATATATTCAGTCGTAGTCCTGACAGTAATAACAACATAGATATATTCAGTCGTAGTCCTGACAGTAATAACAACATAGATATATTCAGTCGTAGTCCTGACAGTAATAACAACA
>OZ024743.1:222629374-222709374 GCA_964016885.1 Eledone cirrhosa
AACAATATATAAAAATAAAATAAAATATAACAAAAAATAGAATTATAACAAAATCCTCAATAGAGGATTTTGTTATAAAATATAACAAAAAATAAAATTTATAACAAAATCCTCAATAGAGAGGAGGCGCCTTGGGGGTCGCACACACCCCCGAAAAAAGTGTGCAACCCTTTTCCTCAGGAGCACAGAGAGGGGGTGCTCCCTCGTTCCTTCCTCTTTTCCACCTACAGGCTTATGTAAAGAGAAGGCCCATTCACACGGGCCATTCTCGCCACTTTCACCCACCTTTCATAAAAACGACTGGGGTGCAGCACCTCTCTCTCCATCCTGATCCTTCTTCCGAAATGATATCGGAAGAAACGGACCAGTTGTTGGCCAGAGAGAAAGGTGCCTGACCTCAGTCCTTTCAGACGCGTCCACCATACAACCTCTTTCGCCATGGCTATTACGCACAGAAACACCGCCTCTGCTTCATCTTTGAAGGGGGGGGGGGGGGGGGCTTGATCATTACAATAGACTCGGTGGTCAACCAGATCGGTCCCACCCTTGACAGCAGTTGTTCGACATAGCCCCACAGATCGGCTACGCCCGAGCAGTGTACCAATGCGTGTGTAACGGTTTCCTCGTCGCACACGCATCTGGGACAGATCTTTTTGGCGGAGTCCCTACCCGGGCGCCCGTGTCTGTAGAGCCTTTCTCGAACGGGTAAAGCTCCTCGGTAGCACTGCCAGGCCAGGGACTTCTGGAAGTTGTCCATATGTCCCGGGCTGAATGTCCTACCGAACAGGCTGGCCAGTTCGTCCTCCTCCATGTCTAGGGCTTCTCCGAGGGCGTCGTCGCACCTGCTGCGTACCAGCCCTCTATAGAATGTTGCGGTGGAGTCTCCACTGATAACCGGATCCGCCTGCCAGAGGGCGGTGAGCGCCTGGGCACACTCAGTGTGCCAGGCGCCCAGTTTTCTCGGTCTTTGCTTGACCCAGGATTGCAGCTCGGTGAGTGAGACGAGTCTGGGAAAGGTTCGTCTCACAAACGAGGCCCACACCGGTTGTCCGGTGAGGAATACGTAGAGGTGCCGTAGCCTTAATGCGTGTTTACGCATCATTAGCCACGGCATCCCCAGCCCTCCTTTCGAAGAGTGTTGACAGCAGATGGATCTCCTCACCATAGGAGCCCGCCTCTTCCAAAGGAATTGGAAGAGCGCGCGCTCCATCTTGGTGAGGGTTTCCCTTGGGCAGGGCACTACGGTCAGGCGGTAGTAGATGACGGACGCTATGTAGGTGTTCGCCACCTCCGCCCGACCTTTCAGGAATAGTTTGCAACTGGCCCACTTCTGGGTCAGTGCAAACACCCTGTTCGTAACCTCCGCCCAGTTTTTCTCCACCTGGAGGTCCGGTCCGAACCAGACCCCGAGCAACTTCACCGGGCCCTCCGTCCAGCGTCCGACGACGCCATCGGAGGGCATCGGTCTGCCCCTCCACGTGCCGAGTTGCAAACCGATCGACTTGTCCCGGTTCAGCTTAGCCCCTGTGAACTTTTCGTACTCCTCCAGTAAGGTGCCGACCGCCTCGATTTCGGAGGCCGTCGACACCATTACTGTCACGTCATCGGCGTAGGCCGACACCGCTTTCCGCAATCCCGGTTCCAAAGGGATGCCCTGCAACAACTCCAACTTCCGCAGTAGTGGCTCGAGAGTCAACACATACAGAAGGGAGGAGAGAGGGCACCCTTGTCGGATGGACCGCGCGATTTTGAACGGCTCCGAGAGGTAGCCGTTCACCTTGACCCTAGAGCAGATGCGGCTGCTGTGCATAGCAGTGATCCAGCCCCTGAAAACGGGTCCGAAGCCTGCCGCCGCTAGCACCGCATCCAGGTAACCATGGTCGACTCTATCGAACGCCTTAGATTGATCCAAGTTGATCAGAGCCCCACCAAAGCCGGGTTCGTTCCCAACCCTCTCTATGATGTATCGCATGAGGTGGAGGTTGTCATGGATGGACCTGGACGGGATAGCGCATGTCTGCGCATCTCCCACCAGGTTGCCCACGACAAGCGCCAACCTCTTTGCTAGCACCTTGGCCAAAATCTGTAACTCTGTATTTAGCAGAGTTATGGGCCTGAAGTTACTTATTTCGTCCCCCTTGTTCTCGTCCTTCCTCACTAGCGTGACTACGCCCTTAGATAGGTAGGTAGGTGGGTAGGTGGGTAGGTAGGTAGATAGGTAGGTAGGTAGGTAGGTAGGTAGGTAGGTAGGTAGGTAGGTAAGTAGGTAGGTAGGTAGGTTGGTAGGTAGGTAGGTAGGTAAGTAGGTAGGTTGGTAGGTAGATAGGTAGGTAGGTAGGTAGGTAGGTAGGTAGGTAGGTAGGTAGGTAGGTAGGTAGGTAGGTAGGTAAGTAGGTAGGTAGGTTGGTAGGTAGGTAGGTAGGTAGGTAGGTAGGTAGGTAGGTAGGTAGGTAGGTAGGTAGGTAGGTAGGTAGGTAGGTAGGTAGGTAGGTAGGCAGGCAGGTATATTTCTTTATTTGCCACAAGGGCGCACAAGAAAAGGTAGATAGATAGAAAGATAGATAGAAAGATATGTTTCTTTATTAGCCACAGGGGCACAAAAGAAGGGGACAAATACAAAGGGCGAAGTTTACATACAATAAAAACGTGTAAAATGTTATCACAAATGCAATAGAAAGATAGAAAGATAGAAAGATAGAAAGATCTTTTTCTCTATCTATCTATCTAACTATATCAGGGTGGAGAGAGAGGCACTGCACCCCAGTAAATTTACTGAAAAATGGGTGAATGAAGCGAAAATGGCCCGAGTGATTGGGCCTTCTCTGTTTATAAGCCTGTAGGTTGAGGAAGAGAGCAAAAGGAAGAAAGGAGCACTTGCACAACACGCTCCTCGAGTTGAGGGTTGTTCTATCGACGGGGTATTAAACAACCCATTTGTGGCGCCTCCCCCCTATTGGGGATTTCGATTGTTATAATTGTTTGTTTTTATATTTTTTACACGACTGTATGTAAAATCCCCGGCATGTCTTTGTTTTGTCCCCTTTTCTTGTGCGCCCTTGTGGCTAATAAAGAAATCTATCTATCTAACTATATATATATATATATATATATATATATATATATATATATATATATATATATATATATATAGAGAGAGAGAGAGAGAGAGAGAGAGAGAGAGAGAGAGAGAAAGTGAGTGTATGTGTGTGTGTGTGTGATAGAGAGAGAAGAAAACAGAGAGATTGTAAGAGATGGTGACAGTGTGTGAGAGAAAGAGAGATAGTAACCGTAAAATAGTGACAGAGAGAGGGAGGAGAGATATTGAGAAAGTGATAGAGAGAGAAGGAAACCATTAGATAGTGAGTGAGAGAGTGACCATTTGGTAGTGACACAGAGAAAGAGAGAGAGGGGTAGGACTATGAGAGATAGAGAGAGACAGACAAAGTGAGAGAGGGACAGAGAGAGAGAGAACATGAGATAGCGACAGATAAATAGAGAGAGAGAGAGGAACTG
Source organism: Eledone cirrhosa (assembly GCA_964016885.1). Taxonomy (NCBI): domain Eukaryota; kingdom Metazoa; phylum Mollusca; class Cephalopoda; order Octopoda; family Eledonidae; genus Eledone; species Eledone cirrhosa. Next base: position 222,632,888 of record OZ024743.1, read on the forward strand.
AGATAGAGACAGAGGGAGAGAGACCATGAGATAGTGACAAAGAGAATGAGAAGGATCGATATATATATATATATATAGAGAGAGAGAGACAGAGAGAGAGAGAGAGAGAGAAAGAGAAAGAGAGAGAGAGACTATGAGATAACTACAGAGAAATAGAGAGAGAAGTGACTTGTATATAAATATTAGAGAGTGAGAAAGAAAACGAAAGAGAAGACAAAAAGAGTGTGAAATAGAGAAAAAAGTGATAAAGAGAAGGTAGTAGCGGTGGAGACTTCTGGTGTTGTTGGTCCTTGGATTACTTCCCTACTTACTGCTATTCGGGTGGAGTTGGTCACCCGCAAGAGTGAAAGCCGCGAATAATTCCGGTGTTGTTGGTCCTTGGATTACTTCCCTACTCACTGCTATTCGGGTGGAGTTGGTCACCCGCAAGAGTGAAAGCCGCGAATAATTCCGGTGTTGTTGGTCCTTGGATTACTTCCCTACTCACTGCTATTCGGGTGGAGTTGGTCACCCGCAAGAGTGAAAGCCGCGAATAATTCTGGTGTTGTTGGTCCTTGGATTACTTCCCTACTCACTGCTATTCGGGTGGAGTTAGTCACCCGCAAGAGTGAAAGCCGCGAATAATCCTGGTATTGTTGGTCCTTGGATTACTTCCCTACTCACTGCTATTCGGGTGGAGTTAGTCACCCGCAAGAGTGAAAGCCGCGAATAATTCTGGTGTTGTTGGTCCTTGGATTACTTCCCTACTTACTGCTATTCGGGTGGAGTTGGCCACCCGCAAGAGTGAAAGCCGCGAATAATTCTGGTGTTTTTGGTCCTAGGACTACCTTCCTACTTACTGCTATCGGGGTGGTGTAGGATACCTGCAGAAGTGGGCCCCATGAAGACTTCTGTCATTGTTGGTCCCCTATACCATCTTCCTACTCACTGTTAATAGGGTGGAGCTGGCAAAGACGCAAACACTTCTGGCGCTGTTGGGCCCTTTTACCACCTTCCTACTTACTGCTATCAAGGTGGAGTTGGCCACCTGCAGGAGTGGGCCCCGTGAAGACTTCTGGTGTTGTTGGTCCCTACTCACCGCTAATATGGGTGGAGCTGGCCACATACAGGAGTGAAACCTGCGAAAACTTCTAGCGTTGTTGGTCCCTTTTACCACCTTCCTACTTACTGCTATCCGGGTGGAGTTGACCACCCGCAGGAGTGAGACTCGCAAAGACTTCTGGTGTTATTAGTCCCTGGACTACCTCACTACTCACTGCTATCGGGGTAGAGTTGGCCACCCACAGGAGTGGGCCGGCCAGTTGGAATAGCTACTTCAACGTGTCTCCTTTGCTATCATACGGAGTAACGCTTTCTCCATTCTGGTAGTTGAGACCATGAGGTGGTGCCTGCTTGGGTTTCTGCACATCAAAGAATATTACCCCGCACTGTGGTTTCATTGGGCACAAAGATGGTATAGGTTGTTGTTATTTCTTGGTCCCAATGAATAATATAAAAAAGCTAGGGTTGGAGAGCTATAACAACAACAACAAGCAAGAAATATGAGATAAAGTCAAAATAGAGTAACATCGTATATGCAGTGCTGGATTTACCATTGCGCTTAGGTGTCTTTCAGCACAGGGCCCGGTTGGCCAGGTGAGCCCATCTTCCTGCCCCCAAAATTTTTTACTATGAATTTTTCAAAATAAGGGACCTTATAACTTAACTAGTAAAGGGCCTCATTTGTCCTAAATCCGGCACTACGTATATGAGATACTTGAATAGGGAGAAAATTAAAATGAAAATGAAACTGAAAATGAAAGAGAGATAAAATAAAAAATGGAAGAAAAGCAATAGGAAAGCGGAAGAAAATAGTAATGGAGATGGGGGAAATAGTAATAGAGAGGAGGAAATAGTAATAGAGAGGGGGAAATAGTAATAGAGAGGGGAGAAATAGTAATAGAGAGGGGAGAAATAGTAATAGAGAGGGGAGAAATAGTAATAGAGTGGGGAGAAATAGTAATAGAGAGGGGGAATAGTAATAGAGAGGGGGAAATAGTAATAGAGCGGGGGAAATAGTAATGGTGAGGGGAAAATAGTAATGGAGAGGGGGAAATAGTAATAGAGAGGGGGAAATAGTAATAGAGAAGGGGAAATAGTAATAGAGTGGGGGAAATAGTAATAGAGAGGGGGAAATAGTAATAGAGAGGGGGAAATAGTAATAGAGAGGGGAGAAATAGTAATAGAGAGGGGAGAAATAGTAATAGAGAGGGGAGAAATAGTAATAGAGTGGGGAGAAATAGTAATAGAGAGGGGGAATAGTAATAGAGTGGGGGAAATAGTAATAGAGCGGGGGAAATAGTAATGGAGAGGGGGAAATAGTAATGGAGAGGGGGAAATAGTAATAGAGAGGGAGAAATAGTAATAGAGTGGGGGAAATAGTAATAGAGAGGGGGAAATAGTAATAGAGAGGGGGAAATAGTAATAGAAAGGGGGAAATAGTAATAGAGTGGGGGAAATAGTAATAGAGAGGGGAAATAGTAATAGAGAGGGGGAAATAGTAATAGAGAAGGGGAAATAGTAATAGAGTGGGGGAAATAGTAATAGAGAGGGGGAAATAGTATTAGAGTGGGGGAAATAGTAATAGAGAGGGGGAAATAGTAATAGAGAGGGGGAAATAGTAATAGAGAGGGGGAAGTAGTAAGAGAGTGGGGGAAATAGTATTAGAGTGTGAAAATAGTAATGGAGTGGGGAAATAGTATTAGAGTGGGGGAAATCGTAATAGAGAGGGGGAAATAGTAATAGAGAGGGGGAAATAGTAATAGAGAGGGGAGAAATAGTAATAGAGTGGGGAGAAATAGTAATAGAGTGGGGGAAATAGTAAGAGAGTGGGGGAAATAGTAAGAGAGTGGGGGAAATAGTAATAGAGTGGGTGGCAATAGTATTAGAGTGGGAAAATAGTAATAGAGCGGGGGGAAATAGTAAGAGAGTGGGGGAAATAGTAATAGAGAGGGGGAAATAGTAATAGAGAGGGGAGAAATAGTAATAGAGTGGGGAGAAATAGTAATAGAGTGGGGGAAATAGTAAGAGAGTGGGGGAAATAGTAAGAGAGTGGGGGGAAATAGTAATAGAGTGGGTGGCAATAGTATTAGAGTGGGGAAATAGTAATAGAGCGGGGGGAAATAGTAAGAGAGTGGGGGAAATAGGGGACGTAAAATAGAGTGGGGGAAGATAAGTAAATTGGAGAGAAAAGAGAGGTAAAGAAATGAAGAAGTAAAAATTAAAAAAAGTAAGAGAAATATGAGGTTAGAGAGTAAGAATGTTAGAGAATGTAAACGTAGAGGACAATATATGGCGTGCTGATATATGTATGTGTATGTGTGTGTGCGTGTGTGTGTGTTCCATATACACATATATATATGTGTGTGTATATGTGTGCCATATACATATATATATGTGTGTGTGTATGAGTGTGCCATATACATATATAAATGTGTGTATATGTGTGCCATATACATATATGTGTGTATGAGTGTGCCATATACATATCTATCTACATATCTGTGTGTGTATGTGTGTGTATATGGCGTGTCGATATATATATATATGTGTGTGTGTGTGTGTGTGTGTGTGTGTGTGTGTGTGTGTGTGTGTGTGTGTGTGTGTGTGTGTGTGTCGATATATATATGTGTATGTGTATGTGTGCCATATAAATATATATATATGCAGGATGTTCCAAAAAATGTATACACACTTTGATTACCTGTACAGGCAATATTTCTTAGAATTCTGTTGAAGTGTGTATACATTTTTGCGGACACCCTGTATATATATATATCCTATATATATTATAAATATATGAATATATATATATATGTGTGTGTGTGTGTGTGTGTGTGTGTGTGTGTGTGTGTGTGTGTGTGTGTATAGCCAACACAAGAGCAAGAATGAAGTGTTCATTCTACTGACATGGCTATAAAATTGAGGTTTGTTTGCATAATTGCAAACGAATCGAATTTATAATTAATATTCGAAAAAAACTCAGATTACATATATATATATATATATATATATATATACACACAGTTCAAGGGTATCTTAAAGAGAGAGATGGAGATAGGAGAGGAGAAGAGAGATTGGTGAATTGGTTAGAAGCCAAAGCGTAAAGGCATGTGCTCAATGTGCAATATGCTGTGGAAGGCAGCTAGGTGGCTGGGTTCATGCAGAGGTTAGGTGCACAGAGCTGGAAATATTCATTAGTTAAGCAAAACAAGACCACAAATTTCACAAGGAAGACATTATTAAAAGATTGTCAGCATAGTTTTAGTTTAATGTAAGGAATGTAAAGAATAATAATGATAATACTAATAATGTCCGTTTACAATTGTTTCGCTACTCCATATAATGTTTCTGGATCAAATGATTATAGATCATTATTGATCTGGTTCAGATGAAGATAATTAACTTAGGTAAAATTGGAGCAGCTCATCGGAACTTCAAAATGAATATAAATTAAAGTAAAGAAAGAAGGTTACATGAATGTACTGTTCCATATATTGGTATTTCACTATGGTGTCCTGGGTATTTCTATTGTCTGCCATAGGCGAGCAATATTCTTCTGTCGAGGCTGCATTATTTGAGATCTGCCTATGGGGAACAAGATGGCCGCAAAAGGACATATTTATCTTACTAATTAGAGGGTGGTTTCAGGGGAAGTAACTCCTCGAGAAATTAGAAATTGTAGATAGTTTATAGTTAAGAATTGCTAATGAGTTTAAATGAGAGACAATGTAAGGGAGGTAACTTATAATTATCTAAATTAGCTGTAACTATTTAACTTGTTAGCTATAAGGAAAAGTGGGGATAGATAACTATGTTGGGTCAAATATTCTGTTCGCGAAGGAATTAGCCCTTCGATGTTGACAGCTAATAGTTACCTCCGTTCTATCATTAATCGGTGGAGGTCGTGATAGAGTTATGTAATAGGCTTCGGTAAGACAGAGATCACAATAGTTTCTTCGTCCATTGAACGATTGGGCTCTGGCCAAGATATCCCATGTTAGTGAGTGTTCAATGTTGGTTAATTTAAGGTGTTTAATGAGCCTAGATAGAGATGTCGAACATCTATTGCTAGGGTCTCGGAAGGAAAATGAGTGCGCATTATAGCGTACCTTAAAAGGGTTATAGTTGTTGCTAATTTTGTGAGGAAATTATTCTTGTGTTTATAATGCTTTTTGAATTTAATGCTCCTGACGAAGTTAAATAGATCTTTCTCAAAAGGGTCCAGCAGGATGTTGTGTGGAAGGTTCTTGCGGGTGGTAAATCCATATCTGTTTGCTGTACTATATGGAACATTACATTCATGTAACCTTCTTTCTTTACTTTAATTTATATTCATTTTGAAGTTCCGATGAGCTGCTCCAATTTTACCTAAGTTAATTATCTTCATCTGAACCAGATCAATAATGATCTATAATCATTTGATCCAGAAACATTATATGGAGTAGCGAAACAATTGTAAACGGACATTATTAGTATTATCATTATTATTCTTTACATTCCTTACATTAAACTAAAACTATGCTGACAATCTTTTAATAATGTCTTCCTTGTGAAATTTGTGGTCTTGTTTTGCTTAACTAATGAATATATATATATATATATATATATATATATATATATATAACGAAGGGGGTGTGGTAAGGAACCAGATGAACCACAACGCACCAGAGTACTCAATACTTAGGGTAGTAGAGTGGGTAATAGGAAAATGTATGATCCCGACGGCAGAGCTCAAGCCGTTTCGATGGTATTTCTGAACTGAAATACCCGTTGAAACGGCTTGAGCTCTGCCGTCGAGGTCATACATTTTCCTATATATATATATATATATATATATATATATATATATATATATATATATATATATATATATATATATATATATATATATAGAAACCTCCCTGTATAGATAAGAAATGTATAATCTATAAATTAAGCCCCCATATTAACTGTAAAACTAGAAATGTAGTGTATAGCATAAGATGTACTGAAGGACAATGTAGAGATAAGAATATAGTGTACATAGGTGAGACAGCTCATAGTATAGGGGAACGGATAAATGAACACTGGCGAGAGCTTCAAGATAGTAAAGAATCATCTGTACTCCACCAACATGCTAAAATAGAACATAAGGGTAAATTAGAGAACATAGAAAAAAAAATAGAATCTACACACAGAAAAGACGCAATGTTTAGACAAATCACAGAGGCAATAAACATAAATGAACTCCAACCAAAATTAAATAGAAAACATGAATGGAATAGCAACATCACAACTTACAATTAAGGACAAAATGAAAACACACACACACATAGAACAAACAACCAACCAGTAACATGTAAATAAACAAATAAATAAACAAATATAAACACACACAGACACCCGGATGTAACACATACAAAAACAAGATGGCGTAGGACAGAACAAAGGAGAAGCACAAAAACAAACAAAAGAATCCCCAGTCACTGAAGAGGTCACAGAATGTGTGACGAAAGAACTTTGACAATATATGAACAATTGTCTGGTTGTGGAACCAACCAATCAACCGGAAATTTATAAATTTAATTTAATAAATTGAAGTGAAACAACTGGTGCGTGTGTTTCTTATTGGCAACATGACCCTCCCAAAGTATAACTATATATATATATATATATATATATATAGAAGATTTAATATAGAAGTGGATTCTACAGGACTAGAACTGTTTCATTCTGATGATTTCCTTCGAATGAAACATTCTAGTCCTGTAGAAATCATTTATATATTAAATATTGTATATACTCTACTATGTATTGAGTACCTTACTTACTGTGGTTACCCCCGATTGAACCCGGGATACACATAGACATGTATGTATATATATAAATATAAATATATATATATATAAATATAAATATATATATAAATATAAATATATAAACACACACACACATACACACACACACACACATATAAAGACCTGAAAATCCGCCTCTTCATTGCTGTAGTGGAATCTGTGCTGCTGTACGGGTCTGAGACTTGGACACTGACCAAGAAACTCACTCAGCTGGTTGATGGGTGCTACACGAGAATGCTGAGGATGGCTCTGAACATTAATCAGTATAGACTGAGGATGAAAAACTCAGAGCTGTATGGGAGCCTCCCAAAAGTCAGCTCAAAAGTGACACATAAGAGTGGGAAATGAATTTTCGTTTCATTTTTTCCGTTTATCGTTTTCGGTGCACCCGGCCGATTAACCCACTCGATATGCAAATTCGGCTACTCAGCCGTTAATATGCATAAGGTAAGTATATACGTTCAACAATCTGGCAGAAAGGTATACGTTGCTGACAATAGCTAATAAGCTTGAAACTAGTACAGCGTTCCTTTGTCAAACGAGCAACGAAGGTTGCTAGACACTACGGCTTAATACGGGATGTTTGTTTACAAACACACCGAGCATTATAATAAATGTTCGGTGAATCCAAACGTGCATATATATATGTGTGCATGTATGTATATATATATACATACTACTGTACGTCTGTACACATATAAGTATGTACGTGTACATACTTATATTTAAGTAACAGCCGTACTAAGAGTGGGAAATGAAATTTCGTTTCATTTTTTCCGTTTATATATATATATATATATATGTTTGTACGTATGTATGTATGTATGTATGTATGTATGTATGTATGTATGTATGTATGTATGTATGTATGTATGTGTGTATGTATGCATGTATGTATGTATAGGAAAACTCTGATATAACACCTGCAACCCTGATGGTATCCAATGATGTTCACTTGTTCTTCTTTTTGGTAAATATCATCTTGGTTAAGAGAGTGGTTCTCCTACATGGATATAAAGTAGTGGCCGTACTCGAAAACGAGTTGGCAGCCACCATGTATGTTTGTATGTATGTATGCATATGTGTATATATGTACGTGTATGTATGTATGTGTGTGTATGTGTGTGTATGGATATGTATGCGTGCGTGGGAGTGTATGCATGTCTCTCTCTCTCTCTCTATATATATATATATATATGTGTGTGTGTGTGAGTGTGTGTGTGTGTCAATGAAGGAAGAAGTAATTATCTGTATCGGTACAAGATCAACGGCTGCAACACTGCAGTGATATTTAGATGTGGTGTGACGTCTTACTGCAACATGTAAACAGCAATGTTGCTCTACATCTCCTCCTCCTCCTCCTCCTCCTCGACAACAAACACACATCTCTCTCTCTCTCCCTCTCTCTCTCTCTCTCTCTCTCTCTCTCTCTCTCTCTCTATATATATATATATATATATATATATATATATATATATATATATATATATATATATATATATATATATCTTTCTACCGCTCTTTCTACCTCTCTCTCTACCTACCTCTCTCTCTACCTCTCTCTCAATCTCTACATCTCTCTCTCTTTCTACCTCTCTCTCTCTCAATCTCTACATCTCTCTCTCTTACTCTCTCGCTCTCTACCTCTCTGTCTATCTCTTACTCTCGTACACATGCCAACATCTATCCATACATCCATACATCTCTACCTCTCTGTATCTCACACAACCACCACCACCACCACCACCACAACAACAACAACAACAACACGCAAACACAACCAAAACAAGAACAACAAACCAACCTGCAAGCACAGTCCCACCCAACCCCACTCCACCTAAAACCACTGCAAAAACACCCACAAACACAACAGCTCCCCAAAACATACCCCTTCCAAATAAGACACCACAACGGACGAGGCTCCCACATCATCACCAAGTGATGATGAGGGAGAGCCTCTCCGTTCAAAAAGAAAGAAGAAAAGACACCACAAGAACAAAAAAACAACAAACATCACTACAAACATACAACCACCAACACAAACAACATAAACATTACAAACAAAAACCCTCCCGTTCCGAAAACAAAACCACGACATCACTCCAAACACAAACACCTACAACAAAACGAAAGCTCCCACAAGAACAACAGACAAAAACCACCGCAACACAACAAGAACATTACACATATATAAACAGTAAAAACAAAACTTTAATGGAGGTCATCTCCAACGACCCTTTTCGAACTGTGTAGACAAACCTAATTTAAAGATGATTAGGGTCCCTACGGACACCTATAAGTCTTTAAAGGAAAACTTTCCTAAGGACGTGGGTAATCCTTGTGTTAAACCCATTAACCGCGTCCTTTTAAAAAGTTTCCCCATCATCACCCCAGACGCCTCCACCCCACCAAACATCTCCGTCCCCACCCCGCCGGAAACCACCACCCACCCAGACAACCCCTCTAACACCCCATGGAAACCGTGCAGCCTGATCCTCGGGAGACGAAGAGGTGAGTGTTTTCTTCTCCTCTTTTAACTTTTCAGAACCAACATGGCCAATATAAGAGTTGGGTGTGTGAATGTACGTGGCCTGGGGATGCTCTGGAAACAGGGCAAACTCTTAAACGACCTCAGGTCGCACAGTATGGATGTAGTAGCCATTTGCGAGTCCAGGACCCACAGCGAGCGACAGCTGGCCCCCATCTTCGATGACTTTGAAATCTACGCATCTCTCTATCTCTCTGTCGGCCGGGGGGTGGGTGGGGTTGCCGTTTTGCTACGGAAACACCTGGGCCTCGTAACACAGACGGTACATCTGGAGCCGGAGGGTCGACTGGTGGTCCTAGACGTTGACGGTAGTGAAGGTGGAGCCTTCAGGCTGGTGGCCGCATATACCCCATCCGGGACACCGCGGCCAGACTTCTTCAAACGTCTAGAGACTTTTCTGAGAACGTCCCGTTCCTTGATTTTAGTGGGGCAACTGGAATGGAATCCTAGATGCACATTGGGACTATGTGGGAGCATGTCCCGATAAAGTGTGTGGGGGGGGGGGGGGGGGGTGTAACAGCCTCAAACAGTTAATCGGCCGATTTGACCTGGCCGATAGATATCGACTAGATTTTCCGACTGTGCCACTGTGGGCGTGGACTAATCTTAGCGGAACATCTAGATCGTACCTAGATAGGGTTCTAGTTAGAAATAAGGATAGGGACATGTTAAGCTGTCCACAAATGTTCATGGTTGCCTATTCAGATCACAAACTAGTGACCTGCATGGTCAACCTTGATAGAACCCATAGACAAGGACCCGGCTACTGGAAGCTGAATTTGTCGTTACCGACATGCAAAGCCTACAGTAGACGGATTAGCACTTTAGTTAAACAGCACTTGACAGGGGCCATTGTCAACAACAGATAGTGGCACTCTCTCAAGAGGGCAGTTAGATTAGACTCGTTAGTTTTTAGTAAAGAATTAGCGTTAGATAGAAATAAAACCGAGAAAGAACTGGTAGATAAAGTAGAAGAGGCAATTAGAAGTGGCAACGTAGCCAGCGTGCTAGCAACGAGAACGTTCTTGGACCAGTTCTTCGACGAAAAGCACGAGGGCTGCGTTGTCAGAAGCAAAATACGTGCTCTGGGAAACGAGGGAGCCAAAGCTGTTAGCTGGGCCCGAGTGACGGAGGCAAAAAGTGGCAACAAGTCCACAATTCGGTCTTTGAAGGACCAAAACGGACGCGTGATACGTGAGCCAAAGCAGATGTTTGCGGCCTTTCAGCGGCACTTTGCTCAACTGTTCGGGCAGGGCGTCGCGCCGGGAGGGGCTATGGATTTCGGTCCATACCTCGACAGCCAACCGTGACTCTCGGACAGCGAGGCAAAGTTCTGCGAAAAGCCGATTTCAGCCGCTGAGATAGGGGACGCGCTGAGCCAATGCGGCAAACGCAAATCTCCAGGTCTCGACGGTCTACCCTACGAATTTTAAGTAGCAATGTCGGACTTATTCTCCGGTCTCCTGGAAGCGGTCTACTGCAACTGGCAACAGAACGGGAGAATTCCCAGTTCTGTGACCGGGACGGTAGTCACACTAGTCAGGAAGGACGAGAATAAGGAAACTTCCGGCCCATAACTCTGCTAAACACAGAGTTACAGATTTTGGCCAAGGTGTTGGCAAAGAGGCTGGCGCTTGTCGTCGAGAACCTGGTGGGAGAAGCGCAGACATGCGCAATCCCGACCAGGTCCATACACGACAACCTCCACCTCATGCGATACATCATAGAGAAGGTAGGGTGTAAACCCGGCTTCGGTGGGGCCCTGATCAACTTGGATCAGTCTAAGGCTTTCGATAGGGTTGACCATCGTTACCTGGATGCGGTGCTCGAGGCGGCAGGCTTCGGACCCGTGTTCAGGGGCTGGATTGCTGCAATGCACAACAGCAACATCTGCTCAAGGGTTAAGGTGAACGGCTACCTCTCGGAACCGTTCCATATCACGCGATCCATTCGACAGGGATGCCCTCTCTTCTCCCTTCTGTGCGTACTGACTCTCGAGCCACTACTGCGGAAGTTGGAGCTATTGCAGGGCATCCCTCTGGAACCGGGACTGCGGAAAGCGGCGTCGGCCTACGCCGACGACGTGACAGTAATGGTGTCGAGCGCCTCGCAAATCGAGGAAGTCGGCACCTTACTGAAGGAATACGAAAGGTTCACAGGACAAGTCCATCGGTTTGCAACTCGGATCGTGGAGAGGCAAACCGATGCCTTCTGATGGCGTCGTCGGACGCTGGACGGAAGGAACAGTAAAGCTGCTCAGGGTCTGGTTTGGTCCGGACCTCCAGGTGGAGAAGAACTGGAACGAGGTGTCGGCCAAGGTGTTTGCACTCACCCAGTAGTGGGCCGAGTGCAAACTATCCTTGAAAGGTCGAGCGGAGGTGGCGAACACTTTTATAGCGTCCGCCATCTACTACCGCTTGACCGTCGTGCGTTGTCCAGCCAAAACGCTCGCCAAAATGGAGCGCGCGCTCTTCCAATTCCTTTGGAAGAGGCGGGCTCCTTTGGTGAGAAGATCCATCTGCTGCCAACACCCTTCCAACGGAGGGCTGGGGATGCCGTGGCTGACGATGCGCAAACACGCGCTCAGGCTGCGGCATCTCTACGTATTCCTCACCGGACAACCGGTGTGGGCCCCGTTCGTGAGGCGAGCCTTCCCACGACTCGTCCCGCTGACCGAGCTGCAGTCCTGGGTCAAGCAAAGACCGAGGTAAATGGGCGACTGGCACATCGAATGTGCTCAGGCGCTTACAGCCCTCTGGCAGGCGGACTCGGCGATCAGTGGAGACTTCACTTCGTCATTCTATAGAGGGTTGATCTGCAGCAAGTGCGACGACGTGCTCGGTGAAACTCTGGGCGTAGAGGAAGACGAACTGGCCAGTCTGTTCGGTAGGACCTTCCGCCCGGGACCGATGGACAACTTCCAAAAGTCCCTTGCCTGGCAGTGCTACCGAGGAGCTCTACCAGTTCGAGACAAGCTCTACAGACATGGGCGCCCGAGCAGGGACCCTGCAAAAAAGATCTGTCCGAGGTGCGTGCGAGACGAAGAAACCGTCGCGCACGCATTCATACACTGCCCGGGCGTCACCGACCTGTGGGGCTATGTAGAACGACTATTGTCGCGGGTGGGACCAATCCGGTTGACCACCGAGTCCATTGTCATGATCAAACCGCCACCCTCCTTCAAAAACGAAGGAGAGACGGTTTTCCTTTGTGTGATAGCTATGGCGAAAGAGGTTGTATGGTGGACAAGGTTGAAAGGGCTGAGGTCAGACACCTTTCTCTCCGGCCAACAACTGATTCTTTTTTTTCAAATACCACTTTGGAAGAAGAATCAGGATGGAGAGAAAGGTGCTGTACCCCAGCAAATTTTATGAAAGGTGGGTGAAAGTGGCGAGAATGGCCCGAGTGAATAGGCCTTCTCTCTATATCAGCCTGTAGGTTGAGGAAAAAGAGGAGAGGAAAGGAGTACAAACTCTTCGTACTCCTGGAGATGAGGGTTGCACATTTTTTTTCGCGGGTATGTGTTACCCATATGTAATGTCTCCCCCTATTGGGGAAAATCGACTAATTTTTAAATTGCATTTGTGATAGTATTTTACACGTTTTTATTGTATGTAAACTTCCCCCTTTGTATTTGTCCCCTTCTTTTGTGCCCCTGTGGCTAATAAAGAAACATATCTGTGGCTAATAAAGAAACATATCTATCTTTTACTCTAGTACACATACACACACATACATACATGTATATATTATAAAGCAATTATATTTTCAAACACATTCTCCTTTACACACACACATCCAAATCCATCCTCATTTCTGTTTCTCACTCTTTTACACGCAAATGTGCATATATAAATACATACATACATACACACACATATATACATAAATACATACATACATACATACATATATACACACATACACACATACATACATACATATATACATACACACACACACACACATACACACACACATACACGCATACACACATACACACATACATACATACACACACACATACACACATACATACATACATGGTGGCTGCCAACTCGTTTTCGAGTACGGCCACTACTTTATATCCATGTAGGAGAACCCCTACCGATGTGCTGAACGAGTGTGACTTTTTAGTCCAGCCAGCGACTTGAAAACTCTGGCACAAACACTACACATGTGACAATTATTGACACATAGTGCTGGGCCCATGGTACCATGTGACGAGATCTCCAGATATAAAGCAATGCCTGTGCCGTGAAGCTTTTATAGTGAGCAAAGGCACTGCACAAAGCCAGTCCCACTCTCTTAACCAAGATGATATTTACCAAAAAGAAGAACAAGTCAACATCATTGGATACCATCAGGGTTGCAGGTGTTATATCAGAGTTTTCCTTCTCCTAGAATTCTGCCTTGACAAAGGCTAAGGGGTCATCTCTCCCGGTGATTTTGGATGGCCATTGACTCTTAAGAGCTCCTTTGCCCTTTGACAGGTTTTGTTTTTAGTCCTGCAGGATGTCCAAAGTCACCCTCCTCACCAAGAAACCTGGGTGGGGTTGCCAGTTTAGTCGCCAACGACCCGACCATGGGACAGGTTGTACTGGGATATATGGTGGCTGCCAACTCGTTTTCGAGTACGGCCACTACTTTATATCCATGTAGGAGAACCCCTACCGATGCGCTGAACAAGTGTGACATTTTAGTCCAGCCAGCGACTTGAAAACTATGGTACAAACACTACACTTGTGACAATTATTGACACATAATGCTGGGCCCATGGTACCATGTCACGACAAGTGCAGAGAGATCTCCAGATATAAAGCAATACATACATACATACATACATACATACATACATACATACATACATACATACGAGAGATCTCCAGATATAAAGCAATACATACATACATACATACATACATACATACATACATACATACATACATACATACATACATACATTGTCATCTTTCACATATTTCACTTCCACACAAATACAATCTTTATATTTATATATCAATCAATTCATTCATTCATTCGTTCTTTCTTTCTTCTTCACACTGACAAATACACTCACTCTTTTTCTATAATCTCTCTCTTTCTCACGCCCCCCCCCCCTCTCTATATACACACACACACACACACACACACACACACACACACACACACACACATATATATATGAATAGATTCAGGACCCCGAGGGCTGAGCTCTGGCCGTTTCGACAGCTAGATTCGAACAGTTCGGATGAGTTCGGATCTAGCTGTCGAAACGGCCGGAGCTCTGCCGTCGGGGTCGTGAATCTTTTCCTATTACCCATTCTACTACCCCAAGTATCCAGTACTCTGGTGCGTTATGGTCCACCTGGTATCTTGCCACACCCTCTTTGTCGTTTTTACAAAATTTATATGTATGTATGTATATATACATACATACTAAACTCTGTGTGTGTGTGTGTGTGTGTGTGTGTGTGTGTGTGTGTGTGTGTGTGTGTGTGTGTGTGTGTGTGTGTGTGTGTGTGTGTGTGTGTGTGTGTGTGTGTGTGAAGGCACATGGCTCAGAGGTTAGGATGTTCGGTTAATAATCGTAGGTTGTGAGTTCGATTCCCGGCGGCGTATTGTATCCTTGAGCAGGGTTCTTTATTACATATTGTTCAAGTTTAATCAGTTAGTGAAAATAATTGTTACTGTATTACGCTGAATCTCCCTGAAGAAGGGTTCATGCTCAGTCACTTGAACGTTAATTACGCAAGCAAGCTGTTTCAGTTGTACACATGCACATGGATAAGAGATGTCAACATGAATAGACCTGTTATTTTTATCCAAAGACATTTTTTTCCAATTCCACCCCGCCCGTCCCTTCAATCTATCTTATTTCTGATTCTTTCTTCTGGTGAAGGACTAGCGTCCGAAACGTTAGGACCCTCTTCCTGCTATTTCTAGCGTTAACCTAATATATTCCTTCCATATACTGTACCGATTGTGTTGTTATTTCTGTTTACCTTCTACACACACACACACACACACACACACACACACACACATATATATATATATAAATATATATAAGAAAATGTATGACCCCGACGGCAGAGTCGAAACGGCTTGAGCTCTGCCGTCGGGGTCATACATTTTCCTACTACCCACTCTACTACCCTAAGTATTGAGTACTCTGGTGCGTTATGGTCCATCTGGTTCCTTACCACAACTAGTTCGTTATATATATATATATATATATGTGTGTGTGTGTGTGTGTGTGTGTGTGTGTGTGTGTGTGTGTGTGTGTGTGTGTGTGTATATGTATATGTATATATATGTATATGTATATGTGTATATATATATGTATATGTGTATATATATATATATATATATATAGAGAGAGAGAGAGAGAGAGAGAGAGAGAGAGAGAGAGAGAGAGAGAGAGTAGGATTGGAAACAACACGGAAATATATTTAAAGAGTCTGTTTTTCTTTTTTTCTTCTTTGATCCGTCAAAGTGACATTATTGAAAAAATGAGAACAATTTTTTTTAAAAAAGGGAGTTTTATAAAGTATATAAAATATATAAAATATAACCGGTTTCGATGTAACCAATCTTATCAAATATTAAATATTACAATTAAAAAAGAATTGAAAATTAAAGATAAGTGTTGAAGAAGGTCTGTTCATCTTTCTTGTGTATATATTTAGTTATATTATATATAGAAATGACTTCTACAGGACTAGAACTATTTCATTCGTATGAAATCCTGATGAAATCCTGATAATTTTATACGAATGAAACAGTTCTAGTCCTGTAGAAGCCATTTCTATATAAAGTATAGATGCCTATGCTCTACCAACGTATTGAGTACCCTTTTTAACGGTGGTCACCTCCTGACACCCATCAGGAATCTATATATTTTACACACACACACACACACACACACACACACACACACACACACACACACACACACACACACACACACACACACACACACACACAACACACACACACACATATAATGTTATACCTTGGGAGAGTCGTGCTGCCAATAAAAACACACGCATGTGTGTTTTCACTTCAATTTATTACAAATTTCCCGATGGTTGGTTTAATAACCGGATGCTTGTTTACTTATTGTCAAAGCTCTTTCGTCACACACCCGGATATAACGCATGCACAACCCAAATATACATACACAAAAACAAGGTGGTTTTGGACAGAACAAAGGAAAGAAACAAAAGAACAAATTAGTCACTGAGGAGGTCACAGAATGTGTGACGAAAGGGCTTTGACAACCATCCGGTTATTAAACCAACCATCCGGTTATTAAACTAACCAACTGGAAATTGTTAATAAATTGAAATGAAACCAAACAGGAAGGTGTGTTTTTATTAGCAACATGACCCTCCCAAAGTATAACAATGTATGTTTCAACACATGTTTTCAGATAAGAAATCTTGCAAAACAAATACAAAAACGATGTGTATATATATGTGTGTGTGTGTGTGTGTGTGCATATATATTTTTTTCTATGGACCGAGAGACTTCTAGTCTTCATTAAGACATCTCTCTAGGAGAAGGTCACTCTGATATAAAAACCTGTGACTTTGTTTACATCCAATGAAGTAGACCAGTTGGAGACCAACAAAAAATTACACAATGAATATTGTTTACCCTGAGGTGCTTCAAGATTGACAGATTTTCATTTCCAAATTCTATTTTGATATTTTTTTAAAATAAAATATACATATTTTAAAATAATAATGAGAAAAAAATATATACTTCATATTTATTGTTTACTAATCTGAATAAGAACATCAGTAACCCGGGATACGCCGGGTCATTCAGCTAGTCATATCTCTATATACGTACTAAACTGCTAACACTAACACTACTTTCACTTTCCAACATGCTGGTTTTATTCTATTAGTATTAATTTGTCTGTTACTGATATGTTCATGACAATGTTATCGTTAATGTGTTAATACGTGTGTGTATGTGTGTTTCAGTGATACATGTGTATTGACTTTAGTAAATGTATGTGTATATTAGTATGTCTATGTTGCTATTAATGTGTTATTTACAATTATATTAGAGTTTGTGTGTTTTTGTATGTGTAATTCAACAACGGTACCTATATCTGTTAATCTGCATTCGTTTGGTATATCTATATACATAAATGGCAATTTCTGTCTGTCTGTGTGTGTTTGTGGATTTGTTTGTGAACCTAAAACTCAAAAACTACAAAACCGATCTTGATGAAACTTGACATGTGTAAGGCACATACCCATTTGATTTCTTACGTATATTTCATTTTAATCAAAGGGTTCCCCGGGGGCTCAAACCCCCGCTGAAAATGTTTTCCCTTCGATTTATATGAAATTTAAAAAGTTTTGAATTGATATTTTGAAAAAAATTATTTACAAGAAACAAAATAAGAATAAGATTTAATAATACAATTTTGATTTGATATATTACAAAAATAGTGTTTTCCAATGGTTCATGCATTAGATTTTACATTGAGTAATATTGAAATGCAGAGTTTTTCTCCATAAATTATATCACTGATTTAAAATCAATCATCATTTTCTTACAAAAAAATGTGTGAAACGCAGCAAGTCACGGGTAATTCGGCTAGTATGTATATAATTGTGTATGTGCGTAATAGTGTGTGCGTTAGTTATATATATCAGTAATAGTGTGTGTGAGTGTGTGTTAGTATATATCAGTAATAATGGTTTCTGATTTAGGCACAAGGCCAACAATTTTTGGGGAGGGCAAAGTCGATTAGATCGACTCCAGTGCATTACTGGTACTTAATTTTATCAACCCCGTAAGTATGAAAGGTAAAGCTCACCTCAGCTGGATTTGAACCCAGCAATAATGTCTATGTCTGTGTGTTTGTATATCTTAGTAACAGTGTATGTGTGCGTGTTAGTATATGTGTCTGTGCGTGTTAGTAAATCTTAGTAATAATACCTCTGTGTCTGTGCGTGTTAGTAAATCTTAGTAATAATACTTGTGTGTATATGACTGTAAGTATATGTGTTAGTATATCTCAGTAATCATGTCTGTATGTTTGTATGACTAAGTATATATGTACCCATAGATTATATAATTTATCATGTTCTGTATTTACTAGCCTTAACCCACTTTCCAGTCAATTCAGCACTTTTAATCGTTCGTTGTTTCAATCAACGTTTGGATGGACTCCAACAAAACTTTTCTTTTCCTCTATCAATTTATTATTTCCTTTTACATTTTTCGCTAATTTTATTAAACATAAATCATTTTTTTTCCTTCCTCTTCAATTTTTCATATTTGATAATAAAAAAATATTTATTTTGCTTTCGTGAAAGTTCTCGGCGAAATGAGTTAACGAGGTTTCGATTTCCGATCGAATACATTGGGGGATGGGGGGAATTGGTTTTTCCAAATCCAAAGCTAATGTATCAAGTTTATGCTTCTAGATTGTTCTAGAATATGTCTATTATTGTTGTTGTTATATTAACTGTTGCATATCCGAAGATTGGATTTTCTAGGATTCGTTTGTGTTTATTATACCCGTGATATATATTTTGGGGGGATTTCTTCAAATAACATTATTATTAGTATGACATTTCCTTTCCTTTGTCTCGTAACTCCTCGTGGAGTCATGGGGGCGCCGTATTCATATACAGTGTTTCTAGAGTATAGCATAGAGTTGTGGTCCTTTACTTTCTGAGTTCAAATTCCGCCGAGGTTAGCTTTGCCTTTCCTCCTTACGGCGTCGATAAAATAAACACCAGTAATGCACTGGGGTCAAATTAATCGATCCCACCCCCACCCCACCAAAAAAAATTGCTGATCTTGTGCCTCTGGTAGAAATCATTGTTATTTCTTCTACAGGTCTGAATATAGCAGGTTTCTTCCAGAGAAGGATAGAAAGACTGCGAGAAAGGAAGTGAGAAAGAGATATGGAGGAAGAATCGATCCCCAGTACTTTACTAGTATTTTTTTATCGACCTCGAATGGATGAAAAGCAAATTTGACGTCGATGGGATTTGAACTCAGAGTGTAGAGAACCGAAACGAACACTGTAAAACATCTTACCCGATGTTCTAACAACTCTGCCAATTCCCCTCCTTTAGTATGGCATTACAAACAAGTAGAACCACTACGACTCTAAGTAGACAGCTCATCATCACCCGGCGGCCTCAGCCGAAATCGACTCAACAATTAATCTCCACGTAGGTCTCTCGTTCATTGCTGTTGCCAAATCATGGATTTCAATACCAGAATCTCTGGAGATGACATCGGGATAGGAGAGCTTGCACCCTCTGTTATTAGTGATTGCTTGTGGTTTCCAAAGAACTAATGGCACGGTGGCATTGACAAGCAAATCTTACTCTCCTTTTACGTACAACGACAGACAGTGACGGACTGGGTCTAAAAATATTGGTTGCCAGATGAAGGGGGTCCACCTACATATAGAATGCTATCATTTGATTTTTATAATGAATAAATAACATTTTCGAAAAATACATAAGTGAAAACAAAACGATGCAATCAAATTTTTGCGGGAAAATATCTTACCTTCTCCGATAAAAAATATTATGTTTTTTGCAAAATCCAGAGACTTTCAATAATGACCAGAAGTCGACCCTAAATATTACTAATAGCTCTAGGAAAGCCATGAACGTCACCACATTTTTTCACTTTGAAAGTAGGTTTATAATTATCAATTTTCTTTATACTTTTGTAGCTGTCTCGGTGGCCTAGTTGGAAGAATCATAGATGGTGGTGATCCTGGTCTGAAGTTCGATCCTAGTCAAGAGTAGGATTCCCCAGTAAACCTTTTAAGTTTTTTTTTCTCTGGGTTATAAAATAAAAGCTGAAAGAGGTTATATGTACCTCTTGACCAGGATTGAACCCAAGGACAGGATCTCCACCGTCTCTAGTACCTACCGCTAGGCCACAGAGACAATTACGAAAATTATATGAAAATACATACTTATAAACCTACTTTCAAAATTTTCAAAACAAAGTGATGCGGTGTCGTTCATGTCTTTCTTATTGTTATTGCTCCTATTTAAGATCGACTTCTAAATCATTTGGGTGGTCCATAAACTACATCCTCGTTTTGTTTCTCATCTATCTAGACTACATTTTAACCTGTAATCCATGTTTCATTACTGTTGCACCTCATTTCTCCCCCTCCCCTCTCTGTCTCTCTCTCTCCCTGTAATATTTGAATCTACTATGATTTGGGCTTACCTTATTCCTATATATATGTTTTTGCATGTCAGTTAGATTCAAACTTATTACAATGATTGGCATTATATATATATATATATATACATATATATATATATATATATATATACAACGAAGCGTTAGGTAGAGCTGGGTATAGAAATAAAATTAAATACATCGATAATAATAATAATATAACAACTAACCATAATCGTAACAATTTTAACTATGGTAACAATTTTAACAACTATAATAGAAAACCTTACATTAATTCCGAAAGCGGAAAAAGAAATAGAACTAGGAACATATTATGGTTCGCTCCTCCTTTTTCATTAAATATTAAAACCCCTATTGCTAAATTATTTTTTAAAGCTCTTGACAAATGCTTCCCTAGAACACATAGGTATTACTCAATTTTTAATAGACATACTATAAAATTAACTTATTCTTCCACCAAAAATTTAGCGCAAAATATTAATAGAATTAATAATAGAAATTTAAAACCTAACCAAAATACCACTAAATAACCCAAGCAATATCCAATTTGATAAATGTGCTGTAGAAATAAATCTAACTGCCCGTTAAATAACAATTGCTTAGCTAAAAATATAGTATATAATTGTAATGTAAAAACTAATTTAAATCCATTTAATTATGTCGGATCTACCTCCACAGAGTTTAAATCCCGCTTCAATAATCATAAAAATTATTTTACAGATCCAAACAAAAAATCTTCAACTTCTCTATCTAGCCTATTATGGGACCTCAAACTAAAGAACGTTGAATATTCGTTGATTTGGAATATTATTTCAAAAGCTACTCCTTTTAACTCCTCTTCAGAAAATTGTGATCTTTGTATAGAGGAAATATTCTTTATATTAAAGACCAAAAATTCCTTGAACTTAAGGAATAATTTATTCAGTTGCTGTAGACATAGATTAAACTCAACGTTTAAATATAAATATAAATTTAAAATGTAATATATAATTAATTAATTAATTTTATTAGTATATTGAACCTGTCGATAAATCATTAGATTCCTTCATCTTTTTTGACTGATTATACACTCAAGTAAAAATAACTTTTCTTCTAAATATAAATAAATATAATAAACTATTCTAGAGAAATATACTGAGAGCTCTTGAAAGGAGAAAATATTTCTTATATTTTTTATTTTTTATTTTTTATTTTTTATTTTTTATTTTTTATTTTTTTATTTTTTATTTTTTATTTTTTATTTTTTATTTTTTATTTTTTATTTTTTATTTTTTATTTTTTATTTTTTATTTTTTATTTTTTATTTTTTATTTTTTATTTTTTATTTTTTATTTTTTATTTTTTATTTTTTATTTTTTATTTTTTATTTTTTATTTTTTATTTTTTATTTTTTATTTTTTATTTTTTATTTTTTATTTTTTATTTTTTATTTTTTATTTTTTATTTTTTATTTTTTATTTTTTATTTTTTATTTTTTATTTTTTATTTTTTGATAGCTTCTCCTATTTTCGAAAGTTTATCCTTTCAAAGTTTCTGTTTATTTCTCTTATGGATATAAAATTAAGTTAAATATACGTAGAAAATTTCTATACTAAATCTATTAAACGTACTATTATTTTGAAATTATAACTTAAAATATTCTATAATATTTTAAAATTATATTGTTTTTAAAGCTTATAATTATATTTCCAAATCGTAATATAATTCTTTTGTATGTTATGTACTCAATTATACTATGTACTGTATTTATATATACTTCTATCTATATGTGTGTATATATGTATATGTGTGTATTGACATACATGTACATATGTTTTATACGTGTATGTCTATCTGTATGTATATATATATATACGTGATGTGTATCTACCTATTTGTTGAGGGTACATATATGTATGTATATGTGGGAATGGTGTATGTACATGTGCGTGTATATCCATACAATTCGATTGCACTTATGTATAGTGATTATCCCAAGATTCGTGACAGATAAACATATAATAACAGCCATAAATACATAACAAGTAATCTTATAAAACTTATATAAAAAAATTTTGTTTAATAACATAAAGTGTGTATAACATAATTTCCTATATCTTAAATTAAATTAAAGAATCCTTTATGTTTTGTGTGTATATATTATATACGTAGTTAGATATGTATATGTATTTTATAAGTGTGTATATATATTTATATGTATGTATTTTGCGTGTGTTATATAATATATAGATCTTTAATAATATATGGATTTCTTAATATATAGATCCCAATTTTTAATATATTGATCTCAATATTTAATTGATTAACTAAACATCTAATCATATTTAAACAATGGTTAATTTTCTCATATTATATATGTATATTCCATTCATGATTATTAACATTTCTAATTTTATTTATTCATTTCATCTCAATTGTTAAGTTAACTCAACAAGATATGACTTAGAGTTTTTCGTTCTCTCTCCTTTTCTCTGTCTCCTCTCTCTCTATATATTTCTCTCTCTGTTGTTCTGGTCTTTCTCTCTCTTTCCTTCTCTATCTTTCTCTTTCTCCGTAACCCAACCGCTTATTTTAAAAATAAAAATATCCAATACTAATAATATAATTAAAGCTACAACTCCACTATAATGGTTGCATTCTTTGCATTCAATATTTATTTATAAAACTGATCTATATTATATTTTATCTGATGAAAGCACACCATAATTTAACTGGGTGTCCTTGAAATATGTATAATGAAATAAATATGGTTTTATAAATATAGTTTCCATTTGTTAATATCGTATATATATATATATATATATATATATATATATATATATATATATATATATATATATATATATATATATGTGTGTGTGTGTGTGTGTATATATATATATATCCCCATCTCTCTCTCTATCTATATATATAAGATAAACCCTACAAGTAATCACATTCGCCAAATTCATGGCTGCTTTCACGGTATAATGTAATGTAATGTACAAATTTTTCTTCCATTTCTCCACTCCATTTCAATTCCTTAGTCCACCCATCCGACAATTCTCTATCATTTTCTTTTCCCCAAATCCAATCTTTGCCTCGCTACTCGTTACTCTGTCGTATTTTCCAAAACAAATCTTGTATTTTTGTTAATGCTTGTTAAATTATGCCCAAATACGAGGATCTTATTTAAACCTTACCTTCTCGCTAACAACTCAACATCCCTCCAGCCCGCCCCCACGCACAACCACCATTATTATTACGTGGACCAATCATAAGTCAGAGGCCTATACTATCGCTTACCTGGTTGCCTTTCGATATGATGGATGGACTACGGAATTCTGGAGAGTTGAAGAGAGAGAAATCTGGATGCTCAGCGACAATGCCAAAGATAAAGACAAATTCACCTCGTGGACGAGAATGCGAGCACCCCTCTTTGTTTCGGCCGCGGATGGCTAACATAACCCCATCCCCCGCGCCCCACCGCTCCCACCCTCCAAACGCAATCCCAAACTTCAGTTGGTACCATGAATGTAGGCACCTTAAAGGGTCGCTCTAACGAGGTTGTAGAAATGCTTGAACGTAAGGAGGTCGATGTTTGTTGTATTCAAGAGACCAGGTGGAGGGGTGGGTCTGCTAGATTCATTGTGGGTAAAAAACGATGCGATAAGCTTTTCTGGGTGGGAAATGACAATGGGCTGGGTGGAGTAGGAATCATGGTAGCAGAAAAGTGGGCAGATAAGATAATAGACGTAAACGACAGAATAATTAAAATAAGACTTGTCCTCAATAGAACTACGGTGACAGTAATATCTGCGTACGCACCCCAATCCGGACTGCCCGGCACTATAAAAGACAGATTCTATGAGACACTGATGCTCACTACCTCCCAAATAACCGACAGTGACTATATAATTATTGCAGGCGACCTAAATGGTCACGTTGGACAACATTGTGACGGCTACGACGAAATCCATGGAGGCTATGGGTTTGGTACTAGAAATGAGGAAGGCTCCAGAATCCTGGAATTCTGTGACGCAAATAACCTAACTATCTGTAACACTAACTTCAAAAAACGAGACAATCACCTGATCACCTATAGATCGGGGGAACACACAAGCCAGGTAGATTATATCCTTACCAGAAGACGTGACAGAGTGTCTGTTGTAAACACTAAATCCCTCCCCCATGAAGAATGCACCTCCCAACATAGACTGATAATCAGCGACCTAATAGTCAGGACGAGACGTACTAGACAGCAGAAGAGGACTATCCTCAGGAGAAAAATATGGAAGCTAAAGGACCCCACAGCCAGAAATAAATTTAAAAGCATACTACTTGATGCTTTCGACAGTAAGGAAGAGCAATTAGAGTCGTACAATATAGAGGAACAGTGAGAATTCCTGAAAGCAAACCTGCTGATGGCGGCAGACGAAGTCTGTGGCTGGAGCAGGCCTGTAGGCAGGAGGAGAGTAACATGGTGGTGGAACAGTAAGGTGGAGGGGTCAATTAAGGCCAAAAAGCAGGCTTGGAAAGTATGGCGGGATGGGGGAAGTAGAGAAGACTATCAAGTGGCCAGGAGGGAAGCTAGGAGACAAGTGTACTTCGCAAGAAGGGAAGCAGAGGAAAGAAAGTTCAAGCATGTTCTACAACGCGAGGACCAAAAACGTGAGGTGTTCAGGATTGCTAGGCAATGTGTCAAGGAAAACCGTGATATTGTCGGGGAAAAGTGTGTACTTAATGATGACGGCGTACTTGCCATCACCGACGCTAAGAAGGTAGCTTGGAAGTGTCACTACGAAAGGATACTAAATGAGGAGAATAAATGGGAGAAAGACAGTCTCCCCCACATCGACCCAATAGAGGGATCAGCAGTGTTAGTCGAGGGTAGTATAATAAGTAAGGCAATCAAAGATATGAAGACGGGTAAGGCGGCTGGGCCTTCGGAAATAGTTGCTGAGATGCTGAAGGCATCTGGAACGGTGGGACACACCATGGTCACCCGAATAGTAAACCAAGTCGTACAGAATGGGGTTGTTCCGAAGGACTGGCGTAGCAGCATCATCATTAACTGTTATAAGGGTAAAGGAGATGCCCTAGATAGGAGTAACTATAGAGGCATTAAATTAATCGACCAGGTCATGAAGGTCACGGAAAAAGTAATAGCGCAACTAATCAGAGAGAGAATTGATCTAGATGAAATGCAGTTCGAGTTTGTGTCAGGCAAAAGTACTACAGACGCTCTTTTCATTGTACGACAACTACAGGAGAAGTACCTAGCTAAAAGTAAACCCCTATACTTAGCTTTTGTCGACTTGGAGAAAGCCTTCGACAGAGTCCCCCGTTCCATTATCTGGTGGGCTCTTAGAAAACTAGGTGTTGACGAATGGCTTGTGAGAGCTATACAAGCCATGTATAAAGAAACAGTCAGCAAGGTTAGAATTAACAACGAATATAGTGAAGAGTTTAGCGTAAAAGTTGGTGTCCATCAGGGCTCTGTTCTTAGCCCCCTACTATTTATTATTGCCCTTCAGGCTATAACAGATGAGTTCAAGACCGGCTGCCCATGGGAACTCCTATACGCAGATGATCTAACGCTCATAGCTGAATCAATGGCCGAGCTAGAGAAGAAATTCCAAACATGGAAGCATGGCCTAGAATCAAAAGGCATTAAAATTAACCTGGCTAAGACTAAAGTTCTAGTTTGTAAGAAAGAAAATAAGGCGGCGGTCCCTTCCGGGAAGTGGCCATGCTCAGTGTGTAGGAAACGCGAAGGTAGAAACTCCATTTTATGTCCCAAATGCAAAGTATGGGTGCATAAAAGATGTAGTGGGATCACAGGTAAGCTAACTAAGAACATAGATTTTACATGTGGCCGGTGCTCTGGTGCAATAAGTAGCAGCAAGTCCCACAAAATACTAGCTCTTTCAATTGCGCAGAGGGTCCTATAGAAATAGTGGACAGCTTCCGTTACCTGGGTGACAAAATCAGCAGTGGGGGAGGGTGCTCTGAAAGTACAGTAGCTAGAGTCAGAACTGGATGGAAAAAGTTCAGAGAGCTTATACCACTATTAGCCGCTAAAGGGTTCTCCCTAAAAATGAAAGGCAGGTTGTATGATGCCTGCGTACGAACAGCAATGTTGCATGGCAGTGAGACCTGGGCATTGTGTGCAGAGGATATACGCAGACTAGAGAGAAACGAAGCTTGCATGCTCCGCTGAATGTGTAATAGTAATATACGTGAACGGCAAAGCATAAACGAACTAAGGAAAAAATTAGAAATAAGAGGGATCAGATGTTGTTTACTCGAGAGAAGGCTACGTTGGTATGGTCACGTGATGCGCATGAAAGACGACAGCTGTATAACAAAGTGCAGGGCAATAAAGATAGACGGTAGCCACGGAGTAGGCAGACCCAGAAAAACCTGGGACGAGCTGATAAATTCCGACCTCACACACTTACACCTCTCCAAGACAATGTCACTGGACCGAGACCTTTGGCAGTACTCAGTAATAGAGAAGACCCGCCTTACCTAAATACAAAGTAAACCCTACTACAGTCAGTAGGCATCTCTAACAAAATACACCCCCGTCCCACCACCCCCACCCCATCCACACCGCCCCTGTCAATGTAAAGTTATGTTGGTGCCACAACATCCAGGCCGAAACAAATGAGATCATGTAGGTGTCACGACAAAAAAACACACAGTCCACGCTGTAATGTGGCCGTGTAGGCAACACGGTAAAAACCTCCCAGCCCCACACTGTAAATGTGGTTGGTGTTAGGAAGGGCATCCAGTTGTAGAAAACCCGCCAGACAGTGCTATACGAGCAATGACAACCACTCTTGCCTCAAGTGGGAAAACTCCCGTCCAAACCCATGCAAGCGTGGAACATGGACGTTAAACGATGATGATGATGATGATATATATATATATATATATATATATATATATATATATATATATATATATATATATATATATATATATATATATATATATATATAAGTTTATATGGTTCGTTAATTATTCAACGAATTCAATTTTACAATTGATTAGAAGCGCTCGACAAGAATTTATCTGGAGTATCTATAATATTATTCAAAATATTAATAAATGAGAAATATTATCATAACCAAAGTATATAGTTTATTATACATATTCCAAAGGTAAAATGGTGTTTCAGTACGTTTTCATCAGATAAAATATATAAGAGATTGGTTATACGACATACCCCCTAAATTCTTGAACCTTCAATCCCTGTACTACCACTACAGGGATTGAAGGTTCAAGACATTAGGGGTATGTCGTATAACCAATCTCTTATATATTTTATCTGATGAAAACGTACTGAAACACCATTTTACCTTTGGAATATGTATAATAAACTATATACTTTGGTTATGATAATATTTCTCATTTATTAATATTTTGAATAATATTATATATATTGGCAGTATCAGTAGAGGGTCGGACGCCATGCTTTATGGTCTGAGTTCAAATCCCGTCGAGGTTAACTTTATCTTTCATCCTTACGGGGTCGATAAAATAAAGTACCACTGGGATAATTGCTGGCCTTGTGCCAAAACGTAGAAACAATTATATATATATATATATATATATATACAGCGGCGGACTAGGTCTAAAAATATTGGTGAAATATAAGATGAAGAGGGTCCATATAGAATGGTATCATTTAATTTTTATAATGAATAAATAACATTTTCAAAAAATACATAAGTGGGGACAAAACAGTGCAATCCAATTTATGCGGAAAAATATCTTACCTTCTCCAATGATAAATATGTATTTTGCGAAATCCAGAGACTTTCAATAACGACCTTTGGTCTTTCACACTCACTCAATATATATATATATATATATATATATATATATATATATATATATATATATATATATATATATACAGTTCAAGAGTAACCAATCTTAAAGAGAGAGATGGAGATAGGAGAGGAGAGATTGGTGAATTAGTTAGAAGCCAAAGCGTAAAGGCATGTGCTCAATGTGCAATATGCAGTGGAAAGCAGCTAGATGGCTGGGTTCATGCAGACGTTAGGCGCGCAGAGCTGGAAATATTCATTAGTTAAGCAAAACAAGACCACAAATTTCACAAGGAAGACATTATTAAAAGATTGTCAACATATTTTAGTTTGATGTAAGGAATGTAGAGAATAATAATAATAATATTAATAATAATAATGTCAGTTTACAATTGTTTCGCTACTCCATATAATATTTCTGGAACAAATGACTATATATCATTATTGATCTGGTTCAGTTGAAAATAATTAACATATTTAAAGACAGAGCGGCTCATCGGAACTTCAAAGGAATATAAATTAAAATAAGGAAAGAATGTTACATAATGTAATGTTCCATATATTGGTATTTCACTATGGTGTCCTGGGTGTATAAATTGTCTGCCATAATCAAGCAGTATTCATCTGTCGAGGCTGCATTGTGAGAGATCTGCCTATGGGTAACAAGATGGCCGCCAATGGACATATTTACCTTACTAATTAGAGGGTGGTTTCAGGGGAAGTAACTCCTCGAGAGATTAGAAATTGTGGGTAGTTTATAGTTAAGTGCTAATTTTTTAATTTTTTAATTGAGAGACAATGTAGGGGAGGTAACTTATAATTATCTAAGTTAGTTATAATTATTTAACTTATTAGTTACAAGTAAAAATGGGGCTAGATGACTATGTTGGTCAAATATTCTGTTGACGAAAGAATTAGCCCTTCGATGTTGACAGTTAATAGTTATCTCCGTTCTATCGTTAATCGGGAGAGGTCGTGATAGAGTTATGTAATATGCTTCGGTAATACAGAGATCACAAGATTTTTTTCGCCCATTGAACGGTTGGGCCCTAGCTAAGATATCCCATGTTAGTGAGTGTTCAATGTTGGTTAATTTAAGGTTTTTAATGAGCCTAGCTAGAGATGTCGAACATCTGTTGTTAGGGTCTCGGAAGGAAAAAGAGTGCGTGTTATAGCGTACCTTAAAAGGGATAGAGGTAGACCCGATATAGGAGCTGGTATTCGAGGCAGTTTTAACCGTGCACCTATAGACTATGTTGGGTGTCAGGCAGTGTCTATTTAGTGGGCATGCATTAGGGTAAAGGCAGTTGCAGTTGCTTCTGCGGTTAGTGAGAGTAGGGTAGTTTGACCTAAGCGGTTGGTCAGTGTTAGAAGGATTAGATGGGGGAGGTGTGCTACTAGAGTAAGTATTGGTATAGTGGCGTGGTGTATTTGATAGGGGTGGTGGTACCGCGGTCTGGGAGTTATACTGTCTTAGTTTATGATGGTTACTGAATGCGATGTGGCTAGCTAGGTTAGGTGTTGTGGAGAATGAGATTTTAATGTTATTTTTATTAAAGAGTTTGTAATATCTATGGGTGGGGGGGGGGGGTTTAATTTAATGCTTATTTTAATTTATATTCCTTTGAACTTCCGATGAGCCGCTCTGTCTTTAAATATGTTAATTATTTTCAACTGAACCAGATCAATAATGATATATAGTCATTTGATCCAGAAATATTATATGGAGTAGCGAAACAATTGTAAACGGACATTATTATTATTAATATTAAGTACCAGTAATGCACTGGGTATTTGCTGGCCTTGTTCCTAACGTAGAAACAATTATTATTATTAATATTATTATTATATTCTCTACATTCCTTACATCAAACTAAAATATGTTGACAATCTTTTAATAATGTCTTCCTTGTGAAATTTGTGGTCTTGTTTTGCTTAACTAATGAATATATATATATATATTTTACACGACTATATCCCGTACTCTACATCCCACTAGGATAAATTACAGATCTACATAATACAATTAACGTTTCTTCATAAAAGACTATTTAATTAAACCCCGCAACCCAAAACCTCATAGAAGTTATTTGAATGTTTAATCTTCAATTTTCTGTTTGTTCAATTCTCAATCCTCTTACTCCTTAGTTTTATAATGTTATTCTGAATTCTTTCAACTTCATCCGATAGAGTTAAGCAAAATTCTAAAGTTCCAACTTTCTGTCGGACCGTTGGGTGGGTTTTAGCGGCGGCGCGACCAGTTCCCTGGCGAACGGGCTCACCTGGAGTGCTTGGAAAAATAAATTTCCCCTTCTTTCGGTAAATGAAAATACTCGGCGTGGCTTAATTCGCCATGGGGCCCGGGGCGCGGCCGGTGTTTTAACCGCCAAATAGTACCTTTAAATTACAGAACAAATCGGAACTATTAGATATATCAACCTGAAACTGTTGAGCTTTAAATTTTCTAACCTCTTTAATATGGAATATTGATTATTAATTTATTAATTTTTTAACTTCATCCTATAAGTCTAAACATTGTAACACACTGACCCCCAATATATTCACCTCTGCTATGATGCGAGTCCCTGTGAAAATTTTGTCGCGCCACTCCTGGCCCGACTGTGGTGTGACATTAATATCGACCTTCCTTCCTCTCTCTTTCTATCTTCCTTCTTGTAGCTATCAACCATTACTCTTTTACTTCTCTAAGCAAAATTTTAAAGTTCCAACTTTCTGTCGGACTGTTGGGTGGGTTTTAATGGCGGCGCGACCAGCTCCCTGGCGAACGAGCTCACCTGGAGTGCTTGGAAAAATAAATTTCCCCTTCTTTCAGTAAATGAAAATACTCGGCGTGGCTTAATTCGCCATGGGGCCCGGGGCGCGGCCGGTGTTTTAACCGCCAAATAGTACCTTTAAATTACAGAACAAATCGGAACTATTATATAATTAAATGTTAAACTGTTGAACTTTAAATTTTCTAACCTCTTTAATATTGAATATTGATTATTAATTTTTTTAACTTCATCCTAGAAGTCTAAACACTGTAAAACACTGACTCCCAATATATTCACCTCTGCTAAGATGCGGGTCCCTGTGAAAATTTTCTCGCACCACTCCTGGCTTGACTGGGGTCTGACATTAATATCGACCTTTCTTCCTCTTTCTTTCTATCTTCCTTCTTGTAGCCATCAACCCTTACTTTTCTACTTCTCTCTTCCCTTCCTTCTCTTCTCCCCTCCTCCTGTCTTCCTCCCGCAGACTTATCTTCCTTCCCCCTCTTGCTTGCCTATATCTGACCAGTAGTAGTTGCCTTCCTCTTTTAGCTGACATTAACCCTGGCTTCTCTCCTTCTTTCTTCCCCCTTCTTCTCTCTCCTTCCTTTCTTTCTTTCTTTTACCTTGTGTCATGGGATCGACGTTAACTTATGCTCCCATCCCTTTCTGTTTTCGTTCATCTGACCGGTAGTAGCATACTATAAAATTTAGCCACGTCACTCCAGGGCGACCGGCTGAGGTTGAAGGAACAGAATAGCGGTCGCCCTCGGGTCTCGATTTTCAGCCCCATGGATTTTACCTATTACATTCACGTATTATATTTCGAATACCTGATGATATCACCGGATTCATACGGAACCCGGTCATTGAAATGATCATAGTATAATAAACCTTTCAAGGATTTACACAAATCCAGCCTCCTGTCATTTCATTATAATATTATATATATATATATATATATATATATATATATATATATATATATATATATATAGTTAAAAGAATAGAGGTGTAACACACAAGTTATTATATATTGGTAAACGGAATAGAAAATGCTGACAAATTGTTCACAGTTGAAAAATGGTTTAATTAGGAATAAAAGAGTATTAGTGATTGTATGGGTTAGTATTCAGTTGTGGTTTTAAGTTTTTAAGATTTTACCGGTTGCGCATTTCTAAATGCTTTTCAAAAATAATTTTGAGATAGAGTGTCCGTGCTGTTTGCTCTGATCAGAGCAAACAGCACGGACACTCTATCTCAAAATTATTTTTGAAAAGCATTTAGAAATGCGCAACCGGTAAAATCTTAAAAACTTAAAACCACAACTGAATACTAACCCATACAATCACTAATACTCTTTTATTCCTAATTAAACCATTTTTCAACTGTGAACAATTTGTCAGCATTTTCTATTTCGTTTACCAATATATATATATATATATACACACACACATATATATATATATACACACACACACACACACACACACACACACACACACACACACACACACACATATATATATATATATATATATATATATATATATATATATATATATATATATATATATACGGTGAATCCATACGTACATATATATATGTGTGCATGCATGTATATGTATATATACATACTACTGTACGTCTGTATACATATAAGTATGTACGTGTACATACTTATATTTAAGTAACAGCCGTACTAAGAGTGGGAAATGAAATTTCGTTTCATTTTTTCCGTTTATATATATATATAAATATATATATATATATATACAGATGTGAGAAAAACCACAGACCCTCCATCTCAACTCATCTTTTGAAAAGCAGAAGAACTGCGAAACCGGTAAAGGAACCAAATAAATATATATATATATTTTTTTTTTAAATAAGACTCCAGTTGCATTTTCGATTTCATCTCTTTTTCTTTATACTTTCACTCGTGTAGCACACCTCGGTTATTTTTCATTTTGTAAAAAAAACCTCCCTTTCTAATATATATATATATATATATATATATATATATATATATATATACATATATGTGTGTGTGTGTGTGTATTTATTTATCTATATATATATATATACACACACACACCACCTTCACCACTAATTGCCACTAATTGATTTGATAGATGTCTTTAACCCATTGATACCAAATATTATTTAGTCAGTAGTTCATGTGTAAGTGTATATATATATATATATATATATATATATATATATATATATATATATATACGTTTAAATAGCTTGACAAATTGAAAATTGCGGTAGGCAAAACCCAACCATACAATACAAAAGCAACGAAAGAACTAATCAGGTTAAAACAACAGACCTGGACAGATCGGACGATATTCGGCAATACGTCCGATATGTTTCTATGAATCCGAAATCATCTATCCAACTTACGTAACACGTAAGCTTGTGGTATTCCATGATCTAACAGGGGATTCATTTCATATGTGTGTGTGTGTGTCTATATATGTATGTTTGCATGCATGAATGAATCCACCAAGCTTTAGATTTAGTAGAATGTACAACCAGTGATTCCAGTTATTTGCACTATCATATATTTTGGTTTCTAGTAATTCCCTGGGGAATTGGTTGACCAAATGCTTTGCTTAATTGTTTTATTTATTTATTTTTTTATTTATTCTTTCTCTCAAACTGCAGGTATTTTTTGAAAGCAAAGCATTAGCCCCTAAAATACTGCAATGCCGCTGTGGGCTCTTGCAATGCTTCCGTGGGCCTCCTGGGTCCCACTTGCAATTGGGCAACCTGGCAACTTGGCCAGTCCGCCACTGACGACAGATATGCGTGGGAGGCCGGCATATTTCTTTCAAAGTCAGATGTCACCAGCTTATGTCAGTACTAAGTAACAATCACTGTATATAATTCCATACGGCATCAATACATACTTGATGTTATTCCTAATAATTGTGAGGAATTGTGTTATTTTGCAATAAGAGCGGTGGACTTGACAGTATCTGTAGAGCGTCAGTCATCATGCTTTGTGGCATAGACTTATGGCCCTTTGCGTTTTGAGTTCAAATTCCGCCTTTCAGCTTTGCCTTTCATCCTTACGGGTTCGATAAAATAAAGTACCAGTAATGCACTGGACTCGATTTAATCGACTTCACCCTTTCAATTCAAATTACTGACATTGTCCCTAAGTTGAAAGTTATTTTGCAATATTTGATAATCTAGAAAATCATTAGAAAATTGTTCTACTCCACTTGCTGAAGTTGATAACTAAAACATGTAAAAAGACCTACCAACCCCTAACAGTCCAAACGGGAATT
This sequence comes from Eledone cirrhosa, assembly GCA_964016885.1. NCBI lineage: Eukaryota > Metazoa > Mollusca > Cephalopoda > Octopoda > Eledonidae > Eledone > Eledone cirrhosa. Next base: position 222,667,436 of record OZ024743.1, read on the forward strand.
ACCATGAAAAAAGTGCCCCAAAACGGGGAGAAATGAGGCAAAATGGAGAGATTTTACATAATGAAAGCTATACCCATTTTCACAAGAGAAGACATCTCTCACCCATCCCAAAGTCGGTGGGATATGTCCCCGTCGGACGGGGAGAGTTGACAGATCTGATACTGTATTTATCAAAAAATATTAAGGTAAATTTATAGGACACTCCACTCGATTTGCTCGATTTTTTCGTGTTATCAACTTATCTAACCTCCAAGGTTCTGGCGATCGACATTTTCTTCGAAGAACGGAGAGGGTGGGATAGTTCCCTCCTCCTCGGAGTCTTCTCTACAATTTTTTGTTCTCGTGTTATCAATTAATATGAGCTCGAAACCAGCCAGAAACGACTAGATTTGTGGAAAAAGTAAGAGCGAAAAGACGATCAGAGTTTCGCAGATCTACACATCTCGCGTTTGGTGGGAAATAATTATTTTTCTTTGTTTTTTTTATGGGGTTTTTTTTCTAGACCTTTAGATGCTTGCAATCGACTTTTTCTCGGAAAACGGAAACCCTAACCCTAAACCTCACCCTAAAACTAACCCTAAAGCTTGCATGCTTCGATGGATGTGTAATAGTAATATACATGAACGGCAAAGCATAAATGAACTGAGAAAGAAGCTAGATATTAGAGGGATCAGATGCAGTGTGCAGGAGAAAATATTGTATTGGTATGGACATGTGATGCGTATGAAAGATGACAGCCGTATAAATAGGTGCAGGGTGCTCAAAGTTGATGGAAGCTATGGAGTAAAAAGATTTGGAATGCAGTGATAAAAGCTGACATTGCACCTCTGAAAGGCGATGACACAGGATCAAGATCTCTGGCGTTATGCAGTAATACAGAAGACCCATCTTCCCATGTGCACAGGTTGAAGTATGTACCTAGTATGCATCACTTTCTCCTCTCTTTCCCGCTTCTACTTCATCAGAAACAACGGAATTATTCCGTTTACTAACAGATAAATATTATTTTATATTTTCAAAGATGCCCCTCTGATGAAACTGAATTCTTCAGGATTGTCTATTTTATGTATTAAAATGGTTAATCTTTCCTTGACAACTGAAACCGTGGTAAGGGCGAGATTAATGGTGAAGCGAACTTATTTTAGATTGCTTTACTAGGAATCTACCCATCGCTAACTTGTAAATGTTATTCTACATGTGTATACTTCTCTGAATAGATAATTGTAGCTATCTTTTCTTTGAAATTTTCTCTATATCAGTGACAAATAATCTCTTTTTTAATATATATATGGTTTCTTTAGCTTAAATCTGTCTGGCACTTTTAAAAACTAATTCATTTTTCCTGTCGAATATAAGGATTTTGTTGTAACAATTTAAATATGTCTGCTGGAACAACAGCACTATTTCGATTTGGAGAACTATTTCTAAAGGCTACCTACTACTAGAATTTTTTTTTTTTTTTGCAGAAAATCATAGATGTTTAAGTTTCCATTTCCAAGGTTGGCACTACCATTAAGTTAACGAGACAGCCATCATAGGCATAGAGCTCAAGGAATTGCGGGGAGGGGTCATTATTGAACTTTAACGGATCAAATAATGCATCTTGCCTACATTCCTGCACTCTACCAGGTGCTCAGACAGGCCGGCAGCCTACAAGATTCACTTCCATATGATCCCACGCAGTACAAAATGCCTTTTATCATGATACCAGCGCTTACAGGCTGTCATGTCTTTGACACAGCTGAAGAAGCCTCCCAACCCTTTGTTTGGCAGATTTTCGATGGTTGGATACCTTTCCTACCAGCAACCGCTTTACAAAGTGTTCTAGGTACCTTTCATGCGTAAATCACCAAAACTAGGAAGGTTAACTGAAGAATCCTCCTTACCTTTTGTTTGGCAAGTTTTCTACAGCTGGATATCCTTCCTATCACCAACCACTTTACAGAGTGTACTGGGTGTATTTTTCGTGTAAATCACCAACACTAGGGAGGTTGTCATGGCTTTGTCATAGCTGAAGAGTCCTCCTAACCCTTTGCTTTGGTAGGCTTTCTGTGGCTGAATGCCCTTCCTATCACCAACCACATTATAGAGTTAATTGAAATTATTTTATTTGGGAGAAGGGGGGATTCACATTATAAGGTTAGCCAAGGGCACTAAATACCTATGAACTAGCCCTGTCCATTTCCCTTCCTCTACAAAAAGACTGGGGTTTCATACATGTAGATGCAGCATGACATCTAGGGCAAGTGTCATTTATCATTGCCTCAGGTCAACCCATGCCTTGTGAGGGAGATTGGGTAGACAGAAACTATTTAGAAGCCTGTTTAAAAATACTTATGGACTGTATCTGTAATTCAAAGAACCAGCCTTGTTACACACTGTGTGACACTGAATCTTCTTGAGAATTGTGTTAAATATACACGTGTCTGTGGAATGCTCAGCTACTTACTCATTAATTTCATAAGAGGTTTCTCTATTGATTGAACAACTGGAATAGTCATCATTGAAACTGACGGAGCTTGATTGATTGGGGTTTTATGTCTAATTATGTTTTAATTATGATATAATTATGTGTCCTTCATAACACTCCTTTAACCTTTTCAATACCAAATCGCCTGAAACCACTCCTGATACTACAATACTAATCTTTAACCCTTTAGCATTTCAACCGGCTGTATCCAGCCAGAATTCTCTCACCTCTTTCTGCTCAAACTGGCTGTGACTGGCCACTCATACTGATGTTAAGGTATTGTTCTCAAAATAAATAATATCAAAATCTCATAGATTCGATATTATGGGAGATAATGATGTTAGGTAAAGCCTTTACATGAAAATACAATAGTAAATATAGAGTAATAAGGGTTAAAGTGTTCTTCATCATCATTTTTACATCTGTTTTTCCATGCTTGCATAAGTTAAACCATCCCTCTCTACTATTGCACCTCTCCACTGGTCATCTTATTTACAAGCTGTAATTTTCTATGGTTGGCTTTTACCACTTTGGAGGGAAAGTTGATTATATCAACCCTGGTACTTGATTTTATAAATCCTGTAAGGATGAAACACAAAGTTGACCCCAGTAGGAATTGAACTCATAATATAATGGGAGATAACTAAATGCTACCAAGATTCTAATGATTCTGCTAATCCACTGTCCTACTAATAAGATTAACAATTATTTGAAAATCATAGGCAGTGTCTTTCATTAGAAATATGGTAACAAAGGGGTTAAAGTGTTTATATCTATCTAAGAACCTTCAATTATAAATTTTTAAGTAATAAACTTTAAATCAAGTTCTAAATACTACTAGCCTAATAACAAAATAGTTAGTTATATTACTAAATCCTTTCAATTACTTGATTATTTTCATAATTATTTAAAAATTATAAGCAGTGTCATTCTTGAAAAATATAGTAAGAACAACATTTCTTTGTGTAATCTGTTTCTATGTCATCTCATCTGTGGGGCTAAACATTCTCATATCTTATCTAAACAGTTTCTCCTATATCATCCTTAGTATATTTTAAAATCAAGGTACTCTGTACTATAGAATACAGCCTCTCTTTGTGTAACTTCGTCATATGTCATCTCATCTGTAGGGAGTAAATATTCTCAGATGTAAGCTAAATTACATCTTTTGTCTTTTTAATCTTTTTTTTTCTGTTGGTACTCTTTACCATTATTAACTCTTGGTGGTGGATTAGCAGTATCGGTAGAGAGTCGGACACCATGCTTTGCAGTATAGAGTTACACCCCTTTACAGTCTGAGTTCAAATCCTGCTGAGGTTAACTTTGCCTTTCATCCTTAAATAAAGCATCCTTAAATCGATAAAATAAAGCACCAGTAATGCACTGGGATAATTGCTGGCCCTCTGCTAAAAGTAGAAACAATTATTTATTCTTGGCATCCCTTCACTCTTCAACAACAAGCGTTTTTATGTCATTTCCCTGGCTAAAGCAAGGATTAGCAATGTGAACCCTTTGATAGACTCCATATTCATGAGATTCTTTTTCAGGCAATGTTTGACAGCTGGATGCCTTCCTTAGCACCAAACCTTTTAGTCACCTCTAAACCAGATAACATAGATACATCTATGTTCACACTACTGTAACTATTTCTCATGAAACATTTGACACCACAGAATAAATGAGAAGTAAATACTTGACGTGACAATAAAGTCTTTAGAATAGTTGGCTGTGTGCCGTATATAGCAGTAAATGTAGTTAATATTAGTTGGAATTTGAACTTTGTTGTACATGTGTGACATTCTGTATGAATGCTGTATTTTGTCACAGGCCCATGCATAATTATTTTGCTGTCATTCTTGTGAGTTTATAATATATGCATCAAACTGTTCAATCCACAAAAGATTTTTTTCCAGGGGAAAAGAGTGGCAATGATGAAACAATCACCCTATAGTCCCAACTTAAATTAGTGCGATCATTGGGTGTTCAAGTTATTAAAGCAGCATCTTTAAAATTTTGTTTTTGTTTCATTAGAAGAGGTGGTAGATAAATCATTGTGCTGGTTTCGACATTTGCCAAAGGAATGGTTCCAGAAAGAGTTAAATGCTTTTCATAAGCACTGTAAAGATGTTATTGCATTCAATGAAGATTATGTTTTGCCGAATAAATACATTTTAATTTCATTGTGCATTTTCATTTAAAGGGTTATTCTAAAAACTTTATTGCCACACTAAGTATAATAATTGTTTCTACTTTTGGCACAAGGCCAGCAATTACCCATGCATTACTGGTACTTTATTTTATCAACCCCGTAAGGATGAAAGGCAAAGTTAACCTCGACGGGATTTGAACTCAGACCGTAAAGGGACGTAAATGGTTCCTAATTTTAGTACAAGATGAACAATTGGGGTGGGGGTAGTTGATTATACCAACCCAGTACTTTACTGGTACTTTATTTTATCAACCTGGAAGAACGAAAGACAAAACTGACCTCAATGGAATTTGAACTCAGCACGTAAAGAACCAGAACATATGACTGAAAGTATTTCATCTGACCAACTAATGATTCTACCAAATATAATGATTTCTACTATAAACACAAGGACAGCAATTTGTGGGGAGAGGAAAGTCAATTAAATTGACCCCAGTGCATTACTGGTACTTTATTTTATCGACCTCGTAAGAATGAAAGGCAAAGCTAACCTCGGCAGGATTTGAAAGCAGGGCGTAACGGGCCATAACTCTATGTCGCTAAGCATGTTGTCTGGTGCTTTACCAATACTGCCGATCCACCAGCCTTGATTCCACCAAATATAATAATTTAAAAAATGTCATTTCTAAAAAGCAAAGTTATTAAAATATCTGAAAGAAATTTACAGAGCAAGGGCAGTTTATGTGAAATATAGGCTGTCCTAGGGTCAAACATCAACAACAGTCAATATACATTCAGTAAATACATGATTTGACACATGATCTTGTGTGTCAACACACATTCTTGTTTTTGGTGCTGCTTAACCCCAATCCTGTGATTGAAGTCAGTGCAGCCTTGATCAACCCTTCTTGTTCCAGTCTCAATGTATATAGTATTACATTATCTAATGCCTGACAAATGACTTAATCATGTGTTGAAACTAAAGCAATTACGTTATGGAACAGTCATTTTAACAGTTCAAAAACATACAGAACAACTGTTCAATTTCTCATTTACTTCTTGGTGTCAACATTTTTATGGCACAGTGGCTAAAATGACTTTCACAATGTAATTGCTTGCTGATTATTCAATGTGCTTTTTTTTCAAAAGATGCTAGGGGGTGTAATTAGATTGGCTGATATATCTAAGTAGGTCAAGCTACCACATACAGTCTTCCTGATCTGTTCATGTTGTTGAGCCATCACTAAACTCTTGTTCTCATTCTCCTAAAAATAAAGCCAGTGTTGTCAATATTTTGTTTTCTTTCATCTTTTTTTACAGGTTTAATAAAGTAATAGAAAAAATATTTCAGGCAGAGATGAATTTCTAGCAAAGAATTGAGTAATATGTTTAATGTGTATATAGCTCTTATATGAAAATATATAAGAAGATTTTTAAATAAGTGATTTTCTTTCCTAGAACCAATGCTAGTTTTGGTTGGGTTAATGAATTATACTTTAGGCACAAGGCCAGCAATTTTAGGAGAAGGGAATTTGATTAAATCAACCCCAGTACTTGACTGGTACTACATTTTACTGATCCTGGAAAGATGAAAGATAAAGTTGATTAAATTGGCTCCAGTGCATTACTGGTACTTTCTTTTATCAACTCCTTAAAGATGAAAGGCAAAGCCAAGCTCAGCAGGATTTAAACTTAAAACGTAAAGGGACGCAACTGTATACTGAGAAGCATGCTGTCCGACACTAACGATACCGCCAAATAATAATAATATATAATAATGAAAATAAAAAAATAATAATAATAAAAACACCATTTTCAGTTAGAAGCAGGAAATATTGATTATTTTGGTTGGTATCTGCAGCAGGTTAAGACATTATATGTGATTGGAAAATTCTAGAAGATCTGAAAAAAGGGATTCTAAAGAGATCTTAAGGTCCTTCTATGGAAGTTTATTTGAAGTCTTTTACAAATGACGTTCACTTCTTCTTCTTCTTCTTCTTCTTCTTCTTCTTCTTCTTCTTCTTCTTCTTCATATTTTAAGTCAATGAACTACTTGAAAACCATCATCTTTCTAATCATATAGAAAATATTTCTGATATTAATCTTCTAAACTAGCTTGATAGTACTATTGACTATTGATCTTTCAGACGCTTCCTCTTGATTTCATTCCAGTTAGTGAAGAAGAGAACAGGCAGCAGCTACACACACACACACACACACACACACACACACACACATATATATATATATATATATATATATATAGTGAAAAATGGAACGGGAACAAAACAGAGAGGCAGTATAAACATATATATATGTGTAGATATACATATATATGTGCAGCCATGAAAAATGATGATGATGATATTGACGATATATATATATATATATATCATTATCATATACAGTTGATGAATGTGTTTTTTTCTTCTTTTTGTACAAAAATTTATGAGTTTTGATGTATTTAGTAGCAGAAGGATTTGTACAAATTATATATATATCTGTGTATGTGTGTGTTATCATTATCATGATTTATATATCATATGTATATGAGTATGTATGTGTATATATATATATATATATATATCATCACCATCATCATCATCGTTTTAATGTCCACTTTCCCTGCTTCCAAGGGTTGGATGGGTCTATACAAACCAAGTCAGTACTGAAGCAGGGCCACTGAGGCAGGGCCACTGAGGGAGGGCAGGGATCTGTGTCTCGCTTATGTACAGTCTCACAGTCTACTGAGTGTTCAGGAGAGGTTTTTATGTCTTTGACATAACTGAGGGTCAGCACAAACCTTTATTTGGCAAGTTTGCTATGACTGGATACTCTTTCTATCAGCAATCATTTTACAGTGTGTACTGGGTGTGTTTATCGTATAAATCACCACCACTAGGGAGGTTGTCATGTCCTTGACACAACTGAAGGGTCCTCTTTGTCTGGCAAGCGTTCTATGGCTAGATGCCCTTCCTATCACCAACTACTTTACAGCATGTACTGGGTGCATTTATCATGGAGATCACCAACACTAAGGAGGCTGTCATGACCATGACATGACTGAAGGGTCCTCCTGACATTTTGTTTGTTTGGCAAATATGTGTGTGTGGGGGTAGGTCGGGGGGGGGGGGGGGGGATAGCGATGTTGAGAATAACTGTTAGGGAGTACTAGTGGGAGGGAGGAGGGTAGCTCAGGTCAAATTGAATGCTGCAAGTCAGGTTCCTTCAGCATTGCATAGCGCCAGCCCTCACTGTCTTTGGTCTTCTCTGTTGTAAGGTTTAGCTTTTTAAGGTCGGTCTTTACAATCTCATCCCATGTCTTCCTGGGTCTACCTATTTCACGGGTCCCAGCCACTTGGGTTTTTCTGCATTTCTATATGCAGCTGCTATCTTCCATGCACATCACATGTCCATACCAATGCAGTCTTCTCTCTTGCACATTATATATATATATATATATATATATATATATATGTATATATATATATGTATATATATACTGTCTATATATATATATATGTATATATATACTGTCTATATATACATATATGTATATATATACTGTCTATATATATATCTCCGTCCCACTACCCCCACCCCATCCAACCCAGCCCCTTTCGATGTAAAGTTATGTTGGTACCACAACATCCAGTCCGAAACAAATGAGATCGTGTAGGTGTCACGACAAAACAACACACAGTCCACGCTGTAATGTGGCCGTGTAGGTAAGACGGTAAAAACCTCCCAGTCCACACTGTAAATGTGGTTGGTGTTAGGAAGGGCATCCAGCCGTATAAAACCCGCCAGACAGTCCTATGCGAGCAAGACAACGAATCTTGCCTCAAGTGGGAAAATTCCCATCCAAACCCATGCAAGTGTGGAAGATGGACGTTAAACGATGATGATGATGATGATGATGATATATATATATATAGAGAGAGAGATACATAGATATACATACATCCCTCTCTCCTTCTCTCTCCCTCTCTCCATATATATATATATATATATAACACCATCATCAAACGTCATATATATGTGTATATAAGTCCAAACATATACATATACACATACATATAGGGATATAATAGATGTATTCACACATACACACACATACATACATACATACATACATACATACATACATACATACACATGTATATAGGGATATAATAGATGCATTCACACATACACATACACATACATACATACATACATACACACACATGTATATAGGGATATAATAGATGTATTCACACATACACATACACATACATACATACATACATACACATACACATGTATATAGGGATATAATAGATGTATACACATGGTGGCTGCCAACTCGTTTTCGAGTACGGCCACTACTTTATATCCATGTAGGAGAACCCCTACCGATGCGCTGAACGAGTGTGACTTTTTAGTCCAGCCAGCGACTTGAAAACTCTGGTACAAACACTACACCTGTGACAATTATTGACACATAATGCTGGGCCCATGGTACCATGTGACGACAAGTGCAGAGAGATCTCCAGATATAAAGCAATGCCTGTGCCGTGAAGCTTTTATAGTGAGCAAAGGCACTGCACAAAGCCAGTCCCACTCTCTTAACCAAGATGATATTTACCAAAAAGAAGAACAAGTCAACATCATTGGATACCATCAGGGTTGCAGGTGTTATATCAGAGTTTTCCTTCTAGAATTCTGCCTTGACAAAGGCTAAGGGGTCATCTCTCCCAGTGATTTTGGATGGCCATTGACTCTTAAGAGCTCCTTTGCCCTTTGACAGGTTTTGTTTTTAGTCCTGCAGGATGTCCAAAGTCACCCTCCTCACCAAGAAACCTTGGTGGGGTTGCCAGTTTAGTCGCCAACGACCCGACCACGAGACAGGTTGTACTGGGATACATGTTACCAGTTGCACCAAGTGGTGACCTGACATAAACATACACATACACATAAACATACACATACATACATACATACATACACATACACATGTATATAGGGATATAATAGATGTATTCACACATACACACACACATACATACATACATACATACATACATACATACACATACACATGTATATAGGGATATAATAGATGTATTCACACATACACATACACATACATACATACATACACATGGATATAGGGATATAATAGATGTATTCACACATACACATACATACATACATACATACACATACACATGTATATAGGGATATAATAGATGTATTCACACATACACATACATACATACATACATACATACATACATATACATACACATGTATATAGGGATATAATAGATGTATTCACACACATACACATACACATACACATACATATATACATGTATATAGGGATATAATAGATGTATTCACACATACATACACATACATACATACATACATACATACATACATACATACATACATACATACATACATACATGCATACATACATACATACATACATACACATGTATATAGGGATATAATAGATGTATTCACACACACATACACATACACATACACACATATATACATACACATACACATGTATATAGGGATATAATAGATGTATTCACACATACACATACACATACATACACACATACACATACACATACATACACACATACATACACATGGATATGTATCTGGAAAAACTTGAAAGAAATTCTAGTCATAAAACTTACATCATACTTAAGTTCATCTGTGAATATGATGTGTATATTTATCTGTGTATGTGTGTATGCATATATATATATATGTGTGTGTACAAGTGTGTGTGTGTGTGCATGTGTGCATGCATATATATATATGTGTGCACATGTGTGTGTACAAGTGTGTGTATGCATATATATATATATATATATATATATATATATATATATATATATATGCACATGTGTGTGTGTGTGTGTGTGCATGTGTGTATGCATATATATATATGTGTATGTGTATGTATATATAAATATATGTACGTGTGTGTGAGTGTATGTTCATACAGAAACATACACAAACTCAATAAATGTTAAACAAAATGTCAAACTACTACAATAGCCTTTCCCAAACATCAATACTCTAATGGAAAGACACAGAGAGTCACACAGACAGAAGGGAGGAGAGAGGGCACCCCTGTCGGATGGAGCGGGTGATTTCGAACGGCTCCGAAAGGTTGACTCTAGAGCAGATGCGGCTGCTGTGCATGGCAGTGATCCAGCCCCTGAAAACGGGTCCGAACCCAGCCGCCGCTAGCACCGCATCCAGGTAACCACTCCCGTTCTGTTGCCAGTTGCAGTAGACCGCCTCGAGGAGATCGGGGAACAAGTCCGGCATATTAATATATAGTTCGTAGGGCAGACCATCGAGTCCTGGAGATTTGCATTTGCCGCATAGGCTCAGCACGTCCCCTATTTCAGCAGCTGAGATCGGCCCGTCGCAGGACCTCGCCTCCCTGTCCGAAAGACGCGGCAGGCCGTCGAGGTATGGACCGAAATCCACATCCCCAACCGGCCTCCCGCTCCTCCCGAACAATTGAGCAAAGTGCCTTTGAAAGGCCTCGCACATTTGCTTAGGTTCAAGGATCAACCGTCCATCCTGGTCTTGCAAAGACCGGATAGTGGATTTAATCCCACTTTTCGCTTCTGTCACACGGGCCCAGCTAACAGCTTTGGTCCCCTCGTTTCCCAGAGCACGTATTTTGCTTCGGACAACGCAGCCTTCGTGTTTTGCGTCGAAAAACTGGTTTAAGACCGTTCTCGACGCTTGCACTCTGGCCACGTTGCCGCTTCTCATTGCCTCTTCAACATTAACTACCAACTCCCTTTCCTTCCTATTTCTATCTGAGGCTAACTCCTTACTAACTCCTATTGAAACTACTCTAATCTCTCTTTTTAAAGAGCCCCACCACCTGTTGTTGACGATGGCGCCCGTCAACCGCTCCTTAACTAAGGTTCTAATCCGGTCCCTGTACGCTCGACTTGCCGGTAAGGACAAGTTGAGCTTCCAGTAACCGAGCCCCTGCCTATGCGTTCTATCAAGGTGGACTACGCAGGTCACTAACTTGTGGTCTGAATAGCCCACCATGAGCATTTCTGGACAACTTAAAAAGTCCCTATCCTTAATTCTAACTAAGAACCTATCTAGGTACGATCTAGATTGACCACTATTATTTGTCCAAGTCCAGATTGGCACAGTCGGAAAATCTAGTCGGTATCTATCGGCCAGGTCAAATCGGCCGATTAACCCCTTAAGGCTGTTACACCCCCCTCTATCGGGACATGCCCCTACATAGTCCCAACGTGCATCTAGGATACCATTCCAGTCCCCCACTAAAAGCAAGGAGCGGGACGTCCCTAGAAAAGTCTCCAGACGATGGAAGAAGTCCGACCGCATTGCCCCAAAAGGTGCGTATACGGCGACAAGCCTAAAAGCTTCGCCTTCACCATTGCCAAGGTCCAGAACCACGAATCGACCCTCCGGGTCCAAGTGTACCGTCTGTGTAGCGAGACCCAGATGTTTTTGCAGCAGAACGACAACCCCACCCCCACCTCCGGGCTGACAGAGAGATGCGTGCATCTCAAAGTCATCAAAGGTGGGGGCCAGCTGTCGCATGCTGCTGATCCGGGCCTCGCAAATAACCATCACATTTATACATTTATACAGGTGGGGTTATTTTTGTTTGTGTGGTTTGTGTACGTTTTTTTCTTTTCACTTTTTGGAAGGGAGCCCCCTCGTCTTCCGACGATATGAGCTCCTCTTCCGTATTGGAGGGGAGGGGTATATCTCCGGGTTGTGTATGAACTGCGTGTGTTTTTGTATTTGTGTTCTGTGCGGTGGGGCTGGGTGGGACCGTGTTTTGGGTTGTTTTCTTGAGCTGTTGTTGATGTTGTTGTTGTTGTGGTGGTGGTGGTGGTGGTGGTGGTGGTGGTGGTGGTGGTGGTGTTGTTGGTTTTTGTTGTCGTTGTGGTGGTGATGGTAGTGTATTTTGTTGTTTTTGTGATGGTGGTGCTGGTTGTTTTTGTTGTTGTTGTGGTGTTTGTAGCAGTGGTTTTTTTGTTGTTAGTAGAGGGCAGGCCGTCCTCATGTGACCTCTGCCAGCGCAGTGGTAACATGAGGGTCTCCTGCCTTCCACTGTGATATTTATGAAGGTTCGCCCATCCAGTAGGACTCAGTCGGGTATTCCGGAGATTCTCTCAGGTGTCATCTGTAAGAGAACCTCCAGACTTTTCCCCCGAACAGTCCACTGGTGGACTCCCCTGCTGAAATAAGTATGTCCTTTTCTAGGTTCGTAAATCCTGTTAGGACGGACCAGATGTTAATTTCTGGCGTTGGGCTCTACATTCTTATTCTTTGTGTTCTTCTTCCTTTATGTGTGGGGAAGAAGGTGTATTGTGGTGACACTATAGGTGCCACCGAATATTTTTGAGCCAGCATTTCGTCCTTCATTCGGACCATAATGCTGGCATACAGCTTTCTTCTTTGAATAAAGAGTATGTCCTTTTTAATGTCTTTCAGAACCAGCTCAATTTGACTTTCTGTCAATTGAGCTGGCTTTCTTGTTGCGTTGGTTATAGTCCTGTAGGTTACGGTATTCCTATATACCTGTTGACGCACTTCTTCTGGGGAGTTGATCGTAAAAGAACCATCCTCCCCAAAAGATACGTATTTTCTAGCATCTAGCAAATTTCGCTTAGCGTTCGTGATATCTATTGGTTTGTACTCGATAGCTTTCCTGACCGTTTGGGCAAAAGAAATTTTGTTGTCTTTGTTTGTTGTTGTAATGTTGTTGGTTTCATTATTTGTGGTGTTATTTCTTTCTTCAAAATTAAGTTTTTCACTTGAATTAATATTCTTTTTTTTTCATTGGAGAGGAGGAGCTGTTCAACAGTTTGTTTGAACTGTTGTTCCCTCTTTCCCGCTTATTTTTTTGGTAGGCGTGGCGTTCGCTTCCAATATGGCGATATCGTTTTCGACGATATCGTTATCAACGATATCGATAAACATTTCTGAATTAAATATTTTTCACCCCAAAAGGGGTGAAAATATATTTACCCTACGTCTACAGTCCCAGACTAGGGGTTAGAGTCAATAATAAAAACAATTCAAATAATTCACTCACAAATATTCCAGGTAAAAATTCCAAATTGCAGAGCCGATATGAAAGACGTCTACTATCCTCAGACAGACAGACAGACACACACACACACACAGAGACAGACAGACAGACAGACACAGACAGACAGACAGACAAATTTCTGTTTATTTGCCACGAAGGCACAAAAGAAAGGGACATGTACATGGGGGGGGGGGTTTACATATAAATCGAGTAAGAAAAATATAACAAACAAAATAGTAACAAGAAGGTCCTCAATAGGGAGGGATCGTTTTGGGGTCACACACAACCCCGAAAAAAATGTGCGACCCTTCTCCACGGGAGCACAAAGAGAGGGTACTCCCTTCTTCCTTTTCCACCTACAGGCTGAGGTAGAGAGAAGGCCCATTCACACGGGCCATTCTCGCAACTTTCACCCACCTTTCATAAAACTGGCTGGAGTGGAGCACCTCTCTCTCCATCCTGATCCTTCTTCCGAAATGGTATCGGAAGAAAAGGACCAGTTGTTGGCCGGAAAGAAAGGTGTCCGACCTCAGCCCTTTTAGACGCATCCACCATATAACCTCTTTTACCATGGCTATTACACAGAGGAAGACCGCCTCTCCTTCATTTTTGAAGGGGGGAGGTGGCTTGATCGTTACAATGGACTCGGTGGTCAACCTAATTGGTCCCACCCGTGACAGCAGTTGTTCGACATAGCTCCACAGATCGGTAACGCCCGGGCAGTGCACCAATGCGTGCGCGATGGTTTCCTCGTCGCGCACGCATCTGGGACAGATCTTTTTCGGGGGGTCCCTACCCGGGCTCCCGTGTCTGTAGAGCTTATCCCGAACGGGCAGAGCCCCTCAGTAGCACTGCCAGGCCAAGGACTTCTGGAAGTTGTCCATAGGTCCCGGGCCGAAAGTTCTACCGAATAGACTGGCCAGTTCGTCCTCCTCCATGCCTAGGGTTTCTCCGAGGGCGTCGTCGCACCCGCTAACCACCAGCCCTCTATAGAATGACGAGGTGGAGTCTCCACCGATAGCCGGGACCGCCTGCCAGAGAGCCGTGAGCGCCTGGGCACACTCGGTGTGCCAGTCGCCCAGTTTTCTCGGTCTTTGCTTCACCCAGGACTGCAGCTCGGTGAGCGAGACGAGCCTCGGGAAGGCTCGCCTCACAAACGGGGCCCACACCGGTTGACCGGTGAGGAATACGTGGAGGTGCCGTAGCCTCAATGCGCGTTTACGCATTTTTAGCCACGGCATCCCCAGCCCTCCTTTCAAAGGGTGTTGACAGCAGATGGATCTCCTCACCAGAGGAGACCTCTTCTTCCAAAGGAAATAAAAGAGGGCGCGCTCCATTTTGGCGAGGATCTCACCCGGGCAAGGCACGACAGTCAAGCGGTAATAGATGACGGACGCTATGTAAGCGTTCGCCACCTCCGCCCGACCTTTCAGGGATAGTTTTCACTCAGCCCACTTCTGGGTCAGTGCAAGCACCCTATTCGTCATCTCACCCCAGTTTTTGTCCACCTGGAGGTCCGGTCCGAACCAGACCCCAAGCAACTTCACCGGGCCCTCCGTCCACCATCCGACGATACCATCGGACCACATCGGTTTGCCCCTCCACTCGCCGAGTTGCAAAGCGACTGACTTGTCTCGGTTCAGCTTAGCCCCTGTCAACTTTTCGTACTCCTCCAGTAAGGTGCCGATTGCCTCGATTTCCGCGGTGGTCGACACCATTACTGTTACGTCATCGGCGTAGGCCGACACCGCTTTGCGCAATCCTGGTTCCAAAGGGATGCCCTGCAACAACTCCAACTTCCGCAGTAGTGGCTTGAGAGCCAATACATACAGAAGGGAGGAGAGAGGGCACCCCTGTCGGATGGAGCGGGTGATTTCGAACGGCTCCGAGGGGTTGTCGTGGATGGACCTGGACGGGATAGCGCATGTCTGCGCATCTCCCACCAGGCCCCCCACGACAAGCTCCAACCTCTTCGCTAACACCTTGGCCAAAATCTTTAACTCTGCATTTAGCAGGGTTATGGGCCTAAAATTACTAATGTCATCCCCCTTTATCTCGTCGTTCCTCACTAGCGAGACTACGCCCTTGGTCACAGAACAGGGAATTCTCCCGTTCTGTTGCCAGTTGCAGTAGACCGCCTCGAGGAAATCGGGGAACAAGTCCGGCATATTAATATATAGTTTGTAGGGCAGACCATCGAGCCCTGGAGATTTGCGTTTGCCGCATAGGCTCAGCACGTCCCCTACTTCAGCAGCTGAGATCGGCCCGTCGCAGTACCTCACCTCCTTGTCTGAAAGATGCGGCAGGCCGTCGGGGTATGGACCGAAATCCACATCTCCAACCGGCCCCCCGTCCCTCCCGAACAATCGGGCAAAGTGCCTTTGAAAGGCCTCGCACATTTGCTTAGGTTCAAGGATCACCCGTCCATCCTGGTCTCACAAAGACCGGATAGTGGATCTAATCCCACTTTTCGCTTCTGTCACACGGGCCCAGCTAACAGCTTTGGTCCCCTCGTTTCCCAGAGCACGTATTTTGCTTCGGACAACGCAGCCTTCGTGTTTCGCGTCAAAGAACTGACTCAAGGCCGTTCTCGACGCTTGCACTCTGGCCACGTTGCCGCTTCTCATTGCCTCTTCAACATTAACTACCAACTCCCTTTCCTTCCTATTTCTATCTGAAGCTAACTCCTTACTAACTCCTATTGAAACTACTCTAATCTCTCTTTTGAGAGAGCCCCACCACGTGCTGTTGACGATGGCGCCCATCAACCGCTCCTTAACTAAGGTTCTAATCCGGTCCCTGTACGCTCTACTTGCCGGTAAGGACAAGTTGAGCTTCCAGTAACCGGGTCCCTGCCTATGCGTTCTATCAAGGTGGACTACGCAGGTCACTAACTTGTGGTCTGAATAGCCCACCATGAGCATTTCTGGACAACTTAAAAGTCCCTATCCTTGATTCTAACTAAGAACCTATCTAGGTACGATCTAGATTGACCGCTATGATTTGTCCAAGTCCAGGTTGGCACAGTCGGAAAATCTAGTCGATATCTATCGGCCAGGTCAAATCGGCCGATTAACCCCTTGAGGTTGTTACACGCCCCTCTATCGGGACATACCCCTACATAGTCCCAACGTGCATCTAGGATACCATTCCAGTCCCCCACTAAAAGCAAGGAGCGGGACGTCCCTAGAAAAGTCTCCAGATGATGGAAGAAGTCCGACTGCATTGCCCCAAAAGGGGCGTAAACGGCGACAAGCCTAAAAGCTTCGATTTCACCGCTGCCAAGGTCCAGAACCACGAGTCGACCCTCCGGGTCCAAGTGTACCGTCTGTGTAGCAAGACCCAGATGTTTTTGCAGCAGAACGACAACCCCACCCCCACCTCCGGGCTGACAGAGAGATGCGTGCATCTCAAAGTCATCAAAGGTAGGGGCTAGTTGTCGCATGCTGCTGATCCGGGCCTCGCAAATAACCATCACATTTATACATCGTGACCTGAGGTCATTTAGAAGTTTAGCTTGCTTCCAAGGTGAGCCCAGGCCACGCGCATTTAGACAACCTACTCTTAACACAGCCATGTTGGTGGTAAAGAAAGAAGCACTTACCTCTCTGCGTGCCGGGGTCCGGGCTGTTCAGTTTCCATGGGGTTGTTGGGTGGGTGGTGGTTTGAGGTGGCGTGGGGGTATTAGTGTGTGGAGGGCTTGGGGTGTTTGGAATTGTGTGGGTGTTTGAGGAGAGGAGGGGAAAACCTTTCAGGAGGACGCAGTTCGGTGGCCTGGTGCAGGGTGGCCCCACATCCTCAGGGTAAATGTTTTTCAATGTTTTAAAAATGTCAAGTGGGACCTTCACCATTTTCAGGTTAGGGAGTCCCGTTGCAATTGTAAAATTCGGCCCTTCGTTTTGTACCGAAGGGTTATTGTTTATTTTGTCTATTAAGTTTTTATTGTTTTTGTTTATGTATGTGTAGAGTTTTTGTGTTGTGTTTGTTGTTCTTGAGTGTGCTTGCATTTTGTTGTATGTGTTGTGTTGCCAGGTGGGGTTATTTTTGTTTGTGTGGTGTGTGTACGTTTTTTCTTTTTACTTTTTGGAAGGGACCCCCCTCGTCTTCCGAGGATATGAGCTCCTCTTCCGTATTGGAGGGGAGGGATATATTACCAGGTTGTGTTTGCACTGTGTGTATTTTTGTATTTGTGTTCTGTGGGGAGGGGCTGGGTGGGACCGTGTTTTGGGTTGTTTTCTTGAGCTGTTGTTGTTGTGGTGGTTGTGGTGGTGTTGGTGGTATTATTGTTTGTGGTGTTTGTAATAATGGTTTCTTTTTTATGAGTTGAGGGCATGAAACCCTCAGGTGACCTCTGCTTGCGCAGTGGTAACACGCGGGTTGCCTACCCTCAACTGAAATATTTATGTAGGTCTCTCCATCTAAATGAATTCTCTGTGGGATCTTCGCTATCCTTTCTGGGCTCATCTGCACCAGAAGTTCTACACTGGTCCCACTAAAGACCTCTCTGGGGGATATCCAACCGAGATTGCAATGTCTTGGTCAAGGTCTAAAACGCCACAAAGTAGCTACCAAGTGTCTACTTTGGGTCTTATGCAATTGAATTTTATTTTTTGAGACCTTCTTCCCATGTAAGACGGGAAAAAGGTGAAGTGGGTGGATACAATGGGCGCAATGGAATGTTTTTGCGCCGTTTCTTGATTCTTCATAAGCACCGAGATGCTACCGAAGAGTTTTCCTTTTTGAATGAACAAAGTGCTTTCCATTTTGTTCCTTAAAACCAGCTCTATCTCACTCTGAGACGGTTGTACTGGTTTTTTTTGTAGCATTCGAGATTGTCCTGAACACCACCGTGCTCGTGGCAATTTCTCTTTTTATTTCTTCAGGGGAATTAATGCTGAATGAACCATCGGGTTCGAAAGTCACATACCTTTTTGCTTCTTCCAACTTTTGCTTTACGTTGGTTAAATCCAAAGGTAGGAACACGTGTTTTTTTTACAGTTTCCGCAAAGGAAATTTTGTTGTTGTTGTCTTTCTTGTTATTGTTGTTGTTGTCGCTGTTCACTTTGGTGTTCGTATTGGTATCGATAATTTTTCCGTTGCTGGTATTATTTCCAATTTTTATCTTTTCGTTTGTTGTTTGTTGTTCCTTATTAACGTTTTTCGTTAAAGGAAGGGGGGAAGCTGGGCACTTTGTGCTTTAATTTTTCCTCGAAGATTTTTTTTTTCTTTGGGGAGGGTGGCACCATGGTATTAATGCCGTCCATTACTACAAGCTGAGTTCACAAAATTGTAAGAATAAAACTTTCACCCCAAAAAGGGGCGAAAATAATAATAACCCCAACGTCTGCAGGCCCAAACGAGGGGTTAAAGTATATCACAATAGAAAAATAAATAAAAAAACTCACTCTTTACAAGGTAAAACCAATGTAAAACACAGAGCTCGTTAATACATGTCTACTTCCGTCAACAGACACAGACACACAGAGACAGACACACACACACAGACAGACAGACACACACAGAGACAGACAAATTTCTGTTTATTTGCCACGAGGGCACAAAAGAAAGGGACATTACATGGGGGGGGGGGAGTTTACATATAAATCGAGTAAGAAAAATGTAATAAATAAAATTGTAACAAGAAGGTCCTCAATAGGGAGGGGTCGATTTGGGGTCACACACACCCCCGAAAAAAAAATGTGCGACCCTTCTCCACGGGAGCACAAAGAGAGGGTACTCCCTTCTTCCTTTTCCAGCTACAGGCTGAGGTAGAGAGAAGGCCCATTCACACGGGCCATTCTCGCAACTTTCACCCACCTTTCATAAAACTGGCTGGAGTGGAGCACCTCTCTCTCCATCCTGATCCTTCTTCCGAAATGGTATCAGAAGAAAAGGACCAGTTGTTGACCGGAAAGAAAGGTGTCCGACCTCGGCCCTTTTAGACGCGTCCACCATATAACCTCTTTTACCATGGCTATTACACAGAGGAAGACCGCCTCTCCTTCATTTTTGAAGGGGGGAGGTGGCTTGATCGTTACAATGGACTCGGTGGTCAACCTAATTGGTCCCACCCGTTGCAGCAGTTGTTCGACATAGCTCCACAGATCGGTAACGCCAGGGCAGTGCACCAATGGTGCACGACGGTTTCCTCGTCGCGCACGCATCTGGGACAGATCTTTTTCGAGGGATCCCTACCCGGGGGCCCGTGTCTGTAGAGCTTATCCCGAACGGGCAGAGCCCCTCGGTAGCACTGCCAGGCCAAGGACTTCTGGAAGTTGTCCATAGGTCCCGGGCCGAAAGTCCTACCGAATAGGCTGACCAGTTCGTCCTCCTCCATGCCTAGGGTTTCTCCGAGGGCGTCGTCGCACCTACTAACCACCAGCCCTCTATAGAATGACGAGGTGGAGTCTCCACCGATAGCCGGGTCCGCCTGCCAGAGAGCCGAGAGCGCCTGGGCACACTCGGTGTGCCTGTCGCCCAGTTTTCTCGGTCTTTGCTTCACCCAGGACTGCAGCTCGGTGAGCGAGACGAGCCTTGGGAAGGCTCGCCTCACAAACGGGGCCCACACCGGTTGACCGGTGAGGAATACCTGGAGGTGCCTTAGCCTCAATGCGTGTTTACGCATTTTTAGCCACGGCATCCCCAGCCCTCCTTTCAAAGGGTGTTGACAGCAGATGGATCTCCTCTCCAGAGGAGACCTCTTATTCCAAAGGAAATGAAAGAGAGCACGCTCCATTTTTGCGAGGATCTCACCCGGGCAAGGCACGACAGTCAAGCGGTAATAGATGACTGACGCTATGTAAGCGTTCGCCACCTCCGCCCGACCTTTCAGTGCTAGTTTGCACTCGGCCCACTTCTGGGTCAGTGCAAACACCCTATTCGTCACCTCACCCCAGTTTTTCTCCACCTGGAGGTCCGGTCCGAACCAGACCCCAAGCAACCGGGCCCTCCGTCC
This sequence comes from Eledone cirrhosa, assembly GCA_964016885.1. Lineage (NCBI taxonomy): Eukaryota > Metazoa > Mollusca > Cephalopoda > Octopoda > Eledonidae > Eledone > Eledone cirrhosa. The sequence continues at coordinate 222,688,140 of OZ024743.1, forward strand.
ACCGTCCAACGATACCGTCGGACGACATCATTTTGCCCCTCCACTCGCCGAGTTGCAAAGCGACTGACTTGTCCCGGTTCAGCTTAGCCCCTGTCAACCTTTCGTACTCCTCCAGTAAGGTGCCGATTGCCTCGATTTCCGCGGGGTCGACACCATTACTGTTACGTCATCGGCGTAGGCCGACACCGCTTTGCGCAATCCCGATTCCAAAGGGATGCCCTGCAACAACTCCAACTTCCGCAGTAGTGGCTCGAGTGCCAACACATACAGAAAGGGGGAGAGAGGGCACCCCTGTCGGATGGAGCAGGTGATTTCGAACGGCTCCGAGAGGTAGCCGTTCACCTTGACTCTAGAGCAGATGTGGTTGCTGTGCATGGCAGTGATCCAGCCCCTGAAAACGGGTCCGAACCCAGCCGCCGCTAGCACCGCATCCAGGTAACCATGGTCCACCCTATCGAACGCTTTAGACTGATCTAAATTTATCAGGGCCCCACCAAAGTCGGGTTCGTTCCCAACCCTCTCTATGACGTATCGCATAAGGTGGAGGTTGTCGTGGATGGACCTGGACGGGATAGCGCATGTCTGCGCATCTCCCACCAGGCCCCCCACGACAAGCTCCAACCTCTTCGTTAACACCTTGGCCAAAATCTTTAACTCTGTATTTAGCAGAGTTATGGGCCTAAAGTTACTAATGTCATCCCCCTTGTTCTCGTCCTTCCTCACTAGCGAGACTACGCCCTTGGTCACAGAACAGGGAATTCTCCCGTTCTGTTGCCAGTTGCAATTGACCGCCTCGAGACCATCGAGCCCTGGAGATTTGCGTTTGCCGCATAGGCTCAGCACGTCCTCTATTCCAGCAGCTGAGATCGGCCCGTCGCAGAAAGACGCGGCAGGCCGTCGGGGTATGGACCGAAATCCACATCTCCAACCGGCCCCCCGCCCCTCCCGAACAAGCGGGCAAAGTGCCTTTGAAAGGCCTCGCACATTTGCTTAGGTTCAAGGATCACCCGTCCATCCTGGTCTCGCAATAACCGGATAATGGATCTGTAGCGGTTGTCTCCCTTGTTGTGACTCACAACCCCAATAGATTAACAACATCTAGACGGGAAGTAGAACCCTTTCTGTAACTTCCGGCAGAGCCCTATAAAACGAATAGCCTTCGGCTCTCTCCCTCTCATTCGCCCTTCCGGCGCCTGGCCTTCGCCAGGCGTCTCGCGTTTGCCTGGCAATCAAAACGGTAACTACTAACTTTGCTTCATTCTTTCATCTATTTCATTGACATATCAACTATACTGTTAGATTGTTAATTAAATATTATACACACAAACCATGTCTCCTTGTTACATTCATACAACCCAGTACTTTCGCTATAGATCTAATCCCACTTTTCGCTTCTGTCACGCGGGCCCAGCTAACAGCTTTGGTCCCCTCGTTTCCCAGAGCACGTATTTTGCTTCGGACAACGCAGCCTTCGTGTTTCGCGTCGAAGAACTGGCTCAAGGCCGTTCTCGACGCTTGCACTCTGGCCACGTTGCCGCTTCTCATTGCCTCTTCAACATTAACTACCAACTCCCTTTCCTTCCTATTTCTATCTGAGACTAACTCCTTACTAACTCCTATTGAAACTACTCTAATCTCTCTTTTTAAAGAGCCCCACCACGTGCTGTTGACGATGGCGCCCATCAACCGCTCCTTAACTAAGGTTCTAATCCGGTCCCTGTACGCTCGACTTGCCGGAAAGGACAAGTTGAGCTTCCAGTAACCGGGTCCCTGCCTATACGTTCTATCAATGTGGACTACGCAGGTCACTAACTTGTGGTCTGAATAGCCCACCATGAGCATTTCTGGACAACTTAAAATGTTCCTATCCTTAATTCTAACTAAGAACCTATCTAGGTACGATCTAGATTAACCGCTATTATTTGACCAAGTCCAGGTTGGCACAGTCGGAAAATCTAGTCGGTATCTATAGGCCAGGTCAAATCGGCCGATTAACCCCTTGAGGCTGTTACACCCCCCTCTATCGGGACATGCCCCTACATAGTCCCAACGTGCATCTAGGATACCATTCCAGTGCCCCACTAAAAGCAAGGAGCGGGACGTCCTTAGAAAAGTCTCCAGACGATGGAAGAAGTCCGACCGCATTGCCCCAAAAGGGGCGTAAACGGAGACAAGCCTAAAGGCTTCGCCTTCACCACTGCCAAGGTCCAGAACCACGAGTCGACCCTCCGGGTCCAAGTGTACCGTTTGTGTAGCGAGACCCAGATGTTTTTGCAGCAGAACGACAACCCCACCCCCACCCCCGGGCAGACAGAGAGATGCGTGCATCTCAAAGTCATCAAAAGTGGGGGCTAGTTGTCGCACGCTGTTGATCCGGGCCTCGCAAATAACCATCACCAGACACACACACAGACAGACACACAGACAGACAGACAGACACACAGACAGACAGACACACACAGACAGACAGACAGACACAGACAGACAGACACACACACAGACAGACACATACAGACACACACACACACACACACAGACAGACACACACACACAGACATACACACTCATGGAAAGACACACACACTCATGCATGCACACACATACACAATCACACATGCATACCCTAATGGGAAGACACACACAGACAGACACACACTCTCATACACACACACACACATATACATCCATACACATACATCCATGCACACATTCTCTCACACACACACACACACACACACACACACACATTCATGCACCCATACATATATATATCCATGCACACATACACACACACATATACATCCATACACATACACACACATTCATGCACCCATACACATATATCCACGCACGCACACACAGACACACACATATATGCACCCATAGACACATAGTTAATGTATGTACTTACATATACATATTCCACCATCAGCAGAAAAGTAGAAAATGCAGTTGTTTTCTTCTAACATGATTTATATTTATTGTAATACATTTTTTTTAAAGTACCTCTATTTTAGTACTGTACAACAACAACAACAACAACGACGACGACGACAACAACAAATACAACAACAACGACAACAACAACGACGATGACGACAACATAAAAAACAACAACAGCGACATCAACAGCAGCAGCAGCAGCAGCAGCAGCAACAACAACAACAACAACAACAACAACAACAACAACAACAACAACAACAACAACAACAACAACAACAACAACAACAACAACAACAACGACGACGACGACGACGACAACAACGACGACGACGACCACGACAACATAAAAAACAACAACAGCGACATCAGCAGCAGCAGCAGCAGCAGCAGCAGCAACAACAACAACAACGACGACGACGACAACAACAACGACAACATTAAAAACAACAACAGCGACATCAGCAGCAGCAGCAGCAGCAGCAGCAACAACAACAACAACAACAACAACAACAACAACAACAACAACAACAACAACAACAACAACAACAACAACAACAACAACAACAACAACAACAACATTACAACAACAACAACAACAACAATGACGACGACATAAAAAACAACAGCAACAACAACATCAGCAGCAGCAGTAGCAACAGCAACAACAACATCAAAAACAACAACAGCAGCAACAACAACAACATCAAAGACTACAACAATAACAACAACATCAAAAACAACAACAGCAGCAACAACAACAACATCAAAGACTACAACAATAACAACAACATCAAAAACAACTTCAACAGCAACAACATCAACAACAACAACAACATCAATAACATCAATAACAACATCAATAACCATTTTAAGACCATTTTCCTTGCTAAAATTAAAAGTATCCCTAGTTTAGTACTATACTACAACAACAACAACAACAACAACAAAATAAGCATTTTAAAACCATTTTCCTGCTAAAATTAAAATCACCTCACTTACACTGCTTGGCCACATCAAACGCCTCAAAGTGTGGTCTGTCTAGAATATGTCTTGAGAATATAATACCTGTAAAGAGAAATCAATGGTAAATCAATGGTAGATCAATGATAGAAACCAGATCAATTATAGCCTGAAGTTAATGCAATGCCAATGAACATGGTTGGCATCTCTCTTAACCCTTTAGCATTTAAGTCGGCCATATCAAGCTAGAATTCTCTCCCTTCTTTCTGTTCAAATTGGCCATACTGATGTTAAGGCATTGTTCTCAAAATAAATAATATCAAAATCTCATAGATTCGATATTATATGAGATATTATGTAAGATAGCGAAAATACAGTAGTATAAATAGAGTTTTGTTGTGTCACCATCACGATCACGACCACTTTACAGTGGTTGTGATGGTGACACAACAAAAAATGCTCAGCCCACACTGTAAAGTGGTCATGTAGGTGTCACAACAAAAAGTGCCCAGCCCACACTGTAAAGTGGTCATGTAGGTGTCACAACAAAAAGTGCCCAGCCCACACTGTAAAGTGGTCATGTAGGTGTCACAACAAAAAGTGCCCAGCCCACACTTTAAAGTGGTCATGTAGGTGTCACAACAAAAAGCACCCAGCACACACTGTAAATGTGGTTGGCATTAGGATGGGCATCCAACCATAAAAACCAAGCCAAAATCAGCCCTGCGTGAGTGAAACACGGCCCTCCGACCAGATCTTTCACATGCTAGCATGAAAAATGGATGTTAAACGATGATGATGATGATGATGATATAGTAGCAGTACTGTCGCAAAGGAATGAGAAATATTCCATTGCAACCATTATCATCATCATCATTATCATCAATTTTACATCCACGTTTCCATATTGGGATGAGATCTTTTAAAACTATGTTTTAAAGTTGGATGTTGTGAAGCATTCTATCTAATGTTCTAATAATTCTGCCAATTCACTGCTTTAGATAAAATATACCGCAGTAAAAAAATACATCACAGGAAAGTTCCTAGTATTGATGATTAGAAAGGTATTGGCTTACAAACAAAAATTGACTCTCAATCATTAGAGAATACACAAATGGTTAAATGCCATCCTGTGTGGTAAACAATCCTTACTTGAACAGATGATATAGAGTAAGATCCAGTAGCAATATAGTAACAGACTGTTTTAGACTGGAACTGTGTCTACCAATAATGGGAAAGTCATTGACAGATATTATACAGTTAATAATAGATATATATGGATGTGTAGATATACTGACACTAGAGCAGAAAATACCCCTTGGTAAGTAAAGAGTACTAAAATGGACATCATCATCATCATTTTTACGTCCAGTTTTCTATGCTTGCAAGCAGTGCTGGATTTAGGACAAATGAGGCCCTGTGATAGTTAAGTTATGAGGCCCCTTTGAATGTTTGACATGAAAAACATTTGAAAAATTCATCATAAAAATTTTTTTTACAGGAAGATGTGTTCCCCTGGCCAACGGGGCCCTGTGCTTAAGCATACCTAAGCACAATGGTAAATCTGGCACTGCTTGCATGTGTTGAACAGGTCCTTTTCAGGTCAGCATCCCTCCACTCACCACATTTTGTCATTTCCTCTGTGAGTCGCAGTTGGTCTACCTCAACTCTATCTTCCTTCCACTGGGATTTCCTGGCACTTCTTCACCCAGTGATCATCATCCATGCACATCATGTCTGTACCAACGCAGTCTTCTCTCCTGCACACCATCTTGGATTCCTCTTAAACCCAGTTTCTCCCTTAGTTCATCCAAGATCTGCCTTTCTCTCACACTTACATTGCACATCCAACAAAACATGGTTGCTTCATTTCTCTCCAGCCTACGCATGTCCTCTGCAGTCACTGCTCATGTTTCACTGCCATGCAGTATTGCACTTCACACACAAGTGTCATACATTTATCCTTTTGTACGCAGAGAGAAATATTTTGTACTCAACAGTGGGAGTAAACTTCTTCTATCCTATCCTTATTCTAACTAGGATGCTCTCAGAGCATTCTCCTCCACTGCTTATTAAGTCACCTAGATAACAGAAACTATCAGCCACTTCGCTAGATCATTCAGGTGATTGGAAACAGTTTTCATCACTGATTCTCTTGATTACCCCGATGCATTTTCTACATACTAAGTCTTCCCTTCCTGTTAGTCTACCAATACATTCCTACTCACTCTTTACTGACAGCTTGTCTGTACATGACTTGCACTGCTCTCACAAGCCATTCTTCTACACCTAATTGTCTTAAGGACCACCAGATAATAGATCAAGTATTCTGTCAAAGGCCTTTTCTAGATCAACAAAAGCTAAATATAGCAGCTTATTCTTAGCTAGGACTTCTCTTGTAGTTGCCTCACTAGAAAGAAGGCATCTGTAGTACTTTTTCCAGGCATGAAACCAAACTGCATCTCATCTATTTTGACTCTTTCCCTAATTATCTGTACTATAACTCTTTCCATCACTTTCACAACTCAGTCCATCAGTTTTATTCCTCTATAGTTATACTTTCTAGAACCTCACCTTTGCCCTTGTAACAATTTATGATTGTACTACTGCATCAGTTATTGGGTATGATTCCGTCCTCTATTACCTGATTGACTATGCGGGTTACTAGTTCAATTCCTACTTCTGATGCCTTTAGCACCTCAGCAACTATCTCTGACAGTCCTGCAGCTTTACCATTCTTCATCTTAATTGCTGCTTTGACCCTATAGTTATCAACTTCAATAGCTAGTCCTTCTGTTGGGTAAGTTAGGGTTAGTCTCTCTTTCTTCCATTCATCAATCTCTTATAGTAACATTTCCAGGCCTCTTTCTTTTTTTAGCATCAGTGGTGTTAAATGCTCCAGTGTCATTTCTAACACACTTTTCATCCAAAACATCCTGCTTTACATTAACACATTGCCTTGCAATGCAGAACACTTCATGTCGCTGATCCACACAAGATATTGGCAAACTTCCTTTTACAGCTTCTTTCCGACCTGTGTGTACCTATGTTCTAGCTTCTCTCTTAGCTACCTGATAATTGTCACCGCTTCCCCCATTTTTCCAATTTTCCATACCTATCTCTTGGCTTTAATGGCTCTATCCACTGAGCTGTTCCATCACCATGTCACCCTTTGTCTAGCTGTCAGGCACTTTGGTCCAGCCACAAGTCAGTAGTTCGCAAAAAGATGTCATGTAAGATATATATATATATATATATATATATATATATATATATATATATATAAAGAAAGAGAGAGAGAGAGAGCGAGAGAGAGAGAGAGAGAGAGAGAGAGAGAGAGAGAGAGAAAGAGAGAGAGAGAGAGAGAGGGAGAGAGAGAGAGAGAGAGAGAGAGGGAGAGAAAGAGAGAGAGAGAGAGACTATATATATATTTATATCTGTATTTTTAACCGTTGGTCAATCAATGATAAACATTGATTGCCAAATAAATTAACTATGGAGATATAAAAGATACAGAAGCGAAAACCAACCAAACAGTGAGTGTGTTCTGTTATTATTTCTGGCAATATTATTACAACAATATGACCCTCCCCAAGTATAACAATATATATATAGAGAAGACCCGCCTTACCTAAATATATAGTAAAACCTACTCCAGCCAGTAGGCATCTCTAACAAAATACACCCCGTCCCACCACCACCACCCCCACCCCATCCACACCACCCCGTTCTATGTAAAGTTGTGTTGGTACCGCGCCATCCAGGCCGAAACAAATGAGATCGTGTAGGTGTCACGACAAAAAACACACAGTCCACGCTGTAATGTGGCCGTGTAGGCAACACGGTAAAAACCTCCCAGACCCACACTGTAAATGTGGTTGGTGTTAGGAAGGGCATCCAACTGTAGAAAACCTGCCAGACAGTCCTATGCGAGCAAGACAATCACTCTTGCCTCAAGTGGGAATACCCCCGTCCAAACCCATGCAAGCGTGGAACACGGACGTTAAACATTGATGATGATGATGATGATGATGATATATATATATATATGTGTGTGTGTGTGTGTGTGTGTATATATATGTATATATATGTATATATATGTATATATATACATATATATATATATGTGTGTGTTTGTGTGTGTGTTTGTGTGTATATGTATATACATATACATATAAACACAAACACACACACACACTCATATATATATATATATATATATATATATATATATATATATATATATATATATATGTATATGTATATATATTATATATTGGCTACTAAAGGAAATGCTAACTTATAAATCTTTGTCTGCAGTTGAAAATGTTTTTATTTTTTATAGTTTATAATAATGGAGCTACAGTGAAACTACCGCCCACTCTGCTAAAAGACTATGGCAACATACATAGCAATAGTTGCAGAGTTCTGGATGATTCTACAAGGAAGCCATATGAAATGCTTGAATGCTTCCCTCCCACTTATCTTACTACATGTCTCAATGCTACATTAATTTTGTTCTAATCAACCTTCTGATCTCTGAAAGTCTGTCAGTATTATATTGATACATCAATGTCTACAAATGTCATGCTTTAAATATTTATGTCGACACACACACCCACACACCCACACACCACACACTCATATATATATATATATATATAGATTATCATCATCATCACTGTTTATTGCCCATTCTTTCCATGCTAGCATGGGTCATATATATATATATATATATATTATAGTTAGAGAATTGGATTCTCAATCATGAGGTTGTGAGTTTGATTCTCGGACTGAACGATGCGCTATGACCTTCAGCAAGACACTTTATTTCACGTTGCCCCTTCTACCTGGAGTTGCGGCCAATAGATAGTATTAGCAATTGGAAAGACCGATGGAAACATTGTTTCCTCGGTCTGATTTGACGAAAGTTGATATATGTATATATCTATGTACTATACATACACCTTTGACAAGTTGTAGTGCACCTGAGCACTTTACACAATAATTTCATTATTATTATTATATTATATATATATATATATCATCATCATCATTTTACGTCTGCTTTTCCCTGCTTGCAAGGGTGGGACAGGTCTTATTCAGCACAGCATCTCTCCACTTGTCACGCTCCTTCGTTATCTCCACCGTGAGCTTCAACGATCTGAGGTCTGTTCTCACCACCTCCGCCCATATTTTTCGTGGTCTACCTCTACCACGTCTTCCTTCAACTGGCAATTCCTGACACTTCTTCACCCATCGGTCATCCTCCATGCGCATCACATGTCCATACCACCTCAGTCTCCTCTCCCGTACACTACATTCTATCCCTCTCAGACACAGTTTTCTGTCAATACATTCATGCTGAGTCATTCACGCACATTTACACTGCACATCCAACGGAGCAAGCTTGCTTCATTTCTCTCCAGCCATCGCATATCCTCTTCAGTTGCTGCCCATGTCTCACTACCATGCAGCATCGCGCTCCTCACACAGGCATCATATATATATATATATATATTTATATATATTGTTATACTTGGGGAGGGTCATATTTGTGTAATATTGCCAGAATTAATAACAGAACACACTCACTGTTTGGTTGGTTTTCGCTTCTCGCTTCTGTGTCTTTTATATCGGTAATCTAACTTACTCGGTCCTCAATGTTGCCATTGACTGACCGACGGTCAAAAATAATACAGATACAATATAGACACAAACACATATATATAGTTTATCATAAATCTTTCGTTGCACATCTGCAACATCGTCAGTGGTGCTATTGTTTCCTCCTGTTGCATTGTATGTCTACGCCATTTTTATTCAGTCTGTCTATATATTTGTTTCGACACACGATTTCATATAAAAAACCTCGCAAAACTAATTCATCGCCGTTATATATATATATATATATATATATATGCGTGTGTGTGTGTGTGAGTGTGAATGTGTGTGTTATACTATTATTCTAGTATGTGTTCCAGCCAACAGGCTGAGGACATGATGGGGCACCGCCATTGTATGTATATATATATATATATGTGTGTGTGTGTGTGTTTATGTATGTATGTGTGGTTATACATATATCTATCATCATCATCATTTTACGTCCACTTTTCCCTGCTTGCAAGGGTGAGGCGGGAACTGATTCTGGCTTGATTTCTACAGCTGGATGCCTTTCCTAACACCAACCTCATTTACAGTGAGTGCTGAGTGCTTTTTTGCCATGGCACCTCCACGACCACTTTGCAGTGGAATGATAGGGACCCAGTCCCTATCATCTCATTTCTACAGCTGAGTAAACTGGAGCAATGTGAAATAAAGTGTCTTGCTCAAGGAAACAACGCATCACCCGGTCTGAGAATTGAACTCACAACCTTTCGATTGCAAGGCCAATGCTCTAACCACTAAGCCATGTGCCTCCTATATACATATAAAACATATTCTGTCTGTGTGCCAGCGCATTGCTTTTTCTGATATTACAAAAATTACTGTACATATCACATGGTATTAGATTCAAATGAGAACTGAAATTGCATTGGTACCAGTTCAAAATACCACCCTGTCCAAAAATATATTGTTTGCTTTTTTAAGTGTTTTACTATCCAAGTTTAACCCTTGAGCATTTACATTACAATATATATAGTATTGTATTTTCATGGTAAAGGCTTTATCTTAAATAATTATCTCACATAGTATCTATTCTATGAGAATTTGTTATTATTTATTTTGTGAACAATATGTTAATTCAAGTATGAGCAGCTGGTTGCAGCCAGTTTGAACAGAAAGAGGTGAGAGAATTCTGGCTGGTTACAGCCGGTTTAAATGCTAAAGGGTTAAAGTAAAATATATTTGATTTAATAATTCCTTGCTTTCAACATTCTATGTAAACACAATTGAATCTTCAATTTCCTGCCTTCATGGTTTTTCCTTTCATATTCTTTTAAACCAATTACAATACTTTTTTTCATATTTTCTTCATTATCAAAAATATATTCACTAAATTATTATGACTTTCTTCTACCAATGTGTCTATCCATCTGTATGTCTGTCTTTCTATCTATATATCTGTCTATCTATCTATTTTCAGATTCTATTGGGATTTGGAGTCTTTTGTTGTTATAAATAGACTAAACCACCTGTGACCTGTTGGGTCACATTCACTTAAAAATATTTTTTTTAAAATAATTTTTAAATAATTCAAATATACACAGACATGTATATAATTTAAAATGAAATTGGAAGGTCCATATACATATATGTGTGTTTGTGTGTGTGTGTGTGTGTGTGTGTGTGTGTGTGTGTGTGTGTGTGTGTGTGTGTGTGTGTGTGTGTGTGTGTGTACATCTCTTTCTATGTGTCTCTTTCAATCTAGTCTCTCACAATCACTCACTATCTCTTTCTCTCTATCTTTCTCTCTCTCTATTTATGAAGTTATCTCAGGAACCCATGCTCCGATTTACACAAAACTCTTTTTATTCCATTTGTATTCCCATTTCAGGGGCAACTTCCTTTCAAAGTATTTTTCTTTAATGCGCCATTTTGGCTGTATTAAATTACAGACAACCACACAATCACTGAGTTTTAGTAGTATATAGATAACTATAGATTATCAGTCAGTGAGACAGGTAAACAAAAAGGTAGATAGGTAAGTAAGTAGGTATATAGGTAAGTAGGTATGTAGGTAAGTAGGTAAGTAGATAGATACACACAGGGATACTAAACCAAATGCACACAAAGATACAATGTACATATTCTAAACCAGATACACACAGGGATACAGTGTACCTATCCTAAACCAGATACACACAGGGATACAGGGTACCTATTTTAAACCAGATACACACAGGGATACAGTGTACCTATCCTAAACCAGATACACACAGGGATACAGTGTACCTATTCTAAACCAGTTATACACAGGGATACAGGGTACCTATCCTAAACCAGATACACACAGGGATACAGGGTACCTATTTTAAACCAGATACACACAGGGATACAGGGTACCTATTTTAAACCAGATACACACAGGGATACAGGGTACCTATCCTAAACCAGATACACACAGGGATACAGGGTACCTATCCTAAACCAGATACACACAGGGATACAGTGTACCTATCCTAAACCAGATACACACAGGGATACAGGGTACCTATTTTAAACCAGATACACACAGGGATACAGTGTACCTATCCTAAACCAGATACACACAGGGATACAGTGTACCTATTTTAAACCAGATACACACAGGGATACAGGGTACCTATTTTAAACCAGATACACACAGGGATACAGTGTACCTATTCTAAACCAGTTATACACAGGGATACAGTGTACCTATTCTAAACCAGTTATACACAGGGATACAGTGTACCTATTCTAAACCAGTTATACACAGGGATACAGTGTACCTATTCTAAACCAGTTATACACAGGGATACAGTGTAACTATTCTAAACCAGATACACACAGGGATACAGTGTAACTATTCTAAACAAGATACACACAGGGATACAGTGTACCTATTCTAAACAAGATACACACAGAAAAATGCTTATTTTTTTCTTTGGGTTAACAATAAAAGAAAAAGAATTATTTTAATAAAGGAAACAAATTGAAATATTATTTCAGGTACATGGATAGTCTAATCACAATTCATAATGACAGGTTTTAAAATAATTTACAAAGAAATCTATCGATCTAAAAAATAACAAATTGGTGTCCAATTCTTTATAGCTATAAATATTAACAGAAAAAATATAAAACTCATCTGAAAATTGTATGATAAAGAAATAATTATCAATTCAATATATGAAGAAGACTTTACTTTAAGAGGAATATAAATAACAAAATATTTCTCATTATAACACATACAAAATAAGGCAGTAGTTTGGCAAAATTGTTTGGGTACCAGACAAAATAACTTATGGTATTTGTTCTGGATCTTTACATTCTGAGTTCAAATCCTGCTGAGGTTAGCTTTGCCTTTCGTCCTTATGGGGTTGATAAAATAAAGTATCAGTAACACACTGGTGTCAGTTTAATTGACTTTCCACTCCCACGTAAAATTGTTGGCTTTGTGCCAAAATCAGACTAAGTATATTTGACTAAGGTCAAATTTGCCTTTCATCCTTTCAGGGCTGGTAACATAAACTACCTCTCATGTACAGGGGTAGATTTAATCAATATTCCTCACACCTTAAATTATTGGCTTTGCGCCTAAATTAAAAACCTTAGAAGTGATGAATTAGCCAAATCATTAGAGCGTTAGACAATACATTTTGTGGCGTTTGTTCTAGCTCTTTATGTTCTGATTTCAAATGCCACTGAAGTATACTTCCTCGTTCATCCTTCCAGGGTCATTAAAATAAAGTATTTTCACTTCACCCCAAATCACTGGCCTTGTACCTAAATCAGAAATTAAAAAAATCATTATAATACATACAGAATTACTAAGACTGCTTTAAATAAAAAATACTGAGGTTAAACAGAATTTAGAAAAAAAAAATGTAACATTTATTTGGCAAAGAGATTGTCCAATCTTTGCTAGCAGGGAAAGTAGATGTTAAAATGATGATGAGGATGATGGTGATGATGGTGATGATGATGGTGATGATGATGATCATCATCATCATCATGATAGTGGTCATGCTGATGGTGATGATGGTGATAATTGTGATGATGATGATGATGACGGTGGTGATGGTGACGATGGTGATGATGATGATGATGATGATGATGATGATGATGATGATGATGGTGATGATGATGACAATGGTGACGATGATAATGATTCAATTCAATATATTTGGCAGAAATTAAAACATAGATGCTTCAGATGCCATATAAGGAGGGGGGGGGGGGGGCAACATCTACACAGTCGGAAACACAGTGGTCCAACACCGGTCCAACTTCGCCTTGAATTGTTGCGTAGTTGACGCGTTGACTACTTCTTCTGGAAGCCGATTCCAGGGTCCAGAGATGCGGATCGAGAAAGCAGCTTTCCGTCTATTTAGGCGAAAGCGGCGGTGAAACAGCTTTTTGTCATGTCCATGTAGACCCCTTTCAAGTGCCGGAGTGAATAGGAGATCTTGAGGGAGATCGTAATGGCCATTGAAGAGATTGTAAAGCAAAATGAGATCACCTCTTAGCCGTCGATGACGTTGATGATGCTGATGATGATGATGATAACAATGATGATGATGATGACAATGACAACAACAACAACAATGATGATGATGACGATGATGATGATACTGTAAAGAATCAAGAAAATGTCACAAATTTCAGTCATAAAAATATTTTTTTAAACCGTGATTAAAAGGACAACATATTGAACAAACTAAGTATTAATAATTTCAAACAACTTAAAATATAAATAAATCAAAATCAAGATGAAAACACCACCACCACCCCTCTATTCACATAATAACCCCCCCCCCCCCCCCCCTACATAAGAACTCATACACGCCTACACAAGAATTCATATACATGCTATCTAATTAGAGGCAATATGTATATTAAAGAAAAGACTTCCGCTCAAGGATATAAGATCAAAAGCTCATGTAATATGTTTTAGAAAACATGAATACAAATAAATAAAATGAGCCAAAGTGTTCTCCATGTAAACAAATAAAACAAATAAGCCAAAGCGTTCTCCATGCAGTCAATCGATCAGCTAGAAGTAACAGCTAAATCTACCTCAAATTACAATCTACTGTCTTAAAAAAAAAAAAAAAAGAGCAACATTTTGGATAATGTGGTTGGCATTAGGAAGGGTATCCAGCTGTAGAAACCAAGCTAAAATCAATTCTGTATGAGCAAGATATGGTCACCTGATCTGGCCTATGTCACAACAGGACAATTCATTTAAACCATGCTAGTATGCAAAATGGACATTAAATACTGATGATGATGATGACAGCTATACCATAACAGGAGAAACCAAAAATATTTTAATGAATATTTCAGTCAACTTTAATGTGATGAATTAATAAATATCTGTACTACCATGATATACAGTCTGACATGTCTTGGACACTATAAACCTGGCAGAACCCACCTCCTCTCTATGTGTGATCACAGCTTAGGAGAGTGAGAAAAGGGAAGCAATATAAAGGAAGAACCGTCCCCCAGGACTGGACTGGTACTTTTAGTTGTTGACCTCAAAAATTTGAAAGGCAAAGTTGACTTCAGCAGGTTTTGAACTTGGAGCACAGAGAGCCAGAGGAAATGCTATATAGCACTCTATCCAATGTTCTAATTACTGCCAATTCACCACTATGACATATATTTAAAAAAATCTAAAATATATTTAATGATAGTTAACTACAGTTTCGTCTTTAATTATAAGTACAATCTGTAAACAGGTTTATATTAGGAGGGGCATCCAGTCATAGAAACAATGCCAAACATGAAATGCCAAATGAATAAGAGATGATTCCCCCAACCAATTTAGTCTCAGACTATGGAAAACTGTCCAGCTTATGCCACCATGGAAGATGGACATAAAATGATGTATCTTATATATATATATATATATATATATATATATATATATATATATATATATATATATATATATATATATATATATATATATATATATTAGAGGTGTAAATGTTGTTGCTAATTAATAAACAAGTCTGGCAATTAAAAGACAGAGGTATCCTCCATGCACTAAACTGGAGGATTCTAGAAAAGTTCAGACCATATATTAACAATTAACAGTTCAAAGAAGTGTGCCCATTGTACCTGCAAGAAATTCAGAATGCTACATGGAATGAAATCATCAAACAAATACCTAAATACCAAGAACACGATCTTTAAGGGCTGCTTACATTTCAAGAAGTATTTACCGTCGTCATGGAAAAACTAAGGCATAGATATACAACCTCCACAGAGAGAAGTACAGTACTCATCTTAATTCTGACAATTCACATTGACACTTTCAACTGCATGAGACCTTTCCCTTTTTTCTCCACACTTTACGCTACATTAACAACGGACCTAACATATTCACAAGTAATAGAACATATACACCCACCCACACAACTCCCACTTATACCGAATCATGTCATTTTCACATCATTTTTCCACCTATCTAATAATTGTTTCTACTTTTTTGGCACAAGGCCAGCAATTACCCCAGTACATTACTGGTACTTTATTTTATCGACACCGTAGCGATAAAAGACAAAGTTAACCTCAGCAGAAGTTGAACTCAACCATAAAGGGCCGTAACTCTATGCTGCAAAGCATGGCGCCTGACTCTCTACCGATACTGCTGCATGCTTATTTTTAATTAATTCTAAAGCTTAACAAGTGTTGTCTCCCTTTGACCATTTAAAAAAAAACAACTAGAAAAACAAAATTTTCTGTTAACGTCCTCTCTTGCCATGGGATCTCATCCCAAAGTTCCCTTCAGACATTTTGATCCTTTTGACCTGAAGAAAGGCAATTACTATTGCATTCTAAGCCTAACTCTTACATACAGATCAGGTCACCCCTACCCTCATATTCATCATCCGTCAAATCATGCTATACATGCATAACATCATACTTATTTTCTTTTCTCTCCTTGCCCTATCAGAGCAGAGATGGCTCTTCAGCTGGGAGAAAACGTACCTAGTACACCTTCTAATGTGGTTAGCAATAGGAAGAGCACACTACTGTAGAAACCATGTCAGAAGGGGTTGAGATGACCCTTCAGTTGTGCCAATGGCATGACAACCTCCCTAATGTTGGTGACCTACATGATAAATACACCCAGTACATTTTGTTAAGTAGTTGTTTATGAGAAGGGTATCCAGTCATAGACAGCTTGCCAAACAGAGGGTTGGGAGGACTGTTCAGTTGTGTCAAAAATGATGTGTTAAAATTGCCACCAAAAAGTACCATATACTGTGTAATATGTACTTCAAAACTGCCACCAAGTGTAGACTTGAAAAAGGACCATATACACTACAATATGTACTTCAAAATTTCCACTAAGTTTAGACATGAGAAAGGACCATATACACTACAATATGTACTTTAAAATGTTCACCAAGTGTAGACAGGAGAAAGTACCACATACTGTGCAATAAGTACTTCAAAATGGCCACCAAGTGTCCACATGAGAAAGAGCCATATACAGTGTAGTAAGTACTTCAAAATGGCCACCAAGTGTCCACATGAGAAAGAGCGAGCCATATACAGTGTAGTAAGTACTTCAAAATGGCCACCAAGTGTCCACATGAAAAAGAGCCATTATCAGTGCAGTAAGTACTTCAAAATGGCCACCAAGTGTCCACATGAGAAAGAGCCATTATCAGTGCAGTAAGTACTTCAAAATGGCCACCAAGTGTCCACATGAGAAAGAGCCATATACAGTGTAGTAAGTGCTTCAAAATGGCCACCAAGTGTCCACATGAGAAAGAGCCATATACAGTGTAGTAAGTGCTTCAAAATGGCCACCAAGTGTCCACATGAGAAAGAGCCATATACAGTGTAGTAAGTGCTTCAAAATGGCCACCAAGTGTCCACATGAGAAAGAGCCATATACAGTGTAGTAAGTGCTTCAAAATGGCCACCAAGTGTCCACATGAGAAAGAGCCATTATCAGTGCAGTAAGTACTTCAAAATGGCCACCATGTGTCCACATGAGAAATAGCCATATACAGTGTAGTAAGTACTTCAAAATGGCCACCAAATGTCCACATGAGAAAGAGCCATATACAGTGTAGTAAGTGCTTCAAAATGGCCACCAAGTGTCCACATGAGAAAGAGCCATATACAATGTAGTAAGTGCTTCAAAATGGCCACCAAGTGTCCACATGAGAAAGAGCCATATACAGTGTAGTAAGTGCTTCAAAATGGCCACCAAGTGTCCACATGAGAAAGAGCCATAGGCAGTTCAGTAAGTACTTCTGATGATTTATACATCAAAGTAAATGTAACCATGTATCCAATTAAATGAAACAAACATGTAAGGTTGTTAAATAAGTAAAAAAAAAAAATGATTATCAACTATAATAATACACCATGTGTGTTTGTATATATATATCTCCATCTGTAACTGCTTAAAATGTACATGCACAAACATACATGTACATACTCACAATATGTTTCCTATCAAAAACTAGACAGATACATACATATGAAACACATACACACACACTTATGCTGTGATAATGAATAGAGAGAGGAGGGGAGAGAGACGGGAAGAGAGTAGTGAAAGGGGGAGAGGGGGAAAGAAGAAAGAGAAAGAAGAGATAGAAAGAGAGAAGCGAGAGAAAGAGAAAAGAGAGAGAAAGGTGGAGAGAGAAAGGAGAGAAAGAAAGGAGGAGAGAGAGAGAAAGAAGAGAGAGAGAGAGAGGAGGAGAGAAAGGGGAGAGAGAGAGAGAAAGAAAAGAAAGAAGAGAGAGAAAAAGAGAAGAGAGAGAAAGAAAGGAGGAGAGAGAGAGAAAGGAGGAGAGAGAGAAAGAAAGAAGAGAGAGAAAGAAAGAAAGAAGAGGAAGAAAGGAGGAAAGAGCAAAAGAAGAGAGAGAGAGAAAGAAAGAAGAGAAAGAAAGAAGAGATAGAAAGAGAAAGAAAGAAGAGAAGGAAAGGAGGAGAGAGAGAAAGGGGGAGAGAGAGAGAAAGAAAGAGAGATGATGCTTAAGATCCACTGTCTTTGTTCTTTGACTCCTCCTCCTCTTTCTCTCTTTATCCATCCCACACACTTTCCCCTTTCTTCTATGCCTCACACTATCCCCTTTCTCTTCTTTGGACATTTCTATTCTGTGAATACATCAAAAGATATTTCATTAAATGAAAGTGACAATCAGCATCTATAATGATATGCCTTGTACACACATTTACTTGATGATGATGGTATATATATATATTGTGTGTATATATATATATATATATATATATATGGTCCATCAGGTTCCTTACCACTCTTCCTTCGTTATATATATATATATATATATGTATATATATATATATATATATATATATATATATATATATATATATATATATATATATATATATATGTGTGTGTGTGTGTGTGTATATATATATATGTGTGCGTGTGTGTATATATATATATATATATATATATATATATATATATATGTATGTATATATATATGTATATATATATATATATATGTATATATATATATATATATATATATATATATATATATGTATAAATATATATACACACATATATATGTATATATGTATGTAGGTATATACTATATATATATATATATATCATCATCATCATCATCATCATCATCAACGTTTAACATCCGTGTTCCACGCTTGCATGGGTTTGGACGGGGGTAGTCCCACTTGAGGCAAGAGTGATTGTCTTGCTCGCATAGGACTGTCTGGCAGGTTTTCTACAGTTGGATGCCCTTCCTAACACCAACCACATTTACAGTGTGGGTCTGGGAGGTTTTTACCGTGTTGCCTACACGGCCACATTACAGCGTGGACTGTGTGTTTTTTTGTCGTGACACCTACACGATCTCATTTGTTTCGGCCTGGATGGCGCGGCACCAACATAACTTTACATAGAACGGGGTGGTGGCGGGACGGGGTGTATTTTGTTAGAGATGCCTACTGGCAAGGCGGGTCTTCTCTGTTACTGAGTACCGCCATATATATATATATATATATATATATATATACACACACAATATATATATATATATAAATGAAATAACAGGGGGCTGGACTGGTGCAAATCCTTGAAAGGTTTATTATACTATGATCATTTCAATGACCGGGTTCCATATGAATCCGGTGATATCATCAGGTATTGGAATATAACAAAGGAATATGTAAAAAGCCATGGGTCCAAAAAATCAGAAACAGAGGGGACGGCTGGACCACTAGCTTCTCAGCCAGCCGCCCTCAAAGTGTTGGCAACCGAAAAACTACCAACGAATATCTGGTGAGGGGGCGAAGGCTTACAATGCCCTACCACCACTCCGTCAAAGAAGAAGGGGAAGAAAGAAAGAAAGGGAGAAAGAAGTGTAGTGTAAGGGTCAAACTACATTCATGTTATAAAATGCGGCAAAAAAATGCTACCCAAAGGATCTATAATGTGTGTCTGTATGGTCTAATGTGTGAACCGAAGATTGGAACGTTAAATTTATGTTGCGAGTTAAAGGATGAAATTAAATTAAATTAAAAATATTAAATTGCAAAATGGTAAATTGAAAAATAGAGGTAGCGAGATTTATTTATTTAATGAAATTACGGAGAGAGTCTTATATGAAAAAATATTTTTAGATATTAGGATGCGATATAGAGTAAAGATTTCGATTGGGAGTCCCAGCCAGCACACCCACCACCATGAGTCAGCCAGTCTCGAGTGGTATCGTCCAGCGAAAGAAATGGAAATTAATTTTTCCGAGTACTCTAGGTACATAGCTAACTTTGGCCCCAGGATCGCTAGCGGGAACTCCACAATTTCGACAGGCCATCGTCTATACCACGAATACTATTAAATCAAACATTAGGGGTTTATTTACGTGTCAGTGGAGGCATGACACAGCTAATAGTCATGCCCAAACCTGGAGTTTGTACAAGTATAATGTGGCGGCCAAAACAGGCGGCGCGGTGGGACCGGGGCAAAGCAAGCCGCTCCGAGTAATTTCATTTACCGAAAGAGGAGAGATTTATTTTTCCGAGCACTCAAGGAAGGCTGAACTTTCCGAGTGCCCAGCGCGCAGCCAGGAAAGGTCACCACACAAGTCGAAGGTAACCCAGTGAAAAGTGCAAATAGGCCAAAATTATTTTAAAGTTCCAGTTAGTCCGGGTTATAGGTAGTGTGGATCTTAGGTGGGTAGGGGGCTATGAAAGGTGCATAATGACCTGAGTAAGGAAAAGTTATAAAAAAATAAAAAAATATGAAAAAATAATATAAAGATAGAATACATTGATGAAAATACATTAATAAAATAATAAAAAATAATAAAATATACATTAATGAGATAGAAACAAATTAATAAAGGTAAATAAGAATCAATATAGATCAAGTTGTAGTAAGATAATACAAGTTGTACATATAGAAATAGATATAGAGGATGGAGGAGATGGAATGGCAACAGGTTGTACCTAGTGTAAAGTTCAATGCGAGTCAGAAAAAGTCCTGAGGTATAGAGTAGAGAATTCAGTCCATACAATACATGTTTTAGTATAATACGTAGAGTTTTGTCGTAATCGGATTCACCCCGACAAGGAAAGTAGTATCAGGTGGCGGTAGATAAGGTGCAGAGCAGCCAAAATCCGAATGGTAAGTAGATCAGTTAATCCCATGCTGGTAATAGCTGTACAC
>OZ024743.1:222714374-222751169 GCA_964016885.1 Eledone cirrhosa
GTGACCTTCATGACCTGGTCGATTAATTTAATGCCTCTATAGTTACTCCTATCTAGGGCGTCTCCTTTACCCTTGTAACAGTTAACGATGATGCTGCTACGCCAGTCCTTCAGAATAACCCCATTCTGTATGACTTGGTTTACTATCCGGGTGACCATGGTGTGTCCCACCGTTCCAGAGGCTTTCAGCATCTCAGCAACTATTTCCGAAGGCCCAGCCGCCTTACCCGTCTTCATATCTTTGATTGCCTTACTTATTATACTACCTTCGACTAACATCTTGTTGTGTGCAATGCCAGGTCAGGTGACCATGTCTTGCTCATACAAAACCAATTTTAGCTTGGTTTCTACAACTGGGTGCCCTTCCTAGCACCAACCTCATTTACAGTGTGTACTGAGTGCTTTTTGCTATGACATCTACACAACCACTTTACAGTGTGGGCTGTGCATTTTTTGCCATGTTGCCATCATGACCACTTTACAGTGTGGGCTTGAGGCTTCACTGGATGTATGCTTCAGTTTGTCCTCATGGGAGATATATGGGAGTGAGTGGGGTGGTACATACTGTATATATGCTTCACTCTCGGCCTGGGCCAAAGGAAGTCTGGTCTTCTATAATACTGCGTAACGCCAGAGATCTCGGTCCTGTGCCATCGCCTTTGAGAGGTGCAACTGTATAAAGTCAGCTTCTATCACCTCATCTCAAGTCTTCCTGGGTCTCTCCACTCCACAGCTTCTATCGGTACTTTACCTGGTTTTCTCAGTTATTATTTATAGTGATTGACTATTCTTATAGTCTTTTACATTGGGACAATTACATTTCAAATCTGTGTGTGTGTAATGTGTATGTAGTGTATATGTATGTACAACAAAAATAATATCATTTACATTTATACATACATGTAAATGTAGTTGTCTAATTAATATACATATTTCATGAAGCTACTTAATTATATATTTTCTTTTTAAAAAAAATTATACATGATGTTAGATAGGTATTTTGCATATAACCAAGGAAAATTGATAGATTTCAGTTTTTAATTTAAGTGTATGTACATATATATGTGTGTGTGTGTGTGTGTGTGTGTATGCATGTGTATATTATATTTGTATATATATAGTTATATGCAACATACCTAACATCATGGATACTTTTGTTTTTTTTTATTAATATATAAATAAATTATTTTTTATTTCTTAATTAATTCAATTTAACTTCATTATTATTCATAAATTCATTTCCTAAATTTGTTCTTAAATTATTTATTATTTTTAGTCTTTATTATTCTTCTTTTGAAAATATTTACTTGTAATCTTTATTTGTAATTACACATTTACATGAAAAATTCATAGACCCTCGGTTTCTGTTTATATACATAAGTACTGTAAATGTGGTTGGTGTTAGGAAGGGCATCCAGCTGTAGAAATCAAGCCAGACAGTCCTATGTGAGCAATGACAACCACTCTTGCCTCAAGTGGGAAAACTCCCGTCCAAACCCAGGCAAGCGTGGAACATGGACGTTAAACGATGATGAAGTAAAATAGAACATGTTTATTATCATTTTATGTCTAACGTTCCAAGTTAGCAGAGGTTGGATGGAGTGTCACAGTCCAACAGACTCATATCTTCCATATTTGATACAGTTTCTATAGTTGGTTTCCCTTCCTAACATTAACCACCTTACAAGCATTTGCAAATAATTGTTACTGGTACTTTATTTTATTATCAGTTATGCACTGGGATTGATTTAGTCGACTGTCCCCTTTCCTTCAAACTGCTGGCCTTGTGCTAAATGTAGAAACAATTATTTGCAAATACTTGTATATATATATATATGCACATATACATACATGCTAGCGTGGAAGATGGACGTTAAACGATGATGATGATGATGACATACATAAAAGTTTATATACATTAGACTATAGAACACCACTTCTCTTCATCATCACACTATTACTTTTCTTTAAAAAAAAGAGCTCCTAACCTCAAAATATCATGAAATATAAGGTGCTTTGTTTTGTTTTTCTTACTTTACTTGTTTTCATTCCTGTATTTCTAACTTGCATTGTATTAGTTTTCTCAAAGCAATCCTAACCACATATCTCATAACGCTTCATGTAAGATATACCACATACAACACGTTTTAAGGCCAGTCTCTCTGCTAAAGCAAGTGTTAGCCTTGTGCGCCCTATGAGACGTTTCTCTACTTTGCCCTCTTGTCTCCCAACCCTTTACCAGTACCCTGGTTTTCATAATCCACACCCATATCTTACTTTGCCTTCCTCTACTTCTGCATTCATTCCCATCACTCCTCTCATCCAATCATTTTCATCCTTCCTCAATACATGACCCAACCATCTCATTCCATTTCTCTTCACAACATTCATCACTGGTACTATTCCCATCATCCTCTGTAAATCCTTGATTCTCTTCCTGTATCTGAGCAATACTCCCTTCATCCACCAGGCCATTCACATTTCTGTTCTTTCCAACTCAGCTGCTTCACATTCATCATGCCATAAATCATGGTACTTCTCACACATGCAGTTTCAGCAACACCTCCTCCACATTAGCATGCAACTCAGTTCCTGTAACTTCTTTGTACATCTCACTCTAGATATTGTCACAGAATCTGATCCACCTTCTCCATTCAAACATATTTCCTACATAACAAAACATCTTCCCACCATTCTCAAGTTCCAGCTCAACATCCTCTCCATCTTTAGTTCTTCCCAGACACACTTTACACTGAAATGTAGCTGCCACATTATTCAATGACAGAATTTAGGCAATGAAGAGCTGCTCTTGATCATCCAGTTCTGCACCACACTAGATGTATATCATCATAGTCATCATTTTAATGTCTGTTTTCCCTGTTAGCAAGGGTTGGACAAGTCTACATAGACCAAGAACAATGCCCAGCAACATAGCAACTAGAAATGTAGAAGTAATATAAGTCAAATATGTGACAGAAAGATCAGAGAATAGTCTGACCTGGATGAAAAATCACATTGTTACTGTTGGGTGACCAAATTTTGGAATGGTGATCGGTTGTCCAGCAAATGTGGTCAGAACATGTGAAGGAGAGTTGCAACACCATCAAATCAATGGACAACTACCATCATCATCATCATCATCATTGTTTAACGTTCATTTTCCATGCTTGCATGGATTAGTTGGGTAGTCACATTATGAGACAAGTCAGGTTCAAAGACCATGCCTTGTTCATATCTGTATTCTGAGTTGGTTTCTATGGCTGGATACCCTTCCTAATGCTAACCACTTTAGTATAGGCTGGGCACTTTTAGTTGAAACACCTACATGATCACTTTCCAGTGTGGTTTAGGTGCGTTTTATGTCACCAACACAACATAAATATAATATTAATTTAATCCTTTCATTACCACATTTCTAATGACATATACTGCATATCATATCGGTAGAGGGTTGGATTATGCTTTCCAGCATAGTTACGTCCCTTTACGATCTGAGTTCAATTCCCGCCGAGGTTAACTTTGCCTTTCATCCTTACGGGGTCGATAAAATAAAGCACCAGTAATGTATTGGGATAATTGCTGGCCTTGTGCCAAAAAGTAGAAACAATTAATTAATGAAGAATTTGTATGTATTTACTAAAATTATTAATTATTTCGTTACTAAGATAGTAACTTAACATGGTTTTATATAAAATTACTGGAAGGTTTTAATTTAAACAGGAACACTTTAAAATGGGTGGATTTGTGCCATAGGAGCAGGGCTGGCTTAGACTGTATTTGATGAATAGGAGTGAAACAAAATCCTTTAAAAAAAAAAGAAAAATTTTTTTAATATCAAATCGGTTGTTTTTTTATTTTATTTTATTTCTTTACTTTGAATTTAATAAGTTTCAAGAAAGGTCACTTTCAATGGAAGATAAATAGTTCAAATAAAATTATATTGAAATTATGTTATAGAAAAATAAATAACATTGGAAAATAAATAAATCCATACATGAGAATATAGTTGCATAAATTAGTCATGAGTGAGTAAAATGGATAGCTTGGTTTGGAAAGACTTTGATAAGAGAGACAAATGTCAACATGAACCACCAGGAGCTCAATAAAGTTGGTCTTTAGCTCTAAATTCAGTAGTATTAACTCTTAACATCCTAGAATGATTTAGTAGAAAATATTTTAAAACAGTTTTGTTAATTCAAATGTTTATAGTAGCTTTACTAGAGGACAGATCGTTGTAAAATTTTGCAGTATTAAAGACTTGAATTTTTTTTTATGTGACGTTTTTCAATGTCTTGCTAATGTGATTTCATGTGGTTTTGGGAATTGAAATGTTTATAGCATTTTTGTTGTGAAAATTTGCAATATTAGATGCAGCCATAGTGCTCTTTTGTACATTTCAAGAATGTCTGTTAATGTGGTTTTATGTGGTACTGGATGTTAAGAGTTGAGTAAATGAGATGAATGCCACCACTTAGGATATGGGGCCAGTCTGTAGCAGTAATAAATCTGGCAGCTAGTTTCTATAAGTTCGATGATTTCAGATATATAACTTTGATTTTTCTTATTTTGTTCAATTTAATTTAACCCTTTAGCATCTACATTACTCTATATTTACTATTGTATTTTCATAGTAAACACTTTACCTCACATAATTATCCCACATAATATTGAATCTACGAGATTCTGATATTTATTTTGAGAACAATATCTTAACATAAGTATGAGTGGCCAGTTACGGCCAGTTTGAACAGAAAGAGGTGAGAGAATTCTGACCAGATATGGCCGGTTTAAATGCTAATGGGTTAATGTTTTTAACTAGGGAACCTGGTATTTGGCTGTTAACGTTGTTTGACTATATCCTGCCAACCCAGTATTCTGGTACTGATGACATTTGACTATATTCCACCGACCTGTTACTAATGTGTGTTTGACAATATCCTGCCAGTCTAGTATTTTGGTACTCACAATATTTGACTATATCACCCCAATCCAGTAATCTGTTCTGCTATATATATGGAGGAGGGGATGTCCATGTCTATGCTCATGACCCGTGATTAATGATTCAACAAAAAGAGATTGGTAACATAAGCATCAGACTTGGAAAAAATAAGTACTGGGGTCGATATGATCAACTTCACGGCAGTGCCCCAGCATGGCCACAGTCTAATGACTGAAACCAGTAAAAGAATAATTAAAAGAACTGAAAAAAAAAAAGTAATATATTTGTCTGGAAGAATTGATTAATTTATTAGGAGATGAGTTTGTAATCAGGATTCCATTCTGTTAGCATGCCAATATAGGAAGAAATCATTCCAAGGAGACCCAGTACTCCTGGGGAAAGGTTAACTTGACGTAACATGGCCATTGACAAAGGTAAGTCTGAGGTATTACGTATTAGATCAAATAATATTGGTTTGTTTTTCAGCAAACTATAAACATACAGTTGTAATCCAGAGCAATTCTTTATAGTTTCTTTGTCAGTCGCACACTGGAGCTGGTAAAGATCCTTTCCAATACCGAACATAATACTTGCCAACCAGAACTGGGCAGCTAACTCAGAAATCCTAGAACGGTTGATCTTTACAACACCAACACGATCCAACCAAATCATATTATCAAACAGCAGAAACAAAGCGCTATTAATCTTCACCAAAGAAACCAATGTTCTCAAGACTACATCATCAATGTGGAAAGCCTTAAATGTACTGTTTAACACTTCAAAACTCTTCCCAAAACGAAACACTGAAAAATATAAGAAAAAATTAAAATTGATGTTATTTCAAAATTTTTTTTTTCTTATTATTTATTTCTCTAGTCATGTATAAATTTAAAATACTAGGATTTTTTTCAACACGCTGACACTGTTGCGACACATGGCCATTTAAATCTGGCAGAGCTCATTTATATTCAGTTCTGAACACAGTCAATTTCAGAGAGAGAGAAAAAGATATATAGAAGAGGAATTGACCCTAGTTCCAGACTAGGTACTATATTTATTGAAAGGATGAAAGGCAAAGTTAATTTTGGTGGCATTTGAACTCAAAGTGGAAAGAGCTGGAACAAATATCACAAAACGATCTATCTAATGTGCTAACGACTCTGCCAATTTGCTACCTTAAATCTTTCCTTGCGATATTTCTGATGAAAGCCACTGCCTATGATTTTCAAACAATCTTGATAATAAACAAGAATTATTAAGTTCATGTTTGGAGTATAGCAAAATAAAAGTTCTTACATAAAATGATAATGATGGAAGGTTTCAATTAAATATGAACATGACTTAATAAAGCTTCTCACGTAAAATTATGATGGAATGTTTTTAGATAAATATGTATGGACCTGTAACTCCCGCGGGAGTCCTAGAGGCATCATATTGATATACAGTATTTCTTAGGGCATTTTGAAATCTGACAGAGCCCATCATCTCTCCAGGCTTGAATACAGCAGTTTTTTTCTAGAGAAGGATAGAGAGTTAGAGAATGGAAGTGAGAAAGAATCGATCCCAGTACTTGATTGGTACTTTTTTTATTGATCTCGAATGGATGAAAGGCAAATCAAACTCGGCGGGATTTGAACTCAGGGAGCAGAGAGCTGAAATGAATACAGCAAAGCATTCTATCCGATGTTCTAACAACTCTGCCTATTGCACCAATGTAAGCTATATCTGAAACCAAGTATACAAGAAAGAGTTATACGTTCTACTGGGAAGAAGATTTTATCATCGTCACTCTTAAAAGCAAAATGTCAGCTTTCAATCAGTAAATAAAGAGTTACGTCCCTTGAAGAGCTCATTTGTCATCTTTGGTAAATAGTAGATTGTTTCAAGGTGGCGAATTGGCAGAGTCGTTAGAATGTTTTGCAGTGTTCGTTCCAGTTCTATACGCTCTGAATTCAAATCCCGCCGAGGTCAACTTTGTTACTTTTTTTTATTGACCTTGAAAGGATGAAAGGCAGTGTAGTACTGGGGTCGATTCCTCACTTTCATTCTCTCACTCTGAAAGAAATCTGCTGTATTCAGACCTGAAGAGAAGTTGGACCCTGCCAGATTTTAAAATGCCCTTGAAACGCCGTATGTCAATACGTCGTCCCTACGACTCCTTCAGAGGTTACAGGACCATGCATGCATATTGTTTCAGTGATTTTTGTTAATTTATTGTTCCTGTTATTTTTGGACAGCATTATTCAGGTTGACCTGAGCAGACTAATCCTATGAACAAATTGCTCCTGCTTCTACGATACAAAGCAATATATTTTAGCCCCTTTATGACCGCATTTGTAATGAAATAAACTATTTTAATTACAAATAAGTATGTTTTGAAACAGCAAGTGAGTTTGAAATTAGAAATGGAAGCTTTCGCTGTATTTTTTTTACTAAAGAAATTTTAGCCTGATAGTGGGGTTTAGAACCCTCTAAGAAATGTAAAAAAAAGTACATCAATACTCATCGTTTTCCATTTCTTAGAGGATTCTAAACCCCACTATCAGGCTAAAATTTCTTTAGTAAAAAAAATATGGCAAAAGCTTCCATTTCTAATTTCTATTTTAATTAATTAATTGTTTCTACTTTTGGCACAAGGCTAACAATTATACTAGTACTTTACTGGTACTTTATTTTATCGACCCCCATAAGGATGAAAGACGAAGTTAACCTTGGCGGGATTTGAACTCAGATCATAAAGAGCCGTAACTATGCTGCAAAGCATGGTGTACAACTCTCTACCAATACTGCCAATAATGAAGAAGTATTGAGAGATTTACTAAAATTATTTATTAGTTCATTACTAAGATATGGTTCTTATATCAAATCTGCTGAATCATTTTAATTTAAATAAGTACCCTTTAAAATGTGTGGTTTTGTTTCATTGAACCAGAGCCAGTTTTGACTAAGTTAATATCAAAAGGATTAAAGTGTTTATATTTATTTGAATACCTTCCATATAATTCTGTTAAGTTATGTTTCAAATGCCAGCTTAATAATTAATAACTATTACTAAACTCTTCAAAATTCTTGATTATTTTCAAAATGATTTCAAAATTCTAGCTAGTGTCTACCATTAGAAATACTGTAAGAAAATAGTGAAGTTTGGCACCCTACTGATTGTGACCCTTACCCATCTACTCATCACTGTTTCTCCCTAGTTATAAATTAGTTACAATAAAAATAACAAAAGTAATAACATACTTTTGCGAGACAAGCTGATGGAACTGTCCAGTAATTTTAACTTTTTCACCAGGGAAGTTTTGTAGTGACTTTTCTGAATGTACCACCAAGCAAATTTACTGCTGTACTGAATCATTCTAGAAATAAAGACAAACATAATAATATACATAAATATATATATAGAAAACCCGCCAGACAGTCCTATGCGAGCAAGACAACCACTCTTGCCTCAAGTGGGAAAACTCCCGTCCAAACCCATGCAAGCGTGGAACATGGACGTTAAACGATGATGATGATGATACAATATATTAACAAATGGAAACTATATTTATAAAACCATATTTATTTCATTATACATATTTCAAGGGCCGCCAAGGTAAACTATGGTGCGCTTTCATCAGATAAAATATAATATAGGTTAGTTTTATAAATAAATATTGACATACCCTTAAAAAATGCAACCATTCTGGTTGGAATCTCCTGGATAGTGGAGTTATTAGATTTATTGTTGGTTTATTATGCAAATTAGTGTCGGAAAGGTTTAAATAACAGTATATTTAAATTAAGCCGTTGGAATAGGGAAAAAAGAAAGAAAGAGAAAAAAGGGGAAAAAACGAAAGAGAGAATAGCGTAATTTTGAGAGAAGAGGCGAAGAAGTAAAAATAGCGTGGATGAATACCGTAGCATGAATAAACAATAATAAAGATAAGTTGAAGAATTTTATCTAATGTTTAATTAATACATTTGATTAAATGCTTAATTAATAATTTATCAATTCAATCCGTAGTTTAAATGTTTAAATGTGTATGTTAGATTATTAAAGTTGAGACCTATATATTATTAAAGAATATATATTAAAATATATATATATATATGGGTCCAGAATTAGCTGTCGAAACGGCTTGAGCTCAGCCGTCGGGGTCTTACTTGTTCCTATTACCCACTCTACTACCCTAAGTATTGAGTACTTTGGTGCGTTATGGTCCACCTGGTTCCTTACCACATTTCCTTCGTTATATATATATATATATATATATATTCAGTAATAGAGAAGACCCGCTTTACCTAAAATACAAAGTAAAACCTACTACAGTCAGTAGGCATCTCTATCAAAACACACCCCCGTCCCACCACCCCCACCCCATCCACACCGCCCCTTTCAATGTAAAGTTATGTTGGTGCCACAACATCCAGGCTGAAACAAATGAGATCGTGTAGGTGTCACGACAAAAAAAACACACAGTCCACGCTGTAAATGTGGCCGTGTAGGCAACACGGTAAAAACCTCCCAGCCCCACACTGTAAATGTGGTTGGTGTTAGGAAGGGCATCCAGCTGTAGAAAACCCGCCAGACAGTCCACGCTGTAATGTGGCCGTGTAGGCAACACGGTAAAAACCTCCCAGCCCCACACTGTAAATGTGGTTGGTGTTAGGAAGGGCATCCAGCTGTAGAAAACCCGCCAGACAGTCCTATGCGAGCAAGACAACCACTCTTGCCTCAAGTGGGAAAACCCCCGTCCAAACCCATGCAAGCGTGGAACACGGACGTTAAACGTTGATGATGATGATGATGATGATGATGATATATACATACTGAGAGAGAGAGAGATAAAGCATGAACTATAAGTCAAGGAAGCAACAAAAAGGGTAGGGTATAAGTCAATTAACGAATCTCAGCATTTAACTGGTACATAACAATTCATTATAAGTGGATTGGCAGTATCGGTAGAGGGTCGGACGCCATGCTTTCCAGCATAGTTACGTCCCTTTACGATCTGAGTTCAAATCCCGCCGAGGTTGACTTTACCTTTCATCCTTACGGGGTCGATAAAATAAAGTACCAGTAATGCACTGGATAATTGCTGGCCTTGTGCCTAAAAGTAGAAACAATTATAAGTAGTCTCAGCAAAAATGACAAGTAGAAATACAACAAAACCGATTACAGTTATCTCCCTTAAACGTGTTTTCTGCTTTCTAGTTTTCTCCTCAGTCAATTGGGCTTTACAGGACTGGCTAGAAGATCCACTCCTCTTTGGATTAAAAGGGCTGATCTATGGGTGGTTGCTGTTGAATCGAAACACCCAATGATCCCAGGTCAAATCACTGATGATGCATCCCAGCTCAAATACGAGGGTGTATCATGCATACGCAGCCACCACAGCCAAGGCCAGTTGGAACATCTTCAGTCAGTTCATGTGTGTCCAGGACATAACCGCTTCCCATGATAAAGCGCATCCAATGCATTCTGGAAAGTGGTTGATATTAGGAATGGCATCCAGATAGAGAAACCATGCTTAAAAGGGCTGAGGATTCTTCAGTCTACCTCAAAAGTATTTGGTGCCATGATAAAATGCACCCAGTACATTCTTTAAAGTGGTCAGAATTAAGAAGGGCATCTAGCAATAGAGACCATGCCAAAAATGGTTGAGAAGACTATCAGTCGTATCTAGGGCATGGCAACCACTCTAGTGTGTAGTGTCACAATAAAATGTAACTGTAGTTAAGTGGTTGGTATTAGGAAGGGTGTCCAGCTGTAAAAAAAAAACATACCAAACAAAGATTTGCTAGGACTCTTCAGTTGTCAAGGATATGACAACCTCCATAGCTTTGGTGCCACAATAAATTGCACCCAGCGCTATTTGTAAAGTGAGTGGTGATAGGAAAGACATCCATGCCAAAAAGAAGAGAGCTGACTCTTCAGTTGTGTCAAGGACATGATAACCTCCCTAGTGCCTAGTACTATAATAAAATGTACTCAGTATAATATGTAAAGTGATTGGTATGACACATACATACAACATACACATATATTCTTAGTAAAAAAAACGATCTAGAATTCGAGGTGAGTGGGCCTCCTCAAAATTGTAGGTCCACACGAACTGGCCCAAGCCTGATCTGACCTGCTTACATCTGAATAGATTTGTCATTGGTTAAATCAATAGATATACTCTGTAGCACATTGGAACAAAATGCTATTAACACACCAACGCACCATTGGTTTAATATATATATATATATATATATATATATATATATAGAGAGAGAGAGAGAGAGGGGGGGAGAAAGACAGAAATAAAATGTAAATAAACAAAGCATATCAATACCATCCCACATGTCAGTCAACAAAGGAAACAACCAATGGTTTCAATGACCGACTAATTATAAACAATGAACCAAGTTGTTAGGAAACAATGAAGAATATAGACAACTAATGTGTTTAGGGTTAACTGGTTGTGAGGAAGCCTTCAATGGCATTGAATTCCAGCTGTGCTTCAAGCTCTTATTGATTAGGGATACATCAAACTTATATACACACTAGTGAATTTGTGTCATCAAAATGACAACAGTTTTATATCCTCATCATCATCATTGTTTAACGTCCATCTTCCACACTTGCATGGGTTTGGACGGGAATTTTCCCACTTGAGGCAAAATTGGTTGTCTTGCTCGTGGTTGTCTGGCGGGTTTTCTACGGCTGGATGCCCTTCCTAACACCAACCACGTTTACAGTGTGGACTGGGAGGTTTTTACTGTGTTACCTACATGGCCACATTACAGCGTGGACTGTGTTTTTTTGTCGTGACACCTACACGACCTCATTCATTTGGTACCAACATAACTTTACATTGAAAGGGGTGGTGTGGATGGGGTGGGGGTAGTGGGACGGGGGTGTATTTTTATTAGAGGTGCCTACTGACTGTAGGTTTCGCTTTGTACTTAGGCAAGGCGGGTCTTCTGTATTACTGTGTAGCGCCAAAGATGTCGGTCCAGTGACATTGTCTTGGAAAGGTGTAAGTGTGTGAGGTCGGAATTTATCAAGTCGTCCCAGGTTTTTCTGGGTCTGCCTACTCCGTGGCTACCGTCTATTTTTATCGCCCTGCACTTTTTTATACAGCTGTCGTCTTTCATGCGCATCACGTGACCATACCAACGTAGTCTTCTCTCGAGTAAACAACATCTGATCCCTCTTATTTCTAATTTCTCCCTTAGTTCGTTTATGCTTTGCCGTTCACGTATATTAATATTACACATCCAGCGGAGTATGCAAGCTTCGTTCCTCTCCAGTCTGCGTATATCCTCTGCACACAATGCCCAGGTCTCACTGCCATGTAACATTGCTGTTCGTATGCAGGCATCATACAGCCTGCCTTTCATTTTTAGAGAGAACCCTTTAGCGGCCAATAGTGGTATAAGCTCTCTGAACTTTTTCCATCCCGTTCTGACTCTAGCTACTGTACTTTCAGAGCACCCTCCACCACTGCTGATTTTGTCACCCAGGTAACGGAAGGTGTCCACTATTTCTATAGAACCATCTGTGCAATGGAATGAGCTAGTATTCTGTGGGCACTTGCTGCTACTTATTGCACCAGAGCACCGGCCACATATAAAATCTATATTCTTAGTTAGCTTACCTGTGATCCCACTACATCTTTTATGCACCCATACTTTGCATTTGGGACATAAAATGGAGTTTCTGCCTACTCCTTTCCTACACACTCACCATGGCCATTTCCCAGATGGGACTGGTGCCCTATTTTCCTTCCTACAAACTATAACTTTAATCTTAGACAGGTTAATTTTAAGGCCTTTTGATTCTAGGCCATGCTTCCATGTTTGGAATTTCTTCTCTAGTTCGGCCATTGATTCAGCTATGAGCGTTAGATCATCTGCGTATAGGAGTTCCTATGGGCAGCCGGTCTTGAACTCCTCCTGAAGGGCAATAATAAATAGTAGAGGGCTAAGAACGGAGCCCTGATGAACAACTTTTACGCTAAACTCTTCACTATATTCGTTGTTAATTCTAACCTTGCTGACTGTTTCTTTATACATGGCTTGTATAGCTCTCACAAGCCATTCATCAACACCTAGTTTTCTAAGAGCCCACCAGATAATGGAGCGGGGGACTCTGTCAAAGGCTTTCTCCAAGTCAACAAAAGCTAACTATAGGGGTTTACTTTTAGCTAGGTACTTCTCCTGTAGTTGCCGTACAATGAAAAGAGCGTCTGTGGTACTTTTATATATTGTAGAGAATGTTCTTCAATAGAAACCCATGAAGGTTCTATATGTCAATGTTTACTGCAACCTCTCTGGTGTTGGTGCCATGATAAAATCACCCACTATGCTCTATATAGGGTAGAGGGGACTCTCTAGTCTTGTTGGGTATGACAACCTCTCTAATGATAAAATCACCCACTATACTCTATAATGTGGTTGATGATCATCAGAGAGAATATAAGGTAGAGAGAACACTTTAGTCTGGTTGAGAATATGATAACCTCTCTAGTGTTAGTGCCATAATAAAATGCATTCAGTACATCCTGTAAGGTGATTGGTTTTATGTAAACACTGAAATAAGATTCTTGCCAAACATTGGCCAACTTTCTTATTCAACTTGCAATGAATATTTTTCATTTTTGTGAGAAATCTTATTTTTGTTCTGAATAGTTAACTGAAATATCTATTGTGTTAATATTTATTATTCTTTTGGCAATGTATAATCCTTTCTAAATGTCAAATTACTGTGGTAATCATCATCATCATCATTTTACGTCTGCTTTCCATACTGTTATAGGTGGGATAGATTCTCAATATTGGAGAGACTTCATTTTGCTCATATATTCTGTATTTGGCATGGTTTCTACTGCCAGATGCTCTTTCCAATATCAACCACTTTACAGAGTGCACCTGGTGCCTTTTATCATAACACCAGCACTATCACAAGAGGAGGAGGAGGTGGAACCCCCATTCCAGCCACTTGTATTCATGATCGTAATCTATTAGTCATTACCACAGGTAAGGGTAGGCACAAACACTGAATTGAAGTTAGCGAGTTTGGCTTTTACACCTACTACACTTCTTCAGATGACCAAGTGTTGAAGCTACCACATTATTGCACTCGCTCCCCACTTCTATGTCAACCACTTTACAGAGTGTACTGGGTGCATTTATCATGGCACCATCACTACCACTTACTATATATACTAAGAGGGTCATGGGGTCATTACATAAAATATAATACAACACAAAACAAAAAAGGGTTGATACAAAATTTCTTTAAAAAGGATTTTATGATGAGTTTGAAGCTTATCATGGGGCCTGCAATGTTAACTTTAGCAGGGAAAATAGCTTTAAAATGCTTCTGGTTGATTACATTCTATTATAATGCATGAAATATAAAAATAGACAAGAGAAATTATTGTAAGTGATTACCTGTTGTGAGTGAAGGTGCTCAGCCTAGTAGTTAGGGTGTTGGGCTTATAGCTGCAATGTCATGGGTTCGATTCCTGGACTGGCTGACACAGCGTGTTCTTGAACAAAACACTTCATTTTATGTTGCTCCAGTTCACTAAGCTGAAAATGTGTACCAGCAACAACTGGGGTTTAACCCAGTGATGGACTGAGAATCTTGTAATCTCAGTTACTTAACACCAATGAAACTGGGAAGAGCTCCAGTCTGATAAACCTCAGTTACTTAACACCAATGAAACTGGGACGAGCTCCAGTCTAATAAACCTCAGTTACTTAACACCAATGAAACTGGGAAGAGCTCCAGTCTAATAAACTTCAGTTACTTAACACCAATGAAACTGGAAAGAGCTCCAGTCTGATAAACCTCAGTTACTTAACACCAATGAAACTGGGAAGAGCTCCAGTCTGATAAACCTCAGTTACTTAACACCAATGAAACTGGGAAGAGCTCTAGTCTGATAAACCTCAGTTACTTAACACCAATGAAACTGGGAAGAGCTCTAGTCTGATAAACCTCAGTTACTTAACACCAATGAAACTGGGAAGAGCTCCAGTCTGATAAACCTCAGTTACTTAACACCAATGAAACTGGGAAGAGCTCCAGTCTGATAAACCTCAGTTACTTAACACCAATGAAACTGGGAAGAGCTCTAGTCTGATAAACCTCAGTTACTTAACACCAATGAAACTGGGAAGAGCTCCAGTCTGATAAACCTCAGTTACTTAACACCAATGAAACTGGGAAGAGCTCCAGTCTGATAAACCTCAGTTACTTAACACCAATGAAACTAGGAAGAGTTCCAGCTTGAACCTCAGTTACTTAACATCTATGAAACTGGGGAGAGCTCCAGTCTGATGAACCTCAGTTACTTAACACCAATGAAACTAGGAAGAGTTCCAGCTTGAACCTCAGTTACTTAACATCTATGAAACTGGGGAGAGCTCCAGTCTGATGAACCTCAGTTACTTAACACCAGTGAATCTGGGAAGAGATCCAGCTTGAACCTCAGTTACTTAACACCAGTGAATCTGGGAAGAGATCCGTCTGATGAACCTCAGTTACTTAACACCAGTGAATCTGGGAAGAGCTCCAGTCTGATGAACCTCAGTTACTTAACACCAATGAAACTAGGAAGAGCTCCAGCTTGAACGTCAGTTACTTAACATCTATGAATCTGGGAAGAGATCCAGTCTGATGAACCTCAGTTACTTAACACCAGTGAATCTGGGAAGAGATCCAGCTTGAACCTCCAGGCTTGGAACAGACTTTAACCTATTTTTAACCTTCTGTGACAAGAAACAGTTGGCAAGAATCTTATTGTTTTATTCAGCTAAAATGTTCAGCTGCAGTATTGAAAGTAGAAGAGCAAACATGGCTGCCTTCATTGCAAACAGCTAACTGTCAGCCTTCAAGCAAAGAATACAATGATGTACCTAGACCAGTAGTAGCGATAATGCTACAGAATTAGTTTTTCTAGTGCATTCTATCCTAACTGCATTCTTGAATAAAATACAATTTCACATTACTCCTTCTACCAGGAGTTGCAACCAGCAGATAGTATTGGCAATGGAAAGGCCAATAGGAACATGGTTTCCTTGGTCCAATCTGACGATTGACTCCTTTTCTTAATTTTATTGAGGTCCCAATAATAATTATATCTAACAATAGCACAAGACAGTAAATTAAAATATCCTCCGTACCTGTTCAGAATTTCAAGTACTTTGTTTCACAAAAGCACCTACTTTTTATCATTATTTAGGTGCATTACTGGTACTTATTTTATCGATCCCGTAAGGATGAAAGGCAAAGTTAACCTCGGCGGGATTTGAACTCAGAATGGCAAGGGCCATAACTCTATACGCCATGCTTTGACACATAGAGTTACGGCCCTTGCCATTCTGAGTTCAAATCCCACCGAGGTTAACTTTGCCTTTCATCCTTACGGGGTCGATAAAATAAAGTACCAGTAATGCACTGGATAATTGCTGGCCTTGTGCCAAACGTAGAAACTATTATTTAGTATAAGATTGTTCCACCAATTGTTAGTGTTAAATCTGTGTGTGGGATCTATATATACCACTCTCTGATCATGGATTAGTCCACCATGTGATCCCAGCGGATATAGTGTTTAATGTGTGTATATGTGAGAGCTGTATGAGTTTACAGTGTGTGTGGCCTGTATTTACCACTCACTGTTTAAAGGTCAGTCCACCTCATGGACAGGATGGAGAAGACATTGCCCCGAAGGATGTGAAGGGAGATGCAGTAGAACAGCCACTCCGCCTCACAGGGCTCACACGTGCAGGTAGTCAACTCTGCTCCGATACCAGTGAAACATATGCACACACTATTGGCTATCAAGTCTGAATGTTTCTCTCTTTCGAATATTGTATAAGTCTGAAGTATGTCTGGAACCCGGCAGCTCATCAGGCCGGTGCTGATCTCAGTTTCCATGGCGTTAATTGACTCCCCCCTAGACAGGATGCCAGTCCATTGCAGAGTTAAACCTCCAGCTATTGCTGGTACTCATTTTCAGCTCAGTATACAGGAGCAACATGAAATGAAGTGTTTTGCTCAAGAACACAACACATAACCCAGTCCAGGAATCGCAGAATTATGATCGTAAATCCAACATCCTTACTACTAAACCATGCACCTCCACTACTGTATAAAAGGCAAAAGATTTATACACTTGAGCTGAGGAGAAACCAGATGTATGGAGGGGAGTAACTGTGTTAGGGAGTTCATAGAAATATTACTTTAAATAAAAGGGGTTATTGGTAATGAAAAGTTTGAGAAGCACTGCTCTAATACTTGACATACAGAAGGTTGAATACCACAGTAGAATGATCAAAATAAAACCAGAGCCTTTCAAAGTTGCAATAACCATTTTTAAGAGATGAACAAGATGTCAAACAACTGATTATTAACCAGTACTTATCAATCCCAGAAAAATATAAAACAGTAACAATAATAATTGTTTCTACTTTTGGCACAAGGCCAGCAATTTTACCCAGTACATTACTGGTACTTTATTTTATCGACCCCGTAAGGATGAAAGGCCAAGTTAACCTTGGCGCGATTTGAACTCAGTAACAATAATAATGTTTTCTAGTTTAGGCACAGGGTCAGTAATTTGAGGGGAAAGGAAAATTCGATTATAAGGATCGCCCAGTAATTTGAGAGGAAAGGAAAAATCGATTATAAGAATCCCCAGTACTTGACTGGTACTTTAGTTTATTGATCCCAGAAATATGAAAAGCATAGTAGACCTCGGTGGGATTTGAATGTAAACAGATGGAACAAATAATGTAAGGCATTTTTTCCGATTCTGTAATGATTCTACCAATCAACACAATAATAATAGTTTCTAATTTAGGTACAAAGCCAGCAATTTAGGGAAAAGGGATAAAATATGGTAAAGTTTTACAATTATACCCATCTCGCGTTGGTTGTGAAAATTGTTTTTTCTGTGGCTTTTAGTGTGTTTTGGACGAATCTATGCTTGAAAACCGCCAGAAATAATTGGTTTTTCTTTTTTTTTCTGTTAGTTGGGTTGGAAGGGCACCTCCCGGGATTCTCATGTTTGGAGGTAAATATTACGCCTGTGTTACTATGAAGGTAACATTTTTATATTTTTCCGAGTACTTTTGATGTGTTTTAAACGAATATGGCCTTCAAAGCTTCCGGAAATTATTCGTTTTTTTACTTAAATTTACAGAAAATCGATTACATCGAGTTTGGCACTTGATTGATACTGTATTTTATCACCACCACGTCCAACCCCCAAGGATGAAAAGCAATATTGACACCGGAACAAATACCTCGAGATATTTCTAAACAATACAAAACAAACAGAAAAACAAGGAAGCAATCAATGTGTTTATAAGTTATCTACATACTTATTCAGAGCCAGAAGTTGACCTCAGTGGGATTTGAACACAGAGTGCAGACAGCCAGAAGAAATACCTCGAGGTATTTCTATCTGACAATAATAACAAAACATGGAAAGGGGAGGAAGGAATTTGTGTCTGTTATATGTTACCTGCATAGTTATTCAGGGCCAAAAGCTGACCTGTGGAATTTGAACACAGAGAAGCAGAGGGCCAAAAGAAATACCTCGAGATATTTTTATCTGACAATAAAAACATGACAAAACAAAGAAGGAAGGAAAGAAGAAATCAATGCGTCTATATTAAGTTACCTGCATAGTTTGTCACGGCCTGCAGTCTTGGAAACAAACTTAATATATTGGTCGGTCACCTCTCTGACGGGGTACATCTGTGCAGGTAAACCGCTGATAAAGTTATTATTGCTGCTGGTGCTAGTTGGGCGCCGATCAATTACGGCCACTAACTCCACACCACCCATGTATTGATTATTATTAGTGTCTCCCATGTCACATATGTGTGTATCAAACGACCATCACAATCTCCCACTATTTTAAATATTATTTGCTTACTTTACGAACCAACCATGTCAACTAACACAACAAGCCACAGACATTTTACCAATATTGCAATTATAAACACACACTGCTCGAAATCTCGTGTTTTCTCGTTTCTTATTTCCTTTTCTTACTCTGCCTCTGCCTCTCTTGTATTTCATACTCTTTCGTCTTTTTCTTTCAGTCTCCCCTCTCTTTTATTTAATAGTCTCTCTCTATCTCTATCATTCAAAGTGTTTCGTTTCTCTCTTTCTCTCTTTTATTTAATAATCTTTCGCTTTCTCAGTCTGTGTACTTTTCTGACAGCCTCCCCCTCACTCCCTCCCTCTCTCTCTCTCATTCTCATACTCTAACTCTCTTCTCCTCACTATTTTTCACTTTCACTTTTCCTGCATTATTTTTTTCCTCTCTCCTAATAGAATTATGTTTCTTCCACTAATTCTTTCGCTATCTTTCTATTCTGCTTTAAGAATTATCATTAGTTGGTAGATTAGGAGTGGCATCTTGACGTTTAGATTCGTTCAAAACACTAAAAACCACAGAAAAACCATTTTCACAACTAACGCGAGATGGGTGCAATTGTAAAACTTTACGCGATTTTCTCCCTTGTCCCCAAATTGCTGGCTTTGTACTTTCGGGTCTCGAATAATCGCCCTCCTCCACCACCGCTTATTAAATTTTGCTAATTTATCTCCGACGAAATTTACAAAGGTGATATCTATCTGTCTTTCACACAGTCTCTCTCACACTCTCTCCCTCTCTTTCTCTCTCAACATTTCGTATGGGAAAAATAGTTTCGGTTTATGAACATTTCGAGTGACGAACGGCCTTCAGGAACGAATTAAGTTCGTGCACCGACGTTCAATGGTATATAATTTCTTGTGGTCATTATTAAATATATTGCTCAACATCTTTGCTTCATAGAAACATTGTAGAATTATCCAACATGGTTTCTGATTTAGGCACAAAGCCAACAATTTTTTTTGGGGGGGGGGGGGGGGGGGGGTAAATCGATTAAATCGAACCCAGTGTGTGATTTGTGCTTATTTTATCAACCCCGTAAAGATGAAAGGCAAAGCTAACCTCGGCGGAATTTGAACTCAGAACGTAAAGGGCCGTAATTCTATTCCACCGATTCGCCCAAATGAACTATGTAGTAGAAACTACAGACTTATCAATTTTCCCAGTATGGTGAGAGCAAGAAGTGTCAAAAACTAGGTTTGTCAGCTTGCCAAACTGTAAGTTGAAATTTGTGGAGAATGGGACACATAACTGGGAGAAAAAGACACACGTTGTAGAACTAGCCTATAGGGGTGCTAAATATCCAGGCACTGGTTCAGCATAGGGGGCCATCTTGTTGCCATTCTACTTCCTTGTAGACATCGCTAAGAAATTCACAACTGGTTGCCAATACTAACTTGTGAATGTTGGAGAATCCATTTCAAAAGCAGTAGCATAGCTAGAGGGGAGCGGTCCGTCTCGGGCGACACTTCTATGGGGGTTACATGTAGGCTATAAGCGTTCTTTTAATGCTACACTATATTATAATTGTACACAGACTAGTTAATATATATATATATATAACTTTAAAAGTTATATATATATATAATAATAATTGTTTAAAAGTTATATATATATATATAATAATAATTGTTTCCCAGTGAAAAATAGTTTAATTAGGAATAAGTATAAATTAGTAATAAGTATTGGTTAGTATTCAGTTTTAGTTTTAAGTTTTTGCCGGTTGCGCATGTTTAATGCTTTTCAAAAATAATTTTGAGATAGAGCACTCGTGATGTTTGCTCTAATCTTAGAGCAAACATCACGAGTGCTCTATCTCAAAATTATTTTTGAAAAGCATTAAAAATGCGCAACCGGCAAAAACTTAAAACTAAAACTGAATACTAACCAATACTTATTACTAATTTATACTTATTCCTAATTAAACTATTTTTCACTGGGAAAAATTTGTCAGCATTTTCTTTTCCTTTTCCTAATATATATATATATATAGAGAGAGAGAGAGAGAGAGAGAGAGAGAGAGAGAGAGAAGACGATTTAGAGACGTATGACATAGATAATAACTGGAATTTCTTACGTGACAACTTGCTGCAGACTACTGATGAAACTTGTGGCTGGAGCAGAGCTCCAACCAGACAGAGAGTGACCTGGTGGTGGAACAGCACAGTAGATAAGGCCATTAGAGACAAAAGACTAGCATGGAAGGCTTGGAAAAAGGGTGGGAGTAGGGAAGAATATACAGCCGCTAAGAGAGAAGCTAGACGTCAGGTGTACTTAGCACGCAGGGAGGCTAAGAGTGGGAGGTTTGCCAATGTTCTGCGACGGGAAGATCAGAGGCGTGCGGTGTTCCACATTGCAAGGCAGTGTGTCAATGCAAATCAGGATGTTGTTGGAGATAAATGTGTCCGGAATGATGCCGGTGTACTTAGTGTCACGAAAGATCAGAAAAAGGAGGCCTGGAAATGTCATTATGAGAGACTGATGAATGTGGAGAACGAATGGGAGAGAGAGAAATTACCCTTAGTAGATCCGACAGAGGGACCAGCTATTGAGATTGACGAATATAGGGTCCAAGAGGCGATTAAGGAAATGAAAAATGGTAAGGCTGGTGGACCATCGGGAATAGTTGCTGAGATGCTGAAGGCATCAAGGGACGTAGGCACTAAACTGGTTGCAAGCATCATCAATCAGGCTATATATGGTAGTGTCATACCCAAAGACTGGTGCAGCAGTATTCTCATAAATTGCTACAAAGGTAAAGGGGATGCTCTGGAGAGGAGCAATTATAGGGGTATAAAACTGATGGATCAGGTTATGAAAGTGGCAGAAAGGATATTAGCACAACTAATTAGAGAAAGGGTCAAACTAGATGAGATGCAGTTTGGTTTTGTGCCTGAGAAGAGTACAACAGATGCCCTCTTCTTGGTGAGACAATTGTAAGAGAGGTTCTTAGAGAAAAATAAGCCACAAAACTTACCCTTTGTTGACCTAGAGAAGGCCTTTGATAGGGTACCCCGATCTGTCATCTGGTGGTCCCTAAGGAAACTAGGTGTTGAGGAATGGCTTGTGAGGACAGTGCAAACTTTGTACAGAGGTACTCCCAGTAAAGTCAGGGTAGGAATGGAGTTTAGTGAGGAATTCCAGATACAAGTAGGAGTACATCAAGGTTCGGTCCTCAGCCCGCTCTTGTTCATTATAGTCCTCCAAGCCATAACAGAGGAGTTTAAGACTGGCTGTCCATGGGAACTTCTCTATGCTGATGATCTGGTTCTTATAGCAGAATCAGTAGAGGAGCTAGAGAATAAATTCTGGCTATGGAAACAGCAGTTGAAAGCAAGAGGACTGAGAGTGAACCTAGCTAAGACAAAAGTGTTGATGAGTAGAAAAGAGGACAAAACTCTGATTCCGTCAGGGAAATGGCCATATTCGATATGCAGAAAAGGAACTGGTATGGTAGTGAGACATGGGTAGCAACTGCAGAGGATATGCGATGGCTGGAGAGAAATGAAGCAAGCATGCTCCGTTGGATGTGCAGTGTAAATGTGCGTGAACGACCCAGCATGAATGTGTTGAGAGAGAAACTGTGTCTGAGAGGGATAGAATGTAGTGTACGGGAGAGGAGACTGGGGTGGTATGGACATGTGATGCGCATGGAGGGTGACCGATGGGTGAAGAAGTGCCAGTTGAAGGAAGACGTGGTAGAGGTAGACCAAGAAAAAGATGGGCAGAGGTGGTGAGAACAGACCTCAGATCGTTGAAGCTCACGGTGGAGATGACGAAGGACCGTGACGAGTGGAGAGATGCTGTGCTGAATAAGACCCGTCCCACCCTTGCGAGCAGGGAAGAACGGACGTGAAATGATGATGATGATGATATATATATATATATATAATAATAATACTATTTATAGATATGTATATAGTATAAACAACTATAAACAGGAAGGTCAGTAATTTCTTAATTACCTTATTACCAGTAAGAGAAATAGCTCAATGTATGAACATCAGTTCTTTTACAGAGCAGTTAAATAAATAAATTATACAATTATCAAAGTTGTGTTCAAATCATTTAATAGCTGACAATCGTTTCTTCCAAACTCTCGTTTGGAGTCATCGGAGCATTATCAATGTTTGCACATATAGTTACCCTCCTATTCAACTGAACAATAATATAGATACATATAAATTGATGTTGTGAGCAACAGTTTCGTATTTACAGGGTGGAATGGATGTGACATATATTTTACGAGAATTGTACAATAATTGTACAAACATTCAAGTTCAAATTCAAATCAAAATTAAAATTAAAATCAAAAGCACGGAGTGGAATACATGCAACAGTTAAAACAAGGGAATAGTCCAAATATTAAAGAGGCATTGAGGAAGCAGTTTTGAGAATAAAATACGAAACTGTTGCTCACAACATCAATTTATATGTATCTATATTATTGTTCAGTTGAATAGGAGGGTAATTATATGTGCAAACATTGATAATGCTCTGATGATTCCAAACGAGAGTTTGGAAGAAACGATTGTCAGCTATTAAATGATTTGAACACAACTTTGATAATTGTATAATTTATTTATTTATATATATATAACTTTTACCGTCTAACCTATGCTAGTTTGAAAGATG
Source organism: Eledone cirrhosa (assembly GCA_964016885.1). Classification (NCBI taxonomy): domain Eukaryota; kingdom Metazoa; phylum Mollusca; class Cephalopoda; order Octopoda; family Eledonidae; genus Eledone; species Eledone cirrhosa. The sequence continues at coordinate 222,737,888 of OZ024743.1, forward strand.
GACGTTAAACGATGATGATGAAGAGTTTATATATATATATATATATAAAGAGCAATATGTATTTTTTGTGAGGGGCCAGGGGCAGCAAACTAAAGGGTTGCCCCAAGGTGGCACACACTCTAGCTACATCACTGTACAAAAGAATAGAAAATAGGTTAGAAACACGGAAAATTTAGTTTGAGTGAAACAGCCAAGACACAGCTACTAAGTAATCATAAAATAACAAACTAAAGGTATATTTACAGTATCTTGTACTATTTTAATCAAAAAGGTTAGCAGATATGGTGGAGTAGATAACAACAAAACAGTTCCAGAATAAAACCATATACTGTTCAGATAACCTACATGGAACAGTAGGTAAACATATGAAACCTATTGCCAACAAGTATTTTTCTTGTATAAAAGGGAGATTATCTCTTAATGTTTCTACCTTATAAAACCACATTAGCAAAACATTCTTGAAAAGTATGAAACAACACTATAATTGCATCATATTAAAAATTAAATGTCTTTACTCTAATACTGCAAACTTTTACTAGTAAAGACACTATAAATATTTGAATTAACAAACCTGTATTTTCTGCTAAATTATAAGAGGATGTTAAGAGCTGTATGAGGCATAATATAATATAATGGTGTATCCCAGTGGGACAGTGACAAATAATCGTTTCTACTTTAGGCACAAGGCCAGCAATTACTCAGTGCATTACTGGTACTTTATTTTATCGACCCCGTAAGGATGAAAGGCAAAGTCAACCTCGGCGGGATTTGAACTCAGATTGTAAAGGGACATAACTATGCTGGAAAGCATGGCGTCCGACCCTCTACCGATACTGCCAATCCACTGCCCTGGGACAGTAACAAATAATGAAGAGTATTTGCAGCTATTGGGTAAAAAAAAACATTTTCTGTTATATTGATCCTCCTCTTCCTCCTGGTCACCCTCATCACCACCATAATAACAATAATAATCATCCTCATCATCACTGCTTTTCATCTGTTTATCACGTTGGCATCATCATCATCGTTTAACATCCATCTTCCACGCTAGCAGGGGTAGGACAGGCTGTCCCTTTGTGAAAGATCAGGCTGGGGACCGTGATTTGCTCACACATAACTGATTTTGGCTTTGATCTCTCAATTTGGAGAAGCAGCAGCTCTACCTGGAGTGACACTCTGATCTCTGAGCTACGCACTCTAATGAATAACATTACTCCAAATACCCTTTGAATTGAAAACTTTTAATCTGTGCTTAATATATATATATATGTGTGTGTGTGTGTGTGTGTGTGTGTGATGTGTTACATAATAAACAATGCAATATAATCATATTGTGTTGTTTATTATGTAATTAAATAAAATATATATATATATATATTTAATATAGAAATGGCTTCTACAGGACTAGAAGTGTTTCATTTGGAGGAAATTATCATCTGTAGAAGCCATTTCTATATTAAATATTTATACTCTGCTGTGTATTGAGTACCTTACTTACTGTGGTTACCCCAGATTTAACCTGGGATAAACATATATATATACAGGGTGCAGACGATATTTGTTCGCAAGATTACTGTCTAGGAAAAAATAACAGTAGTTTTAATTTTTAAGATATATTTATCAAACTTGGGTCAGTTTGTCTTCATGACTTGTTCTTTCGATCTCACTCGATAAACCCGCCATTGGCTTTGATGATGGCCTCAAGGCGGCCTCGGAACCGGCTACAGGCCTTCGTCACTGTCACCCGACTTAGGCCCCTAAAGGTACCTGTGATCCTGGCCTTCAGATCGTCTTTCGTATTACAGCTAGATCTGTTGGTATCTTGTTCCACTGCACCCCACACAAAGAAGTCGAGGGGGTTGCAGTCAGGCAAGCTGGAAGGCCAGATGTCAGGTGAAGTGTGGTCAACAAAGTTCTCTGACAGCCAGGCTTGGGTCTTTCGGCTGGTATGGCAGGGCGCTGAGTCTTGCTGCCACACGTACAGCCTACCTGCTCAATCCAGGGCTTTACTACTGCACTCAGAAGGCAGATATAGCCATCGGTGTTCAGCTTGAGGCCCTCAGGGAAGAAGTGAGGGGGCATGACGACACCTAAGACCAATGTTGTCGCTGGAAACTGTCTGCATGACTCTGGGCACGTCTTTGGATGAGACAGCGAGCCACCTGTTGTTTTGGGAGTTTCTGAAATTTCTTTATTTGTCCTCCCGGCACGGATTCCAAGAAGAACTCCATGTCTCTTCCACAAATTTGGAGGTTCAAAATTATTCATAATCAATTATTCTGAAAATAAATAATGGAAATATGGTCCCTGTTTTTATGAAGACAAGAGTGACAACGGAAGTAAAAAAAATTTGCATAAAATTAACAGTTGAAAATTGCAAACAAATATCGTCCACAACCTGTATACACACACACACACACACACTCTATAAGTTGTTCAGACATTTTTTTTATTACTGAAGGTAATTTCTAAACCAGATTTATCTGAAGTACCTTGTCTAATCTCTGTTAAGTTACATGGCTTAGTGGTTAGGATGCTGGGTTCATGATTGTAAGATTAGGAGATTGATTCTCTGACCAGGTGATGCGTTGTGTCCTTGAGCAAGACACTTTATTTCATTTTGCTTCAGTCCACTCAGCTGGAAAAATAATGAATTGCTATGACACTGGTTACAAGCTGTCTTAACTTTTACCTTTCCTATGGACAACATCACTGGCATGGAGAAGAGAGTCTGATATGCATGGGTGATGGCTGATATTCCACAAACCACTCTACTCAGGCTTGTGCCTTGGAAAGGCAAACCCATGGTCAGTATAGGCTGACGGGGAGCCCTTTCTTTGTCTGATTTCTAATCCAGTTTCATCAGAATTAATTTGTTCATTTTCAAAGCCTGTATTGTCTGAATAACCTAGACTATCATTGAACAGATGACAGTCTAATGCATGCTAAAGTTCTACTGTAATTTGGATACTAAAGCTGTAAATACACTGCCTGAAATAAAGACATGATGATACCCGTCATCATAGGTTTGCTTGTTCACAAAGCTCACCTGAACAACAACGACAACGACAACGACGACGTGATAGAATGATAAACAAGTAACAAGTAAAAATATGAAGCAGTTTATTGATAATAAAGTGCCAATGGATAAAGATATGCAATATATATATATATATATGCCATGCATTACATATAAATGTAAAATAACAGGCATAAAAAAAAGCAAGGGTGAGAGAGGGGGAGACATTTTTCTTGAATGGTCATGAAATAATGGTTTGTAATTTAGGCACAAGGCCAGCAATTTTGGGGGAAAGAGGAAAGTCTATTATATCACCTCCTTCCCTCAGTATTTAACTGGTACTTTATTTTTAGAGACCCTGGAAGGATGAAAGGCAAAGTCGACCTCTGCAGGGTTTAAAACTAGAATGTAAAGACTCAGAACAAATATCATGAAGTATCTTGCCCTAGGCTCTACTGATTCTGCCATCTCACCACTCTTTGTGGCCATAAAATAGCAAGTAAGCTACTAATAGAAAAAAAAGAAAGACAAAAAACGAAGTATCTTGATCAGATCCAATAATTCAAATCAAGTCCATTTTTGGTATGGTGGTAAAAGAATTGGTTAAAATATAGCCTTGCTATAGGAACTTCCATCATAGTCAATGTCTTTCAGAGTATTTCAACTTAGTACTGCATGCTAACAATACATTGTTTAGGTAGGATTAATAATACAGTGCTCACACTTCTTACAGCAGTGAAAGGATTTAACCCTTTTGATATTAACCAGGCTGAAACTTGCCTTGGTTTTATGATACAGAATTGTCCCCATTTTAAAATGTTCACACTTATATTAAATTATAATTTTATATAAAAAATGTTTCATTGAGTAATGTTCCAAACATCAGCTTACTAATGAAAAAGTTGGTTATTTTATTAAATTTCTCTAAATTATTTTTATTTTTTTCAAAATTACTTGAAGCACATGTATTTCATTTAAAATTCAATGGCAAAGGGGTGAACATATTCTGCTTACAGCAAGATGGACACTACCAGAGTGTACAGCATCAAGTAACAGGATAGTAACAATTTAACTCTTTCAATTGTGGTACTTGGACATTCTGTGGACATAATTATATTGAATAAGGAAAGATTATTAATAAAAAAAATGTTATCAAAATTCAATGTTTTTGTATAATCATATACAAGAAGACAAGGTATCTAACACTCACACAGACAGCATTCAGATCATAGTGGCCCACAAATGAGAAAATAACTCCATGTTAACCCTTTAGCATTTAAGCCAGCTGTATCCAGCTAGAATTCTCTCACCTCTTTCTGTTCAAACTGGCTGTAACCAGCCACTCATACTGATGTTAAGGTATTGTTCTCAATGTCAATATCAAAATCTCAGATTCAATATTATGTGAGGTAAAGCCTTTACATTGAAAATATATTAGTAAATATAGAGTTATGTAAATGCTAAAGGGTTAAAATAGAGTCATATCAAGAGATTTATACATATTCTTATAATATGGTCACCATGTTATAGCAAAGCAAGTATTTGTTAAGCATTGTCAGAGAAAAAGTGTAGCAAATGCACACACCTTGTTGAAACATTGTAGCCATGTTGTAGTTGTAAGAATAAGACAAGATGATGTAAAGAAATGTTGAATATGTCATAACCATAACCCATCATTGTATGTCCTGATTCCTCTTTCCATGCAATATATGTATACATATATATATATATATATATAAGTTTATCCCGGGTTCAATCGGAGGTAACCACAGTAAGTAAGGTACTCAATACAAAGCAGAGTATAAATATTTAATATAGCAAAGGCTTCTACAAGACTAGAACTGTTTCATTCGGGAGAAATCATCAAGAAGCCCTGATGATTTCTCCCGAATTAAACAGTTCTAGTCCTGTAGAAGCCTTTTCTATATTAAATATATATGTAGCTGATGGCCAAGTTCTTGTCTGATGACTGTGATAAGCAGGTAAAACTCCAGAGTAACAAGACTCACTATCTAACCTTAATAATAATAATGTTTCTACTTTTTGGCACAATGCCAGCAATTATCCCAGTGCATTACTGGTACTTTATTTTATCGACCCCATAAAGATGAAAGGCAACGCTAACCTTGGCAGGATTTCAACTCAGAATGTAAAGGGTCATAACTATGCTGCTAAGCATGTCTGATGCTCTACCGTTTCTGTCAATCTGCCACCTTTACAGAACTGTAATAATAACAAATTATAATAAAAACACCAATTGACAATATTGATACTAAGAAAACAAACTTTGTCAGGTCAAAATCGCCCTCAATATAATATGTGTATGCCAGAAAATGTTGAATTCTGTAAGGTTTGACAAGTGTGGTATCTTGTCACCCGTCTCCTTGACAAAGCACTAAAGTTAAAAGACATAACATGTAGATGACGTAATGGTTGCTTCACTGCTGTAAAATGGCAGCACTATAAAACTGATAGTCTCATGTTGGTATGTAGTGCTGAGTTTAACTCCTTCCCATGCTAATGGCTACTGATGTTCATCTGTAAATCAATAGGTTTAACTCCTCAATTGAGGGATTCTTCTGAACTAGAAGAATCTGATGAAAACAGCGCAAATATATATATATATATGGTAGGACAGAAATATATATATATGGTAGGACAGAACAAAATAAAAACCCAGTCACTGAATGTGTGATGAAAGAGCTTTGACAATATATAAACAAACATCCAGTTATCAAACCAACCAGCCGGAGGTTCATAATAAATTGAAGTGAAAACCAACAGGTGCATGTGTTTTTAATGGCAGCATGACCCTCCCAAAGTATAACAATATCTGTTTCAACACACGTTTTCAGATAAGAAATCTTGCAAAATAAATTCAAATATATATATATATATATATATATATATATATATATAGCCAAGAGAAAAAAGTATGCAATACTGAAGTAGAGTTTAAATATTCATTTTATTAAGGCTAAATAATGAGTTTTGTTGTTATTCTAGAGTTTCAACTGCTTTTCACAGGGTTATCTTGTCTGTTGACCCTGTTAGGAGTAATAAGACTCACTATTTAGCCTTAATAAAATGTATATATATATATATATATATATATATATATACACACACACATGCACATATATATATATATATATATATATACACACACACATGCACATATATATATATATATATACATATAAAACATGTTTGCTATTGTAAATACTGTGTAGATGAGGGATTATAGAAACATTCTGAAAAATGAATCAATCTGACATCAACGTGTATTTGCTAAAATCATTAGTTTTAATATTCCAGAAGCCACAGAAGCCATAAACAAAAAGTGATGGTTGTTAAATAAAATTTTGTTAAATGATTTAGGTATATGTTTAATTTTTCATTGACATTAATGATACATTTTTAGTGACTTGATTAATTTAATCTGCTATTGTGTGTGAGTGGGGGGGGGGGGGCTCCATTGGTCCAGACAAGTGTTCCAATTGTTTGAGTAATGGAACAACTTGCTCGTGAAATGAATGTGTAAGAGGCTGAGTATTCCACAGACACGGGTCTCCTTAACGTAGTTATCAGTGAGATTCAGCATGACAGTAACAAGGCTGGTCCATTGAATTACAAGCGCAATTCATTTTTTGGCCAACTGAGTGAATTGAAGCAGTGTTAAATAAAGTGTTTTGCTCAAAGATTCAACGCACCACCCGGTCCGGGAATCGAACACACAACCTTATGACCATGAGATCACCAGCCTAATCACGCACCTTTTAGTTTAATCCTCTTGGCCATTAACTGGAAAAAGACGTTCACAAGAAAAGTAGAAAACAGTAAGAAATAGGTTAAAAGGAGTTATTCCCCTTGCTTTTCTCAAAATGTGTGAGTTATAACTGTGTGGCTTTATACAAGACTGTTGAAACTAAAGCGATTACAAAATGGATTAATCGTCATTTTAACCATTCAAAATACACAAACACTGTTAAATTCATTTTACGTTATTTACTCTTGATCATATATTTCTTGGTATTTTACACAGTTGCACTGCACCAAGTCACAAACAGTGTAAACAAAATTTTGGCACCAAGAAATGGTAAATGTGAAGTTCTGAATGGTTTAAATGTCTTCTTTAATTTCTTTGTTTCCTAAAAATGAAATTGTGTGTTTCTAACTTTTGTTATATTTGTTAAGTCTGTTAAAAACTTTAAGGTAACCATTATTTTTAAAATCTTAATAGCATCATTAACAGGAATAAGATGGCTAGAATTCTTTACTAATTGATTTTTGCAATTTGTGTTTCTCTACTTAGTTACTGAGTCCATGGGGCTCAAATTCCTGATGGGGTTATAGGGGCACCATTTATCATTTATTTGTTTCTCAGTGTTGTGGAACTATTCTTGTGACCCACATCACAAAATGTTAAGTGAATTTAACAGTTTTTAAACCTGGTGTAGTTGATCCCTCCTGATCTGAACATTTTCAATTACTGAGAGAGACTCAGAACTGGATTGGTACATTAACCTCGAAAATATAAAAGGCAAATTTGACCTCAGCAAGATTTGATCCCAGAGAGCAGAGAGCCAGAACAAATACCATAACATTCTGACTTTCTAACAGTTTTGGTAATTTGCTATTTTATTTACCCACCTTACTGTATTTTTGAGGGATGCGTACTAAAAAAAAAATAAAATAAAATAAATAATCCATTTAAAAATAATTAACCATGTATTGTGGCTTAGTGGTTAGTGTATTTAACTCAAGATTGTAAGGTCATCAGTTTGATTTCCATTCTGTTCTTAAACAAGACACTTTATTTTATATTGCTCCAGTTCATTCAGATGGAAATAAAACGATTTAAATGGGTAATGCAAATAGAGAGCCTTGCAAAGGTGTGTGTATTCTTAGTTTGTCTTGGACAATATTTATATTGAAAATGGAGAGTAAAACTAAAATTTCTTTTATGCAATATTCATAGATTTATCAAATATTATTTTTTAATAAATGTCTAAGATCAGTTTGTTCAAAACACAATTATAATTTGGGGTGAATATGTTCCTTATCTTTAGAAATGAAATGTAAGTATAAATATTTTTTTTAAACCATTTCATTTTTAGGAATGAAGTTTTAATCAGAAAAAAGTATAATTTTATTCTTATATTAGTTTTTAATTTTAGCACAAGGCCAAAGGAAAAGGGATACATTGATTATGTCAACCCTAGATTTAGCACAAGGCCAACAATTTGAGAGAAAAAGGGATAATTATGTCAACCCCATATTTAACACAAGGCCAGCAATTTGGGGGAGAAAAGGGATACATTATGTCAACTCCAAATTTAACACAAGGCCAGGAATTTTGGGGGAAAAAAAGGGGGGGATACATTGATTATGTCGATCCCATATTTAACAAAGCCAGCAATGTTGGGGAGAAACGGAATACATCATGTCGACCCCAAATTTAACACAAGGCCTACAATTTTGAGAAGAAAAGGGGATACATTGATTATGTCAACCCCAGTTATTTAAATGGAACTTGATTTTATCGACTGAAAGCATAAAAGGCAAAGTTGACCAAGGCGGGATTTGAACTCAGAACATAAAGAACCATAACTAAATGTCTCAAAACATTTTGTCCAACTCTTTAATGTATCTGCCAATCCATGACCCTTTATTCCTTTATAATATATTGAGAAAAATGTTGCAGCAAAATAGTAACAGTAAGAATTAGGTAAGTGAACACGTGTCAATGTAGAACTGTAAACAAGAAATTTGTCATGACTATTTTCAACCTTTTTGATACCTCTGGTTCTATGATCCAAAACTGCCCACTTTAAAGTGTTTGTACTTATTTTAAGACCTTCCACCATAATTTTACCTAAGAACCATTTGTTATTTATATTCCAAACATCAGCTTACTAATATGTTAGTCATTTTACTAAATTACTCCAAATTTTTATTTTCAAAATTAATTGAAACACATTGGCAGTGTCTATTGTTCAAAATATGGTAAAAGGTTAAAGGAGGTAGCTGCCTTTCCTTAAAGAAGCTTGTAAGCTTTTGGTTTATTGCAATTCTTATATTTCCTTACAGGACGTCTGAATCTGATTTACATTCATTTTTTCCTGTTACCATGTTGACCCTTTTGACACAAAACTGCCTAAAACACCCTGCTTCTATGATACAAAGGTTTTTTTGCTTTAATTTATCTAAAAGCTTTCCATCATAGCTTCATGTATGAATCTTTGTTGAATTGTGTTTCAAACACCAGCTTAATAAGAAAATTATATTAAATCCCTCCAAATTCTTGATTATATGAAAATAATAGGCAGTGTCTCTCATTAGAAATGTAGTAACATAAGGGTTAAATAGTTTCAGCAAATATAAAAATGTGTGTATTGCTGAAGTAATTGTTTATACAGCAAATTACTTCTTGGTTATTTTAATAATTAAATCACAAAAGCAGAGTATATTCTTGTTAGAAATATAGCCATAATTATATATTTGGTCATAAAGGACATGATAATATTGTTTAATTGTATAAAAATGCAATACCTGGGAAGTTTGGGTATTAAATATTTAACATTTGTTTAAAATGTCAAATTAAGCATTTTTTTTTTTTTTTTTTTTTTTTTTTTTAAATTCAAAGTTACAGACACTGAAATGTTAAGATAAAGAAAGAATAAAAAAGACAAATGGAAGAATCTGAAGTTATTTACAGTTCTAGTTTGCTGCAGGTGGCACCGTGTGTATATCCATGACCAAAGATCACCAAATCCAAATTGGATATATTAAAGTATATTGAAGCATATTAAAAGAATTATAATTTAGCAGAAAATATATAAAAATGGGTTTGCTTATTTAAATGAATATAGTGCATTTACTAGTGAACAGATTGTTGTGAATGTTTGCAGTGTTGGAGTAAAGACTAATTTTTCATATGATACAGTCTTTTTTTTTTCTTTTTATATATGTTACATGTACAACATTGTTAATTAACTCATAACATTGTTAGCAGAAAATATATAGAACTTGGTATCTTAACTCAAATGTTTGTATCTTTATTAATGGACAGGCTGCTGTGAAAATTTGCAATATTAGCATAAAGACTTCAATTTTTAATGTGATGCAGTCACAGTATTGTTTTACTTTTTTCAAAAATATTTTTCTAATAGTATAGGATATTATGAATTAAATATACAGAGGTATTTAGATAAGTATTGTTTGTTATTTAGTATTAAGTAGAGACATTTTTGTTACATTCTTTCCCATGAGGGATACAGAGAAACAGAAGAGATGGGAAATGAAATACCAAACCTGCAAGTCTCAATTCTGGTACCTTAACCATTTTGATACCAAATCACCTGAAAAACTGCCCCTGGTTCTAAAATATAAAAACTAGGTGAAAAAGGTCAGCAGTTAGCTAGTTTGGAAGAGCAAAGGCCATTGTAGTACTGGCAGTGCAAAAGGTAAAAACAGGAAACTATCTATGAACCAGTAGTTCAGTGGTTTCCAAACTGGGTTCTGTGAAACTTTGGAATTCCTCGAAAGTAATACTGGGGTCCATGAGCTAAGTTCAAACTTTCAAGTACTTTGTTATAAATATAATATACACATTTTTCTCAGTAAAAAAAAAGTTATCTCCTTTGATTATTATTATCATCATATAATAATCCGAGAGGGGGTAATTGCAGCAGGAGGGGGTCTGTAGAAAATTTCATTTAAATAAAAGGGATCCTTGGTTGGGCAAAGGTTGGAAACCACAGTGGTAGTTGAAGCATGTTGGTGAATTTTTTTTCATACCAGTTAAATTGTTTTTGCTTACAATGCAATCTGCTATGTTAATATGTGCAGCAGCAGTAACAGCACTGGTGCTCCTTATATGGGAGCAATACAGCAATGTAGGTTATACTTTAATACTTGAGTTTTTGTAAAAGATCACTAACTTATCAGGACTGAAGTATTTCCTGGCCTTAAAAAAGAATTCTATTCTTTATGATGTGGTTTTGGTGATTATATATATATAATTGTTTCTAATTTAGGCACAAGGCCAGCAATTATCCAGTACATTACTGGTACTTTATTTTATCGACCCTGTAAGGATGAAAGGCAAAGTTAATCTCGACGGGATTTGAGCTCAGACCGTAAAGGGGCGTAACTATGCTAGAAAGCATGGCATCCAACCCTCTACTGATACTGCCAATTCACCACCCTATATACAAGGTGTGGTGGAAAGAGTTCATTCTTTGTATTTTTTAATTAATAATGATTTCTAATTTAGGCACAAGGCCAACAATATGGAGAGGGGAGTCAATTTACACTGACACCAGTATTTGACTGGTACTTTATTTTATTGTATTTTTTTTAATTAATAATAAAATTGAAAATATAAGTTTAAAATATTTGGATAAAAATAGAAAAAATATTTTTAAAATTTCCATGATATTTATTTATTATTTTTCTTTGAAATTGGACACAAAAAATGTCAGACATAAGAAGTTACATGAGTAGGAGCAGCAGAAGCACTTTTGTTTTAATACATATCACATTATATACATGAGGTATACCACATGTAGTTTTAAAATACATACAGCCACTTCTCCCTTAATAATCAACTCATTTAACAACCAGACCACCTCTTAGTGACCAACTCATTTAGTTTAGTGACCAAATAGTTTAGTGACCAAATAGTTTAGTAACCAAATAGTTTAGTAACCAAATAGTTTAGTAACCAAATAGTTTTGTGTACACATTTATGTTATGTTCTTTTTGAAATAGTGCAGGTGTTTGACTTAGTGGTTAGGGTGTTTGGCTCATAAATTTCTCCAGTACACTCAGCTGAAAACAATTTAATTGTACCTGTAATTCAAAGGGCCAGCCTTGCCACATACTGTGTCATACTAAATCTCCCTGATAATTACGTTATGGGTACAAGTTTCTGTGGAATTCTTAAGCTGCTTGTATATGAATTTAATTAGCAGCCTATTCTCTTATTTAAACAACTGGAACACTTGTCATCAGATGAAACCAATAGATGTCCAACACTAATTTCTTTCATGTAAATTTTTAAGTTATATATTTCTGAACGTTCTTTATGTAACAAATCCAGTTTTTTAATGTTACAAAATATTTGTACTATATTGTATGGGTTTTGCAAAATAAAACCATTTTACAGTTACAAAGATAGTGTTTCTTTATTTAGATAACTAGTTTAATATAAAATTGATACTTAGTAATTTTTCATACTCCAAGAGACTTTCAACTATTTGGAGAGAAGTTAAAACCTTAAGATATTTTCTAACCAGATCACTAGAACAAACTTGGTCATTAAATGAGACATTTCTTTACTGACTAATTCACTTTATGACCAGTGGAGTGGAACCTGGTCGGTAAGTGAGGAGTGGCTGTACTTTTAAAGAAAAAATATTTTTTAAAAAATTCAGTTAAATGATAATGAATTCTTTTACGCATGCACAAGATTAATAATTGTCAAAGAGAACATGTGCAGACAATTTTGAATCGATCAACCCAGTATATATTATTGGTATTTGATCAATCTGCAAGGGATGAAAGGTAAAATAAGATGCCAAAAGTTGAGTACCACTGAGAAATGAAACTAAATACTGTTATAAGTTTAACAGAGTTCCACTGGTTTGACAACCTTCACCACCCTCTGTATAATAATAATGATAATAATAATAATAATAATAATTGTTTCTACTTTTTGGCACAAGGCCAGCAATTACCCAGTACATTACTGGTACTTTATTTTATCGACCCCGTAAGGATGAAAAGCAAAGTTAACCTCGACGGGATTTAAACTCAGACCGTAAAGGGACGTAACTACGCTGGAAAGCATGGCGTCTGACCCTCTACCGATACTGCCAATTCACCGCCCGTAATAATAATAATAATAATGGTTCTGATTTAGGCACAAAGCCAGTAATTTTGGAGGAAGGGAAATTCGATTAAATCAACTCAAGTACTTTACTGGTACTTTATTTTAACCCCAGAAGGATAAAAGGTGAAGTGACTTCAACAGGATTTGAACTCAGAACACTCAAATCCCTAACCATAATAATGTTACTAACACAGGCACAAGGAAAGAAATACATTTAAGTATGGTAATCAATTAAATTGATCCCAATACTTTACTGGTATTTTGTTTTATCAAACCTAGAAGGATTAAATGCAAAGTTGGCCTCAGCAGGATTGAAAAACAGTTCACAAAGTGCCAGTACTTTACAGTACAAAACATTTTGT
>OZ024743.1:222751369-222776369 GCA_964016885.1 Eledone cirrhosa
CGACCACTTTACAGTGTAGGCTAGATGCTTTTTGTCATGGCACTAGACTATCCAACAAATGCCTGCAACAACTGCTCTGGTGAACCCTCCATCCAGCCTATGCCTCTCTTCAGTTTTCCACTGCTCCTCCCTCCTCCCACAAACATACACTTTAGGAATCAGATCTAAATATAGGTGCACTGTATCCTTGAGTATTATAAAAGGTGACTAAAAACGTTGATGCTAGGAAGAGTCTCAAGCCGTAAAACATTGATGCAAGGAAGAGCCTTCAGCTGTAAAACCTCTAGAAAGAGTACCCAACTGTAAAACACTGCCTTAAAAAAGATGCTATAATGTATATGAAGCTTTTCATTGTACCCACAAAGGTAACCTTTAATTTTAGCAGGGAAAAAAATTGGCCTTAAAATGCCAGTTGCATTCCTCCCTTACCATTTCTTTTTTTTTGACACCTTGCTTTCCAGTGCCCATCCTGAATTCTCAAGCATGGGGTGGTAATACCAACTTTGGGAATCATAGATTTAACCTTTTTGATACCCACCCAGTCAAACCAGCAACAGTTCTATGAAACAAAATCCCCCATTAAAATTTTTTTTTTATTTAGATCGATTTTTCACCAACATAATTTTATATAAGAACCATGTGTTAAGTACTATATTAGTAATGAAATAATTATTTTAGAAAATCAGTCAAAATTCTTCATTAATTAATTGAAATAGAGTGCATTTCATTAAAAATATGGTCATGAAAAGGTAAATCCCAATCTCCCTCCCTCCCTCCCTCTTCTAGTGCCCTAGGGGTCTGTAGCACCCAGTTTGGAAATCACTGATCAATATAGTAAAAGCGAAAAGAAAACCATTACTTACTTAAACGAATTGTCTGATGATGTATATACTCGCAGTAAGAAACTTCCTTCAATGTCAGGTTTAAACGTGCATGGGATAATTACGTAACGACCCTTTTTCAGAGTGCCTCTATAGAATATAGAGCGGCTGTTTCGAAAAATGGTACTGTTCAACACTTCTTGGTAATGGAGATTATGTATACGATACCGTCGGTTCTCTTCGACCTGTTTAAGCCAAGGTTTTACACGAAAAAAAAACAAGAAAGAACCCAATGTGATAATGAGACTGGAATGAAGAGACTTGAATAAAACTAATTCATTTTTTGAAATAGTCTATGGCTTAAATCAGCAGTTCCCAACCTGAGGTCTGTAGACCGTTGGGATTCTACATATATAATATTAGGGGCTAAGTTCAAAAGTTCATTTACTTTGTTAAAAACATATGCACACCTTATTAGGGAATGTATAACAAACAAGATGCATGGCTTAGTGGTTAGCGCATTGGGTATGCAATCAGGAGGTTGTGATTCGATTCTCGGACCTAGTGATGCAAGACACTTTATTCACATTGCTTCAGTTTACTCAGCTGTAGAAATGAGTTGCGATGTCACTGGTGCCAAGCTGTATCAGCCTTTGCCTTTCCCTTGGACAATATTGGTGGCGTGGGGAAAGGAGATTGGTATGCATGGCCGACTGCTGGTCTTCCACAAACAACCTTGCCCAGTCGTGTGTCTCAGAGGGTAACTTTCTAGGTGTAAATCCTATGGCCATTTGTGACCGAAGGGGGTCTTTAAGATGAGAGATAATTGTAGCAGTGTGTCAGTGAGAACATTTATTTAAAAGGGAATGAGAGCTTTTTAGTTGTGTCAAGATCAACAACCTCTCTGGTGTTGGTGACATTATAAAACACACCCAGTACACTCTAAAGATGTTGGTGATAGGAAGGGCATCCGGCTGTAGAAAACTTGCAAAACAAAGGGTCGAGAGGACTTTCCAGTTGTGTTAAAGTCATGACAACCTAGTACTGGTACCAAGATAAAATGTACCCAATACACTCTAGAGTGCAGTAACACATGTAAGTGAAATGCAAGCCCATCTGAGATGTCAGTAGACTTGGTCTGTAACAACCTGCCAAAACCTTGCTAGTAGGGGAAATAGATATTAGATGATGGTGGCGGTGATGAAGATGATGATGAAAAGGGATCCTTGTAAGTGAAAATGTTGAGAATTACTGGTTCAAATAATCACAAGGTTAATAATAAACTAGAAATACAAACAATTCAGAAATAATTCATTGTTTTACAAGTTCTACACTTAACCCTTTAGCATTTAAACCATCCAGCCAAAATTCTCTCACTTCTTTCTGTTCAAACTGGCTACTCATATTGATGTTAAGGTATTGTTCTCAAAATAAATAATATCAAAATCTCAGATTCACTATTATGCGAGATATGTAAGATAAAGCCTTTACATTGAAAATACAATAGTAAATATAGAGTAATGTAAATGCTAAAGGGTTAACTCTCCCTAGTCAGCCTATGAACTTTTCAGCCAACCTTCGTACTAGGATAAATATGAAGCACAACAGCTTACTTTAATTATTGTACATCCGATAGTTTCATTGTCCTCTCCTGCTTTTGTTCGACCTGTTTTCTGCATCAATTGTACCATTACTTCATCCTCATCTTCAGCTACATCGAACGCAAACTGAAAGTTTAAAAATAAAAATAATAATTGTTTCTGGTACTTTATTTTATCGACCCCGTAAGGATGAAAGGCAAAGTTAACCTCGGCGGGATTTGAACTCAGAATGGCAAGGGCTGTAACTATGCGTCAAAGCATAGCGTCCGACCCTCTACCGATACTTTAAAAATAAAAATAATAATAATGGTGTCTACTATAGGCACAGGCCAACAATTTGGGGAGGGGAAAGTCTATTATATCGACCCCAGTACTTAACTGGTACTTTATTTTATGAATCCTATTAAGATGAAAGGCAAAGTTAACCTCTGCGGGATTTGACTTCAGAATGTAAAGGGTCATAACTATGTTGCAAAACATGGTGTCCAATGCTCTACCGATACTGCCAATCCACCGCCATATAATAATAATAATGATTAACCTTTTCATTACTGTATTTTTAATGAAACACTACCTATGATTTTCAATTAATTTTGAAAATAATCTAGAATTTGGAGAGATTAGTAAAATATTTCACTCTCATTATCAAGGGTCGGGCACCATGCTTTACAACAGAGTTATAGCCGATAAAATAAAGCACCAGTAATGAACTGGGATAATTGCTGGCCTTGTGCTAAAAGTAGAAAATTATTAATCTTGTGTTTGGAACAACGATTTTTACAAAATTATGAAGGAATGTCTTTAGATAAATATAAATCATTTAAGATAAACAGCTTTTTATCATAGAATACAGTGGCAACTCCTGGCAAAAGGAGGCAGGATTTGAACTCAGAATTCACAAAGCTGGATCAGATACTGCAAAGTATCCTATCTGATTTTTTAAAACAATTCTGCTGATCCACCACCCCTGGACATTATCAATCCTGAAAGAATGAAAAGCAAAATTGACATCAGTAGGGTGAAACACTTACTTGAGGGGAGTTTCTTCTCTGAAGACCTTTAGCTCTCCAGAGAGAGTTACTTATCATTGAACTCAAAACACAGAGCCAGAAGAGGTACCAAGGCATTTAACCCAGTGCTCTAACGGCTCAGACAATTCCCTGCCAACTTCAGAAAAAAAAAAAAAAAAAAAAAAGTGTGGGATGTTCAAAAAATTTAGTTAATTCACACCTGTGGATTCTTCAGGAAAGATTCTCGGTTGTTAATACAACCACCACAGCTTCCTGGTTTTTTCCATTCACTATTTCCAACTCCTTCAGACCAAGTTTTTCTTATTGAGAAAATAGATGTGTTGACAACTCTACAGATGGCAATGTTGACGAAATGTAGACAAAAATCTTCAAAAGTCATCCTAAAAAAAAGGAAATTGGTGAAACCAAATAAAAATAATGATGATTTCTACTTTAGGCACAAAGTTAACAATTTTGGGGAGGGGAAAGTCGATTAAATTGACCCCAGTACATTACTAGTACTTTATTTTATCAACCATATAAGGATGAAAGGCAAAGCTAACCTCGGCAGGATTTAAACTCAGAACATAAAGGGCCACAACTATGCTGTAAAGCATAGTATCTAACACCCTACCAATACTGCAAATGCACCACCCTAATAATAATAATTATCATTATTAATATTTCTAATTTGGACACAAGGTCAATAATTTTGGAGGGAGGAGAAAATCGATTAAATCAACTCTAGTGTTAGAACTTGATTTTATCAGTCCTAGAAGGATGAAAAGCAATGTTGACCTCGGTGGATTTGAACTCAGTGTAAAGAATCGTAACTAAATACTGCTAAATAATTTGTCCAATGTACTAGTGATTCTGTTATACCACCACCCTAATAATAATTTTAATGTCTGCTTTCTCTGCTAGCATGGGTTGAACGGGTCTACATAGATCAAGTCAGTACTGAAGTGGTGGTTACTGATCTCCCAGACAAGCCAGAGATCTGTCTTATGTATGGTCTCATGTTCTACTGGGTGCACAAGGAAAGTTGTCATGTCTTTGACAACTGACAGTCCTCCTATCCCTTTTGTTTGGCAAGATTCTATGGCTGAATGCCTTTCCTATCACCAACCATTTTACAACAATAATTATAATAATGATAGTTTCGTATTTAAGCACAAGGCACCAATTTGAGAGCAGGGATAATCAATTATATTAACACCAGTAGTTGATGAGAGAGAGAGAGAGAGAGAGAGAGAGAGAGAGAGAGAGAGAGAGAGAGAGAGAGAGAGAGAGAGAGAGAGAGAGAGAGAGAGAGAGAGAGAAGGAGAGAGAGAGAAGGAGAGAGAGAGAAGGAGAGAGAGAGAAGGAGAGAGAGAGAAGGAGAGAGAGAGAAGGAGAGAGAGAGAAGGAGAGAGAGAGAAGGAGAGAGAGAGAAGGAGAGAGAGAGAAGGAGAGAGAGAAGGAGAGAGAGAAGGAGAGAGAGAAGGAGAGAGAGAAGGAGAGAGAGAAGGAGAGAGAAAGAGAGAGAAGGAGAGAGAAGGAGAGAGAAAGAGAAGGAGAGAGAGAAAAAGAAGGAGAGAGAGAAAGAGAAGGAGAGAGAGAAAGAGAAGGAGAGAGAGAAAGAGAAGGAGAGAGAGAAAGAGAAGGAGAGAGAGAAAGAGAAGGAGAGAGAGAGAGAGAAAGAGAGAGAGAGAAAGAGAAGGAGAGAGAGAAAGAGAAGGAGAGAGAGAGAGAAAGAGAGAGAAAGAGAAGGAGAGAGAGAGAGAGAAAGAGAAGGAGAGAGAGAGAGAGAGAGAGAGAAAGAGAAGGAGAGAGAGAGAGAGAGAACATGAGAACAGTAATTATGAGATATACATTAGTTACACTAAGCATGTTTGATGGATATGAGTAAAAGAGCAAGTGTAAATATTTATAAGAACCACACAGCTTTTGTTATTTACTAGGACATGTGTTTTGATGCACAGAATCAGTAGTATTACTGTAATTCATTTTGTTCTTGTTTTTATTCATTTATAAATCACATGGGATTCTGCTACTGATATGGTACTTTGGATCCTAGCTTGAATTTCAAGCCTCTCAAAAGTATTAGTATAGTCAATTCCATAAATTTAACATTAAAAATGGTCTTTAAAAATTTGACTTTTACATGTGTATATATGGGATGTATATAATAACATTAAGAAAGATGCTGATGTTACATAAGTAATTATTTCAACAGTTATAATTATTTCAACAGTTCCCCTTTGCAATTAACGATGTAATATATGCATTTATAGTTGGTATGGCAATGGTGTCTTCAGATGAAACTGATTATGTGATATACTGCAGGCAGAAAAACACATCCTTCTTGTGTGCCCGGCAGACATATGAGCTCTTAAAGGGTCCTCCAGCTGTTTTCACAATTTGTGGAGCAAAGCATTATCTATGTGTCAAATAGTGATTCTGACTTCCTCCACTGACCACAGATTCAGGGTTGTAAGTTATCAAAAGAATATCTTTCTCATCTATACATAGATATGAATTCTAGACACCTACTCTATATGTAACCAGTTGCTGAATTTCTTTAGATAGCAGGTGTAATAAAAAGACTTTGAGGGTGGGCGATATAACTGTGATGACAGCTGCATTCGAGACAACAACAACAACATTGACTACAACATTAACAATCACTACTATAGCAGCTGTGATAAACTTTTAACAACATATATGTTATAAGCAGCTACTCAAATCTATAAAACAGAAATAAACATGTAAATTCTGAAAAGTTTTGTTTTTTTCATTACAATAACATTTCTTTTGACATTTCTCTTTTAAGATGCCCTTTAAAGTAGGGAGTATTTTAAACAGTGTTAAGTATGAAGGACATCTATTATTAACTTTATATTATATAAGGGCGGTGGATTGGCAGTATCGGTAGAGGGTCAGACGCCATGCTTTGACGCATAGAGTTACGGCCCTTGCCATTCTGAGTTCAAATCCCGCCGAGATTAACTTTGCCTTTCATCCTTATGGGGTCGATAAAATAAAGTACCAGTAATACACTGGGTAATTGCTGGCCTTGTGCCAAAAGTAGAAACAATTATTAACTTTATATTTGGTGGCGGTGGATTGGGAGTATCGGTAGAGGGTCGGACGCCATGCTTTTGACGCATAGAGTTACGGCCCTTGCCATTCTGAGTTCAAATCCCACCAAGGTTAACTTTGCCTTTCATCTTTACGGGGTCGATAAAATAAAGTACCAGTAATGCACTGGGTAATTGCTGGCCTTGTGCCAAAAGTAGAAACAATTATTAACTTTATATTTAGACAATATGCCCCCACTCCCCCCACCGCAAGATGGTCATGGAGGTGCCACGGCAAAAAAGCACCCAGCCCACACTGTAAAGTGGACGTGTAGGCGCCACGAAAAAGCACCCAGCACTCACTGTAAATGAGGTTGGTGTTAGGAAGGGCATCCAGCTGTAGAAATCAAGCCAAATCAGTTCCTGTATGAGCAAGGCATGGTCAGCCGACCAGACACTGCCCACAACAGGACAACCCGTCTAACCCATGCTAGCGTGGAAGAACGGACGTAAAACGGTGATGATGATATTTGATTTACCATGGTTTTGGGGGCGGTAAACAATCAGGGCTAGATTTTATATGCTATTCGTGCACCCCACCAGCATTTATAACATAGCCAGGAGAAATATTTAACCCAATATAAGCTTTTAAAAATTAATCAGTAAAAACAAGGAAAATTTTTCACAGCATAAATGTTTTTACATCTTTTGATACCAACCAACATAAAAATGCCTCTGGTTCTATGAAATAAAACCATCCATTTTAAAAGGTTCCTATTTATATCAAAATCTTCCAACACAATTTGAGAGTAGAAATTTTATGTTACAAATACCATTTTAATAATTCTTTTTAACATTGATACAAGGCCAGCAATTTGAAGGAAGGAGAATTCTGATTATACTGACTCCAGTACTTAACTGGTAAGGTAAAGACTCCCTTCGGTCACGAATGACCATAGGATTTGCACCTAGAAAGTTCACCTCTGAGGCACAAGTCCAGGCAAAGTTGTTTGTGAAAGACCAGCAGTCGCCCATGCATACCAGTCTCTCCTCTCCATGCCACCAATGTTGTCCAAGGGAAAGGCAAAAGCCGATACAGCTTGGCACTAGTGACATCGCAACTCATTTCTACAGCTGAGGGAACTGGAACAACATAAAATAAAGTGTCCTGTGCAAGAACAACTCAAAGCCCGGTTTGAGAATTGAACTCACAACCTCACAATTGTAAACCAGACAATCTAATCACTAAGCCATACACCTTCACTTAACTGGTAATTTATTTCAAATTCCACCAGAAGTATAAAAGGTAAAGCAGTTTTGTATCAAAAGATTTAATCATTAATAAAAAATTTAGTCTGACCAAGGAAACACTGTTTCCATTGGTATTTCCGCCATTGGTATTTTATGCCAAGTGCAACTCCTGGTAAAAGGAAACAGGATTTGAATTCAGATCACATTGAGCCTAGAGCATATACAGTCTCTTTAAGAATCCCCCCTCCCTCCATCACTATCCTTGGACATTATAAATTCTAAAAAGATGAAAGGGAATTTGCCTGCATTGATATCTGAATTCAGCACAGAGTGCTGGAACACATGCCGAGATGAAAAAAAACCTAATTCTTCTATGACTGCTAGTTCACCATCAAAGATATAAGTAATTCAGTAAAATACTGACTTTAGTATAAAAAAAATTATTTAAGTAAAAAATAAAATCTTACCAAAATTCGCCATCGTCTTCAAATGTTAACCCAATTTTACTTCGATCGTTTTTGTCAATTTTTTGCCATTCTGCTGAGCTGAATAAAACAAAACAAATGAGGAATGAGGAATAAAATCAACGATTCCATCAAAAACAAAACTAAAATATATCAAGAACATTTGTCTAGAACCAGAATTATTCTTTTAGAAAGGATCAATTTGAATATCCTATTTATTTTTATATCTAGTATTACCAATTCTCTAAATGAAATAGAATGTATTACATAAACATGAAAGATAAAAGCAAAATTAAGAAATGAGAACATGGAGAAGAGGTAAAGAAAGGTATATCTGGCTGTATGGAAAAGTAGAGGCTAAATTGTGTTTATATGTAGTATTGACAACTCTCTAAATTTAAACTTACCAGATTTTTTCTAAATTTTTAACTAAAGGACAAAAATAATGTGGTGGGGAATTATACACAGGTACATGTTTTCAGAAAATTTTACTAAGCTTAAATATCATCCACATTTAACGTTCATTTTTCCATGCTAGCAAGGGTTAGATGAGTTGTCCTGCTGTGAGACAAGCCAGGTCAGATGACCATGTCTTGCTCATATAGAACTGTTTCTGGCTTGGTTTCTACAACTGGATACCCTTCCTAATGCCAGCCACATTTACTGTGTGGACTGGGTGCTTTTTATTGTGGCACTAAAACTTTACAGCAGTGTTGACTGGGTGCCTTTTGCCAGGATATCAAAATGACCACTTTACAGCATGGATTGGATGCCTTTTGTGACATCAACATGACCACTTTACAACGTGGACTGGGTGCCTTTTATCGTGGCACCAAAACGACCACTTTACAGTAGAGACTGGACGCTTCTTGTCATGCCAAATATATTCATTTCAAATGACAAGATTGCAAATATGTCATCATCATCATCATCGTTTAACGTCCATCTTCCACGCTAGCATGGGTTTGGCCGGGAATTTTCCCACTTGAGGCAAGATTGGTTGTCTTGCTCATATAGGACTGTCTGGCGGGTTTTCTACGGCTGGATGCCCTTCCTAACACCGACCACGTTTACAGCGTGGACTGTGTGTTTTTTTGTCGTGACACCTACACGACCTCATTTATTTAGGACTGGATGTTGTGGTACCAACATAACTTTACATCGAAAGTGGGTGGTGTGGATGGGTGGGGGTAGTGGGACGGGGTTGTATTTTGGTAAGAGGTGCCTACTGACTGTAGGTTTCGCTTTGCACTTAGGCAAGGCAGGTCTTCTGTATTACTGCGTAGCGCCAAAGATCTCGATCCAGTGACATTGTCTTGGAGAGGTGTAAGTGTGTGAGGTCGGAATTTATCAAATCGTCCCAGGTTTTTCTGGGTCTAACTACTCCGTAACTACCATCAATTTTGATCGCCCTGCACTTTTTTTTATACAGCTGTCGTCTTTCATGCGCATCACGTGACCATACCAACGTAGTCTTCTCTCGAGTAAACAGCATCTGATCCCTCTTATTCCTAATTTCTCACTTAGTTCATTTATGCTTTGCCGTTCACATATATTACTATTACACATCCAAGCTTCGTTCCTCTCCAGTCTGCATAGATCCTCTGCACACAATGCCCAAGTCTCACTGCCATGTAACATTGCTGTTCGTATGCAGGCATTATACAGCCTGCCTTTCATTTTTAGAGAGAAACCTTTAGCTGCCAATAGTGGTATAAGCTCTGAACTTTTTCCATCCCGTTCTGACTAGCTACTGTACTTTCAGAGCACCCTCCACCACTGCTGATTTTGTCACCCAGGTAACGGAAGGTGTCCACTATTTCTATAGAACCATCTGTGCAATGGAATGGGCTAGTATTCTGTGGGCACTTGCTACTACTTATTGTTATAGCCTGAAGGGCAATAATAAATAGGAGGGGGCTAAGGACGGAGCCCTGATGAACACCAACTTTTACGCTAAACTCTTCACTATATTCGTTAATTCTAACCTTGCTGACTGTTTCTTTATACATGGCTTGTATAGCTCTCACAAGCCATTCATCAACACCTAATTTTCTGAGAGCCCACCAGATAATGAGGCATGGGACTGTCAAAGTCAACAAAAGCTAAGTATAGGGGTTTACTTTTAGCTAGGTACTTCTGTAGTTGTCGTACAATGAAAAGAGTGTCTGTGGTACTTTTACCTGACACAAACCCGAACTGCATTTCATCCAGATCAATTCGCTCTCTGATTAGTTGTGCTATTACTTTTTCTGTGACCTTCATGACCTGGTCAATTAATTTAATGCCTCTATAGTTACTCCTATCTAGGGCATCTCCTTTACCCTTGTAGCAGTTAATGATGATGCTGCTACACCAATCCTTCGGTACGACCCCATTCTGTATGACTTGGTTTACCATCCGGGTGACCATAGTGTGTCCCACCGTTCTAGATGCTTTCAGCATTTCAGCAACTATTTCCGAAGGCCCAGCCGCCTTGCTCGTCTTCATATCTTTGATTGCCTTACTTATTATACTACCTTCAACTTGCACTGCTGGTCCCTCTATTGGATCGATGTGGGGGAGACTGTCTTTCTTCCATTTATTCTCCTCATTTAGAAGCCTTTCGTAGTGACACTTCCAAGCTACCTTCTTAACGTCAGTGAAGGCAAGTACACCATCATCATTAAGGACACACTTCTCCCCGACAATATCACGGTTTTCCTTGACAATTGTCTAGCAATCCTGAACACCTCACGTTTTTGGTCCTCGCGTTGTAGAACATGCTTGAACTTTCTTTCCTCTGCTTCCCTTCTTGCAAAGTACACTTGTCTCCTAGCTTGCCTCATAGCCACTTGATAGTCTTCTCTACTTCCCCCCATCCCGCCATACTTTCCAAGCCTGCTTTTTGGCCTTGATTGACTCCT
This sequence comes from Eledone cirrhosa, assembly GCA_964016885.1. NCBI lineage: Eukaryota > Metazoa > Mollusca > Cephalopoda > Octopoda > Eledonidae > Eledone > Eledone cirrhosa. The sequence continues at coordinate 222,762,485 of OZ024743.1, forward strand.
CCACCTTACTGTTCCACCACCACGTTACTCTCCTCCTGCCTATAGGTCTGCTCCAGCCACAGACTTCATCTGTCGCCTTCAGCAGGTTAGCTTTCAGGAATTCCCACTGTTCCTCCATATTGTATGACTAATTGCTCTTCCTTACTGTCAAAAGCATCAAGTAATATGCTTTTAAATTTATTACTGGCTGTGGGGTCCTTTAGCTTCCATATTTTTCTCCTGAGGATAGTCCTCCTCTGTCGTCGAGTACGTCTTGTCCTGACTATGAGGTCGCTAACTGAGTATGTTGGGAGATGCATTCTTCATGGGGGAGGGATTTAGTGTTTACAACAGACACTATCACGTCTTCTGGTAAGGATATAATCTATCTGACTGGCGTGTTCCCCTGTTCTATAGGTGATCAAGTGATTGTCTCGTTTTTTTAAGTTAGTGTTACAAATAGTTAATTTTTTTTTCCGTCACAGAATTCCAGGATTCTGGAGCCTTCCTCATTTCTAGTACCAAACCCATAGCCTCCATGGATTCCGTCATAGCCGTCACAATGTTGTCTAACATGACCATTTAGGTCGCCAGCAATAATTATGTAGTCACTGTCGGTTATTTGGGAGGTAATGAGCATTAATGACTCATAGAATCTGTCTTTTATAACGCCAGGTAGTCCGGATTGGGGTGCGTATGCAGATATTATTGTCACAGTAGTTCTATTTAGGACAAGTCTTATTTTAATTATTCTGTCGTTCACTCTATTTACATCTATTATCTTATCTGCCCATTTTTCTGCTAGCATGATTCCTACTCCACCCAGCCCATTGTCATTTCCAACCCAGCCCATTGTCATTTCCCACCCAGAAAAGCTTATAGCATCGTTTTTTACCCACAATGAATCTAGCAGACCCACCCTTCCACCTGGTCTCTTGGATACAGCAAACAACCTCCTTACGTTCAAACATTTCTACAACCTTGTTAGAGCGACCTTTTAAGGTGCCTACATTCATGGTACCAACTCTGAAGTTTTGGATTGCGTTTGGTGGGTGGGAACGGTGGGGTGCAGGGAGGGATGAGGGAGATGGGGTTATGTTGGCCATCCGCGAGCCGAAATAAAGAGGAGGAGCCCTTGCATTTTCGTCCGGCAGCATGAGGTGAATTTGTCTTTATCTTTGGCATTGTCACTGAGTGTCCAGATTTTTCAGACTCTCCAGAATTCCGAAGTCCATCCATCATATCGAAAGGCAACCAGGTCTAAACTTAAGAAGTGATAGCATAGGCCGCTGACTTATGATTGGGCCAAGTAATAATGGTGGTGACTGGGGTCGAGTGGGAAGAGTATGGGGTAGTTAGCGAGAAGGTTTAAATAAAATCCTCGAATTTTGGGCATATATAACAGTAATAAGAGAAGAATTATGGGATTTTAAAATACAAGAAGATTATTTTGAACAATCATACAGAATTATAGAATAGCATTGAAAAAAGGCAAAGATTGGATTCTGGACGATGATACGGATAGATGAATGGACTGGGGGAAGATGGAGAGAAGAGAAAAAATGACATTGTACGTTACATTTCACAGAGGAGCGAGCGAGCAGCCTAGCCAGTAATAAGGGTGACAAATTCTGAGTTTTGTACCTCGCAACAGGTTTATTTTATATTTGGAGAGAGAAGGAAGGAAGGGATTGAGAGAGAGAGAACCAGCAGGGTGGATAACAATTGTTTACAAAATGTGTGAGATAAAGATGTCAATGGCTAACATTATACAAGTTCAGAAAAGTTAATCTACATAAACATGACTGTACTTCAAGGTATATTACACACAAGGATGTCATTTATTTTTGAGCTTCAAAAACTGGGGTTATATTATACTCAAGTTATATTATATGCAAAGAAATACATCAGATATGTATTATTCAAAGCTACATAATCAGGTTTATTGGAGAGAGGTCAAATGGGACTAATGACTTTCTCAAACTTCAAAGAAATCATTACTAAAATCTCAATTATTATTTTACATCCAGCATGGGTTGGATCGATTGTTACAATCTGAGACTAGACAGATCAGAAATCACATCTTGTTCATACGTTTAATGCCAACCATTTTACAGACTCTATGAGCATTTTATTGTGGCAGCAGCATAACCAATCTACAGAGTGCACTTGGTGTATTCTATTGTGACATCAGCACCAAGACTTTATAGAGGGTACTGGGTGTATTTTGTTCTGGCAAAATGATGTAAAAGAGAAAAAAAATAAGCATTAAGAATTTTGGGAATATGATTTTTATTACTGTTATTTGATTTAATATAGAATTTTCATGAAATTCAACAGAAAGGATGTCACTTACCCATCACTGAAGGCTCCTTTCCATTCACACTGACCCCACGGGTTGCGAAGACGAACCATTGGCATTTTCTCTCTTCCAAACATCCCAAACAATCCAGAACCTTCCAGATGAATATTCTTAACACAAGTAATGCCATAAGCATGACCTTTGACCAAACCTGAATCCAGCGTGGCCTCCATTTCTTCACTAGTAGTTGCCTAAAACAGATACATAATATATTTTAAATGTAGACGTCTTAGTGCAGGTAGAAAAACAGTCAACCAATATAAATAGTTGAAAAAAATTGAGTAAAGTACCCCTGGAGATGGAAAAAATTGAACACCTTATATCTTGTATGCCAGGTGAGTGCTTTAACCACTACTCTAAGGAGTCTTTTGACCATTGATTTATGTCATCCTGCCATTAGACTTTGCTTCAAAAAGAATCCTGTGATGAGTATAAAGCCTGTCATGTGATCTGTAAAGCTAACCCTGCTTTAGCAGGGAAAATGACCCTGTAAGGATGAAAGGCAAAGCTAACCTCAGCAGAATTTGAACTCAGAACGTAGAGAGCCAGAACAAATACCACAATATATTTGTCTGACACTATTAATTCTGCCAATAACAATGGTTTCTGATTTAGGCACAAGGCCAACAATTTTGGAGAAGAGGAAAGTCGATTAAATCTACCCCAGTGTGTTACTGGTACTTTATTTTATCAACCCCATAAGGATAAAGGGCAAAGCTAACCTTGGCAGGATTTGAACTTAGAATGTAAAGGGACATAACTATATGCTGCAAAGCATGCTATTTGACGTGCCATAGATACTGCCAATACATCGCCAATAGTGATAATTGTTATTGACCTTAAGCTACTGTATCTCCAAACCCTTACAGATCCTAAGCTGCTGTGGACCCTAAACTCCCATGGAACCAAACTACAATGCTAGACAGAAGGTACAATTACCCCAACATGTCACAAATCTGTACTACCATGCTAGACAAACTGCTATAAACCCTAAGTACTAAAAGGCCTATACTACAATTATGAACTCTAACTACAACACAGCAACATCAACCAACTTACAGGAATTGAAGCTGCCATAAGAGAACGACGATCCATATCCTTTTTCATTCGTTCAAATAATGCAGTTCTTTCTTCTAATTTATTTGCCACATCCAAATCTTTTAAGTTCATGACATCAGACACGCCTCCTGTGAAATCTTCCAGAGCTTCAGCAAGTTCTCCACCATCAAGAACTTCATAATTTCCAAACAACCTTAAAAATAAATCAAAATAAAATTAAATTAAAAAAATAGCATCCAGTCCACATTGTATAGTTGTTGTGTAGGTGTCACAACAAAATATATATTAATGAGGCTGTGTGGTTAAGAAGTGTGTTTCACAACCACAAGATTTCGGGGTCACCCACACTGTAGCACCTTGGGAAAGTGCCTGCTTCTACAACCTTGGGTTGGCAAATGTCTCGTGTCCACTCCAGTGCAGTCTTCTCCCATTTTATTCTTCTTATACCCAGTTTCTCTCTCAGCTCATTCACGCTTTACTGTGCATGCACATTATATCATAAATCACTCGAAGCATGTTCGCTTCCTTTTTCTCTAGCCTTCACATATCCTCTGTCCTTTCACATATCCCCTGTCCCTGTTTCACTTCCATGCCACATCACACTTCATATGCAAACATCATACAGCTGACCTTTCATTTGTAGAAATAAGCCTTTTGTTGTCAACCTTTCATTGTCAAAGACTTGAAAAAAAGAGTACTGTGAGTGATATGATTAACTAAATCAAAACAGTGACACTGTATGGCCACAGTCTGATGACTAAAAACAGTAAAAAGAAAATACTGAAAGAGGTGGGATCCACATGAAAACATATCTAAAGTAAATCAACTAAAAAGTACTTATTCTTTGGGATATGTTCTCTATAAAGTATCTAGTTTAGAATAGGTACAGTTTCCCTGCGTCCTGTAGGAGGCAACTAAAAGGGTTGATATTATTAAGCTGGCGTTTGGAACATAGAGGTTCTTACATAAAATTATGATAGAAAGTTTTTAGTTAAAATGCCTAGTATCATAAAACAAGGAATAGTTACAGACAGTTTGATATTAAAAGGTTTAACCCTTTCATGTCTGCGTTTCTAATGAAATATACTATTTTAATTAATGAAGAATTTTGAGGAATTTACTAAAATTATTAATTATTTCATTACTAGGTAGTAACTTAATGTAAGGTTCTTATATAAAATTATGTTGGAAGATTTTAATTTAAATTGGAAACTTTTAAAATGGGCGATTTTATTTCACAAAACCAGAGCCTGTTTTGGTCAGTTTGATATCCAAAGGGTTAAAGAGTGTCACAAGTTGATGATGGAACATACACATGTAGACTGCATGCTTTGTTGTGTCACTAACATGGCCACTATACATATATATGCACACACATTTTTACATCCATTTTTCCACACTTGCATGGGTTGGACATATACATACACACACACACACATATATATACACACGCACACAAATACATGACTTATGGTTTAGAGAATATACCAAATATTACTTGATTCTGTCCATAAAACAATGTATAATAATAATAATGAAATTATTGTGTACAGTGCTCAGGTGCACTACAACTCATCAAACTCGCACTATAGTGCGCATCAAACTCGCACTATAGTGCGCATCAAACTCGCACTATAGTGCGCATCAAACTCGCACTATAGTGCGCATCAAACTCGCACTATAGTGCGCATCAAACTCACACTATAGTGCGCATCAAACTCGCACTATAGTGCGCATCAAACTCGCACTATAGTGCGCATCAAACTCGCACTATAGTGCGCATCAAACTCGCACTATAGTGCGCATCAAACTTGCACTATAGTGCGCATCAAACTTGCACTATAGCGCGCATCAAACTTGCACTATAGCGCGCATCAAACTTGTACAAAATTTGGCTGAGTTGAATTAAAAACAATTCAGATTATAGCAGAAAAAATTACTTTGCATAAGCTTTTTCAAGAAGAGCACTCCAAAATTCATTTCTTTCCTTGGAATGAATAAAAAGAAGTTGACCATTCCGAGTGGGTAGTTGGTCATCAATTACAACGTCAAGCCATTCACCATAACGCCAAAAGCGAAAATGAAAAATTCCAGCGTAATCTTCAGGTTTTTCAGCATTCCAGTCTTGGATTTCGTGATCAGGAATTACCTGGAGAGAGACAAAGACTTTTGTAATATATTTTAAACCTTTCATTACCATATTTCCAAAGAAAGACACAGCCAATGTCATTAAACCTTTCATTACCATTTTTCCAAAGAAAGACACTGCCTTTGTCATTAACCTTTTCCAAAGACATTGCTGATGGTTTTCAAATAATTAATAATTTGGTAATATAACTAAGTTTCCTTTTATCAAGCTGATGTTTGGAGTAAAACGTTTAGGACATGCAGAAGTAAAGAGAGATGCAGGCAAAGGAGGTTGTATTAGATGGAGTGTCGATGGGGAAAGGCAGTAAGTGGGGAGAGGGGTAGATGAGAGGATGTAGACAGGAGGGAATAGATGAGGGTAGATGGAGAGGGGGAGCAAGCAGGAATTTGAGGGTGGAAAAATAGAAAAGGAAAGGAGCCAGTTGTCAGTTCGGACCAAGGAAAGAATGTTTCCATTAGTCTTTCCATCGCTGATACTATCTGCCAGTCATAACTCCTGGCAGAAGAAAGGAATTGATTGTCAGATCAGACCAAGGAAACAAATGTTTCCATTGGTCTTTACATTGCTGATACCATCTGTTGGTTGCAACTCTTGGGAGGAGGCTGGATTAGATACTGCAAGGCATCCCATCCAACTCTTTAACAATTCCACCAATCCACTTCTCCCTGGACTGGAATTTTATTAATTGACCCCTCAAAAGGAGGAATAGCAAAATTGACCCCCAGCAAGATTTGAATTCAGACCAGATTGAATCTGAACAAATACCATGTCCTTTACTCTGATGTCCCATGACTCTGGCAATTCACAACTAGACAGCGCATTTCCTTACAATGGATGAAAAATAAACAAAAATAAAAAGTAAAAATACACTTACCCTATTCCAGACCTCTTTATGGTTTGCTAGACATGACATTGAAGCCACAAACCAGCAGTTACCAACTATACCTTGGGTAACATCACCACTGTGAGCCCCTTCAACAAACAACTTTGGTGCGTCACATAAGTCCTACAAAATATTACAAAATGTTTCAATAAAAGAAGTAAAACAACTATTTTATAGCCATTTTTCCTACCATAACAAGTTTCTACATTTTGCCTTATCTGTATCCTCTCTCACCACCTCCCTGGCTTTCATTTCCTCATCCATCCTCTCTAGCTAAGTCTTTTTTTTATCTTGCTCTTCCTCTACTTCCTTCCACATTCATTGTTCCTCTTAATTTAATAGGAGTTTATAACAAGGCAGTAAATTAGCAGTTGTTAGAGAAAGATTAACTTATCTTTTTTTTAGGTTTTAGTACATGTTGAAAGTGTAATTTTATTTTTATAAAACATAAGATTAGATAGAAGTTCATACATATAATCAATTAATTATTGCTAGGACCCTTATAAATATGATGCACAAAAATATACAATCAAAGCCCCTACACACACAAAAAAAAAAGAAAAACAAAACCTAATTCAACATTAAGTGCAACTATTGATCACACACCAGAAGAGTCATTGGAAATTTAAAAGAAAAATTACAAGTCTTTAAAAAATTACTAAGATATAGTCAAGGATTTACCAACAATAAACAAGATCTCCCAGAAGAACAAAGGTCTTACCTTAGGTCTCTTCCATTCTAGTGTTCCAATCCTGGATACCTTGTCTGGAGTGAAAAATACTGAAGTATTTACAGTAGGAAACTCTGGGTCTACAAACAAGGTACCTTTGCCGATACATTCCTGTTTCAATTTGTCATAGTCCTGGTTCTTGTACAGTTTAATCGATGAACCAAACAACGTCTTCGGTAGGTTAATCAGGTTAGGCATTTTGGTGCTGAAAATATAATATAATTCACATTGAACATTTAGTTGACTTAAGATACATAGGAAAAATTTGAAATGCAGTCACTCCAGCAAAAACTACTATAATGAATTCTAATTTAAGAGAAGTTGATTCACTTGACTGATACTTTATTTTATCAATGCCTGAAAGGAAGAAAGGCAAAATTGACCTCGACAGGATTTCAGCTCAAAGAGCAAAGAACCATAATGTGAAGGACTAAAATAATAGCCATTTATACTGGGACAAATACATTTCAAATTTCATAATTCACATTCTTAATAGTTAAACAGAATTCAAGTAGAAAATCTAAATACAAAAAATATAAAAGGTAAGTATTTTCTTCTTCCAGTCACTTTCATGCACCTACACACTTCTCTTTATCCTCCCCCTTTTTCAATCTTTTCTATATTTCATCTGTCTGTCACCCACCTTGTGGATTGTCTCTTTGTTGACCACAGACCACTAGTCTGACCTCTGAGGTATTTTTGCCCATTGCTGTCTTTGACAGCATTTGGCTATTTTAACGGTTGTTCTAGCGATGAGTTTTCTCATTTTTATAGGTATTCAAATGCACTCTCACTTCGTCTCGATCAGAGACAGCTTTGTTTTTTTCATTTAAATATAAATGTATTTTGTTTTAGGAACATAACCCAATAAATCCAGACACTGACATGGTCATGTAGTTTATGAAAAATAAATTGGTTTCAGTCAGACTGGACATTCACTGCCCTAGAGAGTAAAATATCAAAGATAAAAGGTAGTGTGGTGGACAAAATACCTTGTGGTATATGATTAGGTCCCTCTATATTCTGAATTTATTTTTTTCAAGTTCTGTTTACCAACCTTGAAATATGTATTGTACATACTCGAATATAAGCCAAGGAATATGTTACCAAACAATCGATGGTAAAATAATGGGGGGGGGGGGAGTCGGCTTATATACGCCATCTAAACAATGTGTTGATTAGCAGCTGCCTCAGCTCATTAATGGGGGTTTGGATTTTTTATCATTTCTCAGGCATAAAATGGGTGAGACGGTGTCGGCTTATATTTGAGTATATACTGTAAGTAACTGTTTTAACCCTTTAGCATTTAAACCAGCTGTATCTGATCTGGCCAGAATTCCCTCACCTCTTTCTGTTCAAACCAGCTGTAATCAGCCACTCATACTGATGTTTGCATATTGTCCTCAAAATAAATAAAATCTTATAGATTCAATATTATGTGAGATAATTATGTGAGGTAAAGCATTTACCATGAAAATATAATAGTAAATATAGAGTAATGTAAAGGCTAAAGGTTAAAAATGGAATGACCCATTAGACACTTTAGTCCTAGTCATATAAAAAGATAGGATGCCTTTGATCATAGGTCTGTTCAATGAAGACTGACTTAGGTAGAGGAGACTAAACAACAACATGACTGGCCATTGGTTTGCTTCTCAGAGACAACTTCGGCAGAATGTTTTATGGAAGACCAGCAGTTGCCCATGCATGCTAGTCTGCCCTCTCTATGATACAGATGTTTTCTAAGGGAAAGGCACTGTCATCAACTCATTTTTTCCAGCCAAGTAGACTGGAAGAATGGAAAATCAAGTGTCTTGTTCAAGGACACAATATGCTACCCAGTCCATGAATCAAACTCATATCCTTATGATCTTCAGTCCAGCACCCTAACCACTAAACCCCATGCCTTCACAAACAACAACAACCATATATTTTATAAAACAATCAAATCAACTTTATTATAAGCTTACACACAAGGTTTTCAATACCTTACAGACAAGCTGTGACATGAACATACAACCCAGTTCTCTAACAGCTAAGTTAACATGCCCCACTAAACACCAAGTTATTATTCAGAGAAATTGTTTAGCTGTGAGAGAGAGCGGGGGTGGGGGGGGGGTATACTTAGCAATGTAAGTAAGTCTATATTCTGATAACTTTTCTACCTTGTCATATTTTTTACCAGATATAACTAATGTTGGTTCCGTCACATTGTCACATGAATATTCTCTGGTATAAAAGGTTTTTTTCACATCTAATTTCAATTAAGTTTTTAACAGAACAATGAAATCCAGATATTTTGAGAGAAAGAGAAAGAAAAAAAATAGAAAGAAAAGAAAAAGAAAAAAAGAAAAGAAAAAAGAAAAAAGAAAAAAGAAAAAGAAAAAAAGAAAAAAAGAAGAAAAGAAAGAAAAGAAAGAAAAGAAAGAAAAGAAAGAAAAGAAAGAATAAGAAAAAAGAAAGACAAAGAGAACATCAAAATCAACAAGTTAAACTGAAACACAGGAGAAGATATCAAAGTTTTAAATATCAGTTTTACCTCATTTCTTTTCTAAATGATTCACTCAGTCATGTTGGCAAAAACATTAATATTAAAAATGAACGGAAAAAGAATAAAGCTGACTCTTAGATCAGACCAAGGAAATAATATTTCCATTCGTCTTTCCATTGCTGATACTATCAGTCAGTCACAACAACAGAAGAAAGAAGTTGATTATCAGACCAGACTAAAAAAAACAATGTTTCCATTGTTGAAACTATCAGTCAGTCACAACTCCTGGTAGAAGAAAGGAGCTGATCATCAGATCAGACCAAGAAAACAATGTTTCCATTGATCTTTCCATTGTTGATATTATCAGTGGATCAGACCAAGGAAACAATATTTCCATTGGTCTTTCCATTGCTAATACTATAAGCCAGTCACAACTCCTGACAGAAGGGGAGAGAATACATACAACTAGACCAGATACTACAAAGCATGTTATCTAACTTTTTAACAATTTTGTCCCCCTACAATATACCACAAGACCTTCTGTCCCTCTACAATATACCACAAGATATAAGTTGTACCATACAAGGTCAATATTGTAAGCGAATGAATAGAATCATGTCAGAAGTTAGAGATAAGACTGTGGTGCTGAGAGAGAGATTATTACAGCTAGTGAGTTTTTCATAAGTTTTATTTCAATATAGCAACACCAATACACAGGCACACCAACTGTATAATATTGATTGTATATATAAATGTGCATATGTCTGTACATGCATACACACACACACATATATATATATATATATATATACATATGTCTGTACATACATACATATATATATTATAAAGAAAACGAAAAATCAGTGATGCATCTGGACTTAGTTTATTTCGTGTTACAAATGTTTCGCCAGCATGTAGCTAAAGACATGGTCCTGGCTGATTCTACTTCTGCGGGTTCTTTCAGACACGGGCGTTTCGTCCGGAGGAAATTTTATTACTGGGGTGTTATCAAAAAACACCCTCAAAAAACCCTATTTCCACTCCTATCATGCCATTGGTTGCTTTTACTCAACATCATCACAAGTTATATATATATATATATATATAGATATATATATATATATATATATACATATGTCTGTACATACATACACACACACACATATATATATATATACATATGTCTGTACATACATATATATATATATATATATATATATACACATATGTCTGTACATACACACACACATATATATACATATATATACATATGTCTGTACATACATACACACATATATATATATATATACATTATATATATCATCATCATCAACGTTTAACATCCGTGTTCCACGCTTGCATGGGTTTGGACGGGGGTATTCCCACTTGAGGCAAGAGTGATTGTCTTGCTCGCATAGGACTGTCTGGCAGGTTTTCTACAGCTGGATGCCCTTCCTAACACCAACCACATTTACAGTGTGGGACTGGGAGGTTTTTACCGTGTTGCCTACACGGCCACATTACAGCGTAGACTGTGTGTTTTTTTGTCGTGACACCTACACGATCTCATTTGTTTCGGCCTGGATGTTGTGGCACCAACATAACTTTACATAGGAGGGGGTGGTGTGGATGGGGTGTGGGTGGTGGGACGGGGGTGTATTTTGTTAGAGATGCCTACTGGCTGTAGTAGGTTTTACTATGTATTTAGGTAAGGCGGGTCTTCTCTATTACTGAGTACCGCCAAAGGTCTCGGTCCAGTGACATTGTCTTGGAGAGGTGTAAGCGTGTGAGGTCGGAGTTTATCAGCTCGTCCCAGGATTTTCTAGGTCTGCCTTTTCCGTGGCTACCGTCTATCTTTATTGCCCTGCACTTTGTTATACAGCTATCGACTTTCATGCGCATCACGTGTCCGTACCAACGTAGCCTTCTCTCGAGTAAACAACATCTGATCCCTCTTATTTCTAATTTTTTCCTTAGTTCGTTTATGCTTTGCCGTTCATGTATATTACTATTACACATCCAGCGGAGCATGCAAGCTTCGTTCCTCTCTAGTCTGCGTATATCCTCTGCGCACAATGCCCAGGTCTCACTGCCATGCAACATTGCTGTTCGTATGCAGGCATCATACAACCTGCCTTTCATTTTTAGGGAGAACCCTTTAGCGGCTAATAGTGGTATAAGCTCTCTGAACTTTTTCCATCCAGTTCTGACTCTAGCTACTGTACTTTCGGAGCACCCTCCCCCACTGCTGATTTTGTCACCCAGGTAACGGAAGCTGTCCACTATTTCTATAGAGCCCTCTGCGCAATTGAAAGAGTTAGTATTTTGTGGGCACTCGCTGCTACTTATTGCACCAGAGCACCGCCCACATGTAAAATCTAAGTTCTTAGCTTACCTGTGATCCCACTACATCTTTTATGCACCCATACTTTGCATTTGGGACATAAAATGGAGTTTCTACCTACGCCTTTCCTACACACTGAGCATGGCCATTTCCCGGAAGGGACCGCCGCCTTATTTTCTTTCCTACAAACTAGAACTTTAGTCTTAACCAGGTTAATTTTAAGGCCTTTTGATTCTAGGCCGTGCTTCCATGTTTGGAATTTCTTCTCTAGCTCGGCCATTGATTCAGCTATGAGTGTCAGGTCGTCTGCGTATAGGAGTTCCCATGGGCAGCCGGTCTTTAACTCCTCTGTTATAGCCTGAAGGGCAATAATAAATAGTAGGGGGCTGAGAACAGAGCCCTGGTGGACGCCAACTTTTACGCTAAACTCTTCACTATATTCGTTGTTAATTCTAACCTTGCTGACTGTTTCTTTATACATGGCTTGTATAGCTTTCACAAGCCATTCGTTGAGACCTAGTTTTCTAAGGGCCCACCAGATAATGGAACGGGGGACTCTGTCGAAGGCTTTCTCCAAGTCGACAAAAGCTAAGTAGAGGGGTTTACCTTTAGCTAGGTACTTCTCCTGTAGTTGACGTACAATGAAAAGAGCGTCTGTAGTACTTTTGCCTGACACAAACACGAACTGCATTTCATCTAGGTCAATTCTCTCTCTGATTAGTTGCGCTATTACTTTTTCAGTGACCTTCATGACCTATATATATATATATATATATATATATACACACATATGTCTGTACACACACACACACACACACACACACACATATACATATGTCTACATACACACACACACACATATATATATATATATATATATATATATATATATATATATATATATATATATATATATATATATATATATGTCTGTACATATATATATATATATACATATGTATATATATATATGATGTCATTGGAGAGAAGTGATGTCATTGGAGAGAAGTGTATCCAGAATGATAAAGGTGAGCTTGCCCTCACAAGTGCTGAGAAGAAAGATGCATGGAAGAGTCATTATGATAGATTACTAAATGGGGAGAATGCATGGGAAGAAGAGACCCTACCCCAAGTAGACCCTATAGAGGGACCAGCAGCACAAGTCAGCGGCAGCGTAGTAAGTAAGGCAATCAGAGATATGAAGATGGGGAAGGCAACCGGTCCATCAGGTATAGCTGCCGAGATGCTGAAGGCATCTGGGTCTGTAGGTCACACTATAACCACACGTATCATTAACCAGGTAATACTAGAAGGGGCCATATCAAAAGATTGGTGCAGTAGCATCATTGTCAACTGCTACAAAGGTAAAGGCGATGCACTAGATAGAGGAAACTATAGAGGTATAAAGTTGATGGACCAGGTCATGAAAGTAACAGAAAGAGTTATAGCACAGCTGATTAGGGACCGGGGGGAAAATAGACGAGATGCAATTTGGGTTTGTACCAGGAAGAGGCACCACTGATGCCCTCTTCCTTGTGAGGCAATTACAGGAAAAGTACCTAGCTAAAAGTAAGCCACTCTACTTGGCATTTGTCGACCTTGAGAAAGCCTTTGACAGAGTTCCACGTGCTGTATGTAATCTGGTGGGCTCTTAGAAAACTAGGAGTAGATGAATGGCTTGTGAAAGCGGTACAAGCCATGTATAGGGGAGCAGTCAGCAAAGTTAGGATTAGCAATGAGTATAGCGAGGAATTTAGCGTACAGGTTGGGGTCCACCAGGGCTCTGTTCTTAGCCCTCTCCTGTTCATCATAGTCCTGCAGGCAATAACGGAGGAGTTTAAGACCGGATGCCCATGGGAACTCCTGTATGCTGATGACCTCGCACTCA
>OZ024743.1:222778869-222801369 GCA_964016885.1 Eledone cirrhosa
TAAATGGTCCTATTTCTAATGCCACTAATCCTTTCATTATCATATTTCTAATAATAATTGTTTCTACATTTGGCATAATTTGAAGGGAAGGGGAAAGTCGATTAAATCGAAATCAGTGCGTTACTGGTACTTTATTTCATCAATTCCGTAAGGATGAAAAGCAAAGCTAATCTTGGCAGGATTTGAACACAAAGGGCCATAACTCTATGCCGCAAAGTATGTTGTCCGACGTTCTACCGATACTGCCAATCCACCTCAAGCACACACAACCTAATAATTGTTTCTACAATAGGCACAAGGCCAGCAATTATCCCAGTGTATTACTGGTACTTTATTTTATCGATCCCCGTAAGGATGAAAGGCCAAGTTAACCTCAACGGGATTTGAACTCAATATGCCATATATGTTGAGAGCGAGAGAGATTATACCAGTTTTAAACTAGTAGGACCATTATTCAGCAGAGTACTCGATACTTGGCATTGACAGCAAATTTCAGTTTGGAATTTACTGTCAAATGGCAAGAGCTTAGCCATTGGGCCCCGACTCTCTAATATATATATATGAAAAGATTCAGGACCCCGACGGCTTAGCTCCAGCCGTTTCGACAGTTAGATCCTGAATCTTTTCATATTACCCACTCTACTACCCCAAGTATCCAGTACTCTTGTGCGTTATCGTCCACCTGTTATCTAACCACACACGTGTGTGTGTTTAATATAGAAATGGCTTCTACAGGACTAGAACCGTTTCATTTGGAGGAAATCATCAGGAAAGCCTGAGATAAACATATATATATATATATATATATATATAACTCGTTAAAATTTGCGCACACACAATGCATTTCCTATTTCAGTCACATTGCTACAACAAGAAGTTTTCTCCCCAATCATAAGGTCCTGGGTTCTAACTCTACATTTGTCCTTGTAAATAGTTATTACTCCAAAGTTACTCATACATTTATTCCTATATGCCATTTGTACATACATGTTGAACATTTATGTAATTATAGCCTAGAAATAAATTATCAAAATATCTTTAATTGCTTCTAGGTGTCAGTAATGAACATAAACTATAGGGTTTCTCTTATGCAGAGCATTAATTTATCAAAACACAAATTTCCTAGTTTGTGGGATTGTTCATAGATCAGAT
This sequence comes from Eledone cirrhosa, assembly GCA_964016885.1. NCBI lineage: Eukaryota > Metazoa > Mollusca > Cephalopoda > Octopoda > Eledonidae > Eledone > Eledone cirrhosa. The sequence goes on from OZ024743.1 coordinate 222,780,022, forward strand.
AATCTTGGTTATAAAGGGTATACAAAGCTATTGCCATCATCATCAACAGCACAGGTCCACGAGTTTTCAAATAATTTTTTTAAAGAATTTGGAGGGATTTAATAATATAACTTTCTCCTTATTAAGTTGGTGCAAAGTATTTCTTTAACCATTCTGCTATCATCATCAGTTTTTAGTTAAAATTTTCCATGCTGACATAGTTTGGAGGGGGGCCTTTTGAAGCAATGTGTTACAGCTGGATGCCCTTCCTCACAACAACCCTTTTGATTGCTTCTTATAATACACAGGGACATTCTATACCAATTCTAAACAGCATACAGCAATCAATATAAAAAAGATAAAAGAAAACAAATGACATTATTTCTTAGCAATCTTGGCAAAAAAATGGTAATTTAAAGGATAAAGAGTTTAACATTTCTGTAAAGAAAGGAAGTTATGAATATTGCTTCATAAATAATGATTGTTTTGAAAGACAAAAGAAAACGTTGAAACACTGGTCAGCATTATATAAAGGAAAACACGGTCAATTTATTGAAATACTAACTAAAGCCTATGAGAAACAATAGTTCTAACAATGGAATTCCAACAAAGACAAGTATTTTGGACTGGGTTGGTTTTAGTTTGTCAAGAACATGGAAAATAAAAGACTGTTATAAGGAGACAAGGTTCATTCATTCATTGTTGATGAAAACAATCAAAAGAATGAAATATGAAAGTTCTAATTATATATATATTTATTGTTTTAGCCTGGAATTCAATGTAATGTCAAAACTACTATTATTTCTTAGCTAATTTCGTTGACAATACATTTTTGGTCTGAGTCTATGTAAGTATACAATGTTATTGCTGTACATGATAATGAATCTACAGTCTAAAATACACAATATATATATGTATATATATAAAAACTCACAGTCCATGCTAAATGTGGTCGCGTAGGTAACACGGTAAAAAGTTCCCAGTTCCACACTGTAAATGTGGTTGGTGTTAGGAAGGACATCCAGCCGTAGAAAGCCTGCCAGATAGTCCTATATGAGCGAGACAGGGTCACCCGACCAACCTTGCCTCAAGTGGCACAACTCCTGTCTAAAACGGTGATGATACACACACACAATGTATATACACAACATTACACACACACACACACACATTTATTATTGTTATATAGAAATTATGTAATACAACAGCAGCAGCTTTAGTTATCCCTTTACTAGTAACTGATACAAGTCTAGCTGATTTACAGGGAAGTGGAGATATGGACATACATGGTTTAACCACTACTACTACCACCACCCCTACCACTACTGCTGCCACAACCACACCACTGTCACTACTACTACCACTCCCCCTACTGCCATCACCACCACAACCACCCCTACAACCACCACCACCACTACAACCACCCCTACAACCACCACCACTAACAACTTACCATCTTCAACATTAACATGAAAAAAAAAAAAATGGAACAAAGTAGTTGAATGTTATTTAGAATATTGACAACCTCATAAAATCTAATGAGTTGACAACCTCATTAAATCTAAGAAGTAATGACTCAGTAATCATTAATTAATTAGGCAACTAAATACTGTTAAACTACAAAGTCAATTAAGTAATAATCTTTGACCATCAGAAAACCTTAGTTGTCAACTTATTACTTTGATAACCCATGCCAGCATGGAAAATGGCCGTTAAATGATGATGATGAAGGGAGAAATATGAGGTTGTTATCTACCCACACGTAAAGCTTGCCTCTGGATATTTAGTGCTCTAGGTTACCTTTACAATGTGTATCTAGTTTTCTTAGTTATAACCCCCCATTCTACCTCGCATCTGGGTATTTAGTGCTCCAGGCTACCTTTACAATGTGAATCTAGTTTTCCTAGTTATAACCCCCCATTCTACCTCGCATCTGGGTATTTAGTGCTCCAGGCTACCTTTACAATGTGAATCTAGTTTTCCTAGTTATAACCCCCCATTCTACCTCGCATCTGGGTATTTAGTGCTCCAGGCTACCTTTACAATGTGAATCTAGTTTTCCTAGTTATAACCCCCCCATTGCATCAAGACCATTTATAATATGAAAGGAACCTGTGATTGCCATGTGTCTAACACACGTGGACATGCCTACAAAACAGCACAGCTCCTATGACTTTCGGAAACATTTTTTCACGCTTAGAGTTGCTGAAGCATGGAACAAACTGCCTGCGTCAGTTGTTAGCTGCCGAGACACTGCATCCTTTAAAACCCTCATGCTTCCCGAAATTTGCCAAAACTACACCTGATGTACCCATTCCAAACACATGCACACATGTGTATATCATGACTCATGCACTGTTCATTTTCCTGACGTTTGTACATTACCCTATGTACTATACATACACTTTTTGATGAGCTGTAGTGCACCTGAGCACTGTACACAATATTTTCATTATTATTATAAAATAACCAGCAACTACATGAGAAGATTTTGGATGAAGAAGCATCTAATGACTTCTTAGAATTTGACAAAGAAATAATAGCAGCAGTCACCTATTACATTAAGCCACCCTAGATCTACCTCTCCAATCCCTACACACCTTCCCCCACCCCAGTCCTCAGTCCATACTGTAAATTGATCGTTTTGGTGTCAATAAAAATCACCCAGTCAACACTGTAAAGTAACTGTTTTGGTGCATTGATTAAAAAACACCCAATCCACCCTATAAATATGGTTGGCGTTAGGAAGGACATTCAGCCGTAGAAACCAAGCCAGAATCAGTTCTATATGAGCAAGACATGGCCATCTGATCTGGCTTGTCTCACAATGGGACAACCTGTCTAACTTATGGTAGCGTGGAAAGATGGACGTTAAACAGTGATGATGATAACCAATGAAAGGAAAATATAAAACATCAATAAGGAAGATTTGATGGTGAAATAGCCTCAAGTTAAATATTTTTCTGTTTAAAGAGCTATAGAAGTTAGCTTAGTAACATATCTAAAATGAGCCTGAAGACCCTACTGTGACATTCCAAGGTGACTGTATCACCATGATTAAAGAAATAATGGATCAGTTTAATAAAAAATTAGGTGTCGCCCTCCCCACTGGCTTTTCTCACCATCACCCCTCCCTGCAGATCTTTAACTTATTACCTCTCACACTTGCAATAAACTATATGCATGACATAAGTTATTTTCCTTCTCTCAACTTAAAAAAAAAAGGGGGGTTGCTTCCCCCTTTCCTTCCTATATGTGTGATGGACAGGCAGCCGAAGAAACAGCTTTTCTTATATCAGATTACTCTGACCAGGAGAGAAGCAGCAAGTTGAGTTTTTAGACACAATATTCTACCATGGGACAAGACAATACACACAACATTTTATGCATTCTTTGAAAAGCAACTAATGTTTAAAAAGAAGCACAGCCCCGGTCCCTCTTCTCAGGTACAGTCACTTCTGTCATATTTCAACTGAATGGTGAGTAGACCTGTATTCTGGTAAAGTTAACAAGGTTAACCTGGTTCATTGGATCATAAACTTGTTTTCTAATTCTATAACAATAGATCATGCTCATTGAAACCATAGTGAAGCTATCTAAAATTAAGTGCTTGAAGAATACAAGAGACACATTTGTGGATATTTTTTTTATATCATCTGATGATGTCTACCACCTTCATTTGTGTCCATATCTCTGTTGAAATATCCTATCAAGCAGGTAAATTTATTTATGCTGTATTATAATAAGCCCATGTAACACTGTTTCATTTAGTGCTGCAGTTCTAAGAATGTATCTACAGTGCTAACCAAAGTATTATTGTGTCTGCAATAGCTGGAGTGAAGAGAAGAAACTATATATTTAATGAAATTAATAAAAGTTTCGTGTAAAACTGGGCTTAGAAACCTGTAGCAAGCTCTTTAGCCTATCTCAAGTGGCTATCTGAAGTGGCTCTTAGATGCTTTGAAATATTTATCTTATGTCTGTGATCTTGTATTAAAATAAAACCACAACTTATGACCTGGAAATTGAAGCAATTTCAGATAAGATTCAAAGCCCAAAATTGCTCTGAGTAAGAAAAACATTTGCTAAATTCAGTTATCTTGTATTTATTTTAGTTTATAAATAAACTATTCAGTTATGATCGTCTCGATTTGTTTAGCTAAAAATGACTCATCAGATTGAAAAGACTCCACACTCCTAATGTAAGATGTTAAAAATTATTTAGATATTTATTTTTTATAAAAGATATTGGTGTAACAGAAATAGAAGCATGCCAGACTAAATCTTTTATACTAGTTAGTTTTATGTCTATCTTTTGAGTCCAATACCCCACCAGTGTCATTTTGCTTTCAATCTCCCTGAAAACAAAATAATATTCCAAGCATGTATCCTGTTTAGAATAGGGAAACCATATCCCCACATGTCTTAAAATAGCATCAGGAAGGGCATCAGGCTGTAAAAGAAAGGACCCCAGGTCACTGCTTTTTGCAGTGAAAATGGCTTTAACCTTTTTGTTACCATATTTCTACTGTATTTAAATTATTTAGTGAAGAATTTGGAGGGATTTACTAGAACATTTTCATAAAGGTGGCAAAATTTTATATAAATTATGTTGGAACAAATCAATTTAAATAGGAACCCTTTAAAAATAGCGATTATGTTTCATAGAACCAGAGACAGTTTTGGGTGGGTTGCTATCAAAAGGGTGAAAACACTTGCGCTGTACTAAAATTGACTCAGTTGGCTATACAAATATTTTCAGTTGTGCATTGTAAAGGGGGAACTAAAGGGGTTGGCACCAGCAAATATGAGATCCACATGGCTAATCCCTGCTTTATCAGTGGGAAATGACCTTAAAAAAGTTTGCCACTTTCAGTGTATTTATAAAGTTGAGGAGTTTTTCTCAGCAAAATAGTTGTCTGGGAAGAAAAGTAGACAAACAGATAGTTCACTCTGTCAAAATCTCTGTGTATCAAAATATTACTAACCATACTAATTTGCTCTCAACATAAAAAGAAAAGTTTTATATAGTTAGGGAATATATTATGCTTGATATAAGCAAAAACAGACAGAAATACAAGCAAAAAAGAAAAAAAAGAAAAAAAAGAAAAAGAAAAAAAGAAAAAAAAGTAAAAATAGCATGACTTGCACATGAACATTACAACTTTTTTTCATAAAAGACATCAGCCGAAACCACTACCACCTCCTAAACCTAACAGGCAGATGTGCGACAACCACTACCATTCTCTTACTGTCCTTTTCCTCCTTCCCCACTCATTTCTTTGTCAATCTTCAAAACCTACTTTTGCAGTTTAAATAATCTGTGTCACTCTTCAAGTGAGTAATTATTACAGCTGACATATAGCCAAACTCACAAAATGAGTTTAGTGACAGTACCTTTCAATCACCAGAATCTCTTTAAAGCTAATCCTTTTGCATACCATCAGAATCCAGTGAGGGCTGATACCTAACTAGCTGAAACTTCCCTTGGCTCTACAATACAAAGCTATGTATTTTGAAGTATTTATATATGTAAATAAAACCGTTATTGCTCCAATCAGTTCACTAACACTCAGCAAAAACCCTAAACCGAATACCAACCTGTACTCATGACTCCTGCCAAACCAAACTGTACTCACCTCCAAATTCGGCAAATCAAATGGAGACCACCCATCTTCCCAAACTCAGCATACGTAACTAGACCACAACAGCCAAAGATATACATGGCCTGCTCTGGTCAGGCTTCTGCCTGTTACTGGTACCATGTAACCCAGTACAATCTGTTCATATTCAAGTGGTTGGGGACTAAACCGGCTCCCCACCAGACCCTGATCTGGTGAGGAGGATAAGTGGAACCCCAGCAGTACAAAAACCAAGAGCTGTTAAAAGGGTGGATAACTCCTCCGAGTCAACAGCCATCCACCCCAACTATGGGTTAAATAGCCTCACCAACCTGCAATTGGCCAAGCATGGTATGGTTACACCCCTGACATGACCAAAAACCAAACAAAGTGGTGGAGGTCAACTAGGGAGGAGTTCCACCAACAGGAGTGAGAAGACCTTGGATTGGATTGAATTGAAAACCTTTTCACCATAAATCTATGAAAGAACTTTTGTTGCTTCAAATACCAAACAAATAGTGAAAAAGTTATATTATTAAATCCCTTTAAAATTATATAGATAGTGTCTTTCATTATAAATATGGTAAGGAAAGGGATAAGACATAGGTAGTGAACAGGTTAATAACTGTCTTTCATTAGAAATATCATAATGAAAAGATTAAAGACACAGATAGATAGTGCCTTTCATTAGAAATGTAATACAAGGGATAAAGACAGGTATTATCTTTCATTAGAAATATGGTAATGAAAGGGATAGAGCTAATCCATCAGGATTCACTGAGAGCTGGGATTTAGTTCTGAGTATTATTTTCCTATGTGACTGAGATAGAAATCCATTTGCCACCTCCCCACCAACAGAAAAACATGGACAGGACAGCCAGCTATAACAAGTAACTTTCCCAAGATGTTGGCTGCAAAAGGTGAATCTAGTAGAGCAAGCCAACAAATCACATGGCAATTTTACAGAAGCTGTGTGAGAGAGAGTATATAAACACACACACGTATACACACACACACATGTATATAGTCAATATCAACACACCATTCAGTAAGCTACCTTAGCAGACAACCATAAAGCTATTTTTCGACTGTTTTCAAAACCAGTTTAGAATTCATAAATCATGCCCCATATGAAAGTTAAGATGTTAGTTTTTCATTTACTGGTCTCAGTCATGTTGTTTAATATATGTATGTATATATATAATAGCATGACTCATAGTTTATGGCATTTGATAAGTTTATGGTATTTTAAATAATAAATTAATAAATATAACTGTCTACACATCATACACAGCTGCAATACATGTGAAAAGCCTGATAATATTTAGATGAAAGCTTTATATGTATGTGTGTACACAAACTCACACATATACACATACATTCAAACACACACATAAACAAACACACACACAAACAAACACACATAAACAAACAAACAAACACACAAATATAATTTATTCACATTAAGAGCCAAAGGATTTTACAGACAAATTAGATTTGACACTTTGGTAATAAAAAAACATTTGCAAAAGACCAAGCATAGAATATATTATTAACTAATTATCAACTAATTACTAATGAACTAATTAATGGTTGAATTTATCTAATGCTAGACATGGTAAGATTAATGAGAGAAGGGGAAATCTTTAGTTTCTAATACTAGAAATTGTAAGATTAATGGGGAAAAGGGAAAATCTTTAGTTTCTAATACTAGAAATGCTAAGATTAATGAGAGAAGGGGAAATCCTCAAAACAAAACAATCACCTTGCATAACACACACACATTAATCCTTTAGCATTTAAACCAGCCGTATCCAGCCAGAATTCTCTCACCTTTTCCTTTCAAACTGGTTGCAACCAGCTGCCCATACTGATGTTAAGGTATTGTTTTCAAAATAAATAATATCAAAATCTCAGATTCGATATTATGTGAGATAAAGTGTTTACCATGAAAATATAAACGTAAATGTAGTGTAATGTAAATGCTAAAGGGTTAATGAAAGAAAGAGAAATCTTTAAAACTGAACAACCAGCTTGCATTACATTTTACGTGTAATTCTAATTTCTGAAAGTTCAAACTGAAGATTAACTTAATTTTAGAAATGTTTGTAAAATTAATTGCTGTTAGATTCCACCCACATGACCGGAGAACAATCAGTCATGTTGTAGCCATTAGTCGGGTGTTCTAAGGGTTAGGAAAAGATTTTAAAAAAAAGGCAAAGCGCTCTTAACTCCTGATGGAGCTGTATGGGCACCATCCTGACACCCATTGGTCTTCAGTATGGATTGGTAGTATTGGTAGAGCATCGGACATGCTTTAGGCATTGAGTTACGGCCCTTTGCGTTCTGAGTTCAAATCCCGCTGAGGTTAGCGTTGCTTTTCATCCTTACATGGTTGATAAAATAAAGCCCCAGTAATGCACTGGGATCAATTTAGTCAACTTTCCCCTCCCCACAAAATTTTTTACCTTGTACCTAAATCAGAAACCAGTATTTGAAACCAGATGGAACCCATCTCCCTCTCAAGGTCTAAACACACCTGGTTTTCTTCCAGAGAGAGCGTGCGTGCGTGCGTGCGAGAGAGAGAGAGAAAAAAGAATAAAGAAGGATAGAGAAAGAACCAACCGCCAGTAATGGATTGGTAGTTTATCAACTTCGAAAGGATAAGAGACAAAGTTAACCTCAGTGGGATTTGAACTCGGAACACAGTGAGCCAGAACAAATACTGAGGTTTTTATCTAACACCCTAATGACTGTACCAATTAATACCCTAACGACAACCAATTTGATGCCTTTATTGTGTTACCTCATCTTTATTGGGTGCATGATGCCTTAAAAAAAAAAAAATAATAAAAAAAAAAATAAAAAAAAAAAAAAAAACACCCTTAAAAATATAGTACTAAATAAAAAGGTGTGGTTAAGAAGTTTACTTTTTAACCATGTAGTTCTAAGTTACATTACTCTGTGTCACACTTTTAGATAATTATCTTCTACCATAGACTCAGGTTGACCAATGGCTTGTTAGTGGAATTTGGTCATTGGGAACTGTGTTGAAACCCATCATATATTATCATCATTTAACATCCATCTTCCCTGCTAGCAAGGGTTGGACAGGTCATCAGTTGGTTGGTACTCAAGTGGAACTTCTGACCTATCGGGCATGTTGGGGGCCTGCATCTCACATATGTTCTTGCTCTCTACTGATTGCTCCGATAGACCAGGGGCCTGCATTTTGATTACATATGATGCTGCACTCCAGAGGGAATTTTAATGTGGCACCAGTACTAGGGAGGTTCATGTGTGTTTGGCAGATTTTCCTATCACCAGCCATTTTATAGAGTGCACTGAGTGTATTAATCATGTAGATCTTCAACACTAGGGAGGTTGTTATATCTTTAACATAACTGGAGAGCCCTCCCAACCCTTTGTGTGCATATGATCATGTATACAGAACAGCTTTGCTTTAAAAAGTGAGTGAGTGAGTGAGTGAGTGAGTGAGTGAGTGAGTGAGTGAGTGAGTGAGTGAGTGAGTGAGTGAGTGTGCGTGCGAGTGTGCGTGCGTGCGTGTGTGCGTGCGAGTGTGCGTGTGTGCGTGTGTCTTGTTGATATATATATATTGGTGAAGAAACCGGAAAATCGGTTTTTTCTGAATAAAATTCCTTGCATTCTTGCTGTCAGAAATTCAGTGAGTTGATTATTGGCACACTGGAAACCTGTAACCAACAATGCTTATTATTCACTATATAAAAGCAAAAAGCAAATAAATAAATGTACTGAGGAATATTTCACTGCTACACCGAGAAGGTTGAGGGAGTACAAAAAACCTCCAATGATTCATCATTGATAGGTAAAGGGGAAGACATTTTAACTGTATGATGAAGAGGTTTGTGACATGTCCAGCTAAATAATCAGGATCTAAAACAGTAAAATTAAAGAAAGTATTGGGAAATATATGGTAAGGAATGCTTGGAAATGGCTGGGACAATTAAGGTAAAAATACTAGAGTAGAATGCAGTAAGATAAACAAAACAACAGTATATATTTTTACCTTATATTTTATGATATTTCAGGGTTATGGCTCCCTTTTTCAAAAGAAAAGGAGTGGCATATGGTGGTGACTATAAACAAAAGCGCTCCACTTATCGTCACCTTCACACTCCATTTGAAATATGAAATATGAAATATAAAGTAAAAGTGGAAATTGGTTTTCTGTTTTAAACAATTCTAATAATTGTAATTTTATGTTTTTAAGTCGTCAACCTTCTATTGTAATTCTGGGAGAACTGGGATTTATTAACATGATTTCTGGAGCCAACATATTTCCAGTTCTTGTGACTATACCTCATACTTATTTCTTTTTGTCTCTAATTCTCTTTCTGTGAGTGTATTTCATGTAACAAGACAAAGTTTTGTGAATGGGAGAGCTGTCCCAGATAACTCCTATGTCTAACACATAATAATTGTTTCTACTTTAGGCACAAGGCCAGCAATTACCCAGTGCATTACTGGTACTTTATTTTATCGACCCCGTAAGGATGAAAGGCAAAGTAAACCTCGGCGGGATTTGAACTCAGATCGTAAAGGGACGTAACTATGCTGGAAAGCAGGGCGTCCAACCCTCTACCGATACTGCCAATCCACCGCCCTCTTACACATAATAATGATATATATAGTATCTCTTCATTTTTTTTTTTTTATTGAAATGTGTGCCACTTACAGTAATTTCTGTACATGTCTGTGAGCATTGTTATTACTGCACACATTTACGTATCAACATGTATGTGCATGTATAGACAAACACATGCGGTTCATAGCCTGCAGATTAATATCATACATCCAGGTACTTCGTCCACCATTTCCTTTATTGTCAGAGTTGTTTAACTGGTTTTGTGACTGTTCTACATTAAATACTGCATTCAACGAGGGGAAAAAACAGGGCAGAACAACTTCTTTACCTTACTATTTTCACACACACAGATAGAATCTACTATTCACTTTTTCTAATCTCCCAGGCTAGGAAGGGATCTGAAGGCGGCAATAGGTACTCTTATATCCTCTCCTAATTAAAAGAACAAAAGAAAACAATAAAATCTGACAAAAAAGTACCCCAACTCCACCTAACATTTGTCTATAGACATATTTCATGTGCGTTGCATTGTGTTGTACTGTGCCTGTGTTGTGTTGTACCGTGCCCGTGTTGTACCGTGCCCGTGTTGTACCGTGCCTGTAGTACCGTGTAGTGTAGTACTGTGTAGTGCGTGTTGTACCGTGCCTGTGTTGTACCGTGCCTGTGTTGTACCGTGCCTGTAGTACCGTGTAGTGTAGTACTGTGTAGTGCGTGTTGTACCGTGCCTGTGTTGTACCGTGCCTGTAGTACCGTGTAGTGTAGTACCGTGTAGTGTTGTACCGTGCCCGTGTTGTACCGTGCCCGTGTTGTACCGTGCCCGTGTTGTACCGTGCCTGTGTTGTACCGTGCCTGTGTTGTACCGTGCCTGTAGTACCGTGTAGTGTAGTACTGTGTAGTGCGTGTTGTACCGTGCCTGTGTTGTACTGTGCCTGTGTTGTACCGTGCCTGTAGTACCGTGCCTGTAGTACCGTGTAGTGTAGTACTGTGTAGTGCGTGTTGTACCGTGCCTGTGTTGTACCGTGCCTGTAGTACCGTGCCTGTAGTACCGTGTAGTGTAGTACTGTGTAGTGCGTGTTGTACCGTGCCTGTGTTGCACCGTGCCTGTAGTACCGTGTAGTGTAGTACTGTGTAGTGCGTGTTGTACCGTGCCTGTGTTGTACCGTGCCTGTAGTACCGTGTAGTGTAGTACCGTGTAGTGTTGTACCGTGCCCGTGTTGTACCGTGCCCGTGTTGTACCGTGCCCGTGTTGTACCGTGCCTGTGTTGTACCGTGCCTGTAGTACCGTGTAGTGTAGTACTGTGTAGTGCGTGTTGTACCGTGCCTGTGTTGTACCGTGCCTGTGTTGTACCGTGCCTGTGTTGTACCGTGCCTGTGTTGTACCGTGCCTGTGTTGTACCGTGCCTGTAGTACCGTGTAGTGTAGTACCGTGTAGTGTAGTACTGTGTAGTGCGTGTTGTACCGTGCCTGTAGTACCGTGTAGTGTAGTACTGTGTAGTGCGTGTTGTACCGTGCCTGTGTTGTACCGTGCCTGTAGTACCGTGTAGTGTAGTACCGTGTAGTGTTGTACCGTGCCCGTGTTGTACCGTGCCTGTGTTGTACCGTGCCTGTAGTACCGTGTAGTGTAGTACTGTGTAGTGCGTGTTGTACCGTGCCTGTGTTGTACCGTGCCTGTAGTACCGTGCCTGTAGTACCGTGTAGTGTAGTACTGTGTAGTGCGTGTTGTACCGTGCCTGTGTTGTACCGTGCCTGTAGTACCGTGTAGTGTAGTACTGTGTAGTGCGTGTTGTACTCCATAAGATAAAATAATTATTTTCTTCCTAGTGTTTGGTTATCTAAACAAACACCCAGTACACACTGTAAAATCGTTGGTGATAGAAAGGGGATCCAGCCATAGAAACCTTGCCAAACAAAGGGTTGGGAGAACCTTCAGTTGCATCAAAGACACAACAACCTCCCCTGTACACTTGGTAGAATATGAGTATATATAATCAAGACGACAGATCCCTGGCTTGTCTGGATGATCAATAGCCACTGCTTCAGTACTAACTTGGTCTATGTAGACGGGGGTTCCCAACCTGGGCAATATCACCCACCGGTGGGCTATTTCAACTATCGGGTGGGCAATGAACGAATTTTTAGGAAATGGTGGGCGATGAACGAATTTTTAGGAAATGGTGGGCGATCTAAAATTTGTGGGTGGCAAAGGATTTTCGGTAATTAAGTATGTTATTGATCATATAATGGCCGGTATGCTGTAATCACAGAGCTTAGATTTGCTCTTCCCTAGTCTAGACTAAGGAAGTAGTATCCAGCTGTATGAGTGTAATTCATCTGTTTTCATTTTTTAAGCAACCGTTCTGAATAATGCTTTATTTTTGCGTCCTTAAAAATCACTACACAGGTGGGCGATGGGAATTTGTGTGTGTGGAAAAGTGGGTGATAATGACAAAAAGGTTGGGAACCCCTGATGTAGACCCATCCAACCCTTGCTGTTAGGAAAAGTGGATGTTAAAACGATGATTACAGTTTTAAATTCTTTACTGTTTTTATGCGATCCCATATTTCCTTTAACCCTTTAGCATTTAAACAAGCCATATCCAGCCAAAGTTCAGTCACCTCTATCTGTTCTAACTGGCTGTAGCTGGCTGCTTATACTGATGTTAAGGTATTAATCTCAAAATAAATAGCATCAAGATCTCATAGATTTGATATCTAATTTAAAGCCATGAAAATATAATAATAAATATAGAGTAATGTAAATTCTAAAGGGTTAAATATTCATACAAGTTATACCTTTTTTTTTCATATAAGAGAGCATAGTTGATTAATTTAACCCCTCAGTATATATTTACCTATGTTGTTATTAATCAATGGGCAGTGGATTGTTAGAATTGTCAGAGCATGGGAAAAAATGCTTTGGTGATATTTGTTCTGTCTCTTTACATTTTGAGGTCAACTATGCATTCCATCCTGCCAGGCAGAGGATGATAAATAAAGTACCAGTCAAATACTGGGGTCAATTTACTTGACTTCCCTCGAAAATTTAGTGTCCTTGTGCCTAAATTAGGAACCATGAGTACATTACTGGTGCTTTATTTTATCGACCCAGTAAGGATGACAGGCAAAGCTAACCTCAATGGGATCTGAGTTTAAATTCCGCCAAGGTTAGCTTTGCCTTTCATCCTTACAGGTCGATAAAATAAAGTACCAGTAATGTACTGGGTAATTGCTGGCTTTGTGCCAAAAAGTAGAAACAATTATTATATTGGTAAAAGGCTGTGTATTTATTGGGAAGGAATACAGTATAATTCTTTCTTTTATGACTTACTCAGTGGAGGAAAAACAGCACCCATGATGTTTTTAAGGGCTTCCGAGATACGAGAGAGGAACAGAAGAATTTATCCTTAACCTAGAAACCTTGCTCAGATGCTTACAACAGAGTGAACTCTGCTAAATGCAACAAAAGTCAGTTGGGTTTGTTAAACTGGGGGATAGATTAAGCCTACCACCCAGTTGCTAATAGTGTCCTTAGTACCTGGTATTTATTTAATGAACATTGGAAACAGGAAATATAATACCAACTACAGCAGGATTGCAATTCAGAACATAGAAATAAAGTATAAATGAACAAACTGAGAAAAAAAAAGAAAAAAAGGAAATCAGCTCAATCTTCCTTGCAACATAAGACATTTTTTCATCATTCTAATAGAAAGCAAGTATAAGGACAGCTCAACATCAAAACGGTTCACAAATTTTCAAGCCATGTATTTAGCTGAGTGGCTGAGTGAGTGGCTGAGTGAGTGGCTGAGTGGCTGAGTGAGTGGCTGAGTGGCTGAGTGAGTGGCTGAGTGGCTGAGTGAGTGGCTGAGTGGCTGAGTGAGTGGCTGAGTGGCTGAGTGGCTGAGTGAGTGAGTGGCTGAGTGAGTGGTATAGTTAACTGGGTAATGATTGCCACCTGTCACATGCATGTGAGTGTGGCAGGGTCATTAACTAGGTAATGACTGCCACAGTAATATCATTATTATTAAGTTATTAATTATTATTACTATTATGAGAGTGCCAACATTATCGTTGTCTTCCTCTCTCTCAACAAATGAGATTCCTTTTCTCTCTCTCTAGCTAATTACATCTCCTTCCCTTGGCACTCCCTCCTATCATCATCATCACCGTTTTACGTTCGTTCTTCCACACTAGCATGGGTTAGACGGGTTGTCCTGTTGTGGGCAGTGTCTGGTCGGCTGACCATGCCTTGCTCATACAGGAACTGATTTGGCTTGATTTCTAACACCAACCTCATTTACAGCGAGTGCTGGATGCTTTTTTGTGGCGCCTACACGTCCACTTTACAGTGTGGGCTGGGTGCTTTTTTGCCGTAGCACCTCCACGACCACCTTGCGGTGGGGGGTGTGGGGGTATATTGTCTATATGCTTCAGCTTGTACTCATGGGAGGTCGGGTACTCTGTATTACTGCGTGACGCCAGAGATCACGGTCGTGTGTCATTGCCTTTGAGAGGTGTAATTGGGTAAGGTCGGCTTTTATCACCTCATCCCAGGTCATCTTGGGTCTCCCCACTCCGCAGTTTCCATCGACTTCAAGTGCTCTGCACCTTTTTATGCAGCTGTCATCCTTCATACGCATCACATGTCCATACCAGCGCAACCGCCTCTCCTGCACACAGCATTTGATTCCTCTTATGCTCAGTCTCTCTCTCAATTCATTTATGCTTTGTCGTTGACGTATATTATTGTTACACATCCATCGGAGCATGCAGGCTTCGTTTCTCTCTAATCTACGTAAGTCTTCCACCTTCAGCGCCCAGGTCTCACTACCATGCAACATTGCTGTTCGGATACACGCATCATACAGTCTGCCTTTCATTCCGAGGGAGAAGCCTTTTGCAGCTAGCAGTGGTAGTAGTTCCCTAAACTTCTTCCATCCCGTTCTTACCCTAGTTATTGTACTTTCTGAACACCCACCTCCGCTGCTAATTCGGTCACCTAGGTAGCAGAAGCTGTCTACTGTTTCTACAGAGCCCTCCCAGAGATTGGTGGTACTTGTTTCCTGTGGCTGTTTGCTGCTTGCTGTCCCAGCACAGCTGCTGCATGTGAAGCCTACATTCTTAATTAAGCTTCCTGAGATCCCGCTATATCTCTCGTGTACCCATTGTTTGCATTTGGGGCAGAGAATGGAGTTCCTACCTACACCTTTCCTACTGAGCAAGGCCATTTCCCTGAGGGGATCTGGGTTCTGTTTTCTCGTCTACTTACAAGGACCTTAGTCTTTGTCATGTTGACTTTGAGACCCTTTCTTTCTAGTCCCTGCTTCCAAGTTTGGAATTTATTCTCTAGTTCTACCATAGATTCAGCTATGAGTGCGAAGTCATCAGCATACAGGAGTTCCCATGGACATCTGGTCTTAAACTCCTCCGTTATTGCCTGCAGGACTATGATGAACAGGAGGGGGCTAAGAACAGAGCCCTGGTGGACCCCAACCTGTACGCTAAATTCCTCGCTATACTCATTGCTAATCCTAACTTTGCTGACTGCTCCCCTATACATGGCTTGTACCGCTTTCACAAGCCATTCATCTACTCCTAGTTTTCTAAGAGCCCACCAGATTACAGCACGCGGAACTCTGTCAAAGGCTTTCTCAAGGTCGACAAATGCCAAGTAGAGTGGCTTACTTTTAGCTAGGTACTTTTCCTGTAACTGCCTCACAAGGAAGAGGGTATCAGTGGTGCCTCTTCCTGGTACAAACCCAAATTGCATCTCGTCTATTTTCACTCGGTCCCTAATCAACTGTGCTATAACTCTTTCTGTTACTTTCATGACCTGGTCCATCAACTTTATACCTCTATAGTTTCCTCTATCTAGTGCATCACCTTTACCTTTGTAGCAGCTGACAATGATGCTACCGCACCAATCTTTTGGTATGACACCTAGTATTACCTGGTTCTAGTATTACTTGGTTTCTAGTATTACCCCAGAGAGAGAGAGTGAGAGAGAGAGAGAGAGAGAGAGAGAAGGGTGAAATCAACTTTCTGTCACCTCAAAAACACATGGCATTCTCTTTTCCCTCTCTATGTACATATCCCTTGCTTGGCACTCCCCCTTTCTATATAAAGTTCGTGTGACGGACGGACAAACAGTGCTCTTATTATAATATAGACTAGCAGAAAACCACCCGGGGCGGTTTTCTGCTAGTCTATATATCTAAAACAGAGAATGTCTGTCTGTCTGTCTGTCAGCTCACTAAAACTTGAGAACCATCCAACCGATTGTTTTCAAACTTTAGACATGTAATACTTATTGTCCTGTGAGTGTTTTGAGCAAAATTTATTTCAAATTTTCAATGCCCTAGGGACCGCATTAGGTGATTTAGCGTTCTCTCTATATAATTCTTAGTCTTTCTTTTTAGATAGATACATAGATATAACGTTGCGCCCTTATAATATCCGTCTGTATGTCTGCATTACGTCATTATGACGTGCTCAGCGTGATTCCCTCGGCCTCAGTGACCAAAGTCAGTGGAGAGGGGAAGGTAATGTTTCTGTAGCACGTGTTTTAGCGTCTATTCACTCTCTCTCTCGCCCTCTCGTAGTCTGTCTCTTTCTTTCACTCTCACTCTACGCACGTGTTTCCACTGTCGGACAGACAGACAGAGAAATTGCTGGTTATATAAGTAGATTAAAGGTTATGCCCCTTTATGTTCTGAGTTCAAATCCCACCGAGGTTAAGTTTTACCTATCATCCTTATAAAGTACCAGTAATGCACTGGGGTAGATATAATCAACTTTTTCTTTCCCCAAAATTGTTGGCCTTGTGTCCAAATCAGAAGTCACGCACTGGGTAATTGCTGGCCTTGTGCCAAAAGTAGAAACAATTATTATTGGTGGATTGGCAGTATCGGTAGAGAGTCGAACACCATGCTTTGCAGCATAGAGTTACGGCCCTTTATGGTCTGAGTTCAAATCCCGCCGAGGTTAACTTTGCCTTTCATCCTTACAGGGTCGATAAAATAAAGTACCAGTAATGCACTGGGATAATTGCTGGCCTTGTGCCAAAAGTAGAAACAATTATTATTATTAGCCTTGTTATACCACTGAAGACTGGGTCTTTGAAATCACTTGTATCACATTCTAGGCAAATAACATATGTTAACACTTTTAGTATCAAACCACCTGAAACTGTCCTTGGTTCTATGATACAAAACCATTTGTTTGAAAGTATTTATATTCATCTAAAAACCTGCTTTAAACGCGTCTTGGAGGGAACACCAACAAATAAGGATCTCTATGGCAATATACCACCTATCAGCAGGTCAATACGTGGACAGAGACTCAGATTTGCTGGCCACTGTTGGTGCAGCAAGGAAGAAATAGCAGGTGATGTGTTGTTATGGAGTTCATCTCATGGAGCAAGAAACGCTGGTCGTCCCAAGAAGACATATGTCAAGCAACTTGAGGACGATACTGGATGCACTGTGGAAGAACTGGCAAATGCTATGAGACAGAGATGGATGGAGGAAACGTGTCGTAGAAAGCCGAGCAAGCTCGACCTAATGATGATGAAAAACCTTATTCTAATTTTATGTAAGAGCCTTTGTTAAGTTATGCTTCAAACATCAGTTTAATAAAGACAAAGTTAGTAATATTACTAACTCCCTCCAAACTGCCTATGATTTTAACAGAATTTTGAAAATATTGAAGTATCTTCCATTATAAATTATCATCATCATCACCATTTAATGTCCATTCTCCATGCCAGCATGGGTTAGACGAGTTGTCCCATTGTGAGACATGTCAGATCAGGTGACTGTTTTGCTCATACAAAACTGTTTCTCACTTTTACAATGTGGACTAAGTGCTTATTATGGAACCAAAATGACCACTTTACAGTGCGGGCTGGGCGTTTTTTGTTGTACCAAAATGACTGTGGGCTAGGGGCTTATTATGGAACCAAAATGACCACTTTACAGTGTGGGCTGGGGGCTTATTATGGACCAAAATGACCACTCTACAGTGTGGGCTGGGCAATTTTTGTTGTGGTACCAAAATGACCAGCTGGCAGGTTGGACTGGGTACTTTTTTATTGTGTCACCAGCAATATGATAACACTTAAATGTTTACGTGTTTATATTCATCATAACTTTTGGTAAAAAGTTAAGTTCCAAATACCAATTTAATAATACAAAAATTAGTTATATTACTAGATCTCTCCAAATTTTTTATTATTTTCAAATTATTTCAAAAGCTTAGACGGGGGCTTAGGGTATAAACAGATTTTTTTTTTACGTGAGTGTTTTCTGCTGAAACAAAGATATTACAAGTGAACGGTGTCAATGATCTCATAAGTATTATTAAGATAACTAGTCGTCTAGTAGTGATATATATATCATCATCATTTCATTTTACGTCCGCTTTTTCCCTGCTTGCAAGGGTGGGACGGGAACTGATGCTGGCTTGATTTCTACAGCTGGATGCGCTTCCTAACACCAACCTCATTTACAGTGAGTGCTGGGTGCTTTTTTGCCATGGCACCTCCACGACCACTTTACAGTGGTATGATATGGACCCCAGTCCCTATCACCTCATTTCTACAGCTGAGTAAACTGGAGCAATGTGAAATAAAGTGTCTTGCTCAAGGAAACAACACATCACCCAGTCTGAGAATTGAACTCCCAACCTTTCGATTGCAAGGCCAATGCTCTAACCACTAAGCCATGTGCCTCCATATATAAATAGTATTAACTATAAGTACAAATTCTTCAACATTGTCATGTTAGCTAGTAGTGATGTGTAGTATGTAAATAGTATTAACTATTAGTACAAACTGTTTTACTGGTTTCACTCAGAATGTGGCCATGCTGGAGCACAGCCTTGATTTAGTTGATCATATTGACCACAGTACTTTATTTTTTTAAAGTTTGATAGTATTTTGATAAGAGATTAATAAAATAAGTAAGTTTGAGAACATATACTGAACAGAAACAGACACTAACATACTTTTAACAAAAGACACCGCCTATGATTTTAAAATAATTATGGAGGGGTTTAGTAATATAACTAACATTCTCAAAATTAAGTTGGTATTTGAAACAAAGGTCCTTACAAAAAGATTGTGATGAAAGACTTTTAGATAAATATAAATACTTTAACCCTTTTCTTATATTTCTAATGGAAGACAATGCCTATGATTTTATAATAATTTTGAAAATAATCAAGAATTTGGAAGAATTTAGTAATATATCTTTCTAAAATATTGGCAGAATTGGTAGAGCATCGGGCACCGTGCTTTGCAGCATAGAATTACGTCCCTTTGCATTCTGAATTCAAATCTCCCTGAGTGAGCTTTGCCTTTGATCCTTACGGGATCAATAAAATAAAATATCAGTAATGTACTGGGGTTGATTTAACCCTTTAGCATTTAAACCAGCCGTATCCGGTCAGAATTCTCTCACAGCTTTCTGTTCAAACTGGCCATAACTGTTTGCTCATACTGGTGTTAATGTATTGTTCTTAAAATAAATAATATCAAAATCTCATAGATTCAATATTATTTGAGATAATTATGTAAGATAAAGCCTTTACTGCGAAAATACAATAGTAAATATAGAGTAATGTAAATGCTAAAGGGTTAATCAACATTTCCCTCCCCCCAAATTGTTGGCCTTATGCCTAAATCAAAAACCAATATTATCATGTTGCCTTTATTGCATTATACATTTATGATGGAAGTGACTGAGAAGTGTCAATGATCACAAAACAACTAGTCAGTCTAGTAGTGACATTTATAAGTAGTGAGTGTTCTTTTACATCAGCATCTTATCTAATAGTGAGTGATATGTAAGTAGACAAACATGGCTGTGTGGTTAAGGAGCTTGCTTCACAATCACATGGTTTTAGGTTCAGTCCTACTACACAGCACCTCAGGTAAATGTTTTTCTACAATATATTTATATATACATACATATACACACATTCGCGTATGTGTATCATACATACATATACACACGATGGTGGGCTGAAAAGTTCATAGGCAGGCTATGAAGGAGTGATTCTAAAGCTGTGAAATCTTGCATTCATTAATTTCAACTCTTAACTGCCTTGTTTCTTTCCAGTTGAAAAATAAACCTCATTTGGGCAGTCTTGAACTTTTCAGCCGACCCGTGCGTGCGTGCGTACACATATATATACAAATATATTTGTGTATACATGTGTGTTTATATTTGTATGTTTATGTCTCATACCTTAGTGGTTTGACAAAAATAAATCGATAAATATGTACCAGGCTTGAGTAAAATAAGTGCTGGTGTAGATTCCTTTAATGTGGTGCTCCAGTATGGCCACAATCTAATGACTGAAACCAATAAAAGATGTAAGTATTAACTATAACTGTAATCTTCTTAGCTAGTAGTTGTAAGTTGTATGAATTATTATTATTACAAATTCTTTTAGTGACTTCAGTCATCAGACTATGGCCATGCTGGAGCAGAGCCTTGATTTAGTCTATCATAAATGTGTTACCTATTTTATTGATTTCGTTTTTGTTGAACCACTAAGTTACAAGACATAAATACAGTCACAAACACACGCCATCATCGTTTTTACATCACTCCATGCTCAAAACAATGGACTTCTACAGTTTTCGTCTACCAAATAAATTCAACTAATGAGGTTGCATATCCATATGCTGTTTCACTACACACACACACATACATGCATGTAGACACACACACACACACTGCTTACAAAGCATCTAAACCAATACATACACAGAATTATGATGATGGTAATGATGATGATGATGATAAGGGCGGTGGATTGGCAGAATTGGTAGAGTGTCAGCCAACATGCTTCGCAATGTAGAGTTACGGCCCTTTACGTTCCGAGTTCAAATCCTGCCGAGGTTATCTTTGCCTTTCATCCTTACAGGGTTGATAAAATAAAGTACCAGTGATTCACTGGGGTCAATTTAATCGACTTTCTCCTCCCCCAAATTGCTGGCCTTGTGCCTATAGTAGAAACAATTACTATTATGATGATAGCAATTATGATAAGACACTTGCTTGCCAAAAGTATTGTGCATGCAGGGGTATTGAACCCAGAACTTGTTGGCTG
>OZ024743.1:222823869-222873869 GCA_964016885.1 Eledone cirrhosa
CTCTATATTGTCCGACTCTAAATGCTCTTCCTTACTGTCGAAAGCATCAAGTAATATGCTTTGAAATTTATTTCTGGCTGTAGGGTCCTTTAGCTTCCATATTTTTCTCCTGAGGATAGTCCTCTTCTGCTGTCGAGTACGTCTCGTCCTGACTATGAGGTCGCTAATTATCAGTCTATGTTGGGAGGTGCATTCTTCATGGGGGAGGGATTTAGTGTTTACAACAGACACTCTGTCACGTCTTCTGGTAAGGATATAATCTATCTGGCTTGTGTGTTCCCCGGATCTATAGGTGATCAGGTGATTGTCACGTTTTTTGAAGTTAGTGTTACAGATAGTTAGGTTATTTGCGTCACAGAATTCCAGGATTCTGGAGCCTTCCTCATTTCTAGTACCAAACCCATAGCCTCCATGGATTTCGTCGTAGCCGTCACAATGTTGTCCAACGTGACCATTTAGGTCGCCTGCAATAATTATATAGTCACTGTCGGTTATTTGGGAGGTAGTGAGCATCAGTGTCTCATAGAATCTGTCTTTTATAGTGCCGGGCAGTCCGGATTGGGGTGCGTACGCAGATATTACTGTCACCGTAGTTCTATTGAGGACAAGTCGTATTTTAATTATTCTGTCGTTCACTCTATTTACGTCTATTATCTTATCTGCCCACTTTTCTGCTACCATGATTCCTACTCCACCCAGCCCATCGTCGTTTCCCACCCAGAAAAGCTTATAACATCGTTTTTTACCCTCAATGAATCTAGCAGACCCGCCCCGCCACCTGGTCTCTTTAATACAACAAACATCGACCTCCTTACGTTCAAGCATTTCTACAACCTCGTTAGCGCGACCCTTTAGGGTGCCTACATTTATGGTTCCAATTCTGAAGTTTTGGATTGCGTTTGGAGGGTGGGGGCGGTGGGGGGCGGGGGGAGATGGGGTTATGTTAGCCGTCCGCGGTCGAAACAAAGAGGAGTGCTCGCATTCTCGTCCACGAGGTGAATTTGTTTTTATCTTTGGCATTTTCGCTGAGCGTCCAGATTTTTCTCTCTCTTCCACTCTCCAGGATTCCGCAGTCCATCCATCCATCCATCCATCATATATCGAAAGGCATATATACATACATATACATATATATATATACATATATATACATACATATACATATATATACATATATATATATATACATATATAATAGAAGAAGAAAAAAACGAAGAAGTTTCATTTACATATAAGGGATAGTCAATGTGTATCAACCTGTTACACACGTTTCACAGGACTGGCTCAAGGTAACCTATAGGAGTTATTGACCTGACCCCAGTCTCAATCTGCTCCTTAAACTGGTGATGTGACAAAAAAAAAAAAAAAAAAAAAAAAACGTGCATAACTGTTGATACACAAATATCCTTTATGTAAACGAAACTTCCTCGTTTTTTTTTCCCTGTTATATACACTCTGCATGTGCACAGAGTGCTTGATTTGGTAGAAACACCAGTAATTCACTGTACTACACACACACAATATATATAAATAAATGATATAAATATTCCAATAGGTACTAGGTACCCACGGAAATATACATGATGTCTATAACAGTTGTTCAATGGTACTAATTTGAGATACCAGAATTATAAAAATGAGTAGAACAAGTAAACATTAAACAATCTTTTAAATAAATTAAAATACGATTTAAAAATTCACCTGTTCTAGTGCTGTGACCGACGGTTTCGCTTATCAAAAGATTGGAAATTCAGACAGCTATTTCCAAACCACAGGGCACATAGCCTCATGGCTAGTAAATATATCACTTTCTGCCCAATGCACGAGGTCAGGCCGTTAAAGTGACCCACACATAAATAGGCCGTAAGAAAAAGGAATTATAGACTTGTTGATATTTCATGTTACTAAAAATAGCAGCACGATACATTTTTTTTCCTGTCTCTATATATATATATCATCCCGTTTTACGTCCGTTCTTCCACGCTAGCATGGGTTGTCCTGTTGTGGGCAGTGTCCGGTCGGGTGACCTTGCCTTGCTCATACGGGAACCGATTCTGGTTCGATTTCTACAGCTAGATGCCCTTCCTAACACCAACCTCATTTACAGTGACTGCTGGGTGCTTTTTTTCCGTGTCGCCTACACATGCACGTTATGGTATGGGCTGGGTGCTTTTTTGCCGTGGCACCTCCACGACCACTTTGCAGTAGAATAATAGGGACCCCAGTCCTATCATCTCATTTCTACAGGTGAGTAAACTGGAGCAATGTAAAATAAAGTGTCTTGCTCAAGGAAACAACACATCACCCAGTGCAAGAATTGAACTCACAACCTTTCGATTGCAAGCCCAATGCTCTAACCACTAAGCAATGCATCTTCATATATATATATATATATATGACTGCATTCTCTAATATTTTCTTTCCTGATTTGAGATGGTAGAGGAAGATTTGGCTGCTATTTCTCACAGGTCATGCAACTACACAGACCTCTCTCACTGGCTGCTTGTAGTTGCGATATGTAAATAGCTGAGGACCCCAAGGGTCAATGGAATTATCCATTGGTTTGATTGAACTTCCAGTCCCAAACCTGATATTTATATAAGAATTGAAAATACATAAAATAATAAAATACAATATAATGTTGCTTAAACAGGTTTCTGATTGATATATAATTAGTCTATTGTTTATTATATATTCTGTTTACTGATTTATTTACTTATGTACATGCCCAGGGCATGGGTCAAAACTGGTTGGAATTTCCTAATGTAAAATATGTAATAGTTGCGATATATAGAAATGATTTTGATTTTAGTGGTGACATGATGGCAGTGTATAGGAGCTAGTGGCAATATAATGCAGTGGTGACATGATGGTAGTGTCAAGGAGCTGTTTAGTGGCAATATAATGCAGTGGTGACATGATGGCAGTGTAAAGGAGCTGTCTAGTGGTAATGTAATGTAGTGGTGACATGATGGCAGTGTAAAGAAGCTGTCTAGTGGTATACAATGTTGGTATATATGAACTATGTGGAGGCACCTGGCCTAGTGGTAAGGATGTTGGACTTACAATCATAATGTCATTAGTTCGATTCCTGGCCTAGGTTGTGTGTTGTATTCTTGAGCAAAACACTTCATTCCACATTGCTCCAGTATACTCAACTGAAAATGAGTATCAGCATTAGCTTACTAAACTTTTTTTTTGCGGGGCCGGTCGAAGAATGAAGTATATTATCACCTTGCAAATTATTTTATTTGACAAAGAGAGCAAACATAGCAGAACTAGCCAAGGATGCTAAATACTTAGGACAGCCCTGGACATAGCACAGCATGACTCAAGACCCAGTGACTGCTAAGTATTTAACACACAAGACTAGCTGTGATATGTAGACCTCATTCTCTGAAATAAAGTAATTGTTTCTACTTTAGGCACAAGGCCAGCAATTACCCAGTGCATTACTGGTACTTTATTTTATCGACCCCGTAAGGATGAAAGGCAAAGTCAACCTCGGCGGGATTTGAACTCAGATCGTAAAGGGACGTAACTATGCTGGAAAGCATGGCGTCCGACCCTCTACCGATACTGCCAATCCACCTCTGAAATAAAGTAATGTCAACTTACAGTTTGGTAAGTTGAGAAACATAGTTTAAGTCATTTCTTGTTCTGAACACATAGAACATTTCTAAACAGCCCTCTCCACCACTTTGGATATTTCTACAGTGCAGCTAAAATTACTTTACAACCCACTCCAGTGCTTCAGATATTTCCACAGTGCTGCTAAAATTACTATACAGCCCACCCCACTGCTTCAGATATTTCCACAGTGCTGCTAAAATTACTATACAGCCCACATCACTGCTTCAGATATTTCCACAGTGCTGCTGTGACACAGCAAAGAAATTTAATGATTCATTATTGACCCCAGCAAATTATATATATATATTATGAAATGTCTAGAACTAGCTATTGAAACAGCAAGAGCTCAGACATCAGGGTCCCGACTCTTTGCAATATAACCATACTCTACTACCTCAAGTGTCGAGTACTCTGGTGAGTAATGGTCTAACCAGTTTCAAACTGAATTCATCCTGATTTATACAAATATATATAAACCGATTCTTTAAGGTTCAGTGATGCACCTCTGAGGTGTGCGCCCTTTAGGGCTGCCTAGTTAGCCTTAATGGTAACGCCAGCCCTGCACAACTAGCTACTGTAAGCACCAACAACAGTACAACAATATTTTCTCTTCAATATTCATTTAAATTTAACACTTCCATTATCATATTTCTAATGAAAAACGCAGCCTAGAATTTTCAAAAAATTGTGAAAATAAGCAAAATTTGGAGGAATTTAATAATATAACTAACTTTCTTATTAAGTTGGTGTTTAGAACATAACTTATTAATGGTTTAGTAGTAGTCATAGTAGTAGTAAAGTAACAATGTTGGTGGTGCTCTATGACATTCCTACAATTTGGCATGGGTGGTGCACATAGAAACACTGCAGTAATGCATTCTTTATACTTTAACAATGACACACAATATCTGAATAGAGAGAGAGAGAGAGAGAGTGTGTGAGTGTGTGAGTGTGTGAGTGTGTGAGTGTGTGAGTGTGTGAGTGTGTGAGTGTGTGAGTGTGTGAGTGAGTGAGTGTATACATAGATGATATTTGAATATCTATGTATGTAAACCTATGCACATGTGTGCAATATGGTTCACCACCGCCACCACTCCTACCACCACCACTGATACCACCACAAACACACCTACCACACCAATGCTGCTACCACCACATACAGCACATACACCACCACCACCACTGCTGCTGCCACCACATACAGCACATACACCACCACCACCACTGCTGCTGCCACCACATACCACTACCACCACCCCCACTACTGCCACCACATCACCACTACTGCCACCACATACCACTACCACCACCCCCACTACTGCCACCACATCACCACTACCACCACTGCCACCACATACCACTACCACCACCCCCACCACATACCACTACCACCACCCCCACTACTGCCACCACATCACCACTGCCACCACATACCACTACCACCACCCCCACTACTGCCACCACATCACCACTACCACCACCACTGCTGCCAGCACATACACCACTACCACCACCACCACCACTGCTGCCACCACCACTGCCGCCACCACCACTGTTGCCACCACATACACCACTACCATCACTGCTACCAGCACATACACCACCACCACCACCACTGCTGCTGCCACCACTATCACCACCCCCACTGTTGCCACCACATACACCACTACCACCACTGCTACCAGCACATACACCACCACCACCACCACTGCTGCCACCACTATCACCACCCCCACTGCTACCAGCACATACACCACTACCACCCCCACTGTTGCCACCACATACACCACTACCACCACCACCACCACTGCTGCCACCACATACACCACTGCTACCAGCACATACACCACCACCACCACTGCTGCCACCACTATCACCACCCCCACTGCTACCAGCACATACACCACCACCACCACCACTGCTGCCACCACTATCACCACCCCCACTGCTACCAGCACATACACCACCACCACCACCACTGCTGCCACCACTATCACCACCCCCACTGCTACCAGCACATACACCACCACCACCCCCACTGTTGCCACCACATACACCACTACCACCACCACCACCACTGCTGCCACCACATACACCACTACCACCACTGCTACCAGCACATACACCACCACCACTGCTGCCACCACTATCACCACCCCCACTGCTGCCACCACATACACCACTACCACCACTGCTACCAGCACATACACCACCACCACTGCTGCCACCACATACACCACTACCACCACTGCTACCAGCACATACACCACCACCACCACCACCACTGCTGCCACCACATACACCACCACCACCACCACCACTGCTGCCACCACTATCACCACCCCCACTGTTGCCACCACATACACCACTACCACCACCACCACTATCACCACATACACCACCACTACCACCACCACCACCGTCACACTTTAGTTAAATCTTAAGCAAGGGTGGAGGAATCAGAAGTTATTCAATATGAGAAAACTACAGGAAACTAAAGTTATAAAGCTAAAACATTGGGTGTGGTTTTATGTAGTTTTGTGTAGACAAATAGAAGTTATGGTAGGAAATATTGAGAGTTACATAGTAAACTGTGGTGGTAGTGGTGGATGATGGGCATTTGGGTAACTTTAATGTTCTCAGGGAGATTCAGTGTGACACTACATGTGTGGTTTTGTGTGCGAAGAGTAAATAGACACAAATAGAAGTTATGGTGGAAAACATTGAGAGTAAACTGTGGGTGATGGTGGTGGTGGTGGATGGGCAGAGGTGGATGGTGGGTGGGCATTTCTGTAGCTTTAACATTCTCAGGGAGATTCAGTGTAACACTACAGTGTGTGTGCGTGTGTGCGTGTTGGATCTCTGTCAATTGCGGTGATGAGCAATTAGTAAACTGGAGGGTGGTGGACATTTCTGTAGCTTTAACATGTTCTCAGGAAGATTCGGTGTAATACCACGTGTGTGTGTGTGTGTGTGTATGTATGTAGGAGAGAGAGCGAGAGAGAGCGCGCGCGTGCGTGCGTGCATGCATGCATGTGATCTCTGTCAATTCCAATGGCGAGTGTGCTGGTTGTTTGGCCAAAGGAACAGCTTGCTCATAGAATTAATAGTGGCTGAGTATTCCACAGACACATATACTCATATAGTTTTCAGGGTGATTCAGTACGACAAGGGGTAACAAGGCAGACCCTATAAATAACATGCACAACCCATTTTTGTCAGCTGAGTAGACTGGAGCAATGTGAAATAAAATGTCTCGTTTAAGGGCAACGCACTGCTTGGAATTGAACGCACAGACTTACAGTCATGAGATAACCACCTCCTAACCACTAAACAATTCGCCTTTACAAGAATATGTGCGTGCACGCACACACAATCTCATCAGTTTACATTATCACATTTCTAATGAAAACAACTACCTATGATTTTCAAATAGTTTTGAAAATAATCAAGAATTTACTGGAGTATAACTTAGAGGTTCTTGTATAAAATTATGATGGAAGGTTTTTGGATAAAAGTGAACATTTTTAATTAAACAGCTTTGAATTATAGAACCAGGGGCAGTTTCAGGTAGTTTGTTATTATTAAGAGTTAAAATCCACTTTTCCATGGGTTGGATGAGACTTTTTGGTGATATCACACACGCACGCATTCTTTGCAGTTTCCATCTACCAAAGTCATGATCAGCCCAAAGCTATAGTAAAAGACACTTGCCCTTCTTGGGAATGAGACACATTGTAGCGTGTTTATATTCCTGCAGAAAGGAACAGATTTGAAAAGATTGGTAAATATAGAAGCAAACTGTATGCAAGGTGGTGAGTCTGGTGTGTGCAGTGTAAGGCTGAAGGTAAAGTCAGCCCAAGTGATCTGAAAGAATCACTAGGTACAAGAAGAATCAGATGTAGTGTGTAAGAGAGATGACTAAGCTGGTAAGGACATGTGATGCCAATGGAAGATGACAGTTGGGTAAAGAAGTGCCAGGTGATTTAAGTGGAAGATTGAAGAAATTATGAAGAGGTGAGGACTGATGTGAAGAAGCTAAACCTCACTAAGAGAATGATAAAGGACTACAATATGCTCACCTTACTTCATTCCACCTTTCACACATTTAATACCTATGTTTTGTTATGATGTAACACGACAAATTCTATGCAATCATCATACAATTTCCCCTTCCAGAGAGAGAGAGAGAGAGAGCGAGAGAGCGAGAGAGCGAGAGAGCGAGAGAGCGAGAGAGCGAGAATTCTCGTTTGCCAGCAGAATTAATAGCATGCTGAATTTTTTTCCACCCTGTTCTTACTCCTATGATTTCACAGCAGTCTTCCTCTTCTTAGTGAGTCAGCTATAGAAGTTCTTAGCAGTCATTGACCTAGTGTCAGTATTTGATGGGTTACCAAACTCTGCTGTCAGGCAGTCACGAAGAAGCCTGTGTAGATGAATGGTTTGTGAAAGTCATGCAACCCATGTACAGTAAGCTGTTAGCAACTAGTTCAATGAGGAATTTAACATGCAGGTAGGCAGTACATCTCAATTCCCCAAGTCATAAAAAAGGAGTTTAAGACAAGCTTCCTGTGGGAACTTTTGTATACCATTGACCTAATTAAAGAATTAGGAAATAAATTTCCACCATGAAACATTGAATCAAGATCTCAAAATAAGCCTAACAAAGATCAAAGTCTTAAACCTAGCAGAGATCAAGGTATTGGTTAATAAAACAGAAGATAGGAATCTACTACCAAGTAGGAATTGGCCCTAATTGATATGTAAAAAAGTAGTAGGTAAACATTCCATACAGTAACTATCCATTTATTGGCCCTTAACTCCTGGTGGAGTCATAGGGATGCAGCTTTGGGCATTTAAACCTGGCAGAGCCCATTTTTCTCTAGCTTTGAGTAAAGTCAATTTCTTCTAGAGAAAGAGAGGGAGAAAGGGAAAAGAAAAAAGATATAAAGGAAGAATTAAGCCCCAGTACTGAACTGGTACTTTATCAATGCCAAAAGGGTGAAAGGCAAAGTTAACCTCAGAGCCAGAACAAATACTGCAAAGCATTTTGTCTGATGTTCTAACACCTCTACCAATTCACCACCTTACATACCATATAGCCAGGTGCATGAGAGATGTAGTGGGATTACAGGCAGGCTGAGAGAGATGATAGACTTCCTATGTAGGAGATGCACAGTAGTAGTTAGTCATAAGAACACCAACAAAATAAATTCTTTCAAATGTTCATAGGGCTCCCAAGAACTAGTTGATTGCTTTGTTGTTTATCATGTATACTTGAATGTAAGCCGACCCCTTATTTTATGCCTGAGAAATGGCAAAAATCAAGCCCTGATTATAAACCGAGGCAACTAATCAACACATTATGTTTAGATGGCATGGTTTTGAAATTGTCATGATTTATATGATGTTCTAATATTTTGATATTTAAAATGTTTTAAGTATCATTTGGAGAATAACTTTTGTTTCACAACTATTACATAATGGTTTTTTTACCGATTTCCAACGGTTTTGAAGACCCTATTCATTCAAAACACATAAAAAATAGAAATTTCACCTCCAAATTGAAACTAGGGTAATATTCACCTCCAAAGGGAAAATATTTTATCACCTCATTTACATAGAATTTGAAGTTGGTGAAAATCAGCAAAATATTGACCTTGAATATAAGCTGACTCAATTTTATCACATTTTTTTGTCACATATTTCTCAGCTTATATAAGAGTATATACAGTAGGTGCCTTAATTAGCAGTAAAGGAGAATATTGAAAACCCAGCTGCTTGAATAAGAACAGGATGGAATAAGCTATTATCTCTGCTAGCAACAAAGGAATACTCTCTCCAACTAAAGGATTGTATGATGTTTATTTATTAAGTACAATGTTACTCGACAGCAAAGAATTAGCAGTGTATATAGAAGGTGTGCTTAGGTTGGAAGGAATTGAGATGAGCATGTTCTACTGGATGTGACTTATTAGTGTGCATAAATGATGGAACACAAATGAACTGAATAAAAGAGGAATTAGTTATAGTGTTCTAGAGAGAAGACTGTGCTGGTACAGAGATATGGCGCATAGAGGATGACAGTTGGGTAAAGAAGTACCAAGGAATTCAAGTAGAAGGAATTGAAGAAGAGGAAAATTAAGGCATGGGAAGAATTGGAGAAGCTCCGACTGAATTTTAGGAAGAGTGACGAAGAGAGAGAGCAAATACATGCATGCAATGATATAAACATTCCAAGAGCAGAGCGAATGTCAATAACGGTGAAACAAGTGTTTATGTGCTGTGATGAAATCAGTGGAAGTCACTTTCTCATAAACATGACATAGCATCAGAGAGAGGGAGAGATAGAATGGAAAAGGAATAGCAATGGAGAGAGTGGGATACAGAGAGAATGAGAGAGCATGAAAACTAGGCAGATAGAGAAAATAATTGTTTCTACTTTAGGCACAAGGCCAGCAATTTTGGGGGAGGGAAAAGTCGATTAAATTGACCCCAGTGCATGACTGGTACTTTATTTTATCAACCGTGTAAGGATGAAAGGCAAAGCTAACCTCGGCGGGATTTGAAATCAGAACGTAAAGTACCATAACTATGCTGCAAAGCATGGTGTCTGGTGTTCTACTGATTCACCCAATCCACTGTCCTTGATAGATGGAAAGGAATAATGAGTAGGAAAGAAAACCAGAGAAAAAAAAGAAGAAAAAAAACAAGGCAGGGCAGGGGCAAACTGTAGAAGGATAAATTTACAGGGTTAAAGAGAGGGTGGGAATGAAGCACAGTGAGAATAAGTCTTAAATTTTATAACAGAAGTAAATGTTATTAATAGAATAAAATTGTAAATTCCTTTTGGAAAACTATTTTCTTCAGCCTGCGGCATTTGAGGTGTTTGTGTGGAGTGAGCCCCTGGTGACAAGGTTCTTGTCATTGTTGGTGGCTCCATTGTTTTCTTTCTTTTTTGTTCCATTTAATAGTGTTTTGTATATAAACAGCTTTATAAAATAATATTAAAGGGAAAGAATAAATGGTGGCAGAGAGTGGCAATAGAAAGAGAGAGAAATAGAGAAAGACAAATACAAAGAGGGAAGGAGAGAAAAGAGATATAGTGGAGAAAGAGAGATAGGAGAGAGGGGTGAGAAAGAGAGATAGGAGAGAGGGGTGAGAAAGAGAGATAGGAGAGAGGGGTGAGAAAGAGAGGGTGTGGAAGAAAGAGAGGGTGTGGAAGAAAGAGAGGGTGTGTAAGAAAGAAAGAGTGTGGAAGAAAGAAAGAGTGTGGAAGAAAGAGAGAGTGTGAGAGAAAGAGAGAGGAGGAGAGAGTGTGTGAGAGAAAGACAGAGGGGGAGAGAGTGTGTGAGAGAAAGACAGAGGGGGAGAGAGAGGGGAGAGAAAGAGGAGAGAGAGGGGAGAGAAAGAGGAGAGAGAGGGGAGAGAAAGAGGAGAGAGAGGGGAGAGAAAGAGGAGAGAGAGGGGAGAGAAAGAGGAGAGAGAGGGGAGAGAAAGAGAGGGGAAAGAAAGAAAGAAAGATGGGAGGGAGGGCGAAAGAAAGAAAGAAAGAAAGGGAGGGAGAAAGAAAGAATATAAAGTGAAGGATGAAGAGAGAAAAGAGGAATAAAATAAGATTAAAGAGATAGGGGGGGGGGGCAGAGACGGAAGTCTGCAGGAAGCAACAAGATGTAGAAAAAAATAAACGCCAGTGAGTTTCTGAGAAGACGTTTTGCAACGAAGCAGTATTTCTTGAAGTTTTAACCACAAGGGAAATAGCGAAGGTGGGGGAGGGATAATGAAAGCTAGCTAAAATTGATAGCTACTGTTTCAGTATTTTAAGACCAGTTTATCGACTATTAAGTGCGAGCGAGCGTGTCTATATATTCTTTAACTCTCGAATACAACTCAACACGAGACAGGCCTCGTAACACCATAGTGTGTTTGGAACGGTGAACCGCCAGCAACTATAGTTACACACTTAGTTGGTATCCTTAAGAAGCAGAGTGTTAATAATA
The DNA here is from genome assembly GCA_964016885.1 of Eledone cirrhosa. Classification (NCBI taxonomy): domain Eukaryota; kingdom Metazoa; phylum Mollusca; class Cephalopoda; order Octopoda; family Eledonidae; genus Eledone; species Eledone cirrhosa. Next base: position 222,835,503 of record OZ024743.1, read on the forward strand.
ATAATAATAGTAATAATAATAATGATAATTTCTACTATGGGGACAAGTCAGCAATTTGGGGAGGAGGGTAAAGTCGATTAAATCGACCTGAGTGCGTTACTGGTACTTTATTTTATTGACCTCGTAAGGATGAAAGGCAAAGTTTACCTCGGCGGGATTTGAACTCAGAACGTAAAGGACCGTAACTATGCTGCAAAGCATATTGTCCGACGCTCTACTGATACTGCCAATCCAAGGAGCAGGAACGAAGTATCAATATAATATCATGTTTGTTTATTTACATATGACCCGCGTTTCGCGATCCCTCGACTCAAGGTACAGTCGGTATTGATTGCGCCCGATTCTGCTAACGATAAAGAATCCACAAGTCTAATGATATCAATTGCAGAGCGGACGCGATCAATAACGATCGTACTTTGAACTGATCGATCGTAAAATGCGCGTCACAATGCTATATTGATACCTCGTTGGCGGTGGATTGGCAGTATCGGTAGAGGGTCGGACGCCATGCTTTGACGCATAGAGTTACGGTCCTTGCCATTCTGAGTTCAAATCCCGCCGAGGTTTACTTTGCCTTTCATCCTTACGGGGTTGATAAAGTAAAGTACCAGTAATGTACTGGGGTAATTGGTGGCCTTGTGCCAAAAGTAGAAAATTATTTATATATGAAAATCCCTCCGAGGTTAACTTTGCTTTTCATCCTTACGGGGTCGATAAAATAAAGCACTAGTAATGCAATAAGGTAATTGGTGGCCTTGTGCCAAAAGTAGAAACATTTATATATATACGCGCGCACATAACATTACAAATTGCTTACAATTCTTTCAGAATAACAATATGATGTTGATAAGCACAAATATAAACGTATATAACAAATACATTAACTATTGCTAGGAACTTCACAAAAACAACGTACCAAATATATAATGTGAACAGTTTTTCTTTTAGAAAAATATTATAAAGACATAACTATGTGGAGTTTTGACTTCTTTTTATAAGGGTTTTCTCGTATTTCCTTATGAGTAAACAATGCAGATCGTTTGCAACAACAAAGTTCCTAACTTGATATTCTAACGTTTCTAAACCTTCAGTCTTATCAAGATGTAGAGTAGTATTGTCTTTTTTCTTTTTTTACTAGTTTTTTTTTTTATTTAGTTTTTTTTTTTTATTGTAGACAAATACGAGTTATTAAATTTTATGAAATTTTCATCGCCAATATTTGTATTGGTTTTATTACAGGAATTTGACGTTTGACCGAGAGAGGGGGGAAGCAGAGAAGACGGACATTAAATGGTGTATGTCACAGTGAAACGTCAAATTCCGGACAATTATATATATATATGCATCTAGTACGCTGATTTGTGGTCTTCCAACCGCAGGCAATCTATATATATATGTACATACGATATTAACAAATGGAAACTATATTTATAAAACCATATTTATTTCATTATACATATTTCAAGGACACCAAGTTAAATTATGGTGTGCTTTCATCAGATAAAATATAATATAGAGCAGTTTTATAGATAAATATTGACATACCCTTAAAGAATGCAACCATTACTGTTGGAAGCTCCCAGGGGTAGGTCCTGAGAGTAATAACATACGTTTAAATAGCTTGACAAATTGAAAATTGCGGTAGGCAAAACCCAACCATACAATACCAAAGCAACGAAAGAACTAATCAGGTTAAAACAAGATATATATATATATTCGTTTTATTAAGGCTACATTGTGATGCTTGTTACCCTGGAGTTTCACCTACTTCTCACAATTTAGCCTTAATAAAATGAATATTTAAATTCTATATATGTACATATACATATTTGTGTATATGTATGTATATACATATATTTGTATACACACATGTATACAGACACTTTTGTATATTTACACATACATATACAAACGCACATACATAATATAAGTTATAGTACATTTAAAAAAACCTGTTCATATATGTGTATGTATGAATGTGTATATGTATGTTCAAACATACACATGAAAATGTTACAATCTTCATGTAATATTTATAAGGTTCCTAGCAATAATTAAATTATATATGTATGTACTTCTATTTAATTTTATATATTTGTTATACGATACAACATGCACCATAAAAAATACATGAGTGGGTTTTGTGTTGAAAGTGACTTTACGCACTAATGCACACACACACACACGTACGCTTGCGTGTGTGTGTGTGTGCGCACGTGTCATAACATTATAACTATGAAAATATCGGTTGTTGCATGCTATTGCAGACGACAAATATATACATATACAGGATCTCCCCACAAAATGTATACACACTTCAATAGTGTATATACATTTGGGGGGGGGGGACACCTTGTATATACAGGGTGTCCCAAAATACTGTATACATATATTTATAGATAGATGGATAGCTAGATATTCCCGAGGTCTGTTGGAAGGTGACCATTCAATACATTGGTTGAGTATAGGCGTCTTTATTATATATAGAAATGACTTCTACAGGACTAGAACTGTTTCATTCGTATGAAATCATCAGGATATCCCTGATTTCTATATATAATAAAGATATACAAGTGGAAGCTTAGTAAAAATCGAAGCTTTGGTTCTGGCCAAGCAAAGTCAACCTACAATAAGGAATGAGTAGCAAAGCACTCAATAAGGGTAGGTCCTGAGAGTAATAACATACGTTTAAATAGCTTGACAAATTGAAAATTGCGGTAGGCAAAACCCAACCATACAATACCAAAGCAACGAAAGAACTAATCAGGTTAAAACAAGATATATATATATTCGTTTTATTAAGGCTACATTGTTACCCTGGAGTTTCACCTACTTCTCACAATTTAGCCTTAAAAAAAATGAATATTTAAATTCTATTTCGGTATTGAGTACTCTTTTCTCTTAGCCATCAACTACGTACGGATATATACATGGAAATGAAATTATATATATATATATATATATATATATATATATATATATATATATATATATATAATGTTACTGACATTGCTCTCTGTTGTTCCTCTTCACAACATTAGACCCAGCGGTCTCTTGGGTAAGTGTCATGTACCTCAACCTCAGGTCAACCTGTGTCATGTACCTCAACCTCAGGTCAACCTGTGTCATGTACCTCAACCTCAGGTCAACCTGTGTCATGTACCTCAACCTCAGGTCAACCTGCGTCATGTACCTCAACCTCAGGTCAACCTGCGTCATGTGTGGAAAATTGGGTAAACAGAGGCCGTTTAGAATCCAACAGATGGACTGTACCCTGCTATACAATGGGATTGGCTTGTCGCAGTGTCACACTGATTCCCCTTAGAATTACGTTAAGGTTACACGTGTCTGTGGAATGCTCAGCCACTTATTAATTTCATGGATCACTCATCGTCGAAACCGATGGAAGTCTAGGACACATTTTATATATATATATATATACACACACACATACATACACACGCACATACAAATATACACATATATATCACACACACGCATACAGACAGTGTTATACATACACACATGCATACATACAGGAATTCACATTGTTTTAAGCTTTCATACCACAATATTTCCTAATTCAGTAAAAATATTGACGAGGAGAGAGTCGTCAGTCGGCTTCAGTTTGCATGCTGCAAACAAGAACAGAGAAAACTGATTTATCTTGTAAAGAAAAATATGCCACACCCATTTATTTCTTCTTAAAAGACGAGCAAAGAATCAACACTGTCAGGGGAAATGGTGAAAACAATATTTTAACCGTAACACTATGTAATTTAACCGTTTATAATTCCCTTGACTGTCTCACTTTCTTAGATATTTTAGTAGCCTGAAAACGTTTTAGAAAAATTGGTGCATTCCAATATGTTTTAGAAGAGGAAATAGGATAAACAAACAGACTAATAGAAACATCTGTAACTGCATCTTACAACAGATTTATCGCCGTAATACCTCGATAGAGGAAGAACAGAAGAAAAAACAACAAAACCTTCATATCTTTTTTTTTCTTATATATATATATAATAAAAAAAAAAGATTATATATATATATATATAAAATAAAAAAAAATCATATATATATATAAGAAAAAAAAAAGATCATATATATATATATATATATATATATAAGAAGAAAAAAAGATCATATATATATATATATATAAGAAAAAAAAAAGATCATATATATATATATATATAAGAAAAAAAAAAGATCATATATATATATATATAAGAAAGAGATCCCGAGTAATATTGTGGAGGGGAGTAACCACAGTTAAAAAATACTCAATACATTAGAGTGTAAGCATAATTATTGACTTTGCCTTTCATCCTTACGGGGTCGATAAAATAAAGTACCAGTAATGCACTGAGTAATTGCTGGCATTGTGCCTAAAGTAGAAACAATTATTTAATATAGAATTTTTTTTTACAGGACTAGAACTGTTTCATTCGTATGAAATAATTTCTATATTAAATAAATATAATTAGTAGCTTAGTTCTTTGATCCTGTGCACCTTGGGGGGGGGGGGGTCGATGAATGCAAAATGGGGAGTCGTGATTTAAACCTTGCCTTGCAACTACACGGTTTTATCTTCGCCTACTTCCGATTACGCCGATGTTAAATAATTAACAATAATAATAGAGATATAAGTGTGCAACATAAACTATGTCTAGGTTGTCTATGTAAAAGAAGAAAAAATGGAATGGGTGTTGACTTAACGTCAGTCAAATGGTGAGATGTTGGTAATTAAGGGCTAAAGCAATGGTTTTAATTTAACGTATTGATGATTCTGGCCATGAAGATATAAAGGGTAAAGAAGGGGTGGAATTATCAGCCATGAATTTAAAAGGAAAACTTTCGTAATAGGATTAAAATTAATGCTAAAGGTTTAGTAACGTTTAGGTATTTGCATCAATGCAAGAATAAAATATTCTTTAACTGTTGCTCAGGAAAAATAAATAATTGCAATAAAAATAGTAGCTTACCTTTAAAGAAATATATAAGTAGAACAAGAAATAGATAGGTAGATAAATCACACGGTATCGGATCAGTTATTGTGGCTATTTCTTTCTTAGTATGTAAAAATAGGACGTGTCCAATATAGCGGAGAGTAAACCAAGAGAGGTTTTCTATTAGTCTTTTTTATAGATAGATAGATATGGATAGCAAGCTGTGGTGGAGGCGTGTGAGATGACTACAACATATCTAGACAAACAGAAAGAGTACACACGCACACACAAATTTATATATATGTATGTGTGTGTAGATATCTCTATCTGTATATAAACAAATATAAACAGAGAAGGAGGAGGAAGAGAGCGAAAGTGAGACACGCACTGCTTGTGCCAGACGACAAACCGCCTACTAAAAATGGATGGGAGTAACAGTGTTTCACCAAACAACAGTTTTATATTTTCCTTCCTTTTAACTTAATGTTATATACGTATTCTTTCCAGCAGTACCTACCAGTCGGACAGTGACGGAACTTACCGAAATTTAGACAAAACTTTACTTGATCGACAGCCTCAAGGGTTTAGCTACCAACCACTTATATCTAACACATGTACTTTTTTTTTCGTCTTCCCTCTCCCCTTTTAAAGTCACCGTAACCCGATAGAGAAAAAACAGACTTTTCCCCATTATAATTATTCTGCTTACTTGATAAGCAACGTGCTACTTATCTCGATGACCAAGTTGGAATTTCTAAATTCCTTCTCATATTTATCTAAAGAGACTTCTCTTTCACTTGCGAGATAAAGACAGGAGAGAGGGGAGTTCCTCCTTTTACTTTTACTATTATTATAAGCTTTTGAAAATTAATAGCTTCTAGGTGTTGACGTATATGCGAGATTACTAGGTGAAAATTTTAACTTCTTTCTGCTTTTTACTCGAAACTGTTGGCTCACTCTGTCATAACTTCGGGTACAAAAATAAAGTTCTTTTAACAATGAGTCATTCATTTTTTTCCCCATTTTTGCCTGTCACGCATGAATGTTTTTCTACCACCTTTGCTCTTGTTGCTGATCCGGTGGTTCTTTTTATTTATTTATCAAATCTGTTTAATTACACACGTTGCTGTTATAAAATATTCTTTTATTGGGTATCGGTCATTCAACTGCGGTCATGTTAATCAGTGCTAACTTAATATTAAATGCAATATTCTTATGAATTAGATTATAAAATTTCTAAGAGATACCGTCCAGCAAACGGGTTATAGTTTTCCACCATCTCCATTTTCTTTCTTTTTTTTATCTATTTGTCATAAATATACGCATTTAGCAATTAAATAAACAGTTTTCGTTTAGTTTAAATTGTTTTTTTTTATCCCCCTCCCTCCGTTTAGTCGGTTTGGGTAGAGCAAAACTATGATCAATAACATGTAGTCTGAGGTTCACTATGCCTAAACAAAAAATATGAGACAGTCACGACTGGAATAAAGTACCAGTAACGCACTGAGCTTGATTTAATCCACTTTCCCTTCACCCAAAATTGTTGGCCTTGCGCCTAAATCAGAAACCATTATACAGATGGTGAGTACAATGGATTGGCAGTCGTTAGAGCGTCTGACAATATGCTTAACAGTATTTATCCCAGCCCTTTACGTTTGAGTTCAATTCTCAGGTCAACTTTACTTTTCAGTCTTCCGATGTCAATAAAATAAGTACCAGTTAAGTGCAGGGAAAAATCTGGGCCGGTTTTAATACTCAATCTGTTTCTATCTACGCGGGAAAATGTTCCATTTGTATGGTACGTGCGAACGCAAAGATTCAGTCTACGACAAACTGAGTCATGATAATTATAAATTTCGTACGTTAGTACAAGGCCCTAGAAGCTCTAGAGAATGAGATGTGTATCAGTTTAGTACAGGGGCCTGCAACAGGCAGTCCGCGGGCCACAATCCGGCCTGCCAGACCAGTCAGAGTGGCCCGCGATTACCTTTTTTTAATGTTTACCTTGTTGGCTTATTTAGAATTTTTTTCGTAACCGTAATACAATTTTCTGTTAGTTGACCTATACGAAAGGGCTTCACTGATAGGGTTATGTGTGTTATAATTTTCCAGTTCCATGTTATGGAAAGAAGTTGTGAATCTTTGGAATAGTGCTTATTAAATACACTGGTCAACAAAATTAAATGTATTATACTCATTATGAATGCAAACCAACTTTTTTAGACTAATTTTTCATGCTGCTTTCAAAATTCCAATCCATTTGTATGCAGCACGTATCAGTTTTTCAGTAGATACATGCAAATATTTACATATTTGTATATATGAAATCATTAACGTAATAAATAAGGACATATTATTTTTAGAAAGTAAATGAGTTTATTGAGTTAAAAAATCATCACTATCATTCTACAAAGAGTGAATACACAAAAATGGGTCAGACAAGCTTAGAACAACAGAGTTACAAAACATTGTGATTTGGATTTCCTGCGGTATTCCCGATCTGGTTGATCACGGTAAAGTGTCCAGCAGTAGTCAGCCAGCATACTGTCATTCCAGAAGCCTTGGTACCATTTCTCCAAAGCACTAATGTCCTGGTGAAATCTTTCACCATGTTCATCAGACATTGCTCTAAGGTTATCTGCGAAGAAATCCAGATGGGAGTCCAAGAAGTGAACTTTCAGTGACATGCGACAACCCATTGCTGAGTAACATTTCAGAAGATTCTTGATGCCATCCTTGTAGTCCTTTTCCTTCTTGTTGCCCAAGAAATTCTCACAGATCCAATTGAAATCATTCCAGGCAGGCAGTTCCAGTTCATCCAGTGTTGTCTTGAAGTTGACATCTTTGAGTACTTCTTTAACTTCACTTGTGTGATACCCTCTTTCAACTTCACTTGTGTGATTTTGGGAAACTTGTCTACAATATACTAAAGCCCTCTGGCATTTCTCTTCCCTAGTGTCTTTACAAACTGTTTCATCAGTCCAAGCTTTATGTGCAAAGGAGGCAATAAGACATTACATGGATCTACAAGAGGTGCATTCTTGACACTAGACAGTCCTGGCTGGTATGATGTTCTTGTCTGCCAGTTTGATTCCGAATAATGTCTGTCAGTTGCCTGACTATCCCATAGACACAAGAAATAACAGTATTTTGTGAACTCTGACTGCATTCCCATTAACATTCCAATGACTTTTAAATCTCCACATATTTTCCATGATTACCTTTCATAGGCAATGGCATGAAGTAAAAGTTCCATATTCTCATATGATTCATGAAGATGATCGGTGTGTGCAATAGGAATGGAGGGTTTCAAATTACCATTATAGAGAAGTACAGCTTTTAAATTTCGTTTTGAAGAGTCAATAAACAAACGCCACTCTGCAGGATCATGATTTTGTGATAAACATTCGAAATGTCCATCACAGGTCTCATTGCAGAATCTAAATTGGGATACACAATTTTGTGTTTATTCTTCATAGAAAATCCTGTGACATTTACTTTGCAAAAATAGCTAATTAAAATGGTCTTTCGGCTCCCTCTCTATAATTGGAATGGCAAAAGGCATGGACTTCTTCTTATTGAACCAGTCACGTAAGCTATTTGAGCAAGCTGAGCAGATAAAATGTGGTGCCCATAACTTGTCCTCCAAGAGGACAGTCAAAGTATAGCTTATAAATCTTCTTGATCTCTGGTGTTATTGTACATTTTTGAGCTTTCACAATAAATTGTCCACAGACAACAAAACACATCAGGACGATTTTTACACTGTCTTGACATTGTTAACACTGTAAAACAAGTAAGGAAATAGATACAAACGGTTATACTTATATTGAAATATTTCATCAGACCAATTATGACTGGACAATTTGAGATGTTGAAATACCTATTTCATCAGACAAAACTTGATTGGTTAATTTAAGATGACGAAATATTGCATCTGAACTATGCAACAATGAATAATTGTTTCTACTATTAGCACAAGGCCAGCAATTACCCAGTGTATTACTGGTACTTTATTTTATCGACCCCATAAGGATGAAAGGCAAAGTTAACCTCAGCGGGATTTGAACTCAGAATGGCAAGGGCCGTAACTCCATGCGTCAAAGCATGGCGTCCGACCCTCTACCGATACTGCCAATTCACCTGAATAATGTAGTTTATTTTAATTTTAAAGGTATGTTTCCATGATGTAAATGAAATACATGCATACACGTCATTAATTGGAATTTCTATATAATGCCCGAGCTAAAACCAAAAAACTTTCTCATCTTGAAAACTGTACGTGGTATCAAAAAACTAATTGTATATTTGAAATCAGCATTAAAAACTACACTAAGTACACCTTGACATATGCTTGATGAAAAATACTTGTTGACCAGTGAAATTAATGGCCCTACTAGTTGTTCCAATGTTCAAAAGTGGCCCACCAATGGAATATGTTGCACACCCCTGTACTAAACTTTAGTACATTACTAGTATGTACATATTTTATATATTAGTATATAAACACAATTCATATTTTGGTTAAGTTATTTTTAAAAAGGAATGAGAGAAGACCCGCACACACCACAACAAGGAGCACTGGAGTTCCCCTCTATTAATATTTGAGGCAATCCAACTAACTCGTAGCATTGCTTCTGGTGATGGCGAGGCTAAGATGCTGGTATAATCAAGCACCCTCGCGAGCATCACCTTATATGTCATTGTTAAGACCTTCGTTGTCAGTGACCCAGCTCCCCCAAACGTCCCGAACGCCACTGGGTTCGGCTTCGAAAGGATGAAAGACGGTTCAAAACTTAAAGAAATGAAACTAAATACTACAAAGCATTTAATCCGACATAACTCTGTAGCCCTGATTGATCGAGCAAACCTATGATGAAAGATGATACAGCCATGACCACTGCCGTGTTTCTTTAAATATATTTCTTTCGTTTCTTTTTAAATACAGGGTGTCCCAAAAATGTATACACACTTCAACAGCATTCTAATAAACATGTGTATACATTTTTGTGGAACACCCTGTAGTAGAGTGTGATTTCGTGGAAATTTGGCTGTTGTTTCTAGAAAATCAATTGACTACGTAGCAGCTCCCTTGTGATGGTATCTTGTATTAGTGCAATGCTACTAATCTTTTTGTTTGCTGTTTATATCGCTCCAAACCGGAATTGATCTCAGAATGCAACTATGTACTCTGGTGTAAATTTCGAGCTTTGAATAAGTTCGCATATTGTGTGAAGAATACTCTTTCACTGCTTTCAGTCATCAGACACCTGATCAAAAGCACGCCAAGCTGATCACATCACGCGAAAATCTTACATGGTTTAAGGCAAATCCAATTGGTTTCCTTGAACAGTTCCTAACCTAGGGTGTGCGTTGGGTTCATCATTTTGAGTTACAGACAAAGAGACAATCCATGCCTGTTCCAAAGAAGTACAATGTTATTTAATCTGAAGGGAAGGTGATGGCCTCAGTTTTGGGGGTTGTAAAAGGCATTACGTTTATTGAGTATCTTCAAAAGGGCCACACAATCAATGGAGAGTACTATGCCAACTTGTGGAGGCAGTTATCAAGACCAAACGCCCAGGAAAACTGACAAAAGGTGTCTTGTTTCATCAGGACAATGCTTCAGCACACAAGTCCTTGGTTTCAATGGCTGCTGTGCATAACTGTGGTTTTGAACTGGTTGATCACCCTCCATATTCTCCTGATCTGGGCCTGATCTGACAATCATTTGTTCCCCAACATGAAAATACACTTTGCCCGGAACCAGTATCGCAGTGATGATGATTTCATATCTGCTGTTGATTACTTTTTTGACCAACAGGATGAAAGCTTCTTCACCAATGGTATCCAACCACGACAACGCTGATGGAAGTGTGTGAACTGTAAGAGGGACTATGTTAAAAAATAAACTTCATTTGGTTACATCATGAGAGTATTGATCAGCCTATGAAATTCTTTTCTTTTTTTTTTTTTTTGCAAATTTATAGAAAGACAATTTCAGTTCTAAATACTTTTTTTTCTTCTATTAATTAAACTTACCTCCTAATGTGGTACATGGTACAAAGGACGTTTTCCCAAACCCATTTTTTAAAAACCCGACTCCTCTCCAGGTCTGAATACAGCAGATTTCTTCCAGAGAAAGAGTGTAAGAGAATAGAAGTAAGAAAGAGATATAGGGAAAGAATCGATCACATGTATTAGACTGGTACTTTTTTATCGACATTGAATAGATGAAAAGCAATGTTGACCTCAGCGGAATTTGAACTCAGAGAGCAGAGAACTGAAACGATTACCGCAAAGAGTATCTTGGTCAGCCTATGAACTGTTCAACCGACCCTCGTATATAACTGAAATTAATGATTTTGTTTTGAGGCTGAAACTTCGGGGGGGGGTTCTGTCTGTTCTTCAGGTTGTTATGGATATCTTAGCGGGCGGCTGCAACTTCTATTGCAAACACAATTTTGCCCGCGGGTTAGAAGTTTCTCGATCTTTGATCTAAAGGTACTAGCACAGACGTAGACAGCCAGTAACCCCTTACCTCTGTTGATATACGTAAAAATATATTCCGTACCATGTATCACAAAAGTCAGTCAAAGTTGAAGATTGGTTTTCATTGATATGTGTGTATGTGTTAAACAATTCGCTGGCTGTTGTGTACTTGGGGGGGGGGGGGGAGATAGGCTTCCCTTGTGCTTAAGCACACCTAAACACAATGGTAAATCTGACACTGGCAATAGCGTCAAACGTATTTAATTTTGGGAGTCCTAGATTGGTATGCCATATCTACCAGAATTACCAGACATATGAAAAATCACATACTGGGAAATTTGTGTTTTGATAAATTAATGGTTTACGCAAGAGAAACCCTATAGTTTATGTTGATTACTGGCACGTGCAAGTAATTAAAGATAAACATATTTTAATATTTTATTTCTAGGGTATAACTACAAAAATGTTCAGCATATATGTACAAATGACATACAGGATTATGAGTAACTTTGGAGAAATTACTATCTATCTCTCTATATATATATATATATAATAAATACATAATCGGAGAAAGCTAATAGCGATACTCCGGCCAAATTCCAACTCACTCAACAAACATTAGGAAATACCTGAGTATATTCCCAATTAAACGTTTGGGGTGCTAACTATATTGTATTGTGTGGATAATTGGCTGTATTATTTCATATGAGATATATCAAATATATCATTTCCCAGACGACTCGTTTCATTATAAGATTTCTACAATATATATATATATATCCAAAATTGCTGAAGATCCGGGATTTGACTACTGTGACTTTACGGATTATTGGTGAAATATATGTCTTTAATGAAATATATACAAGGAGGATTAACCATTTTTTTTAAAAGGTAATATTTGAAGCTCTAGTTAAACTTTAATTAGTTACCTACCTAGCTATGTGTGATTACACACTTTACAAATTATCCCCTGTGATTGTTTCATGTGTTTATTTTAAATATATATATATATGTCAATCAATTTCTCGTTGATATATATATATATATATATATATATATATCATCGATAACGTCTATCTTCCACGGTAGCATGGGTTAGACGGGTCTGTCCCATTTAGAGGCAAGTTGGGTCGGGTGACCGTGTCTCACTCATATATATATATATATATATATGGGGGGGGGGGGGGGCAATAGAAGTTAATTCGTTGTAGCGTGTGAAGAATTGGTATTGTTGTTCACTTTGGCGCGGCAGATTTGTAGTTGTAATGTTGTCGGCTGGATGGGTGACTATGTAAAGTATTGGTCTGTCCCATATGAAGTATTGTGGGAAATGCCGTTGAATGAGCCAATATACCAACATCGCTGGATTGGCAGTATCGGTAGAGGGTCGGACGCCATGCTTTCCAGCATAGTTACGTCCCTTTACGATCCGAGTTCAAATCCCGCCGAGGTTGACTTTGCCTTTCATCCTTACGAGGTCGATAAAATAAAGTACCAGTAATGCACTGAGTAATTGTGGTCTTGTGCCAAAAGTAGAAACAATTATTTCAATAACCTGCTTCGAGGCTATTGTTGACAATATAAGAAAACAAAACTTATGCTGTTGTGGTATATTCGTATGTGCAGTAATTAAAAAGATGCTATTTACAGTGGTGTGTAGACTGACCTTTATTGAATGTGCCAACAGGAGAATTGCTGTCGGGCCCTTGTCGAGAGAGCTGGGGTGTTTGGCTAAGAGTTACATCTCTCTCTGCTTGCTAGAGCAACTTTGTGTGATGTGTATCGTCTAAGAAACGAGAGCAGAATGGTCTCAAGAAAGTCTTATCTCTGATAAACTGTAAATTACTCTAGTGGGATACTTTCCTCCAGAAAACCTGGCGTCAATTCGGAACAATGAACATCATTTTTTCCAGGGGTCAACAGGGGGGGGCATCTTATTCACTGCCATGACTGAATCTTAACCATCTACTAAGTCAGGGTATATCATGCATCATCTTATTTTATCTGATGAGGACGTACTGGTGAAGATAGCTCAGTACCTCTGAAATATGTATAATAAAATATACTTGATCACACGAATGTCTATTTTTGTTAATATTTTGAATTAATATATATATATATATATACACACACACACACTTATTGTTTACTAACTGGAATGGCCAGATTTACCCATTGGTGGTAAACCACACAACATAAATGGGGTGTGTCTGTGTGTATAAATGAAGGCTTGCAATCGGAAGATTGTGAGTTCGATTCTCGGCCTGGATTATGTGTTGTGTACTTGAGCAAGATACTTTATTTCACATTGCTCCAGTTTACTCAGCTGCAGAAATGATTTGAGATGTCACTGGCGCCAAGTTGTTTTGGTCTTTGCCTTTCTCTTGGATAACATCGGTGGCATAGAGAGGGCAACACCTCCACACACACACACACACGCACTCTAACTGGTTCCTGGGTAACTACCATGTCTGACAGACAACACCCCCACCCACACACACTCTAACTGGTTCCTGGGTAACTACCATGGTTTTGTGCTTAGAGCGTCACGCATACATTCGTGAGGTTGAGTTATTGAGCAAGACACTTTATTTCCACGTTGCTCCAGTTCCCTCAGCTGTAGAAATGAGTTGCGACATCACGGGTGCCAAGCTGTATCGGTCTTAGCCTTTCCCTTGGACAACATCTGTGGCGTGGAGGGGGGGAGACCAGTATGCATGGGCGACTGCTGGTCTTCCACAAACAACCTTGTCCGGACTTGTGCCTCGGAGGGGAACTTTCTAGTGCAAATCCCATCGTCATTGGTGACTGAAGAGGGTCTTTATCCTTAACCATGACTAACAGACATCACACCCCCTCTAACTGGTTCCTGGGTAACTACCATATCTGACAACACCCCCCCCCCTCTAACTGGTTCCTGAGTAACTACCATGTCTGACAACACCCACCCACCTACCCCTCTAACTGGTTCCTGGGTAACTACCATATCTGACAACATCCCCCTCTAACTGGTTCCTGGGTAACTACCATATCTGACAACATCCCCCTCTAACTGGTTCCTGGGTAACTACCATATCTGACAACATCCCCCTCTAACTGGTTCCTGGGTAACTACCATATCTGACAACATCCCCCTCTAACTGGTTCCTGGGTAACTACCATATCTGACAACATCCCCCTCTAACTGGTTCCTGGGTAACTACCATATCTGACAACACCCCCCCCCCCTCTAACTGGTTCCTGAGTAACTACCATGTCTGACAACACCCACCCACCTACCCCTCTAACTGGTTCCTGGGTAACTACCATATCTGACAACATCCCCCTCTAACTGGTTCCTGGGTAACTACCATGTCCCCTCTAACTGGCGCTAGATGCCATTTAGTGACACAGTCATTGATGAAAAAGAAACAAAACATTTCCTCTGTGATTCTATATCAGAAATAATACATTTGTCAGTCGACAAGATGCGGTGTTGTTATAACAATGCTGTTGTTATTGTTTTTAGTCTCCTCTCCCACCTCCAACACACATTTCATCATTCATTGTTATATCACCATGTTTCTCCTCATTCGTCTCGACTCCAACTGAAGCAGCTGTCGGATACACTTCACAATGGACATCGTTCCTATTATATTTTACTTGTTTGGTAACAGATGTCATGCTTGTGATCGCTTCTTTTCCAGGCTTCTGTCTTCTATTTATTGTTTTCTTGCCCTCCTTTACTTCCTTCTAACTTTGCCCTCTTCTCTCTTTTTTTACTTTTTCCAACACTATTTCTTATAACTTGTTTTTTTTTTTCATCGACTTCTAAATTGTTTTCATCGACTTATAACTTTTTATTCTTCTATCTTATGTGACTGTCTTCTATCTGACACCCACACACACATATATATATATCGGGCGATGCGTTATGTTCTTGAGCAAGACACTTTGTTTCACGTTGCTCTTACCTGGAGTTGCGACCGACAGATAGTATTAGCAATTGGGAAGACCAATGGAAACATTGTTTCCTCGGTCCGATTTGACGAGCATCACCTCACTCGTTAAGCGAATGAGGTTTGGGATCTTGTCGATCGACTATCGATCGATATATATATATAGAGATTTTGAGGGCATACGTGAAAGTAAATTTATTTTCATTTTCGAATGTCGTGTTTACATTTTGTGTGTGTGTTTAGATCTAAATTAGTGTCGTTTTAACTGATTATATATATATATGTATGTGTGTGTGTGTGTAGTTGACGGTTGAGAGAAGAGTACTCAATACCGAAGTAATCTTGTAATGAGGCTTGCAGAATGGTGAGTCCGCCATTCTAGACGCTGCTGCCTTGCAGAAGTCCCAAATCGAAGCTCTGACACTCTCGTCCCCATCATTCAGCAGGGATTTTGCCAGGCAGCCGCATCATCTCCGATGGTTGGGCTTCCTATTTGGAAATTGAAGGTGGGATTTACGTTCATGATGTTGTGGTGCACGAACGGAACTTTGTAAATCCTGCGGACCTTGATGTGCACACACAGCTCATAAAGAACACATGGAGCTGTGCAAAGAAGAAGCTTCGTCGCCAGCATGTGCAAGCCTCATTACAAGATTACTTCGGTATTGAGTACTCTTCTCTCAACCGTCAACTACACACACACACACATATACATATATATATAATCAGTTAAAACGACACTAATTTAGATCTAAACACACACACAAAATGTAAACACGACGTTCGAAAATGAAAATAAATTTACTTTCACTTTCCGGGACGCCCGTCTTAACGTATGCCAATTTTGAGTATATGTTGGTTGTATACCAACACCTCAGTATGCAGTCTGGAGCACTCGACGAAGTGCGCAGGTTGGTTTGGTTACTCCGGAGTAATGTAAAATAAAGTTAAATAAAAAGTTAAATAAAAATTGACAAAATTATACACCTCAACAACATATGTACTTGTCTATACCACACTAATTCGGACTGCCTGAAGAGGTCACAGCCAAAGATGGCTGTCACTGAAATATATATAGCAGTAATAAACGAAGCTAAAGTTTAAACATTTGACTTTTTATTTAACTTTATTTTATATATTGTTATACTTTGGGAGGGTCATGTTGCCAATAAGCTACACCAAGAGGATTGCCAAGATGAGGGAGACAAGCTACTGGGAGAGGCTGAAGGAACTGAACCTCTACTCCTTGGAGCGAAGACGGGAGAGATACGCAGTGATCTACATGTGGAAAATTATTTTATATATATATATATATATATATATATATATATATATATATATATAGAGTGTTTTTATTTACATAAAAACACAATTTATATAATAATTATGATTTACAAAAAAGAAAAATTAACAGAAATTACCGTAATTCGCAGGGTAGAAGACGTTGGTTTTGTTGTTGTTTTTTCGGAGGGGGGGGGGGGGGGTAATAAGTCTAGAAATGTTACCTTAAATCTTTTTTTTTTTTTTTTTTTCAAAATTTAGCTAGGAGGATGATGGGAGAACCGGCGAAAACAGGGACTGCTGGTGTTTCTATCTAAAGATTTTCGAGCCAAGACACTCGGAGCATTATTGTGGACGTTAGCAAGACCAAGGCAGTGGAATAGCCAAACACTTTCTTGAGGATCATCACCTGATACTTCAATGATGTGGGCCGCTAATAATGGCAACAACCTTGTTGTCAGTGACCTAACTCCGCCTAAAAGTTTCTAATACCACAGGTTGAAAAAAAAAACATTTATATCTTCTGCCTCCTATCTGCTTCATCTCTTCCTTTTTCGTCTTTCTCTCAACTTTAATATTAAGTATTTAAAAGGAGCTGGAAAAAAACCTAAAAAGAAATATTTTGAACATACTTGTAACTTGTAATTGAGTGTGGCAGGCCTTCTTTTTTCTTCCGTTTTTTTTTTAAAATAAATTTCTATTGATTTGTTTCTTTTTCAAATCCTGTCGAGGTTAACTTTGCCTTTCATCCTTACGGGGTTGATAAAATAAAGTACCAGTAACGCACTGGGGTCGATTTAATCGACTTTCTCCCTCACCCCCAAAAAATGTTGACCTTGTGTCTAAATCAGAAACCCTTATTAATGTCGTTAATAATAATTGTTTCTACTTTTGGCACAAGGCCAGCAATTACTCAGTGTATTACTGGTACTTCGTTTTATCAACCCCGTAAGGATGAAAGGCAAAGTTAACCTCAGCAGGATTTGAACTCAGACTGTAAAGGGACGTAACTATGCTGGAAAGCGGTGGATTGGCAGTATCGGTAGAGGGTCGGACACCATACTTTGCAGCATGAAGTTACGGCTCTTTACAGTCTGAGTTCAAATCCCGTCGAGATTAACTTTGCCTTTCATCCTTATGGGGTCGATAAAATAAAGCACCAGTAATGCACTGGGATAATTGCTGGCCTTGTGCCAAAAGAAGAAGCAATTATTATTGTTATTATTAGTATCATTAATTAGGGCGGTGAATTGGCAGTATCGGTAGAGGGTCAGACGCCATGCTTTCTAGCATAGTTATGTCCCTTTATGATCTGAGTTCAAATCCCGCCGAGGTTAACTTTGCCTTTTAGCCTTACGAGGTCGATAAAATAAAGTACTAGTAATGTACTGGGTAATTGCTGGCCTTGTGCCAAAAAGTAGAAACAATTATTAGTATCATTAATGCCATCAGTATATTTAGGTTTAAAACAACATTTCTATTAACAAATTTTCCATACACGGTAGCATCAAAATATTCGCAAATAAGCCTCCCAAAGCAAATAAGCTTCTCAATTTGTTCATAGGGCGCATTAGTTCTCCATGCCTTGCTAACTGATGTAATTAGATCTTTTTTTTTTCTTTTGCCTTTTTCTGGATACAAATAACTGTAACTCGACTGAACATTTTCACATGTTAGCTTTATGACTTTCTATTGTAAAATTTTCGAAATGCTTATATATGCAACCATGTGTTGATATATATCAGTTTTAGAAGACCCTGTATAAGGATGAAAGCAGAAATTGTTTGCTTAAACTTTTAATCTGTGCTACTTATATATATATATATATATATATTTTATAGAAGCTCCTTCTATAAAATAAAAAAATTTTACTCTGCCAGGTATTGAGTACCTTACTTACTGTGGTTATCCCCGACTCAACCCGGGACCTACGTATATATATATATATATATACGTTGCTGACGATAGCTAATAAGCTTGAAACTAGTAGAGCGTTCCTTTGTCAGTGTTGAACAAACGAGCAACGAAGGTTGCTAGACACTACGGCTTAATATGGGATGTTTGTTTACAAACACACCGAGCATTATAATAAATGTTCGGTGAATCCATACGTACATATATATATGTGTGCATGTATGTATATATATATACATACTACTGTACGTCTGTATACATATATGTATGTACGTGTACATACTTATATTTAAGTAACAGCCGTACTAAGAGTGGGAAATGAAATTTCGTTTCACTTTTTCCGTTTATATATATATAGTTATGTAATAAACAACATAAGATAATTAATTCATTTACCAGTGGTTTCTTAAAGACAGATATTTATATCTGTCTATCAGTCTTCAGTCATCAAGAATAATATGGAATTTTAGGGCTAGGGTTATAATATGAAATGTTAGGATTAGGGTTATTTTTTCTGATGACTGAAGACATATAAATATCTGTCTTCAAGAAACCACTGGTAAATGAATTAATTATCTTATATTGTTTATTACATAAATAAAAAGCTCTGTAGCCTACATAGAGCACTCTCTTTTCCTTTACCTTTCCTACAGAAATATATATATGTATATATATATATCAGAATTGACCTAGGACTAAACAACAATGAAAAGAATTCATCAACATAAAGTGAACTATAAATTTGTTCGCATATATGTGTGTGTGTGTATACACACACACATACACACACACCCACACACATTATATATATATATCATATTTAATAAATAAGCCTGCATTGTAAAGTGCTTCCTTACCACATTTAGTGATGTGATTCACTTTTTAAATATTTAACCCAACTTCAACTAACGAAATATTTAACACCACACCCTGAAGAAAGATTGTAATATTTTACATACTTAAAATCTCTGCAGTTTATAAACCACCAGCTGAGAGAGGCAGAGAGGGTGAGCAATAAAGAGAGAGACATAGTGAGTGAAAGAGAGAGAGACATGGAGGGTGTGCAACAAATAGAGAGGGACAGAAAGAAACAGGAAGAAAGGGGATAGAGACAGGGAGAAGGGGGTGAGACACAGAGAGAGAGAGAGACAGGGAGATGAGAGACAGGGGGAAGCTGAGAGAGAACTTTCTTTCCATTTAATGCATATCTATGTTTTATATTAAATATTCATTTTGTATTTTTCTTTATTAACAAGTGTTTACTCAGCGATATAAGTTGGATAATAAATGTGATTTTAAGTAACAGCTGTTAGTAAGAATCAACATAGTAACAGTTATATAGACCAGAGCTTCCTAAATTGGGTCATGCTAAATTGGGTCCATATTGACCCCTATGTGTCGATTGATATGCTCAGGGATTTGATTCGACCCTTATTGGTCAATTGATATGCTCAGAGTGTTGATTCGACTCCTTTGGGTCAATTGATATGCTCAGAGTGTTGATTCGACCCCTTTGGGTCAATTGCTATGTTCAGAGTGTTGATTCGACTCCTTTGGGTCAATTGATATGCTCAGAGTGTTGATTCGACCCCTTTGGGTCAATTGCTATGTTCAGAGTGTTGATTCGACTCCTTTGGGTCAATTGATATGCTCAGAGTGTTGATTCGACCCCTTTGGGTCAATTGCTATGTTCAGAGTGTTGATTCGACTCCTTTGGGTCAATTGATATGCTCAGAGGGTTGATTCGACCTCTTTGGGTCAATTGCTATGTTCAGAGTGTTGATTCGACTCCTTTGGGTCAATTGCTATGCTCAGAGTGTTGATTCGACCCCTTTGGGTCAATTGATATGCTCAGAGGGTTGATTCGACCTCTTTGGGTCAATTGCTATGCTCAGAGGGTTGATTCGACTCCTTTGGGTCAATTGCTATGTTCAGAGTGTTGATTCGACTCCTTTGGGTCAATTGCTATGCTCAGAGTGTTGATTCGACCCCTTTGGGTCAATTGATATGCTCAGAGGGTTGATTCGACCTCTTTGGGTCAATTGCTATGCTCAGAGGGTTGATTCGACTCCTTTGGGTCAATTGCTATGCTCAGAGTGTTGATTCGACCCCTATGTGTCGATTGATATGCTCAGAGTGTTGATTCGACTCCTTTGGGTCAATTGATATGCTCAGAGTGTTGATTCGACCTCTTTGGGTCAATTGCTATGCTCAGAGTGTTGATTCGACTCCTTTGGGTCAATTGATATGCTCAGAGTGTTGATTCGACTCCTTTGGGTCAATTGCTATGTTCAGAGTGTTGATTCGACTCCTTTGGGTCAATTGCTATGTTCAGAGTGTTGATTCAACTCCTTTGGGTGAATTGATATGCTCAGAGGGTTGATTCGACCCCTTTTGGGTCAATTGATATGCTCAGAGGGTTGATTCGACCCCTTTTGGGTCAATTGATATGCTCAGAGGGTTGATTCGACTCCTTTGGGTCAATTGATATGCTCAGAGGATTGATTCGACCCCTTTGGGTCAATTGTTATGCTCAGAGGGTTTATTCGACCCTTATTGGTCAATTGATATGCTCAGAGTGTTGATTTGACCCCTATGGGTCAATTGATATGCTCGGGAGCGAGGGTTATTCAACATTTAAGTTAAAACCTGAAAATACATAACGTAAATCATTAAACTACACTTTGCTTTTACAGGTTTCTGATTCATATATAATAATGGTTTCTGATTTAGGCACAAGGCCAGCAATTGTAGGGGCAGGCTAGGTCAATTATATCCATCCCAGTATTTACTGGTAATTTTTTTAATCAACCCCAAGATGAAAGGTAAAGTTGAACCCAGAATGATAAATATCTGCCACCCTTGGTTTAATAATATTTTCTGATTTAGGCACAAAGCCAACAATTTTAGGTGAGGGGAAGTTGATTAAATCAATCCCAGTGCATTACTGGTAGTTTATTTTATCGAAACCCGTAAGGATGAAAGACAAAGCTAACCTCACCGGGATTTGAACTCAGACCATAAAGGACGGTAACTTATGCTGCAAAACATGGTTTCCAATGCTCTACCGATTCTGCCAATCCTATATAATAATGGTTTCTACTTTAGGCATAAAGCCAGCAATTTGAAGGGGGAGGGGAAAATCGATTAAATCAACCACAGTGCATTACTGGTACTTTACTTTATTGATCCTATAAGAATGAAATGCAAAGCTAACCTCGGCAGGATTTGGACTCAGACCATAAAGGACCATAACTCTATGCTGCAAAGCATGGTTTCCGACACTCTACTGATTCTGCCAATCTTATATAATAATTGTTTCTACTTTTGGCACAAGGCCAGCAATTATCCAGTGTATTACTGGTACTTTATTTTATCAACGCCATAAGGATGAAAGGCAAAGTTAACCTCGGTGGGATTTGAACTCTGAACATAAAGGGCCGTAACTCTTTGCTGCAAAGCATGGTGTCTGACCCTCTACCGATACAGCCAATCCACTGCCCTACATAATAATCTTATATGGCAATAGTGTTGAATGTATATCATTTTTTGAGTCCGGGATTAATATGCTATATATACCAAGGTTACTCGATACATGGACAATCATACAAACCAAGGAATTTTAATTTTGATAATTTCATGGTTCGCATAAAAGAAACCCAATAGTTTATGTTGTTTACTGACACATGGAAGTGATTAAAGATAAATATTGTATTTTAATATTTTATTTCTAAGGTATAATTATATAAATGTTCAGTATATATGTACAATTGAGATACAGGATCAAATGTATAAGTAACTTGGGAGAAATCACTATTTACAAGGATATATGTAGTGTTAGAACCCAGGACCTTGTGATTGGAAAGCAAAAGAACTGATATAAGAAATGCATTGTGCGTATGTGTAAATTTTTAAGCGTTACAAACAGAAATATATTCATTATCATCGTTTAACGTCTATTTTTCCATGCTGGCGTGGGTTAGAAGGGTTGTCAGATTATGAAACAAGTCAAGTCAGGTGACCATGTTGTGCTTACAGATCTGGCCTGGTTTCTACAGCTGGATGCCCTTCCTAATGCCAATCACATTTACAATGTGAACTAGATGCTTTTTATCATGGCTCCAAAGCAACTATCTTACAGGGTGGATTGGGTGCTTTTTGTCATGTCACCAGCACGACCACCTTACAGGATAGACTAAGAGCTTTTTTTCTTGTGTCACCAACACAACCACCTTGTCACCAACATGACCACATTACAGGGTGGACTGGGTGCTTATTTTGTCATGTTACCAACATAACCACTTTGCATGATAAAATGGATTTTTATTTGTCAGGTTACCAACATGACCTCCTTACAGGGTGGACTGGGTGCTTATTTGTCATGTCACCAACACGACCACCTTACAGGGTGGACTGTATGTGTATAAACACACCTCGGCTGACTAGTCTTTTCTGTCTCATCAAGCGTGGAGCTAATAACACTATGTACCATTGACTCCTGTGTTTGTTTGTCATTTTGAACTACATATATATATGTATATATATATATATATCATCATCATCATCATCATCATAATTATTATTATTATCATCATTGTTTACCGTCTATCTTCCATGCTAGTATGGGTTAGATGGGTTTGTCCCATTTGAGGCAAGTTGGGTTGGGTGACCGCATCCCGCTCATATATATGTATATATATATATACATATGTACTAAAATCTGTCCATACCTTGACCCCTGGGTGACGTTTATCGGTCATTTTCTAGGTTATCTCCTTTCGGGTTTCAATAAGTCTGTGAGTCGATGACCCCTAAAAGTCAGCCCTTTGTTCTCAAGGCTTGGGGACAGAGGAAGCGACATAAATAAATAGCCTGCCTTGGACAAGCACGGGGTAGTTCGGAGCGGTTCTTGATAGAGTAAACATGGGAACTATTGCTTTCTACAGACCCTGTGAGGTCTTACAGACACTTGCCTTCTCTTACTCTCTCTCTTTCACTCAATCTCTCTCTCTCTTGGTACTCTCTCTTAACCAAGCCAGTGAAGTTCATGAAGTTTCTTTGGTAAATTCAATTTAATTCTACTTTTACAAATAAACAAATAACATACATAACTCCCGGTATGAGCTATTTTCAATAAATTAATAATATAGTGGTTTGGTGTCATCGTGGTTCATTTATATATATTCATTTTCTACGTGATCAAGGAGCTCTCGTATCATCATCCTATTGAACACTTACTCACTTACCTGCACACATGGAATCTCTGGTCACACTGTATCACACAACAGTGACCACACAACACAATCAGCTACCAACTCAACTATCTGAATAATCACTATATACATACATATATACATACATATATACATATATATTTATATATATATATATATATTTATATATATATATATATTTATATTTATATATATTTATATTTATATTTATATATATATATATTTATATATTTATATATATATATTTATATATATTTATATTTATATTTATATATATATATATATATATTTATTTATAAAAACCCGACAACCACCTGATCACCTATAGATCAGGGGAGCACTCTAGTCAGTTAGATTTTATCCTCATCAGAGGACGTGACAGATGGACGGTCGTAAACACAAAAGCCTTCCCTAGTGAGGAATGTACATCCCAACATAGCTTAGTTGTCAGCGACCTCACGGTCAGAACTAGACGAGCCCTGAAACAGAGGCCAACCTGGAGAAGAAAGATCTGGAAGCTGAAAGTCCCCTCAACCAGTAACAGATTTAAAGATATTTTACTCAACGCCTACGACAGTAAAGAAGAACAGATAGAGACATTTAACGTAGAAGAGAACTGGGAGTTCCTAAAAAATAACTTACTAGAGGCGACGGATGAGGTTTGTGGCTGGAGTAAGACCTCAAGCAGGAGGAGAGTGACTTGGTGGTGGAACAATAAGGTAGATGAAGCAGTCAAGGCCAAGAGACAGGCATGGAAAGAATGGAAGAACGGGGGGAGCAGGGTACATTACATAGAGACCAAGAGGGAAGCTAGGCGACAAGTATACTTAGCTAGGAGGGAAGCAGAGGATAGAAAATTCAAGCATGTTTTACAACGTGAGGACCAGAAACAGGAGGTATTCAAGATTGCGAGGCAGTGTGTCAGAGATAGTTGTGATGTCATTGGAGAGAAGTGTATCCGGAATGATAAAGGTGAGCTTGCCCTCACAAGTGCTGAGAAGAAAGATGCATGGAAGAGTCATTATGATAGATTACTAAATGAGGAGAATGCATGGGAAGAAGAGACCCTACCCCACGTAGACCCTATAGAGGGACCAGCAGTACAAGTCAGCGGCAGCGTAGTAAGTAAGGCAATCAGAGATATGAAGATAGGGAAGGCAACCGGTCCATCGGGTATAGCTGCCGAGATGCTGAAGGCATCTGGGTCTGTAGGTCACACTATAACCACACGTATCGTTAACCAGGTAATACTAGAGGGGGCCATACCAAAAGATTGGTGCAGTAGCATCATTGTCAACTGCTACAAAGGTAAAGGCGATGCACTAGATAGAGGAAACTATAGAGGTATAAAGTTGATGGACCAGGTCATGAAAGTAACAGAAAGAGTTATAGCACAGCTGATTAGGGACCGGGTGAATATAGACGAGATGCAATTTGGGTTTGTACCAGGGAAAGGCACCACTGATGCCCTCTTCCTTGTGAGGCAATTACAGGAAAAGTACCTAGCTAAAAGTAAGCCACTCTACTTGGCATTTGTCGACCTTGAGAAAGCCTTTGACAGAGTTCCACGTGCAGTAATCTGGTGGGCTCTTAGAAAACTAGGAGTAGATGAATGGCTTGTGAAAGCGGTACAAGCCATGTATAGGGGAGCAGTCAGCAAAGTTAGGATTGGCAATGAGTATAGCGAGGAATTTAGCGTACAGGTTGGGGTCCACCAGGGCTCTGTTCTTAGCCCTCTCCTGTTCATCATAGTCCTGCAGGCAATAACGGAGGAGTTTAAGACCGGATGCCCATGGGAACTCCTGTATGCTGATGACCTCGCACTCATAGCTGAATCTATGGTAGAACTAGAGAATAAATTCCAAACCTGGAAGCAGGGACTAGAGAGAAAGGGCCTCAAAGTCAACATGACAAAGACTAAGGTCCTTGTAAGTAGACGAGAAAACAGAACCCAGATCCCCTCAGGGAAATGGCCTTGCTCAGTATGTAGGAAAGGTGTAGGTAGAAACTCCATTCTCTGCCCCAAATGCAAACAATGGGTACACAAGAGATGTAGCGGGATCTCAGGAAGCTTAATTAAGAATGTAGGATTCACATGCAGCAGCTGTGCTGAAACAGCAAGCAAACAGCCACAGGAAACAAGTACCACCAATCTCTGGGAGGGCCCTGTAGAAACAGTAGACAGCTTCTGCTACCTAGGTGACCGAATTAGCAACGGAGGTGGGTGCTCAGAAAGTACAATAACTAGGGTAAAAACGGGATGGAAGAAGTTTAGGGAACTACTACCACTGCTAGCTGCAAAAGGCTTCTCCCTCAGAATGAAAGGCAGACTGTATGATGCGTGTATCCGAACAGCGATGTTGCATGGTAGTGAGACCTGGGCGCTGAAGGTGGAAGACTTACGTAGATTAGAGAGAAACGAAGCCTGCATGCTCCGATGGATGTGTAACAGTAATATACGTGAACGACAAAGCATAAAGGAATTGAGAGAGAGACTGAGCATAAGAGGAATCAAATGCTGCGTGCAGGAGAGGCGGTTACGCTGGTATGGACATGTGATGCGTATGAAGGATGACAGCTGCATAAAAAGGTGCAGAGCACTAGAAGTTGATGGAAACCGCGGAGTGGGGAGACCCAAGATGACTTGGGATGAGGTGATAAAAGCCGACCTTACCCAACTACACCTCTCAAAGTCAATGACACACGACCGTGACTTCTGGCGTCACGCAGTAATACAGGGTACCCGACCTCCCATGGGTACATGCTGAAGCATATAAACAATATGCCCCCACTGCAAGGTGGTCGTGGAGGTGCCACGGCAAAAAAGCACCCAGCCCACACTGTAAAGTGGACGTGTAGGCGCCACGAAAAAGCACCCAGCACTCACTGTAAATGAGGTTGGTGTTAGGAAGGGCATCCAGCTGTAGAAATCAAGCCAGATCAGTTCCTGTATGAGCAAGGCATGGTCAGCCGACCAGACACTGCCCACAACAGGACAACCCGTCTAACCCATGCTAGCGTGGAAGAACGGACGTAAAACGGTGATGATGATATATATATGTGTGTGTATGTATATAATGCATGTATATGTGTATCACCATCATTTAATAGTTGCTTTCCTTGCTAGCAAGGACTGGTCAGGTCATCAACAGGCCAAGTTGCTACTCAAAATGGGGGTAGAGACCCCATGGTGGGGTGTATATATGTGTGTGTGTATGTATATATGTGTCATTATATATATATATATCTATATTGAGCGGTGGATTGGCAGTATCAGAAGAGGGTCGGACGCCATGCTTTGCAGCACAGTTACGTCCCTTTACGGATTGCGTTCAAATCCCGCCGAGGTTAACTTTGCCTTTCATCCTTACGGGGTCGATAAAATAAAGTACCAGTAATACACTGGGATAATTGCTGGCCTTGTGCCAAAAGTAGAAACAATTATATATATATCTATATATATATATATATATAGTGGTAGAACACTGGAAGGTAATATTCGTAGTGGTAGAGCACTCAGTCCATGGGACGAGTTAGTTAGAAGTGGTTACACAACAGTTAGTTCACCATACCGAGAACAATTGTTTCACCTTAGCGGGAGCTGAGGATCCACTAAGGTGAAACAATTGTTCTCGGTATGGTGAACTAACTGTTCTGTAACCACTTCTATATATATATATATATATATGTGTGTGTGTGTGTGTGTATGTATATAATTTTCTACTTTTGGCACAAGACCAGCAATTATCCCAGTGTATTACTGGTACTTTATTTTATCTACCCAGTAAGGCCTCAACAAACCAGGCTGCTACTCAAAATGGGGTAGAGACACCCCACACCCCCACACCCCCCATTGTGGGGTTAGCATAATTACGTCCCTTTACAGTCTGAGTTCAAATCCCGCCGAGGTTAACTTTGCCTTTCATCCTTACGGGGTCGATAAAATAAAGTACCAGTAATGTACTGGGTAATTGCTGGCCTTGTGCCAAATGTAGAAACAATTATATATATATATATACAAACACACACACACATACATGGTGGCAGCTGTTTCATATAAGCAGGTGATAAATGGGCAATGAAGTAGTGTAGTGTTTAGAAAAGAACACTTTTCTCACTCACAGGACATCCAGTTCTCACCTGGCTCACTGCATTACCATACCATTCATTATAACATTATCTAAACTAGTAGTGTTTTGAAACCATGAGTGGACCTCTACATGCCTGTCCAACTTGCTAAAAACAACAGACAAATCTCCCTCTATTTCACTATAATGTTTCTAATGAAATACACTGCTTATCATTTTCACACTGCTTCTATAGTCAAATGAAATAAAATACGAAAACACCGAGAATTATCAACAAACTATTTTTTCCAGCCTGTGGTGTTTGAGACGTTTGGTGGAGCTATGCCTCTGACAGTGGAGTTGCTGCTGCTGCTACTGCTGCCACTACTGCTGTTGCTGCTACTGCTACTACTGTTGTTGCTACTGCTACTACTGTTGTTGCTACTACTGCTACTGTTGCTGCTTCTACTGCTGCTACAACTGTTGCTGCTGCCATTATTGCTGCCATTGGAGCTTGAGAAAAATTGCCTTATGACTGTGAAGAGCAGACAGTTTTCCTCTGTCTGGTGTGTCTTTGAAAGAGATTGTGTGGCAGACAAGACTAAAAGAACAGAGACAGACACATTCCTCTTTGGCCAAGACCTTCATTGACATTTTGTATTTTGTAGTTTCACTAGGAAAGGGAAGTAAAATTTGGGAGGAAAATGGTATTTCCCCTACAGCCTCAGTACAGGGTGTATCAAAAAGAATCATCCGATTTCAAGATGCTATATTTTTTTAAACAAATTACCATATAAACGTGCAGGAACTTGTACAATACATGTCTGAATATACAGTTTTATTATGTTATCTTATAGAGTGTAATATCTGAAGCAACAAGTTTTTGAAAATTTCTTGAATTTAGAGAAGTTCAAATCCCACCGAGGTTAGCTTTGCTCTTCATCCTTACGAGGTTGATAAAATAAAGCACCAGTAATG
Source organism: Eledone cirrhosa (assembly GCA_964016885.1). Lineage (NCBI taxonomy): Eukaryota > Metazoa > Mollusca > Cephalopoda > Octopoda > Eledonidae > Eledone > Eledone cirrhosa. The sequence goes on from OZ024743.1 coordinate 222,864,359, forward strand.
TACTGGGGTCGATTTAATCGACTTTCCCTTCCCTTTCAAATTGCTAGCTTGTGCCTAAAGTAGAAACAATTATTTTTTATAACTTTTATAAATTTTTATAAAGTTATTTACAATTTTTACTTGACTTTCAGTCTGCTTCAAGATGGTGATTCTTTTTGATACACTGTTTATATTTGTTAAAATGTATAGCAAGTATAGCCCAAGTGAATGGGCCTACTCAAAGCATGTGCCTATAGGCTGAAATGAATAGAGGGGAGAGAAGCACTTGCTTATGGGGCCCTTGATGAGCTCAGGTATATGGGGCTTCTTAATTCTATCTGGGGGATGATCCCTCCCTGCTATCTCTGTTTATATGTATAGTCCTTAATGTTTCGGCCCTCGTAGCCAATAAACCAAATCATCATTACCTTCTTATTTTTCTTATCCTCAAACACTCCTCCTAGCAGGTCCTGTCAAAAGCAACCATCTCCAGCTGATCCGGCTGGATCCCGAGACCAACCAAGCTCATGGATGTTATTCAACCATCTTGCTCGGCCTCTACCCCTGAGTCTCCTACCTGTTGGTTTTGCCCATAAAATCTGTCCAGCAATTCTTTCCCGACACATTCTAACCACATGCCCATAGTGTCAGAGCTGTGATCTTTCAGTTTGTTATTGTTGTTGTTGTTGCCATTGTTTACTGCTGCTACTACTATCAGCTGAGTTAATATTGATGTTCGCTCATGGGTTCAAATCCCACAGGCACAAGCTAGGATTTTTATCATCCCTTCCATGGTCGATAAAAGCAGTAGATGTTGTCTGGTCAGAACTGACTTGCTTCCTCCTAAAACATTTCTGGCTTTATGCCAATGTTATAAATTACCATCACCATCATCATCATCATCATCACCACCATCATCATCACACCATCATCATTATCATCATCCTCATCATCATTACCATCATCATCACCATCACCACCATCACCATCATCATCATCGCCATCATCATTTCCATCATCATTACCATCATCATCACCATCACCATCATCATCATCATTGCCATCATCATCACCATCACCACCATCACCATCATCATCATTGCCATCATCATCACCATCACCACCATCACCATCATCATCATCGCCATCATCATCCTCATCATCATTACCATCATCATCACCATCACCATCATCATCATCATTGCCATCATCATTTCCATCATCATCATCATCACAACCATCACCATCATCACCACCACCATCCTTACCATCACCATCATCATCATCATCTTTTGGCAAATAAACGGTTACCTACTACTACTAATAACCTACCAACCTACACCACACACTTGACTAATACTGCCACTACTACCACCAACTTTACTACTACTACTACCACCTCCACCACTACTACGACGCTGCTACTACTACTTACCCTAAAACCACCACTCCAATGCCACTACCAATTACCACCATCCCACCACCACCATTATCATCACCACCCCAATCACTATCTCACCCTCACCACCTCCGCCAGCATCACCACCACAACTATCATCACCTCCACACCACCACAACCACCATTACCATCACCACCACCACCACCACTACTATCACCACCACAACCACCATTACCATTACCACCACGACCACTACTATCACCACCACAACCACCACAACAACCACAACCACCACAACAACCACAACCACCACCACCACTACCATCACCACCACCACTACCACCCACGACCACAACCACTACTATCACCACCACAACCACCACAACAACCACAACCACCACAACAACCACAACCACCACCACCACCATTACCACCACAACAACCACAACCACCATCACCACCACCACCATTACCATCACGACCACCACCACCACCACTACCACCACGACCACTACTATCACCACCACAACAACCACAACCACCACAACCACTATCAGCACCACCACCATCACCACCACCACCATTACCATCACCACCACCACCAATACCACGACCACCACGACCACTACTATCACCACCACGACCACCACAACAACCACCATAACCACCACCACCATTACCATCACCACCACCACCACCACCAATACCACCACCACCACGACCACTACTATCACCACCACAACAACCACAACAACCACAACCACCATTACCATCACCACCATCACTACCACCATGACCACCATCACAAATTGACCTCTTTTTGTTGTCCATGAATTTCTTGCCTTCAATGTTTGATTGGTTGTTACAATTCATAGCTGTACAGTTGCGGATCTTACCAATACGTTGGTCACAGTAAACTGGCTTTTTACAGTTTACTGCAGCATAGTTCGTAGTTTAACAGACTTAACATAGCACAGCAATTACATAATTTGTATTGCTGCTGTTGATGCTGCTTTTACTGTTACTGCTGCTGTTGCTGTTATTGCTGCTACTGCTACTGCTGCTGCTGTTGCTGCCACTGCTACTACTGCTGCTGCTACTACTGCTGCTGTTGCTGCTACTGCTACTGTTGCTGCCACTGCTACTACTGCTGCTGCTACTAATGCTGCTACTGTTGCTGCTGCTGCTACTAATGCTGCTGCTACTGCTGTTACTGCTGCTGCTGCTACTGCTGTTACTGCTGCTGCTTTTTCTGCTATTGTTGCAGCTGGTTTTGATTTTATAAAACAGTGGTCCCCAAACTTTTTACTTCCTATGAACTCTTTTTATTAAAAAGAATTTCCCCACAGATCTTCAGCCAAAATTCCCCCTCCCTCAGATTGTTACACAAGGTTAAATAAAATACCAGTCAAGTACTGGGGTCGTTTCTCACTTCCTCTCTTTCTTTCTTTCTCACTTTTTCTCTCTTGCTCTCACTCTCTCTTTCACTGGAAGAAATTGGCTGTGTTTACTCACACTTGGCTAGGGATGGGCTCTGCCGAGTTTAAATGCCCAAGACACCATATAACACTCCAACTCAATCTGTTGCACTTCAGGCCAAGGAGGGTAAACTCTCCAAATATCGGTCGCTCTCTAACAGGTTTGTGGTCGAGCCCCTAGCAGTTGACACTTCTGGTGCCCTTGGCCCTAGGACCAACTCCCTATTCACCATTATCAGCACAGAGTTGGCTACTCGCAGGTGTGAGTCTCGCGAGCTAGAATGGCTCTTCCAGCACGTCTCCGTCACCATCCTCCTGGGAAACACCTTCTCTAGTCTGTCCGCCAGGGCTGTGGGGGGTGCCAGAACATGGGCCCCCATTTGCTCACAATAGTGAGAGATGGGGAGAGTAGATGAGACGGAAGCAGTGACAGTGGGAGTTTTGTTCCAGTGTGTTCGGACCTGGTGTATATGTATATATTTATTTACCACACCACATTAACTGTATATTTGAAAGTGTTTAACAAATGTCAGTATTAATTCAATGTCAATATCAGAAAAAGTTAAGAAAAAGTAAGAGCCATTAAAAGACATGTCCTGAAAGAAAGAACTGAGCAACTCAGTAGATATAATCCATCTTCTAGATACAATAGGAGTTTGGTTGTAATGTAACACAATAGCATATTTTCAAGAATAAATACTCAATCATGAGGTAAGTGTTTAAGCATGCATATGGTCATCCTTGTAACAATATAATAGTTTGTTTATTATTAGTGCTATACAATGTTACTGTGTCACATTATGATTAGGTTTCTGTCTGACAAGAGAGCCAGTACCTTTTGTGAAACAATATGTAAACTCGTAAAATTTCTTGAAATATATCAATTGGAATGATCGCCATATACCTAAAGTACTTCATATTTAATCCTTTCCTTACCATATTTCTAAAGTAAGACATGGCATATGATTATCGAATAATCTTTAAAATAATCATGAATTTGGAGGAATTTAGTAATATAACTAAATTAGTCATTATTAACCCTTTAGCATTTACATTACTCTATATTTACTATTGTATTTTCACGGTAAAGGCTTTATCACACATAATATTGAATCTGAGATTTAGATATTATTTATTTTGAGAACAATACCTTAACATCGGTATGAGTCACTAGTTCCAGCCAGTTTGAACAAAAAAAGGTGAGAGAATTCTAATCGGATACAGCTGGTTTGAATTCTAAAGGGTTAAAGTTGTTATTATGGAAGGTTTTTAGATAAATATAAGCACTTTAAAATAAATAGCTCTATATCATAGAACCATAGACGTTCAGACAGTTCGGTATGAAAAAGGGTTAAAGGATATGTGAATCAATCACTTGCTTGCTTTTTAACTCCTAACATCCTGTAATGAGTTAGCAGAAAATATCTAAAAATATGGTTTGTTAATTCAAATGTTTATAGTCATCAGGCTGCATCTGTCATATTACGTAGTTTCTATGTAATAATAATTGTTTCTACTTTTGGCATAAGGCCAGCAATTATCCCAGTGTATTACTAGTACTTTATTTTATCGACCCCGTAAGGATGAAAGGCAAAGTTAACCTCGGCGGGATTTGAACTCAGATCATAAAGGGCCGTAACTCTTTGCTGCAAAGCATGGCGTCCGACTCTCTACCAATACTGCCAATCCACCGACATATCTATGTAATAATAATTGTTTCTACTTTTGGCAGAAGGCCAGCAATTACCCAGTGTATTATTGGTACTTTATTTTATCGACCCCATGATAATTTGTATGGAACTCACACATAACCAATACAACACAGGTATTATGTATGTATGTAGTCAGATCATTGTGAACATTTTCAGTATTAGATTAAAGACTTTAATATTTAATGTGATGCAGTCATAATGCTGGTTTATAGTTATCAAGAATGTTTTGCTACCATGGTTTCATGTGGTACAGGACATTAACCCTTTAGCATTTAAACCGGCCATATCCGGGGATAAAGCCTGTACCATGAAAATATAATAGTAAATATAGAGTAATATAAATGCTAAAGGGTTAAGAGATAAATTGGTAACCAAGTCATTGCTCCGTGGTCTGCCTAAAATATGTGGAGTTACAGTCTCAATTCTATTATTCTGCTACAAGATTAAATATATTTGAAGCTTATTAATATATTATCTATGTTTTCACACATTGAAATTTATATTTCTCTGTTGTTGGAGTGTCACTATTTGTAATATCTCTTCTGTTGCCATAGAGACAGATGTAGTTGCCAAAGAAACAGATGTAATATCTGTTATATTGCTATGGGTTAGAACACCACTACTAATGTTTCTAAATAACATCTGCTCTATTGTTGATAAATTGAAGTCCCAGTCATGTACAGGGGTCAATATGATCAATTTTCCCTCTATCCTCCACAAATTGCTGGCCTTGTGCCTAAATTATAAACCATTCTTATCTGTATCTAATACTAATATGTATCCGCCCATACATGGTTTTTGCTTCTTTGTGTATTGTTTGTTGAGAAGTAGGACTATTTTGAACTTAAGTGCTGAAATATAATGGACACCAAGAAAAAATGTGAGTGTGGGTGAGGAAATGTAAAGGATTGTAACTGTGAGAGGTTATAAGTCACATAAGTTGTATCTGATGGTGTGCCTATATCTGTTCTATCAGAAAGGTGTGCCTATATTTATCCTATCTGAAGGTGTGCCTATATCTGTTGTGTCTCAAGGTGTGTCTATACCTGTACTGTTACTGAAGGAATATTAAGGATATTATGGCCCCTCCCCTACTATGGCCACCTACACTCCTTGGAGATGACTGACCAGGGGCTGCACCTGGAAAGTGCCTCTCCAAAGTGCAAGCCTTGGCTAGGTCTTTTTGTGAAAGACCAGCATTTACCAAGGAATACCAATCTCCCTGTCCACACCACTGACATCATCAGTGGCGTCACTACTCAATTATTTCAGCTGAGTGGACTAGGGCAACATGAAATATGGTGTCACCTAGTCTGGGAATTGAACTGACAACCTTGCAATTGCAAGCACAACACTCTAACCACTAAACTGAGTGGACTGGGGCAACATGAAATATGGTGTCAGCTAGTCTGGGATTTGAACTGACAACCTTACAATTGTAAGCACAACACTCTAACCACTAAACTGAGTGGACTGGGGCAACATGAAATATGGTGTCAGCTAGTCTGGGATTTGAACTGACAACCTTACAATTGTAAGCACAACACTCTAACCACTAAACTGAGTGGACTGGGGCAACATGAAATATGGTGTCAGCTAGTCTGGGATTTGAACTGACAACCTTACAATTGTAAGCACAACACTCTAACCACTAAGCTATGAACCTTTACTATTAAGGGTACATTTTGTTCGTACATTTTGTACATTTTAGATGTGAAACGACTAACAAAGCCTATTACTTTGGTTACCCTGTTGGTTGCCTTCGTAACCTAATACAGGTGTACAAGTAAAGTGCTATCAGGAGGGTGTTCTTTAGTACATTGGATATAGACTGTTATTGATTAGTTATATATAAATAGCAACCAATTGATTGTTCATAAATGCATAATAGTAGGTAATATATAATATATGTATAGTGTATGTGTGTGTATGTATGTATATACCTATATATAACAGATGCAAGCATCTAACCCATGCAAGCGTGGAAAATGGACATTAAATAATGATGATGATGATGATGATGATATAAATAGAATGAGAAGGATAAAAGGAATAAGTAGGAAGGGACAGAAAGATTTATTATATATATATAAGTTAAAACAATGAAATAAAAAATCAAGTCATTAGAGATATACTTCACTGCTTTACGTCGTTTCTAGATGATGATAATACATTGTTGCTATACTCAGTAATACTATGTAAGGTTATTTACAAACTATCAGATAAAGAGAATATTTACTTACATGCATATCACCAGCTGTTTTCAAAGGCAATAATAATTTTATTCAATAATGATTTTATTCAGAATTAGTAGTATGTTAGTATCATGTCCTTATTTGGAGGAGGTTGAAGAACTAAGGAATCAAATTGTTTTTTCATATGGTGTTAAGGTGAAAAGTAATATACTTTAGTTGAGGTCAGTATAGTGAATTTAAAAGGAATGTCAAAATAAATGGTGATTAGTGTCGTATTGAGTTTTAAGGTGAATATAAATTAAGGTTTTGGCTAGGAAAGATAGTTTATTAAAAGATGAAAATTATAATAAGATAATGAAATACAGTAATGCGATAATATAGAACTTAACCAACACAATATAGTACTGTGTGGTAAATTGCATTTAGTATAATATATCATATGATACGCTCTAAAATACTATAAAGTATGTTAATGCATAAATAATCAAACTCAGATAAATACATGTTGGCATAGTTAAAACATGAATTTCATAGATTACAAAGTGCATATACCCACACTATATATAGAGAGAGGTACAGTTAAATTGATATCCAACCAAAAATATACATACGCACAAATAGATGCAAATCTAAATAGACATTTACACGTATGCATATAATCATATACATATATATCCATACATATCTATATTCACACATACACATCTATACCCACACATATATATATATATATATACACACACACTCATATATACATATACACACACACATACATATATATACAAATATATATATATATATATATATATATGAAAAATAGGGTGAGAAGAATACTGCTGGTTGCACATGGATAACATGTTATAAAATGAGTCCCTCATCAGTGATTTACCAAACGATCATGGGTATTTCATCGCATTAAAAATCATATACCTCACGTTGGAGCGATAATAACTAAAATAAGTTATTAGGACAATAGAAACGCGTAAAGCGAGTGAGACAAGTAAACAACACAGGGGAAAGCTAACCGAAGATGGAAATGAACACAAGCAACATAGTTATTCTTTCAGCATAAGCTGTGTGAATATATGAGCGACACATATATATATATATACATGTGTGAGTATATGTACACTCCTCATACATGTGCACATACTCATATATAAACACTCATACACCTATACTCACATATACACACACACAAACACACACATATATATATATATATATTCATTTCATTTTTTCATTTCATTTTACGTCCACTTTTCCCTGCTTGCAAATATATATATATACACATACACATACACATATACAAGCATATATATACATATACACATACATACATACATATACACACACATATATATATATATATATATATATATATATATATATATATACACATACACACACATAAATATATTTCCATATCATACATAGATATATATTTACTCATGCAATTACGGGTGGTTGTGTATCTTGTTGCCTTTAGTCATTAACGCATAAATCTAAGGAAGCTAAAACATTAAAAGGCAAAAGATAAGCATGAATGCATATAATTAGGGGAAAGGGGTACTAATAAATGTTACTCTATATGGAATTATAGTCAGTTGCTATTTAGAATATTTAATTAGGTTTATAGTATTTAATTAGGTTTATAGTATTTAAATGTTTTTCGTATATGGTGATTACAAACTATGATCAATTCCTGTCTTTTATTTAATAAATCGTCCTTAGATTTAGTAATTTCCAAGATCTCCCTTGAACATAATCTGCATTCCCTCCTGTTCCCAAGATATGGAGTTCTTTGTTGAATGGTGTTCCACGATAACTTGAAATCTATTTTTTTCTTTTTATAATTATTTACCGCTTTAGCTAAAGATGTGGTGTTAGCTAGTTTAGTATTGTTGAAACTACTAGAGTGTGCGTAAAATCTTTTCTTAAATGTGTTTGATGTAGATCCTATATATGTTTTGTTGGAGTCTGTAGTAGACACAGTGCATTTATATATTACATTATTAATCAAACAGTTTCCATTTAGGGGGAAAATGCTTCTATTTCTGTAATTACAGCCATACGTAAGATGGTTATTGGGGGTGCCTATACTATTCTCATTAATCCTTGAGCTATTTATATTGTAATTAATGATAGCAGGAGAATGAAGGTTGCTTTGTGGGTGGTTTGGTGCTAATGTTTTATTGTGATTTTGTGTTCTGTTGTTTTTGTGTTGGTGATTTGGGTGGTTGTGTTTTCTAGGTTGAAGGATTGTATTATTTGCCTTTTTAAAAGGTGCAGTACTATTTAAATTATGTTGCGGTGGTGTAGTCATATTATTTTTAAGTTTATAAATGTTGTAGTTGCTTATTTTAACAGTATATTTGTTAAATATTTGGTGGTATCTGTGGTTTGGTGGAAAATGTTTATGTAGAATTTCAAAGAATTTTTGGGGGATTTGTCCAATAGTTTGCAGGTTGAAGGGTGCGTTGTGATGGAATGTAGATTATGTTCAGGGGATATCTTGGAAATTACTAAATCTAAGGACGATTTATTAAATAAAAGACCGGAATTGATCATAGTTTGTAATCACCGTATACGAAAAACATTTAAATACTACAAACCTAATTAAATACTATAAACCTAATTAAATATTCTAAATAGCAACTGACTATAATTCCATATAGAGTAACATTTATTAGTACCCCTTTCCCCTAATTATATGCATTCATGCTTATCTTTTGCCTTTTAATGTT
>OZ024743.1:222876400-223141400 GCA_964016885.1 Eledone cirrhosa
TTTCCCTGCTTGCAAGGGTGGGACGGGTCTTATTCAGCACAGCATCTCTCCACTCGTCACGGTCCCTCGTCATCTCCACCGTGAGCTTCAATGATCTGAGGTCTGTACTCACCACCTCCGCCCATGTTTTTCGTGGTCTACCTCTACCACGTCTTCCTTCAACTGGCATTTCCTGGCACTTCTTCACCCATCGGTCATCCTCCATGCGCATCACATGTCCATACCACCTGTCTCCTCTCCCGTACACTACATTCTATCCCTCTCAGACACAGTTTCTCTCTCAACACATTTATGCTGGGTCGTTCACGCACATTTACACTGCACATCCAACGGAGCATGCTTGCCTCATTTCTCTCCAGCCGTCGCATATCCTCTGCATATATATATATATATATATATATGTGTGTAAAAGGTAAACAGAAATAACAACACAATTGGTACAGTATATGGAAGGTATATATTAGGTTAACGCTTGATATAGCAGGAAGAGGGTCTTAACGTTTCGGATGCTAGTCCTTCATCAGAAGAAAGAATGAGAAATAAAATAGATTAAGGGGACGGGCAGGGTGGAATTGGAAAAAATGTCTTTAGATAAAAATAATATGTCCATTCATGTTGACATTATATATATATATATACACACACACACACACACATATATATAAATGCACAAGCCATCTGCACAGTACTATTTCACTTAACCCTCGAATGGTGTACAGTCACAGTATGATATTGTTGAATGCTGTAAGCAACACCATTGTAAGAATGACAAGAGATATGGCTACCTGCTACTGCACCCATGGATAGCTTGAAGAGGATTGATTCCATCAAGCATTCTTGCCCTAAATACATTGCATTTAACCTTAAGATATACCATTCAACTGTGGGTGAGGAATGTGCTGGCTTTTGTTTCCATTTTTGGCTGCGTATATTTGAAAAATGTGTGGTATTTTCAGGGCTGACACTCTTGTTAAGTCCAACTAGGTAGCCATCAATGAAGCAGACCTCTGTTAGCATTACCGAACCTTAAAGGATCATGATTTTATACAAATTTATAAACTTGTATCAGCATTTGTGGAAATATCCAAAGTGATGGAGAGAGTTATATGGAGATATGACCTATCACATGATTTGGCATAGGTGAGGGTGGACTGTGTAGTAGAAAATGCAGACTTAGTAATTTTCTAAGTGTGGTTAGAACAAGAAGTGCCAAAAATTAGATTTATCAGTTTGCCAAATTGTAAGTTGAAATGATTTTATTTGTGAAAAATGCTACCCTGGAGTGCTAATTATCCAGGTACCAGCTCTGATAACAATATAATTGATAACACAACCATCTTATATCATCATATGAATGATACATGATGGTCCCAGTGGACAGAATTGTGAATGTGTTATCCTGGAGAATAACAAGTGAGATGTACTGAGTTGTATGTAGCTATGACAACCAAGTATAATTTTGTAAACTATTAAATGTTTAAGTGAATTGTATTACTTATCATAACAGTTCAACTTCTCACCCACCAATGCAGCCATATATAGTTTGATCAGATGACTTTATCAATGAATGATTGTATTCAATAACAGAAACTTCTAGCTGTTTTACAGCTTCCCTTGTTTTCTCTTTTCTTTTACGTTTTTCTTATGCATAATCTGACTCCCATTGGCCTATTTTTTCTCCTTTTTTTAATTTTTATTTATTTTTGGGGGCGTTTTGGGTTTTTTTTTAATTACTTGTCTCACTAGCTCTTTTTGATCACCAACTGTAAGGAGTACTTGATACTTCCCCTAGTCTGTCATAGCTTACTAGCTCTATACAGACGTTTAAATTGAATAAATAGATAAATAGTTTTTACTTCTGTAAAGACCAGATGACTCTATCAGTGGGTGATTGTATTACTTATCATATAGTTCAACTTCTCTCCTACCAATACAGCAAGATATAGTTTTTACTTCTGTAAAGACCAGATGACTCAATCAGTGTATAATTGTATTACTTATCATAACAGTTCAATTTCTCTCCCATCAGTTCTGTTAGATAAAAAAAAAAAAGGTGTTAAATCCCACTGATCTCGTGTTTTAAATGAGTTGGACTGATTTCCTATTAAAGGATGCTTCTTGTCATAAAATGACATGAAAATGACTTTATAACCTGTGACAACAGAGACACTGTCTCACAGACATGTTATTTGTTCCAAAAAACAAAAAGAAAGATTTTTTTTTTTCTAAATATATATAGTTTATTTTTGTTGTTGCAGTTGTTGTTTATTCTTTTACTTCTTTTAGTCTTAAGACTTTGGCCATGCTGGGATACAGCCTTAAAGGCATTTAGTTGATCATATGGGACCCCAAGTACTTTTTCTTTTTTCAAGTCTGGTATTTATTTTATCTGTTCTCTTTTTTCAAATCCTTAAATGATTGAACATAAATAAACAGTAGTTGTAAATACAGATATGGCCACTCTCACCCGCCCCCACACGCACATATACTTATACTCACATGCACATACATATATCCACACACACACACATACTCACATACATACACTTTACACACAGATACTCACATACACACTCACTCACTGACACACACACTACACACACACATACTCACATACACACACATACTTACATACTTACAAACATATACACACACATATAAATATTATATTTCATAACCCCACCCAACAACAAAATAAAAGTAAATCAAACATAATAAAACTCAACAAACGAAGTCCTGCCATAAGACAATTACTCACCTACACAATATAACATTTACACAATAAAACAATATCCACTACAAGCAAAATGTCATCTGCCTCTTGGTCCTGGCCGACAAAATGAAGAAGATATTGACTCAGAGCAGCAGTTGCAAGAGAAAATTTTGGTGGTCCACAGAAAAATTTTAATGTATTTATCATCATCATCATCATCATCATTTTACGTCCGCTTTTCCCTGCTTGCAAGGGTGGGACAGGAACTGATTCTGGCTTGATTTCTACAGCTGGATGCCCTTCCTAACACCAACCTCATTTACAGTGAGTGCTGGGTGCTTTTTTTCCGTGGCGCCTACATGTCCACTTTACAGTGTGGGCTGCGTGCTTTTTTGCCGTGGCACCTCCACGACCTCTTTACAGTGGAATGATAGGGACCCCAGTCCCTATCATCTCATTTCTACAGCTGAGTAAACTGGAGCAATGTGAAATAAAGTGTCTTGCTCAAAGAAATAACACATCACTCGGTCTGAGAATTGAACTCACAACCTTTCGATTGCAAGCCCAATGCTCTAACCACTAAGCCATGTGCCTCCATTATCTTTTTAAAAAATTCTTATTCGTGGTCCACAGGATTTAAAATTATGAATTTAGTGGTCCGTGAGGTCCGAAAGGTTGGCAACCACTGCTCCAGAGGGTGGTGAGGGAAATGCGCTGGAACAACAACTCAACCTCACGTGGCTCACACCTGTAGGCAGGCAACTCCGCTCCAATAGCAGTGAGTAGGGATGTAGTCTGGGGGCCAAGAACACCAGAAGTCTCCACTGTTGCAGGCTCTACCACAAACCTATGAGAGAGCAGCCAATACTTGGACAGTTTGTCCTCTTTGACCTGGCAAGCAGTGAAGCTTAGGTTGGTAACTATACACACCAAGCTGCTGCCACACCAAGCTGCTGTCACACCAACCTGCTGTCACAACAAAGGCCACTAGAGAAGGTGTCACACAGTTTCTGTCAACCAAATTTCCATCAACCCAAACCTATAACATAAGATACTTAACCTTAACCAAGGTGCCAATCAGGGAGATTGAACTCTAACCCATGTGGCTGTGAATTAAACTCCTTAATCACACAGCCTTGACTGCATTAACATCTTTGCTTTGTTTTGTTTTTGTTGTTGTTGTTGTTGTTGTTTTTTTGCTTTTTTTTTTTTGTTTTGATTTTTGTTTGTTTGTTTTTTTTGCAGTTTGGTTTCTTTTTTCGGAGGGGTTAGTGGGTGCAGTTCTGTGGGTTTTTTGGGGTTTTTTTTTAATTTTGTGTAAGTTTCTATTTGTTTTTAATATTTCAATTGCTGTGGTTTAATGTCATTATTTGTTCATAGTGCGGTGGATTGGCAGTATTGGTAGAGGGTCAGACGCCATGCTTTGACGTATAGAGTTATGGCCCTTGCCATTCGGAGTTCAAATCCCGCCGAGGTTAACTTTGCTTTTCATCCTTACGGAGTCGACAAAATAGAGTACCAGTAATGCACTGGGTAATTGCTGGCCTTGTGCCTAACGTAGAAACAATTATTTGTTCACAGGGGGCAGTGGATTGGCAGTATCGGTAGAGGGTTGGACGCCATTCTTAGCAGCAAAGAGTTACAGCCCTTTATGCTCTGAGTTCATATCCCGCCGAGGTTAACTTTGCCTTTCATCCTTAATGGGTCAATAAAATAAAGTTCCAGTAATACACTGGGATAATTGCTGGCCTTGTGCCAAAAGTAGAAACAATTATTTGTTCACAGGTTTATCTGACATATTACAGTGATCACAGTAGTATTAGTAGAACTAGTCATCTTACTAGGTCAACAAAGCTAACGACCTCTTTTCAATATAAAAGAATGTGAGATATGGTTGGTTCATTTTTTTTTTATAGATTTTTCTAGATTTTAGGCTGACTACCAACAGCAGGAGGGAGTGGAAGAAAGTATGATAGATGAAATAATGTTTTATAATTTCACTCTTAAGCCTTTACATTACTCTATATATGCTATTGTATTTTCATGGTAAATGCTTTATCTTACATAATTATCTCACATAATATCGAATCAACAAGATTTTGATGTTATTTATTTTGAGAACAATACTTTAACATCAGTATGAGCGGCCAGTTATGACCAGTTTGAACAGAAAGAGATGTGAGAATTCTGGCCGGATACAGCCGGTTAAAATGCTAACGGATTAAGCACAAGGTCAGCAATGTGAGGGGATGGGAAAGCTGCTTAAATCAGCCCAGTACTTGATCCATAGAAGGATGAAAGGTATAGTTGACTTTGGTGGGATTTGAACTCAAAACATAAGGGGCATAACTGAATGCTGCAACACATTTCTTCCAATACTCTAATGAATCCATGACACTAATAATAGATGAAGTAATGATTTCTTATTTAAGCACAAGGCCAGCAATTTTGGGGTAGGAAAAACATAAAGAACCATAAAGAACCATAACTAAAGTAAATGCTGCAATGCATGTTGTCTGACGCTCTACTGATTCTGCCAATCGACTGCCCTAATATTGGTTTCTGATTTAGGCACAAAGACAACAATTTTTGGGAGAAAGGAAAAGTCGATTAAATCGACCCCAGTGCATTACTGGTACTTTATTTTATCTACCCCATAAGGATGAAAGGCAAAAGTAACCTCGGTGGGATTTGAACTCAGAACATAAAGGGATGTAGCTATATGCTGCAAACCATGTTGTCCGACACTCTACCGATTCTGCCAATCCACCAGCCCTTCCTAATAATGGATGAAATAATAACATCATCAATGTAAACATCATTGTCACTATATTAACTCTTTCATAGATCAGAGCAGTCATTGGCAATGGGAAAGAGTTACTATTATGTATATGTGTATTATGTGTATCTGTATGTGTGTGTGGGGGGGGGGGGGGGGGGGGTCATCATCATTTTATATCCACAGTCCATGCTTGTCATGTTCGTGATCTATTTCATTTTGGTGGTAAATATTACACTGGTTTCACTTTGGTGGTAAATATTACACCAGTTTCATTTTGGTGGTAAATATTACACTGGTTTCACTTTGGTGGTAAATATTACACCAGTTTCATTTTGGAGGTAAATATTACACTGGTTTCATTTTGGTGGTGAATATTACACTGGTTTCATTTTGGAGATGAATATTACACTGGTTTCACTTTGGAAGTGAATATTACACCAGTTTCATTTTGGTGGTGAATATTACACTGGTTTCATTTTGGAGATGAATATTACACTGGTTTCACTTTGGAAGTGAATATTACACCAGTTTCATTTTGGTGGTGAATATTACACTGGTTTCATTTTGGAGATGAATATTACACTGGTTTCACTTTGGAAGTGAATATTACACCAGTTTCATTTTGGTGGTGAATATTACACTGGTTTCATTTTGGAGATGAATATTACACTGGTTTCACTTTGGAAGTGAATATTACACCAGTTTCATTTTGGTGGTGAATATTACACTGGTTTCATTTTGGAGATGAATATTACACTGGTTTCACTTTGGAAGTGAATATTACACCAGTTTCATTTTGGTGGTGAATATTACACTGGTTTCATTTTGGAGATGAATATTACACTGGTTTCACTTTGGAAGTGAATATTACACCAGTTTCATTTTGGTGGTGAATATTACACTGGTTTCATTTTGGAGATGAATATTACACTGGTTTCACTTTGGAAGTGAATATTACACCAGTTTCATTTTGGTGGTGAATATTACACTGGTTTCATTTTGGAGATGAATATTACACTGGTTTCACTTTGGAGGTAAATATTACACCAGTTTCATTTTGGAGATGAATATTACACCAGTTTCATTTTGGAGATGAATATTACACTGGTTTCATTTTGGAGATGAATATTACACTGGTTTCATTTTGGAGATGAATATTACACTGGTTTCATTTTGGAGATGAATATTACACTGGTTTCATTTTGGAGATGAATATTACACTGGTTTCATTTTGGAGGTAAATATTACACTGGTTTCACTTTGGAAGTGAATATTACACTGGTTTCATTTTGGAGGTAAATATTACACCAGTTTTATTTTGGAGATGAATATTACACCAGTTTCATTTTGGAGATGAATATTACACCAGTTTCATTTCGGAGATGAATATTACACTGGTTTCATTTTGGAGATGAATATTACACTGGTTTCATTTTGGAGGTAAATATTACACTGGTTTCATTTTTTAGGTAAATATTACACTGGTTTCACTTTGGAGGTGAATATTACATCATCATCATCATCGTTTAACGTCCGCTTTTCCCTGCTTGCAAGGATGGACCGGTTTCATTTTGGAGGTGAATATTACACAAGTTTCACTTTGGGAGTGAATATTACACTGGTTCCACTTTGGGGGTGAATATTACACCAGTTTCATTTTGGGAGTGAATGTTACACCAGTTTCATTTTGGGAGTGAATGTTACACTGGTTTCATTTTGGTGGTGAATATTACACTGGTTTCACTTTGGAAGGGAATATTACACCGGTTTCACTTTGGAGGTGAATATTACACTGGTTTCACTTTCAACATGTAATTAATTTTTCCTATTGTTTACGATGTGTTTTGAATGAATATAGCCTTCAAAACAATTAAAAATTGGTAAAAAATCATTACATAATGAAGTTGTGAAACAAAAGCTATTCTCTGAATGACAGTTAAAACATTTTAAATATCAAAATACTAAAACTGCATAAATATATTCTCCACTCATGAGAATTTCAAAACCGTGCCATCTAAACATAACGTGTTGATTACCTGCCTTGGCTTATAAACAGTCTTTGGATTTTTGCCCATTTCTCAGACATAAAATAGGAGGTTGGCTTATATTGAGTATATACAGTACTTACATACTCACACACACAAACATCATCATCACAGTTTAACATCTATTTTCCATGCTTATTGTCATATACTGAGGCTCAACTGTTCAGGTGACCATGTCTTGCCTGTATACTCTATTTTGATCTTGGTCTCAATGACAGGACTTCTTTCCTGAAGCCAACCACTTTACAGCATGTACTAGGATCATTTTATCATGACTCCTGAACTACCACCTTACAGAGAGAGGGTTGGTTGATTTCTACTTGTTGAGGCACATGGCTTAGTGGTTAGAGCATTGGCCTTGCAATCGAAAGGTTGTGAGTTCAATTCTCAGACCGGGTGATGTGTTGTTTCCTTGAGCAAGACACTTTATTTCACATTGCTCCAGTTTACTCAGCTGTAGAAATGAGATGATAGGGACTGGGGTCCATATCATTCCACTCCAAAGTGGTCGTGGAGGTGCCACGGCAAAAAAGCACCCAGCACTCACTGTAAATGAGGTTGGTGTTAGGAAGGGCATCCAGCTGTAGAAATCAAGCCAGAATCAGTTCCCGTCCCACCCTTGCAAGCAGGGAAAAGTGGACGTAAAATGAAATGATGATGATGATGATGAGGGAGGGGGTGTCATACCACCATCGGAAAGTACCAGGTCAAAGCGGTGGCCAGGAAGAGAGTGAGTTACATCTGGCAGTATATTTTGAGACATGCCTGACTCTCCCTGCTACCATTGGTTGGACAAGAAAAGTCAATCAAGGATGTCGGTGTGAGTAGGATAGTAGTTGCGACAGGCAGATAGTATCATAATCAAATGAGATATTTTGATGTTTACACCTTTCCCAAAAGCATTAGTAACTTAATTTTTAAAAAGTTAGCTTCAATTGGGAGTGTAAATGATGTCACGATCTCAGCTTGCCAAGAGTTTATCTTGATGTTCTCTCTAGTTCTTGTCCCAATTTTTATATCATGATTATTTTGATATTTATTATGGGTACATACCTGACATTAATTAGTTATGATCATGAACACATTATCTTGGTGAAGTGGATCACAAAAGACCAGATATTTTTGTTGAAGTATTTGATTGACTGTTGTTAGATCTTAAAGATATATTAATTTATTTATTAATTAAATGTTTCTCTGGCATTGCTCCAGTGGCAGGATTACTCCCCAGTAAACTAGAGCTGATCAGGAAGTGATGTATCTATGGATGGTAGATAGTGGAGTAGTCTTCAGATAAGGAAGTTAGCTGGAAATAAGGCCTAGCCAAATAAACATTCATGAATCAACAGTGGCTATGGCACTACTCCCATTATTTCTAATCTACTTCATACCAAAAAGGCTCACCTACTTCAACTCTCAACTTGTTATTCTCAAACTAACAGCTCAGGTGACTGACTATAACTATCTCTTGATGCATTCTAAGTTATTGAACTGCACTTGGTCCTATCCATGCTAGTGTGGAAAATGGATGTTAAATGATGATGATGATGATGACTTCCCGCGATTCTCCATCTGTCTTGCTTAATTGTTGAGTGATATGAGCATGGTGAGCTTCAATATAAGGTGACTCAAAAAATTATCATCATCATTTAATGGATAGATCATCACAGACTAACTACTTAATCAGAACTACTGCCCTCTCAGATGGGCTAGGGGCCTGCTTCTAACAGCTCTTTAAAGATGGTTCTGGATGTATTTTATCATGGCACCAGTATTATAGAAGTTGTTATATCCTTGACATAACTGAAGGGCCCTCTCAATGTTTTCTTCAGCTAGGTGTCCTTCCTAAAGCCAACCAATTTACAGAGTGTCATGTTGTACAACAGATTTGTACAATCCAAGCCTCTTTGGAAATATGGACATTGGAATATGTTGCTAATGGTAACATTCACCGCTGGCCAAATATTGGAGATAGGAAGTTCAGAGTAGTGGTCAGTAAAGTTTTCAGCTTAAGAAATACGATTAAAAAATACACAACATATTGAGCACTATTTTGTCTCCCTTTGTTCACACAGGTCTTTGTACTAAAACAAAATATAATACACACACACATACACATACACACTCACACACTCAGGGGCAATGGAAGCATTTCTGAATTGGAGGCGGGGGCGGGGGGAAATTCTATCAATTTAGTAATAGTGATTAGTATAGCTGTTATTATCAAATATCAACCTAGATATAAAAAAAACTTTGAAATGCAATAAACATAACATGTACATAAATTGTAGCCTATATACAAATAGATGTGTTTTGGTAGTTTGGGGAGGAAAATATCATTATTGAGGATGGGAGATGCCCCTCACCAGTTCCACCACCCCTGACACATACATACACACACACATTCACGTGTGTGCACATACACACTCATAAATCATTATATATTTAACCCTTTAGCATTCACATTACTCTATATATACTATTATATTTTCATGGTAAATGCTTTATCTCACATAATTATCTCATATAATATCGAATCTATGAGATTTTGAAAGTATTTATTTTGAGAACAATACCTTAACATCAGTTTGAGTGACCAGTTTCAACAGAAAAAGGTAGAGAATTCTGGCCGGTTTTGGCTGGTTTGGACATTAAAGGGTTAAGTAATTTATAAATTTATATAAAACTATAATCCATTAAGGTTCAGTAATGCACCTGTCTGAGGTTCGTGCCCTTGGTGTCTGCCTAGTTGGCTTTAATGATAGCACCAGTCCTGGCCATGACACCCAGGTCGGCCTTGATTAAGCCGACCTATGATAAAATATATTCCGGCTGTGAACATGGTAAGGTGGGATTTTACTGAGACACAGTGCATCAGGAGTAATTGGATTGTTCAATGAGTGGTTCTCTTCTTAACCCTTTACCATTTACACTCTGTATCTACTATTATATTTTCACAGAAGAAAAGTTTTATCTCCCAGAATATCGAATCTATGAAATTTTAATATTATTTTTTTGTTGAGAACAATACCTTAACATCAGAATGAGTGGCCGGTTAAGGCTATTTTGAACAGAAAGAGATGAGAAAATGCTAAAGTGGGATTTGATTTGACAACAATTTGGCTGCTATTTTTAGCAGCCACCCAACATGTTCCTGCATATTGTTGTTTGGTAACTGAAGAAAAAAATGGTTAAACACCAACACCAACACCAACCCAACTACCGCCACCACCACAACCAACCATCACAACTACCACCACAAACAACAACAACAACAACAACCACCACCATCAACACCACCGACACAACCACCACTAACACCACAATGACACCACCACCACCACCAACCAACAACAATAACAACGCCGACTAAGAGCCACCACCACCAACCTCCACTACTAAATCCACCTCCACCACCAAGCTTCAGTCTCCACCACACCCAATACTCACATACATATATAAACAGACACACGTATGCATATAAATACATACACACATGTATATATCTATAAAAACACACACACAAGCACATTCATATACACACATACACACACTCACACATTCACACACACATACGCTCACACACACACACACACACACACACAAACTCACACATGCACATATACACACTCACACACACACACACACATACACATAGACAAAAAGAATAGGAAAGCAATTATTGTAAACCAATTAAAATAACAGGATGCTGTAACTGAGTATTTTAGTGTGATGTATGAGAGAGGGGTGAGAGGGGGAGTGTGTATGTGTGAAAGAGAGAGGGTGTGTGTGAGAGAGAGAGAGATGGTGTGTGTGAAAGAGAGAGGGTGTGAGAGAGAGAGAGGGTGTGTGTATGAGAGAGAAAGAGAGGGTGTATGTGTGAGAGAGGGAGAGTGTGAGAGAGAGAGAGAGAGAGAGAGAGGTGTGTGTGAGTGCAAGAGAGAGGGTATGTGTGAGAGAGAGAGTAAGAGGAGAATGTGTAAGAGGGAGGAGTGTATCATCATCATTATTTTTACATTGGGGAGGGGTCCATGTTTTCATGGGTTGGACGGGTCCTTCTCAGCCTAGCATCACTCCATTTGCTGCATTCCTTCGTCATCTCCTTTGTGAGTCTCAGTGATTTGGGATCAGTTCTCACCACCTTTGCCCATGTTTTTCTTGGTCTACCTCTACAGCAGTTTCCCTCCACTAGAATTTCTTGGCATTTCTACACCCGGTGATCATCATTCATACACACCACATGTCCGTACAAATGCAGTCTTTTCTCTTGCAAACCACTTCAGATACCTCTTAAACCCAGTTCCTCCCTCAGTTCATCAAAGCTTTTCCTTTCTCTCACATTTACATTTCACATCCAATGAAGCTGTATGCAGAGAATACTTGGGGAAGAGGGAGATGTTTTATCTTAAATAAACCTACACAGAGGAACTAACTATTGAAATTGTCAGCAATATGATTGAAAGAATGATTTAGTCAGTGTATGAAAGCAGTGAAAGTAGCTGGACTCATCAGGGATGGTCACTTGGAGACAGAAAATACCTGGTGAAGTAGGATATGTACCAGTCATTTGTATAGGCAATCATCTGGTTCAGGGAACTATCATACCTAATATCTTTTAGACCCCTTTGGTCAGGGCTTACCATGGGATTAACACCTAGAAAGTACCTCTCTAAGACATTAGACACTGGGTAAGGTGTTTTAAGGAGGACCAGCAGTCGTCCGTGCATATTAGCCTTCCCTTCTCCATACCACCAATGTTGTCCGAGGGAAAGGCAAAGACCGATACAGCTTGGAACCAGTGACATCACAACTCATTTTTTTCCAGCTGAGTGAACTGGAGCAACGTGAAATAAAGTGTCTTGTTTAAGGACACAAGCTAACAGATCTAAGATTCAAACTCTCAATCTCATGGTTGTGAGCTCAACATTAACTACTAAACCACTTGACTTCATGACTGTCATAACAATATCATCATCAACTGTTATAAGTGACTCTAGAGGTATTAGATAGATGGACAAAGTTATGAAAAGAATAGAAAGAATTATAGCACAACTAATTACAGAAAGAGAGAAACAAATTATACAGTGAAAATTTGGCGAGGGGAAGTGAGGAACATACTTTACTACTCAGTGTAGGTTATATATCTTAGGTTATATATTTAGCAGTTAATATAAGTTATTGTTAGTAGCGCCACAAGTAACCAGTTCGGTAGAAAGATGTGGTAAGAACATCGACAACGACTTTGGCTTGTTTTACATTATTTATTAACAAGGTTGAGCTGTGTAGAGCTGAGTAGAGCAGGCATGCCAAGAGTAATAAAACAAACGAATTAAGAATTTCAGAAGGCACGGTCCACTCGCTGAAGTGTTGCCAGGCCGTGGTTAAATTGTTGTGTTACATATTGGCTAGTGATTTCACGACGAAAGAAAGTTAGTTGTTTACTTTTTCACAGTCAGGATGCAAGAGAGAGATTTCTCGAATCGACGCGGGAATTTTTCCTCAGGGCACGTAGAGATACATTCTCCTCTGCTGGCGGTCAAGAGTTGGGCTGAGCCAAATAACGCACGGAGAATGTATGTGAGCCCGCGGAATGTAGGTCACTACAATAGCCCCCTCCTAGTCGTAAGACGATACAGATTATTGAATCAGCAGGAAAAATGCTGAAAGAGCACATCAGTGAAAAAAAAATAATTGAACAGAAGGATGCATGCAAGAAGAAAAATGAGGCGCTAAGGGCCGTGTTGAGCCGCTGTGTCAAATGACTAGCTGTTTTGTAGTTTATACGTGACCACCAAGGGTCTAACAGAAAACGGATAAAGTCTGATATGGGCGAAGTTGCTGTTCTTGCATTAAATATTAATGGTAAGTGTTGTACCAGTAGCTGTGGATGAAGCTGTTATGGAAGTTTACCAGTAGGTATTGTCAATTATGGTGCTGGGCAGCCAAGAAAAAAGCAAATTGAATCTGTAGGTGGGTAGTAGTTGAAATGTAAATTCCATAATTCTGGCGAATCCATAGAAATGGTGGAAATGCTGACAGGTCCAGTTCCATTTGTTGTTTTCCCAGTGAGTCTGGTAAAGTAACAAGATGGAGGTTGCTATGGACGATGAGTGTGCAACGAGATGCGAAACTGTTTGAGTCCAGCTGCAATTAGCATTCTCGTGTTGCGGTGCAGGTGAATTAACCTGCAAAGTGTCGATAGCATGTTTTGGTACCTCCACAAGGTGAGAAGGGGTCTCGCAGGATATTACGACGCAGAATATCATATACTAAGGACAACAACATGTTGGTGTGTGTCAAAGAAACGTGTGTGCATATGCAGGCATGTAATACAGCAAAGACAATGTGTGCGTGCAGTCATATATATAATGATAGAGAGAAAAAAAATGAATTTTCATATAATAGTTTTTAAAAAAATAAATGTCCAAACATTGCCTGCAAAACACAAAAGAAAGAAATAATTGTTTCTTAACACAAAGTTCGCTTTTTCTTTTCTTTGAAATTTCTTTGGGATCGATCTTACTAGGAAGCTAGTAGAGTTGTTTTGTTGATGTTGTTATCGAAACGAAATCACAGTAATCCTCTGTAGAATCGAAGTCGAATTCACCATGCGTTGTCTATGGTTAGTGGCTAACCAATATTGTCGCTGCTGCTGATGGCGGCGAAGTTGTCATTGCAGCCGTATCGAAGCTGTGGTAGTCACCGTAGTGGGAAATGTGTTACCAGAGGCTTTAGGTGACTGCTATTCGTTGTGGTGGTAGTTGCGGCGGTATAACTACAAAGGTGTCACTATGCTGCGTCAGTTGCTGCTGATGGCCGGTAGTAGAGAAGTACTTGGTGGTAGCCATTTTGAAATTTCCTCGTGGCGAAAATTTTTTGAAATACTGCTAATTTTTTTTTATTTTAAAAGGAATATTTTGTATTTAAAATATTCCTCACGTCAGGTCACCAATTTAGCAGTTAAGATATGTTATTGTTAGTAGCGCCACAAGTAACCAGTTCGGTAGAAAGATGTGGTAAGAACATCGACAACGACTTTGGCTTGTTTTACATTATTTATTAACAAGGTTGAGCTGTGTAGAGCTGAGTAGAGCAGGCATGCCAAGAGTAATAAAACAAACGAATTAAGAATTTCAGAAGGCACGGTCCACTCGCTGAAGTGTTGCCAGGCCGTGGTTAAATTGTTGTGTTACATATTGGCTAGTGATTTCACGACGAAAGAAAGTTAGTTGTTTACTTTTTCACAGTCAGGATGCAAGAGAGAGATTTCTCGAATCGACGCGGGAATTTTTCCCTCGGGGTGCGTAGAGATACATTCTCCTCCGCTGGCGGTCATTGGCTGGGCTGAGCCAAATAACTCACGGAGAATGTATGTGAGCCCACGGAATGTAGGTCACTACATATATATCTCAGCTGTACCCTGCACCTCCTGCAGACAAGATGGTGAAAGGATTGCTGTAGTAAAGATTAAACAGTGATACATGCTGTATCAACCATGGGGCTCCTTCCTCAGCTTGGATGCAGTCTGGAGGGTGGGGAGCAGAGACTAAGGACATAGATGTCTGAATGATGTAGTCATGACAGTGACAAGCCTCCTGCCCCCCCCCCTCCCCAATATATGACAGAGAATGAATTTAGATGAGATGTACACATACACACACTTATACACACACATATGTAAACACACATATACATAAACAACCCACCTACTTACATATGTAGAGACAATATACACATTCTGCCTCACACACTCTCTTTCTCTTATACACACACTCTCTTATATGTACACAGGACCTTGCAAACACATGTTCTCTCATTCACACACACAATCTCATACACACTCTCTTATAAATACACACACTGCCTCATACACTCATCCCACAACATATATACACAGATATAGCACAGCTAATTAAGGAAAGCCATATACAAAGGAGCTGTCAGTAAAGAGAGAGTAGGAAGTGAGTTTTGTGAGGAATTCAAGGTACAGGTAGGAATCCATCACGGTTCTGTTCTCAGCCCACTACTGTTCATCGTAGTTCACCAGGCCATAACTGAGGAGTTTAAGACTGGCTGCCCATGGGAACTTCTTTATGTGGATGATCTGGTCATTATAGCTGAATCCACAAAAGAACTAAAGAATAAGTTCCGACTATGAAAACAGAATTTGGAATCAAAAGGTCTCAGAGTAAACTTAGCTAAAACTAATGTGCTAGTAAGTAGGAAATAAGATAGGACCCTGATTCCCTCAGGGAAGTGGCCCTGCTCAATATGTAGAAAAGGAGTAGGCATAAACTCTATACGATGTACACAATGTAAATCATGGGGGTACACAAGAGATGTAGAGGGTTATCAGACTAACAGGTAGGGAAGACTTTGTATGCAGAAGATGCACAGGAGTAACAAAGGGGAAGAGTGTCAGTGATGTAAGCCTTTTTTAATTACAGGAAGGATCCATAGTAGTGGTTGATAGCTTCTGCTATCTAGGCAACATAATTAGCAACAGATGAGGGTGCTCTGAGAGCTCGAATAAGGATAGAATGGGAGAAGTTTAGAGAGCTGCTCCTACTGTTGACAACAAAAGGTTTCTCCCTAAGTACAAAAGCATGGCTGCTTCCTTTCTCTCCACTTCTGTGTTTATGATTTTACTTTCTCATAAGTAACATTTTACTCAAACTGTTTCCCTACTGAATCTCACTGAATGTTTGCTATAGTCCATGTATTACACATCAGTTTGATAACTCTTGTGGTACTAAACTTCCTCAAACCATCCCTCAATCTATGATACAAAACTGCTCATTTTTAAAATGTTTATCCTTATATTAAAATCTTCCATCATAATTATATTTTAGAAGTTTTTGTTAAGTAATTTCAGCTTAAAGTAAATTCAGCTTAAATTTTAACTTCCTAATGAAAAACTTAATTATTTCCTTAAATTCCTTCAAATATTTGGATATTTTCAAAATTAATTGAAACACATAGGCTGTGAACTTTATTAAAAACATGGTAATGAAAGGAAGAGTTTAACAAACATCTGTGGATAAGTACTGTAAAAAATATCTTCCTTAGGTTTATTCTAAGTTTCCTGTCACTTTTATTTTGCGTAATATCTATCACGTCTTTCCTAAATTCTGTATTTTCCATATATAGCAAGTACACTTGACCTAGAATGATGTCTTCTTCGAACTACTTAAACTACTTCCAATTGCTGATGCTGAATCATTTCCTGTAAACAGTGCGGGGTGTGAATATTGGGTGTTTTGCAGGGGTTTTCCAAGCTGCTGAAGATCACCTTTTTTTACACATACTCTTTTACACTTTTTCTGGATTTAGTCTATAGACAGCGGCCATGCTGGGGCACCATCATTGAGGGATTTAGTCAATCAGTCACATTTTGTTAATCTGGTATGAGTTGTGTTCAAAAAGTATCTGACCTTTGGACATAAGAAAAAATAATTTTGTACATTTCACAAATTTTATTTAATCACCATTAAAATACTCCCCTTGGAAGTTCACACACTTCTCCCAGCAGTTCTGCCACTGCTGGGAACACCTCTGGAATGCCTTCTCTGGAATTCTATAGAGCTCCACCATTACTTTTTTTATAATTTCCTTTTGCGACTCAAATCACTTCTCTTTCAGCGTAGTTTTCAGCCACACACACACACACACATTTACTAGCCAGCTCTGCTAGCTTAGTGCTAACAAGGCTGGCTACCAACACTAACAAAAGGTTAGTAGAATTCACTACTTTTAGATTCTATATTCACACATACAATCAACATACTACAATTAAACATGTATCTTTTTCTGTTTGTTCATTACTGCACATAATTCCAAAGTAAATCATGCAACCAATAAAAACATAAAAATTAATGGTGTCTTGTTCATTTGTAAATTCATATCAATACGATTGGGAAAAATCATCTTCACCACAATAATATCACATCAACACGACAAGCAACTACTACTACTGGTTTCATTGACCATGGCAAGATTTCACAGCAACAATTCTCTTGACTTACTGAGACACTTCACTTGCCATGGACTCAACCAACAATTCACTCATACTCACAGAGGTACACTTCACTCACTTGCCATGGACTGCACCAACAATTCACTCATACTCACAGAGGTTCACTTCACTCACTTGCCATGGACTGCACCAACAATTCACTCATACTCACAGAGGTTCACTTCACTCACTTGCCATGGACTGCACCAACAATTCACTCATACTCACTTGCCATGGACTGCACCAACAATTCACTCATACTCACAGAGGTTCACTTCACTCACTTGCCATGGACTGCACCAACAATTCACTCATACTCACAGAGGTTCACTTCACTCACTTGCCATGGACTGCACCAACAATTCACTCATACTCACAGAGGTTCACTTCACTCACTTGCCATGGACTGCACCAACAATTCACTCATACTCACAGAGGTTCACTTCACTCACTTGCCATGGACTGCACCAACAATTCACTCATACTCACAGAGGTTCACTTCACTCACTTGCCATGGACTGCGCCAACAATTCACTCATACTCACAGAGGTTCACTTCACTCACTTGCCATGGACTGCACCAACAATTCACTCATACTCACAGAGGTTCACTTCACTCACTTGCCATGGACTGCGCCAACAATTCACTCATACTCACAGAGGTTCACATCACTCACTTGCCATGGACTGCGCCAACAATTCACTCATACTCACAGAGGTTCACTTCACTCACTTGCCATGGACTGCACCAACAATTCACTCATACTCACAGAGGTTCACTTCACTCACTTGCCATGGACTGCACCAACAATTCACTCATACTCACAGAGGTTCACTTCACTCACTTGCCATGGACTGCACCAACAATTCACTCATACTCACAGAGGTTCACTTCACTCACTTGCCATGGACTGCGCCAACAATTCACTCATACTCACAGAGGTTCACTTCACTCACTTGCCATGGACTGCGCCAACAATTCACTCATACTCACAGAGGTTCACTTCACTCACTTGCCATGGACTGCACCAACAATTCACTCATACTCACAGAGGTTCACTTCACTCACTTGCCATAGACTGCACGAACAACTCACTTATTCAACTTCATGAACTCATCTCCCAACCTCTACTACACCACCACAAATGAATCAAACAAGGAAACAACTACACTTAATCACAGCTAAATATGTATGTAATGTATGTGTGTGAATTGCAAAAAGTGCCCAGTTCACACAGTGAAGTGGTTGTGTAGGTGTCATGACAAAAGGTGCCCATCCACAATGTAAAGTCATGTAGGTGTCACAACAAAAAGCACCCAGTGAACACTGTAAATATGGTTGGCGTTAGGAAGGGCATTCAGTCATAGAAACCAAGCAAAAGATAGTCACCTGACCTGACATTGCTCACAACAGAACAACTTGTCTAACAGTGATGATGATGATACATATATATATATTGTTTGTTTGTTTTAATTTTAATTTTTTCATATATATATATATATATATATATACAAAAACTAACAAACAAGAGGATGCATTAACATAAAGTCTTACTAGTTTCATGCTTAAAAGAAAGAAGTTCCCTTCATCAGGAATAACAGAGTTCGGAGTGTAGAATAAAAGAATAAAAAAAGGAAAAACGCAAAAAATTAAAAAAAATTTTTTTATTAAAAAAATAGAATTAAAATTAAAATTAATTGGAGAGGGGGGGGGGGGGATGAGTCATGATGGGTGGGGGAGTAGTCTGGTGAACACGGGTGGGGGCCATGGTGAAGGGTGCAAATGTGTAGTTGGTGGTTACGTGTAGATGGGGTGCATGTGTGGGTGTAATGTGTGTTGTTGGTGGAAATATGTGTGCATGTGTGTATACACATGCATTGACATGCACATGCATGAATATGCACACATAAACACTTGCACATGAGCAAGCATGTGCACACACACATTCATAGATGTGTGCATATTTGGGATTTGTGTATCATGCATGTCCTTGTGTGTATATGTGTGTTTGGCAGGGATGTGTGGTTATCGGTGTGTATTGTATGACTACATGTATTAGTGTATGTGTGTGTGTGTATGGATGGGGTAGGGTGGGTTTTCATATCCAGTAGGGTCCAAGTTGGTAAGTCCAGTGTATATGGAATTGTGGGTGAGTGGTAGCCACAGTAAATGTGTGTGTGTGCACATGCATGAGATGGTGATGGCAGAGTTCTAAGGGAGGACAATACACGAACACAAGCGCATGAACACATACGTGCATTCGCACACACACACAGACATACACACATATACACAGGTGTACACATAGAGACATATATACCAAGTAATAAAAAAGGTTCCTCACACGCCCCCAACCCACTTTCCGTCCAGTTTCAAGTTCCCTCCAAATTTATTCTGCATTCAAACCATCATCACTGCCACCATCACCACCACCACTGTCACCATCTGCATGACACTCACCTCGCCATCACCATCATCACTGTCACAAAACCCCCTTGCCATTACCACCACCACTGCCATCATCTGTCCGACACCCCCTCACCATCATCACCACTGCCACTATCTGCATGACACTCCCTCACCATCGCCACTATCACCACCACCATTGCCACCATCTTCCCAACACTCCCTCGCCAATATTACCACCACTACTATCATTGCTACCATCTGCACCACTGCTACCATCCACAAGATACCACCTCACCATCACTGGCCTCACCACCACTGCTACCATCTGCCCAACACTCCCTGACACTCCCTTGCCAACATAACCACCACCACTGCCACCACCGCCATGATACCACCATTGCCACCATCTGCACGACACCTCCTTGCCGCCATCACCTCCACCATCACTACAAACTGTTGTTCCCCTTTAATTTATTAAGGTCAGGATAACTGCAATTTTCAGCTTTGGTTTCAACTTCAACCTACTTCTATTTTCTGTTTTATCTATACCAACTAACTGACAAGCAAAACTCTCTCTCAGTAGCTCTCTCTTATTCCTGATGCCCCTCCCAGCTCCCATCTCACAAGCGCCATTTTCCATGTCAGGTGACTCAGTGCTATATTTAAAGGGTAACATGGCCGATAGAAACATCATATTTGTCATAAGGTTCTGTAGAGTCTATTTTTTTATGTTAAACAAGGAGCCCTCCACAGCTTCTTAAACATCCATATACATGTAAAGCACTGAAATTTAAGATGTCTGGCATCTATAACAAGTAATGTTTTTCTTCAAATATAGGAGTTAAAAAAAGCTCAAATTGTTGAGGTTTTTTTCTAATGAAAGACATTGCTTATAATTTTCAAGTAATTTTGAAAATAATCAGAAATTTTGAGGCAATTAGTAATATAACTAACTTTCTCATCCTTTAACTAGTATTTGCATCATGAGTTAACATAGGTTCATCATCATCATTGTCGTTTTAATGTTTGCTTTCCTTGCTTGCAAGGGTTACGGCCTATATAATTTAATCAATGTTTTTAGACTTTCACAGTTACATCATCAGGAGATTTGTTGGATTATTTTTACTGTCTCTTTGGTGAGTAAGAAAGAAGACAAGACTGATGTAGAAAAGGAGTAGATAGAAAATTTATACGATGGACACTGTAAAACATGGGTTCACAAGAAATGCAGTGGTATTGTAGGCTGACTCACAGAAAATGTAGACTTTATGTGTAAGAGCCCAAGTAAAATAAACTGTTGCCAATCCTGGGAAGGCTCCATAGAAGTAGTTGATAGCTTCTGTTACCTAGGAGACCTAATTGGTAGTGGAGGAGGCTGCTCTTTCAAGGGGCCACTACCTTTGTTGACAACAAACAGTTTTCTCTCTACTTACAAAAGACCAGCTGTATGATGTCTGTGTGCAAAGTGTGATGTTACATGACAGAGCAGCATTGGCTATAGATGTAGAGGCTGAAGAGAAATGAAGTGAATAAGTTTTGATGGATGTATGATAGTTAATGTACATGAACGGCAAAATAAAGATAAGCTGAGAAAAAAACTGGCTATAGGAGGAATCAAATGCAGTGTGCAGAAGAGAAGACTGCACTGGTGTGGAAATGTGATACATGTGGATGACAGTTGTTAAGTGAAGAAGTGCCGGAAGTTGCAGTAGAAGAAGACCCAAAAAAACCTGGGCAAAAGTAGATCTCAAAACTCTGAACCTCACAAAGGAGATGATGAACATAAGTGAAGGGAGGCTGTCCTGGAAAAGACCTGTCCAACCCATGCAAGCATTGAAAAGCAGATGTAAAAGGACGATGTAGGACTGCTTATAATTTTCAAATAATTTCGAAAATGATCAAGAATTAGGAGATATTTATTAATATAACTAACTAGCTCATTAATAATCTGGTCTTTGGAATATAACTTTAAAAAAAGGTTTCTTACATAAACTTAATAGGGAAGGTTTATAGATAACAAGTACTTTAACCCTTTCATAACTATATTTCTAATGAGAAAGACTGCCTATGATTTTTTTAAATAATGGAAAATTTTGAGGGATTTGGCTGGTGTTTGAAACTTAACCCATTAGCATTTACATTACTCTATATATACTATTATATTTTCACAGTAAAGGCTTTATCTCACAATTATCTCATATAATATATAATCTATGAGATTTTGATGACAATATTATTTATTTTGAGAACAATACCTTAATGTCAGTATGAGTGGCTAGTTATGGCCGATTTGAACAGAAAGAGGTGAGAGAATTCTAAGCGGATATGGCTGGTTTAAATGCTAAAGGGTTAACTTAACAGAAGTTCTGACACAAAGTGCAAATGTAAAATTTTTAGATAAAATATAAACACATTTTAACTCTTAATGTCCTGCATGCACCACATGAAATACTAAACAGCACTGTGACTGCATTTCATTAAAAATTGAAGTCTCTACTTTAATTTACTGCAAACTTTCACTATGATCTGTTTATCTGCTAGTAAAGATACTATCAACATTTGAATTGACAAACATGTTTTTATATATTTTCTGCTAAATCTCTACAGCAGGCATGTCAAACATGCAGCCCTTAACAAGCACACCTGCAGCCTGCACCAAGGTTTTTACAGCACGATTATGTTTTATTTTCGTAATAGAAAATAGAAAAAATTAGTTGTAATGTGCGCAATTAGTTGTCGTGTGTGGCCCTCAGACAACACGTATGTGACCCATGTGGCCCTCAGATTGACATGCCTGCTCTACAGAGTTAAATAAATAGGATCATTGAACCAGGGGTAAATTCATGTGATTTGGTATCAAAAGGGTTAAAGAAGCATTATCATATTTCTCATGTATTTGGATTAATTTGTGAAAAACTTGAAGAGATTTACTAAATTTATTAATTATTTCATTATTAAGATAATATTTGTAACATAACTTAACAATAGGTTCTTATATAAAATTATGTTGGAAGATTTTAATTTAGGTAAAACCCTTTAAAATCAATGTATTATAGAACCCGAAGCAATTTGGGATGGTTTTATATCAGAAACCAATTTTGTGTTTCATTTCAATATACATTTTATCTCATCCACCATTTGTGTGGGATTGAAAGTTTTTTATAAAATTTCTGAGCTAAAGATATTTCTTGTCTTTGTGCTATTTCTGCTACAGTTATGGTGAGGCCAATTGAAATTGTTGACATATGTGTTAGCAGTTGAGGAGTAAAGGCTGTCATGTACAGAAACTAATATAATGTGGATATATATAGCTAGCATTCAGTAGCCAGTGTGACAAGGTGTGTTAGGGAGGCACAATATGACCCCTATTCTGGGAGTCAGCTGCATGTGATATTATGTTAGGGAGGCACACTATGACCCCTATTTTGGGAGTCAACCAGGTCATGTGACATTAATGTTGTGTGTTAGGAAAGGATATTGTGACCCCTATTATGGGAGTCAGCTGGATCATGTGACAGTAACGTAGTGTGTTAGGAAAGGATATTGTGACCCCTATTATGGGAGTCAGCTGGATCCTGTGACAGTAATGTGGTGTGTTAGGGAGGAACACTATGACCCTATTCTGGGAGTCAGCTGGATCAGCCTTATATTTGAAGGAACACTTGTAGAAAACGTCATCATTTTTGTAGAGAATTCAATAAAACTTGTATTCAACTGGTAAAGCAACAACAGAAACAACAACCACAACCTAGGAATACAGTGTACCTATTTTAAACTGGATACCTACAGAATTAGGAAATTATAATTCTGTTCAAATATTTTCCCTCTGCCACCTAAGTCTGCCTTATCTCCTTGATTCTCAGTTCCTCGTCCAACAATGCCAGCATGGAAAGACAGATCTATCCCACAATGTACCATAAGACATCACTCTTTGGGCCACTTTCCTCAACAAGCAGCATTTAGCCTCATGCTATCACCTTTCCCATCCTATCACTGCCTCCCCAGCCTGGCTGAGAACACAATAAACACCCTAAGTGCTGTGCACTCATCCCATACAGTAAGGTAGATGTGCTGGTGCCACAATAAAATACACTCAGCCCACACAGTAAGGTAGTTGTGTTGGTGCCACAATAAAATGTACCCAGCCCACACAGTAAGGTAGATGTGCTGGTGCCACAATAAAATACACTCAGCCCACGCAGTAAGGTAGTTGTGCTGGTGCCACAATAAAATGTACCCAGCCCACACAGTAAGGTAGATGTGCTGGTGCCACAATAAAATGTACCCAGCCCACACAGTAAGGTAGTTGTGCTGGTGCCACAATAAAATGTACCCAGCCCACACAGTAAGGTAGTTGTGCTGGTGCCACAATAAAATGTACCCAGCCCACACAGTAAGGTAGTTGTGCTGGTGCTACAATAAAATGTACCCAGTTCACTCTGTAAGAATTCTGGAGAATTTTGCATCATAAATGTTAATTGATTAATTAAACTCATGTATATTTCACTAGAAATACAACCCTGAATCAACTAAGCAGTCAATGGTCCAGACATCTATAATCCAGACAAAAGCCCAGTCAAAAAGTTATTGACTGACTCTTTGAAGATGGACTGGTCAATATTTCCGTCAATAGTTCAGTACACAAAAACAGATGGTAATCTAATCAATAATGTAGCCAATATTCCAATCAATAACCCTATTAATAGCCTAATCAATAATTGACCCAATAATAGCTCTACTATTATAACTATGAGGTAACCGTTGTATCGACTAGAACTTTAGATGATGTTCTTAGGTGAGTCTTTCTACACCTGTAGAGACATATATTAATATATACTCTCCCCGCCCCCTCTCTCTCTCTATATATATATATATTTATATATGTTTGTTGGTTCACCACTGGATAGAACTGGTCATTCCGTATGGTTAACCTCGATGTAATATTAGGGAGAGCACTCGACGTAATGCAACTCACCCGTCTTCGTTTGTGTAGTTGGTGGTGCGAGTACGGAGTTAATTATTATAAAATAACAGGAGGCTGGACTGGTGTAATTCCTTAAAAGGTTTATTATACTATGATCATTTCAGTGACCGGCTTCTGTATGAACCCAGTGACATCATCAGGTATTCGAAATTTAACAAAGGAATATAATAGACAAAATCCATGGGGCTGAAAAGCAGAGACAGCAGGGTGGCCGAACATTTAGCAGCTTCCAGGGCGGCTGACTGGGCTGGAAGCTGCTAAATGTTCGGCCACCCTGCTGTCTCTGCTTTTCAGCCCCATGGATTTTGTCTATTATATTCCTTTGTTAAATTTTGAATACCTGATGATGTCACCAGGTTCTTACTGAACCCGGTCACTGAAATGATCATAGTATAATAAACCTTTTAAGGAATTACACCAGTCCAGCCTCCTGTTATTTTATCATATATATATATATATACACACACATGGAGGTGAACCACTTATCAAAGCACTTTAACATCCTTTTAACTCTATTATCACCACAGGAAAAAGCCCAGACATTTTCAAGAAAGCATTGATAGTTGTACTCTACAAATAAGGTAGCAGACTTGATTGTTGGAACTATCGTCCTATCAGCCTATTGAATCATGTTTAGAAGTTCTTCATGAGTATCATTGCAGCATGAGTAAATTCAGACTTTACGCTTCATTTCCTGAAACACAAGCTGATCCTAGCTATTGAACAAATCCCTGAGAAATGAAAAGAATTCAACAACCCTGTGCACATCACCTTCATTGACTTCACAAAGGCTTTTGACATGGTGAAACTACCCAGCTTGTGGCATCTCTTAAACAAAACCTCAATTAACAAGAAATACTACTGAAACAAAACCACACCAACTTAACAGCATACATCAAAACAAATGTACTATACACAGTGTAGTACATCTCCCTGCTTAACTCCCTTCAAGATATCTTGAAGGGAGTTAAGCAGAGAAATGTACTGTCAGCACTTCTTTTCTGTATCATTATAGCTGCACTTATATACCAAACTGAAGAAGAATGCTCCTCCGGCTATCAAATAGGACGTCAAATCCTATCAAATCTTAGCTATACAGTCGATCTGGCCATCAGGAGTTACTCTGGAACTGATCTGCAAAACATTCTAAATGTACTGTCCAAACATTAACTAGAGGCAGGCTTACACATTAACATCTCTAAAGTGAAGTGTATGACAACTGATAAAAACAATGCCAATCTCCCACTTACAATCTACAACTAGCAAATTGCTCAAGTTACGGAGTTTGTATATCTCAGTCACAACTATCATCAAACAACAATGGAATGGTTCAGTATATATTATATATATATATATATATATACTGCGGTAGTTGATGGTCAACTTCCTTCGGACCTGTGCCTGCGCAGGGAACGGGCTAAGAACTCAAGAGCACACGCTTTGTCCGTTCACATGTCGATTCAATTTGGATTGCCTCGGAAACATAACCTTATTATGTAACAAGCTGTCTGATGATGTGACGGCACTGGCACACCGAACCGTGTGGCCACTGTCGTCATTGAAATATGTATCACAGCATTATCATTAAAGGACTTTAACAACTGAAACTACTTCGCTTTTTCTTATTCTATATATATATATATATATCTATCATCATCATCATCATCATCATCATCATCATTGTTTAACGTCTATCTTCCACGTTAGCATGGGTTAGACGCGAATAGTCCCACTTGAGGCAGGATTGATCGGACAACCGTGTCTCGCTCGTATAGGACTGTATCTGGCAGGTTTTCTATGGCTGGATGCCCTTCCTAACACCAACCACATTTACAGTATGGACTGGGAGCCTTTTTACCGTGCTTCCGACAACGGCCACATTACAGCATGGACTGTGTGTTTTTGTTGTTTAATTTGGACTGGATGTTGTAGTACCAACATATATATATAGTGAAGGCATGTGGCTGAGTGGTTAGAGAATTGGATACACTATCTTCAAGTTGTGAGTTCGATTCCTGGACCGGGTGATGCATTATGTCCTTGGGCAAGTCACTTTATTTCACGTTGCTCCTTCTACCTGGAGTTGCGACCGATAGATAGTATTAGCAATTGGAAAGGCTGACGAAAACATTGTTTCCTCAGTCCGATTTGAGGAAAGTCAATCGATACTTTATATATATATATATATATATATATATATATACATATATATATGTGTATGTATGTATGTATGTATATATATTTATATATATATCCCAACAAAGGGTTGGGAGGACTCTTCAGTTATGTCAAGGACATGACAACCTCCCCAGTGTTGGTGATCTACATGATAAACACACCTACCACATGCCATAAAATAGTTGAATATAGGAAAGGCATCAGACTTTAAAAATCAATGGGGTCAGTATCTCCACTTGAGTACCAGTCTGATCTGATGATGACCAGTATAACCATTACTAGCAGGGAAAGAGGACGTTAAATGATGATAAAATATATATATAATGATGATAATATATATATATATATAATCCACCATCTTTTGGCTTCTGAACAGTTTCCTTCTGCCAAATTTTACTAACAGGGAACTGGACAATCCAAGGCGATAGGTAAATTACACTTGTCCAAGGTGTCACATGGGTAACTGTACTCCAAACCATATTGTGACAAAGAAAACTCTTTAACCACACAGCCATGCCTGCATTTATATTTATTCTTTTTATGTGACTCAATAACTTTTTGATTTTTTTACATTAGTTTCATTTCATTATTTTGAAGAAATGCTTTAAAATTTGAAAAAAATAAAATTAATATAATTTTACCCACAGTGGAAAAAGTATTCTCCCAAATTTCCCCGTCACATGATGGGTAACACATGTTTTTTATGAATTCTTCTTTATAGTTATAGCTGAGGCAGTTGAGATGTTTATTCAGAGGAGGACGAGCTATGTTTTGTCGTTATTGGCCACTCACGTTATAGAAGTATCAAGTGATGCTTGTGAAGATACTTGGCTATTCCAGTGTCTCAGCCTCGCTATCACCTGTTATGGGTGTTTTGCCTTGCCACAAACATTTTTAGAAGGAAACACCAGTATGCATTGCTGTATAATGTGATCCAAAAAACAAATGAATGTCTTCACTCATTGAAATTTTTTCTCTGACAAATTTTTCTTGATTTGTTCCTTTTGTAAATTATATAAATTGTTATAATTTATTATAACAATTATTATAATTTGTTATAACAATTGTTATAAATTATATAATTTGTTTACATTCTCAAAAGCTATTTGATTCAGCTCCCTAATTTAGACGATAAAATGTTGCCAGAGATCACTTTGTTAAGAGCACCCACCCAATATCTGAAAATATGAAGTTCGATTCCGCTTAGTGACCGCTGGAAACATCTTTTTTCGTTTTTAAGGGTATCTACCCAATTTTTATAAGCTAATTTTATAGCAACTGACTGTAATTGCAGTTATTGTTCACCCTACATCTTCGATATATAAATTGTGTTTATGGAACAGCGTTAGCAAATCTAAATTTTCTTATTCAATTAAATAAAACATTTGCAGATTGCAGATTTGCAGATTGCAAAATATTCTTCAAAAAAGTACAAAACAGTTTTATGACAACCTCAATGAAAAATCAAAGTCTTTACTCTGTAATACCTTTTTACAAAAATCTGTTCGTCAGAAAAAATACAAATGACACGTGTTTTCAGACATTTAAAAGTATAAAAATTGTCACTGATTCTTCTTTACATTCATACGAGTTATCTCCCTCATACCATCTTTTTTTTCTTTCTTTTTTTTGCGTTTTCTCTCTTGTTTCTTTTCTGGTTTATTTTCATGCGTCAAAAAGGAATTTATTTTTTTATGTATGCTGTTAATTTTGTGAAGACTCTTCAGTCATAGATTATTTTTAATATCATTTTTTCCTTAGAAAATAAATATGCTTAATCATGCATGAGCTTGTGTATAAATTTATATCGCTAACGTTCTATTTTTCAAATCAGCAACGAGGAACATTGCGCCAAGATCAGATTACTCTTGGTCATAACATGCACGTACGCGCACACACATACTGGTACATACGCACACGCATGCATTTGAACAAAGCTACACGGGCGTGCATGCACATACCGATATATATATATATATATATATATATATATATATATATATATATATATATATATATATATATATATATATATATTTATAAGTCGTTTGGAAGCCTCGACAATGCAAATGGGTAAATCTCCGGGTAACAAGGTCCGGTGGTGGAGAGAGAGATATGTAAGTGGGTGTACGTTGAGATGCGTGGTGTGTATAAGATGTGTGAGATGTGTAGAATGAAGGGAAGAGTAAAAGAATAAAAATAATAATAACAACACAAGAGAGAGAGTTACCTTGGGAGAGATTTAATAGTCCCTATATATTTCGGATTCACATCCATCAACTGGGGTTTTTTCCGGGGTGGGGGAAAAGGTTGTCTGTCGGACAACTCGGAACGCGTCTTTCGCTGTCTGTTGATTTATATATATATATATATATATATATATAGAAAGGATGAATATAAAATGAAAGTGCTTTTTTTAAAAAAGGAATTTATTAGGTATTGACATATGTTTCTGTAACAGACTGAATACCTATGTATCGCTGCTTGCGTAATCATATAATGTTAGCAAGTATTCGATAGCAAATGTATAATCAGTTGTCACTTCTTCAGAGATTTTGGATAAATTGGATAAAATCAGAAAAATTGAAGTATTTATATTAGTAATAGAGGAAGAAACAGAGGGGATAGTACATGACAGATGGTAAATTAATTTACTGCTAAACAAGTATATAATGGGTTTCTAATGAGAATACCATGAGTAAATCTAAATAAGAATTTTGGGAGTGCCAATTTTAATCTCTACTTGACCAACTGGACAGTGGACAGGGCTGGTCATTTGGTGCAGTAGTATTAATTATAAAGTGTCAATTGGGGAAGGGGGAGATTTCGATTGCTACTAAATAACATCAATGCTAGTAGCCAGCATTAGGGAATTGAATCAAGAAATCAGAAATCTCATTTTATCTATAGCAGCTTGTATTAAAAGGTAAATAATAGAGGAGTTGATAGAATTAAGACTAATAAAGAATGTTAATATCTATTTTGACAATCAAACGGGGATAGAGACAGGCGTTCAATCCTGGTAGTATTTATAATATGAAAATGTAGATTTTAAGTGATGGTTACAGTATAACGATCGCTCTATTCTGTTATTTAATAAAATGTTTTTGGATTTCATAATACAAAATAATTCTACATTACATAATTTACAAAATTCCTGTCCATGGGAATATGGGGGGGGGGGCAGCCGCTATTATATCCCATTTTAGGTGAAATTGTTGGTTATTTTCACGCAGCTGCCAAGCCTTTTAAAAAAAGCACTTTCATTTTATATTCATCCTTTCTACATTTTCTCCGGAATATAATTTATACTCGTTGAGCAAACCTGCACGTACGCTGTTCATCTCTAACGTAACGATATATTATCACTACATTATTGATAACCTGAAATTTTATATATATATATATATATATATTAAGCTCCGGCTTTAAAACAAAGTTCTATCCCTAAATAAAATTTAATTCAGTCTAAAGCAGTTGACATTCCTTCGTAGTTGATACCTACACTCGACGAGTTTATAATGGAATCTATGCACACGGACATTCGAACTAATAGAAACAACAGCTAAATCCTCTTCGAAGCATACCACATCATTTTAAACATAAAAGAACCCATAATACAGAGTACGGAAAGATAAGCAAATATCGGAGCTTGTCCAGTCGCTTCCTCTTTGCACCGGTTGCCGTCGAAACCTCAGGCGTCCTCGAACTCCATACAATTGACCTCCTCCATAAAATCGGAATGACAGCAGCCCGTCTGAGGAAGGATCACCGTGAGGTGGGGTAGCTGTTGCAGCGGCTGTCGCAGGCCATTGTCCATGGCAATGCCTTTGCCATTTTCTTCGGGGGCGCAGCCAAAACACCGCTCTGACTTAGGTGTAGAGTATGTCACCTTCTCCCCTTTCGCCATTCTTTCGTCGCTTAACATTCCTTTCACTTTCCCTCCTTTTCCTCTCATTTAAGCACTCAATGTCATGCATTTCTTTCAAAAGCGGAATAGTTCTGGCTGAAACGCATCGCACGATGAAGATTGACTTGAATAACAAATAAAGCAAGGGAGACAACTTCAATTCAATTGGAATTTACTTTAATTAGGAGTTACTTCCCTTATAAAAATTTCTCAGAAATATAATTACAAATTCATATAAATTCTAAATTTAACCAATTATTGTGTGGAGGAATGATTTTCATAATTTAAAAACATACTAACGCTATTAATTTTACTTTATATATTTCAGTTGTTTGGGGGCATTAGAATATTCGTCGCACTGTCTGCGACATGGTCGCAGGCACAGTTCCATAGCAAATAATTCATTTTAATCAAGTCATTTACCAGATAACTACATCTCTGATATTATAAATTATTTTACAGTTATGTAGTGGCAGATTAACCTTGCATGGGTCTCTTAACTGAAAGTTTCATTGGGGTCCTTGTCTACTATATACAATAGCATAAAAATTAATTTCGAGCCCTAATGTGTGCTGTAGTTGTATAAGTAAGGGTCTTAGTACATTGCTTTGCATGAGGGCCCTCTGGGTTTAGGTGCATAACGCATGTTGGTATGCTGTAATTGTGTAATATAGGGGTTCAAGTGTATTACTTTGCCCTTGTGGGGGAGGGTACATAATGCTGTTTAGACAGCCCTGGAATAGACCTGTTCAATCCATCCCAGCTTGAGAAAACAGCCATTCAATGATGATGATAATGACGATTATGATGATGATGATGATAATGACGATTATGATGATGATGATGATGACGACGATTGTTATGATGATAATAATGGTGGTTTCAATATTAAAATGGTGTTAAGAAACTGTCTTTAAAAAAGGTTCTTCCTTAAAATTATAATAGAAAGTTTGGATTGGAATATGAACTCTTTACAAGTAGAGGTTTTATATTATAAGTTCCTCACTACGATTCCCCAGCTCCATGATAGGCAATTCGGTCAAGTCAGACTTGGGAATGACCTGTTCCAGTCATTCCAAATCACCAACGGCATAAAGTAAGGCTGCATTTTTGCTCCAACACTGTTTATTATTTTTCAGCATGGGGTGGTGGCATGGCAGAATTGGCAGAGCGTCGGACATTATGCTTAGCAGCATAGAGTTACGGCCCTTTACATTCGGAGTTCAAATCCTGCCGATGTTAGCTTTGCTTTTCATCCTTGCAGGGTCAATAAAATAAAGCACCAGTAACATACTGGCAGCAATTTAATCGATTTTCCCCTCCCATAAAATTGCTGGCCTTGTGCCTATTGTAGAAATCATTATTTTTCAGCATAGTGGTGGTGGAGTGGCAGAATTGATATAGCATCGAACAACATGATTTTGGCAGAGAGTAGCGGCTCTTTACGTTATGAGTTCAAATCCTTCCAAGGTTACCTTTTACTTACGGGATCGATAATAATTAGTACCAGTAATGCACTGGAGTCAATTTAATCAACATTTCCCTCCCCCAAAAATTGTTGGCCTTGTGTCTAAATCAGAAATCATTATTTTTCAGCATGGTATTGGAACAAACCATGAAGGACCTGCAAGAAGGCAAGGGGATTTACATCAGATTCTGCACCAATTGAAGCCTCTTTAACATGGGGTGGTTGCAGTCAAACACCAAGACCACATAAAAGCTGATCTGAAAGCTCCTAACCAATGATGATGCACTATATAGAAAATATATACATATTAGAGAGAGTCTTGAAGCTTGATAGCTGGGCTCTTGCTGTTTCAACAACAAATTCCAGACTGGAAATTCAAGTTTGGAATTTGCTGTTGAAACAGCTAGAGCTCAGCTATCAGACCCCAACACTCTCTCTCAAATATATTTAGACTCTACTATCCCAAGTATCGAGTACTCTGCTGAATAATGGTCTTACTAGCTTAAAACTGCTAAAATCCCAATCTATACATGAATATATATATATATATATATATGATACACACACACACACATATATATATATATATATATATATATATTATACACAAACATGTATATATGTGTGCATGTGTAATATATATATGTATATATATATATATATATTATCCACAAACATGTATATATATGTGAGTGTGTAATATATATATGTATATATATATATATATATATATATATATATATATATATACAGACAGACACACACATCAGTATTTTTTTTTTTTTTTCAATATAATGT
This sequence comes from Eledone cirrhosa, assembly GCA_964016885.1. Taxonomy (NCBI): domain Eukaryota; kingdom Metazoa; phylum Mollusca; class Cephalopoda; order Octopoda; family Eledonidae; genus Eledone; species Eledone cirrhosa. Next base: position 222,909,700 of record OZ024743.1, read on the forward strand.
TTTGCTGTGTAACCTAACTGCTCTGCAACATTGTCAGTTCCACTTATTAATTAAAACTGACATGATGCCAGGATGCATTGACAGAACTAGACAAAGCAAGAATATGGTTAAAACGGATTTAACCTATTACTCCACTTTAGAAGGAACTGAACTCTAACATTTCAAGGGTTTAGAAGAAATAGAAATAGAGAAACTGTTTTGTTGGTAAAAAAAAATGGAAGGCTTCTTTTCTACTTTACTATTCATCTTTATCTCATTCTTTACTGTCTCACTACTGCACTTTATTCATTGCTATGTCTACTGTGTCTACTCATGGAATTTGGTTTGTTTAGGTTTGCCCTGTTTCTGTTGAAGTGTATCTTCTTTATTTTCATGGATGCACAATGACAACCTGCCTAGTGCTGGTGCCACAATAAAATGCACCCAGTTCACCCTGTGATAAAATGCACTTGGTACAGCATGGCATTGTATGTAAATGGAATATAGGCCCCAACACATTGATGGACTTGATAGAGTGTGGGAACATATATAAAAGAGATGATGCATGTCCACCCCATTCTTGGCCCATCTGAAATGTCAGTAGCTTTGCTTTAGTACTGTTCAATCTATAACAAACTGTGTAATTCTTGCTAACAGTGAAAATGCATGTTAAATGATTATATATATATATATATATATATATATATATATATATATATATATATATATATATATATATATATATATACACTCATACACAAGAAGGTGCTGAAAAGTTCCTGGCTTTGGGTAAAAGAAAAATACTGGAGGATCAGTTAATTATGATTTTATTCAACATATTCTCCTCTCAGATCACTTATTGCAGCAATCCTTCAGTTTTTCTAAGCCCTGTAAAACGAACTCAGAAGGTTGGACCACTAATCAGGCCTCTGTAGCAGCAGGAACTTTTCAGCAACCCCTCGTGTGTGTATAGACACACACATATATACATATATACTTAATCAGAGCTACTGTCTTCCTGGATGTGTCAGGAGACCACGTTTTACTCAATACTTTATATTTTGACATGGTTTCTATGGCTGGATGGTCTTCATAATGCCAACCACTTTGTAGAGTGCACTGAGTGTACTTTATCATGGCTCCAAATTAGAGAATTTGTCCTTGATAAGAGTGAAGAATTATTCAAACCATTTTGGCATGGTTTCTATAGCTATACAGCTGTCAAAAATATACAATCTTAGTCAAGGTGGAGGGGGATTCCCTTTGAAGTAGGCACCTTGTGCTTCCATATACTTTTCAAAGCACATCTAGAATGTTTCTTCTGTAATGTCTCTTAACTCTACTGTAACAGTCTACATATACTCTCAGCTGTTAAAGCAAGAAACTTTAATTGGCATCTTCATTTTTGTGAACAACCAGAAAAAACCAAGTCTGGAGAACAGAGTAAAATGCCTTTCTTTGTCAAGAAAATTTGGATGAGCTGAGATTTTGTCACAATGTAGCTGCTAGTTTTATGAAGCTCACACTTCTTACACTGACCTATATGACAAAGCCATTGGAAGACTTCCTGATTGTGTTCCTTTGTAACAGTTTGTCCTTCTGATGTATATTTATGATGTACTATGTCTTCGTAGTCAAAGTAAAGTCAAAATCACCTTCATTTTATTCTGCACCTGACATGCAACCTTGACGACATTGGATGTTTCCACTGTGATAACAAAGTTTTGGTTTCTGGGTTCTACCCATACACCTAAGTCACATCTCTGCAACCTGGTGCAATCTGCGACTAATCCAGGTTCTGCTGCACGTCAGGCTGAGGAGGCCAAACTCTTCAAATACCGGTCGTTCTCTGACAGGTTTGCGGTTGTACCCCTGGCAGTGGAGACTTCTGGTGTCTCGGCCCTAGGGCTACCTCCCTACTCACCACCATAGGCGCTGAGCTGGCCAGCTGCAGGTGCGAACCCCGCGAGTTGGAGTGGCTTTTCCAGCGCGTCTCCCTTGCCGTCCTCCATGGGAACGCCTTCTCCATCCTGTCCGCCGGTGCTGGGGGGGAGGGGGGGGGGGGGCATCACGTACCATTCCATATTTAGGTATACAGAGTAACTATGTAGCATTCTATTTGAAATGTTACCATTTTGATAACACCCTAACACCTCCTAACTCCACTCCCGTTATCATGGTATTCAAGAGTAAAGGATTCTTGTTGACAGTATCAGAGGAAATGAAAATGTGATAAGTAAGTAATACAGCACTTCATACACTGATTGTCTAACAGAGACTGGCACATCCAGCGAGCTTGCCAAAAACTACACATGCTCATTAATGTATGTGGCTCCACTTTGCACACTTTCATCTTCCTTAAGTCTTTACTTCACACAGGAAAAAATAAAGTCAGATACTTTTTCAAGACACCTCATATATATATATATCATCATGAAAGCATGTGGCTTAGTGGTTTGGATAATTGGTTCATGATTGTAATACATGAGTTCATTTGCTCTGGAAGGAGACACTTTATTTTGCATTCCTCCAGTCCAATAATTAATTTAAATGGTGATAGTTATGTCCTTTCCTTTAATCCTTTCATTGCCATATTTCTATTGAAAGACTGACTGTGCTTTTCAAATAATTTTGAAAATAACTAAGAATTCTTATTATGGTGTCTGGAACATAATTTAATGTTCTTTCATAAAATTATTATGAAAGGTTTTTAGATAAATACAAACATTTAAAAACAAACAGTATTGAATTATAGAACCAGGGGAGGTTTCAGGGTGTTTGGTATCAAAAGGGTTAAAATTACTTTTTATCTAAGGTCACATGTTAAAATGAATTGAAGATATTTGATAATTAGGAATGTATCTTATTGGTCAATGTACCAATCATGTTTGAATTGATAATGCCTACTAGTAATTATTTATTTTACCAAGCTAAAGTAACTGAGGTCAAGTTAATCTATTGCATTTTGACCAGAAATAATAATATAATATATATTGTATATATATATATAGCATAGTTTTAAGTTGTGACCTTTAAATCAGTTGTCCTACAACTTAACCCTTTTGTTTCAATATTTCTAGTGAAATACACTAACAATGTGTTTCAAATCAGCTCAGTCCTGATTCAACAGACCTTCATTTATTCTTGACTTTACCATTTCACCATTTAATCAGGCGTAGTTTATCTAGGATTACATTATCCCATGTGTTTGTAATTTTTTTTTTTCAAAATGCAATTTAAGGGAGATTTTGTTGCTATTTCAGACATGTTGAGAAACTCCATAGAAGTTACCTAACTGGGCTGTGGTTACTACTGTCAAATACTGGAGTCAATTTAATCAACTATACCTGCTCTCAAATTTGAGGCTTTGTGCTGATATTATGAATCAATACTAATTTGACTCAGTATTTTACTGGTATTTTATTTTACCAACCCTGAAAGGATGAAAGGCAAAGTTGAGCTTTGCCCTTTAATGATTCTGTCAGTCCACAGCCAACAACAATGATATTAGTAAAAGCAATACAATCAATTGTGATAATTGTTTCTACTTTTGGCACAAGGCCAGAAATTATCCCAGTGTATTACTGGTACTTTATTTTATCGACCCCGTGGGGATGAAAGGCAAAGTTAACCTCGGCGGGATTTGAACTCAGACCATAAAGGGCCGTAACTCTTTGCTGCAAAGCACGGCGTCTGACCCTCTACCGATACTGCCAATACACCGCCAATCAATTGTGATAATGACAAACCAATGAGTAAGACTCTAGATGTTTATTTGACCTGCTAAAATTAGAAGCCAAATCTCTCTCAAAGCACTCACTGCCACAGTGCTCAAATAGTGATCCATAGATTGAAGTTGCTGTTGATGGTAACTGTAGTGATGGTGATGGTGGTGGTGGTATAGGTGATGGTAGTGGTGGTGGCAGTGGTGGTGGTGGTAGTGGTGGTGATGGCTGTGATGGTAGTAGTGGTTGTCTTAGTGGTGGTGGTGGTGGTGGCTGTGATGGTAGTAGTGGTTGTCTTAGTGGTGATGGTGGCTGTGGTAATGATGGTGGTAGTTGTTGGTAGTGGTGGTGGTGATGATGATGGCAGTGGTGGTGATGGTGGTGGTGGCTGTGGTGATTGTGATGGTAGTGATGGAAGTCGTAGTAATGGTGGTTGTGGTGATGATGGTGGTGGTACTGATGGTAGTAGTGGTAGTGGTGAGATTGGTATAACCTTTAAACTGTGACTGACATATGAGACTCACAGTAAAACACCAATAGTTAGTGACCCTTGCTCTCTGTTATGTGTATTAGCTACACCATTACATTTATCTTAGTTTAATAATAATTATTATTTCTAATTTAGGCACAAGGTCAGCAATCTGGGGAGGGGGGAGGGATTAAACTTACCCAGTGTTTCACTGGTACTTTATTTTGTCGACCCTGTATAGATGTAAGGTAAAGTAGACATCAGTGGAAAATAGTTTCTAATTTAGGCACAAGGCCAGCAATTATAGAGAAGGGATAAATCAATTACATCAACCCCAGAAAGATGAAACATAAAGTTTAACCCAGAACGATAAAGAGTTTGAAAATGGTGGATACAAGTATTTAGGGATCTTAGAACTGGATGATATTTTATATGCCGAAATGAAAGAAAAGGTTAGAGAGTAATTTAAAACAAGTAAAAGTGATTTTAAAATCTAACCTGAATGCGAGAAATCTAGTCACTGCAATGAATATCTGGGCAATCGCAGTGGTTAGATGTAGTGGTTCCATTCTCTGGTGGACTGAAGAAAAAATAGCAATGTTAGATAGAAAGATGAGAAAGTTTATGACAATGCAAGGAGTTTTACACCCTAAAGCAAATGCAGCAAATACAGTACATTGTACAGTACATCATCTTCGTTTGGGAAAATGGACGTTAAACGAAGATGATGATGTACATGAAGAGGGAAAATGGTGGTAGGGTCTCATCAGTGTGGATTATTGTATGAGTGAAAGGAGAACTCTTGCAGAATATTTGGTAAACAGTGACGAAGAGTTGTTGCAATATACAGTAGAAGATATGGGTATAGATGTTGTAGAAATGGTTGGAACAGAGGTGTTTAACCAAAGAGTCGAAGGGAAGATCTTCTGGAAATGAGTATGCATGGTCAGTTTGAAAGAAATACTCAGAATATCAAGGATAAAACAAGGTGATTTGAAGCGTACAACTGAAAGCTTTATAACTGCAGCACAAGTCCAAACTTTTGCTGCCAATTCAGTGAAGTATAACATCTACAAAAGCTCAGACACTCAGGAATACAGACTCTGTGAAAATGATGTGGAAAATGTAACCTACTTCATAAGTGGATGTAAGAGCCTTGCGCATAAAGAATACAAATGCCACTATGGTAAAGTCTGTTTGTACCTTCATTGACTGTTATGTCGTAAATACCAATACTAAGTAATAGAAAATTTGTATAAACATCTGCCTTGTAAAATAATGCAGGAGGACGGGAAAACAACCATATTCTGGGATTATGATTTTCAGATTAATAGAATAATTGAGCATCGCCAACCGGATATTGTCGTATTGAACAAGAATGGGAATGATAAAATAAAACACACATAACCAAAACCCCAGAACTTACAAATATATGCAGCATATAGAAACAACACTGCACAAACCCAAAGTACATAGAGCTGTGCTCAGTAATCACACAATAAAAATAAGATTAATAATAATAATAACAATGATGACTGTTTTTATTTGTCATAAAGGCATCAGATGAAGGGTCTTTACTGAGACAGGTTTGAGCATGAAGGTTACTAATAATAATAAATGATTTCTCTCATAGATATATCATTTAAATATTTAAGGATAAAGTATAGTTAGTTCAATTGACTCCAGTACATAACTGGTTCTTATTTTATTGAACTCAGAAGAATGAAAGGAAAAGTTGACCTCGAAAGGATTTGACCTCACAATATAAGGGATATAACCTCAAAAGATTTAGAACCATGTTCTACTATTTTTGCCAGTATAGCTTACAAACTAAGCAGTTAGGATGTTGGGCTCACAATGGTGAGATGGTCATTTCAATTTCTCAGACCAGGCAATGCATTGTTTCCTTGAGCAAGACACTTTATTTTACATTGCTCCAGTTCACTTAACTGGAAAAATTGAGTACCAGTAGCAGTAACTGGGAGCTAACCTCATAATAGACTTCATCAGTTTCTGTCTACCTAATTCCACTCACAATACTATATTAGCAAACACTTGCTCAAAGTGGCACACAGTGGGAGGGAACCCAAAACAAAGTGGTTGTGAAGCAAACTCATTAAACACACAACCATGCCCTCACTTAAGTAACTAAACTGTAACTAAATAACTATTAAACTTTGAACTTAAACAGCTCACATCACTCAACTGAGATTGTTACTTCTATTGAATTTTTAATAACAAACACATCTTTCATAAACAAAGAAAATCACAGCAGTTCATATAAATGTTTTATAGTCGTGGTGAACAAAATGGCACATACATTACCGCAGTCAGAAATCTTCGTTTTCAACTCCTCTAAATTATGTAAGTTCTTGTTGTTTATCCCTTAATTTAGCCTTAATCAACAGGCATTTCAGTCATGACCATCACATCTGTATTTTTTCAGCCATCGTGTATTTAGGAGTACCTTATCCAATGTGTGATTACTTTAACCTTTTAGCATTTAAACCGGCCATGTCCGGCCAGAATTCTCTCATTCCTTTCTGTTCAAACTAGCTGTGTCCAGCCGCTTATACTGATGTTAAGGTATTGTTCTCAAAATAAATAACACAAAATCTCGTAGATTCAATATTATGTGAGATAATTATGTAAGATAATGCCGTTACTACAAAAATACAATAGTATATATAGAGTAATGTAAAGGCTAAAGGGTTAAGGCAGTAAAGTGTGATTTGAGATAAATTAAGTCATGTTTATTTTTACCAGAATTGCATAATGTATTGATCCCAAACCTTATTATCTCAGGCATCAGCAGCCCAGCCCTCACTTGCACAGTGTGAAATCAATTGTAATAAGTAATATACCTAAACTATTGGGATTAGAATCATCAGGTTGTGAATTCAATTCCAGGACCAGGTTGTATATTGTTTTCCTTTAGCAAGACTATTTCACATTGCTCCAGTTTACTCAGATGTAGAAATGAGTTGTGACGTCACTGGTACCAAGCTGTATTGGTCATAGCCATTCCCTTGGATAGAATTAGGGGTGCGGAGAGAGGAGACTGGTATGTGTGGTCAACTGCTGATCTTCCACAAAAGACCTTGCCCAGACTTTATGCCTTGGAGGGAAATTTTTAGGTGCAAATCCCATGGTCATTTGTGACCAAAGGGGGAGGTCACTCTCTCTATATATATCATCATCATCATCATTTTTATATCGACTTTTCCATGCTAGCATTGGTTGAACGTGACTTTTTGAGGCAATGGTTTACAGAGAGATGTTCTTCCTGACACCAATCCTTTCAATCACTTCTTATGACATGCAGAGATGATATATGTGGCCTATTTATATAAGTTTATGTAAAAACCTTTCTGTTTCAAACACCAACATGTGAATGTTAGTTTTATGACGAAATCCCTCCAAACTCTTGATTATTTATTTGAAAATCATAGCCAGTGTCTTTCATTAGTAATCTATATATATAAAACTGAGGATGTCTGTCTGTGTGTGTGTGTGTGTGAGTTTGAATCCCTAAAACTAGAGAAGCACCCAACCACATGTAATACTTATGTTTCAGGGAGTGTTCTGAGCACAAAATATTTCGAATTTTCAATGCCCTAGGGACCGCATTAGGTGATTTAGCGATCTCTCTCTATAATTCTTAGTCTTTCTCTTTTTAGATAGATACATACTTATAACGTCGCACCCTTATAATATCTGTCTGTATGTCTGGCTGTCTGCTGCTTCCAGTTATTCTGCCACCCTTGCTCAAGACAAATCTCACACTCATTCCCCAAACAGTTGGTAAGTGCAGACAACTTCTTGCTCACGTTTTAAGCCACAGTGTTGCTTACTTACGTACCACCAGACCCTTACTTCTTTGGCCAGCCGTGGTTGTGGCAATACTAAGCTTAGCTAAGGCGGTTATATATTTCACAATACCTTATCCCGTGCAATGCCGTGTACCACTGCTAGTATGGTATAAAAAGATTTTAAATATTAAAAATGATAAGTGTTGAAATGTTACCCTGGAAATATTTGATTGGTCCTTTTATATTTCAGAGTAGGAGTGGGGTGAATCTTCTTGTCATAAGAATTAAATTAAAGGAACTATAATAAATTTATATTATTACATCTATCTCATCAAAGCAGGTGAATTGGCAGTAGAATCGGTAGAGCATCAGATAACATGCTCTGTGGCATATAGTTACGTCCCTTTATGTTCCGAGTTCAAATCCCGCTGAAGCGAGCTTTACTTTTCATCCTTACAGGGATCGATAAAATAAAGTACCACTAACACACTGGAGTCAATTTAATCGACTTTCCCTATTATTCTCTATCTGTCTATCTACTGCTTCCTCGTCCTTAGTCCTACCCTTTATGTATCATCCTCGAATCCTTATTCTTATTCTCTGTCTCCTGCTCCTTATCTCTTTCTCTCTTACTTTTTATCTTATCCTCTGATATTTTATTGTACTTCCTGCATTTTTATTTCACCAATTTATAAACTCTATACACTATATATGATAATAAACAATAATAAAAGTATACTTCTTTATACTTTTATTATTGTTTATTATCTTTTATTATTGATGTTATTGTTTTCATTCACTTGATTCTCCGATATATCTATAAATACCAATGTCATGTGTTACACCCTCCAGTATTCCGATGATTTGATCAGAGGCACACACTGTATTTAAGGTCAAGTGACGCAATTTTGAGTGATCAGCGGCCTTTAGACTCACCTGATCAATGAAACAATTGTTAATACTGTAAATAAAACCCTTTTTGTACAGCCGACCATATTATTCTTCACTTTTTCACTACTATTACTCCAAGAATGACCTGCATGGGAATTCTCGCAAACTCGCCACCTAACTAAGGAAACCTCTTGTTGAGTCAAACAATGCCGTACGTTAAAACTATCCATAGAACAGAGTACTCACAACCTCTAACTGGAATACCTAAAACAATAACTTGTTATTCCATATATATATATATATATATATATATATAAATATATGATAATAAGGAGTTGACAGACCCAGCATATTCATCAATGCCAGCACCAGTTGTATCTCAGCGTACTCAATAGGTAATGTAGGATACATTCCCAGAGTGTACACAGTTATTCGCTTCAATACAACACACATAAAATGGGTGCCTATAATAGTTCCTGGACTCGAGTTTCGGACGCACTAATGCAGCAGTAAGGTGCACTGCAACCTCCGTCTGAATATATTATGCAACAATGCACAATCGGCTTATGCGGCTTCATCAGCAGGTAATCGCCTAATCAATAACCAATCGATCGACAGAATCCAAACACCAGCCCATGCCGGTCATGACTGTTTGTGACAACCGACATGGTAAAGCGATAAGCAACTGGCACCCGATACAACTCTGTCCCTCGACTAGCCACCGATTTACAAACTTTACGTGATGGCGGGAGACTAGAAAACTAATCTTTTCGTTCCCATCAAAAGCTCTCAGCCAACGTGTCTCACACACAAATTATTAAGAGGTGAAAAGATGGCTATTAGAAATAGCAGTCCACATCGATGTATAATAGAATGGTAGCATTCGGCTCATGTCTCCAAGTCCCATGGCTAGAGGAAAGCGTTAGTAACAATGGTAGTGCCAAGAGCCTTTAACGGACTTTAAATGCGATATAAATATATGTATATATGTATATATATATAAATATATATCTATATATATATATATATATGTGTGTGTGTGTGTGTGTGTGTATATATATATATAAATATATATATATAAAAATCTACTACAGTCAGTAGGCACCTCTATCAAAACACACCCCCGTCCCACCACCTCCACCCCACCCACACCGCCCCTTTCAATGTAAAGTTATGTTGGTCCCACAACATCCAGGCCGAAACAAATGAGATCGTGTAGGTGTCACGACAAAAAACACACAGTCCACGCTGTAAATGTGGCCGTGTAGGCAACACGGTAAAAACCTCCCAGCCCCACACTGTAAATGTGGTTGGTGTTAGGAAGGGCATCCAGCTGTAGAAAACCCGCCAGACAGTCCACGCTGTAATGTGGCCGTGTAGGCAACACAGTAAAAACCTCCCAGCCCCACACTGTAAATGTGGTTGGTGTTAGGAAGGGCATCCAACTGTAGAAAACCCGCCAGACAGTCCTATGCGAGCAAGACAACCACTCTTGCCTCAAGTGGGAAAACCCCCGTCCAAACCCATGCAAGCGTGGAACACGGACGCTAAACCTGATGATGATGATGATGATGATATTTATATGTATATATATATATATATATATATATATATATATATATATATATTTATATGTATATATATATATATATATATATATATATATATATATATATATATGAGAGACTGATGAATGTGGAGAACGAATGGGAGAGAGAGAAATTACCCTTAGTAGATCCGACAGAGGGACCAGCTATTGAGATTGACGAATATAGGGTCCAAGGTCCAAGAGGTGATTAAGGAAATGTAAAATGGTAAGACTGCTGGACCATCGGGAATAGTTGCTGAGATGCTGAAGGCATCAGGGGACGTAGGCACTAAACTGGTTGCACGCATCATCAATCAGGCTATATATGGTGGTGTCATACCCAAAGACTGGTGCAGCAGTATTCTCATAAATTGCTACAAAGGTAAAGGGGATGCTCTGGAGAGGAGCAATTATAGGGGTATAAAACTGATGGATCAGGTTATGAAAGTGGCAGAAAGGATATTAGCACAACTAATTAGAGAAAGGGTTAAACTAGATGAGATGCAGTTTGGTTTTGTGCCTGGGAAGAGTACAACAGATGCCTTCTTCTTGGTGAGACAATTGCAAGAGAGGTTCTTAGAGAAAAATAAGTCACTATACTTAGCCTTTGTTGACCTAGAGAAGGCCTTTGATAGGGTACCCCGATCTGTCATCTGGTGGTCCCTAAGGAAACTAGGTGTTGAGGAATAGCTTGTGAGGACAGTGCAAACTTTGTACAGAGGTACTCTCATTAAAGTCAGGGTAGGAATGGAGTTTAGTGAGGAATTCCAGATACAAGTAGGAGTACATCAAGGTACTCCAAGCCATAACAGAGGAGTTTAAGACTGGCTGTCTATGGGAACTTCTCTATGCTGACGATCTGGTTCTTATAGCAGAATCAGTAGAGGAGCTAGGGAATAAATTCTGGCTATGGAAACAGCAGTTGGACGCAAGAGGACTGAGAGTGAATCTAGCTAAGACAAAAGTGTTGATGAGTAGAAAAGAGGACAAAACCCTGATTCCGTCAGGGAAATGGCCATGTTCGATATGCAGAAAAGGAACTGGCATAAATTCTATAAAATGTACACAATGCAGATCCTGGGTACACAAGAGATGTAGCGGGATAGCAGGCAAACTAACAGGTAGGGAGAAATATGTATGCAGTAGATGTACAGGGAAATTAGACAGTAGAAGTCGCATTGATAGACACATTTTTCAAATGCAGGAGGGTGCTATAGAAGTGGTGGATAGCTTCCGGTACCTAGGAGATCAGATTAGCATGGGAGGAGGTTGTTCCGAGGCCATAGTATCTAGAATAAGGACGGGTTGGAAGAAGTTTAGGGAGCTGCTTCCTCTGCTGACGAAGAAGGGTTTCTCCCTGCGTACGAAAGGCCGGTTGTATGATGCCTGTGTGAGAAGCGCGATGCTGCATGGTAGTGAGACATGGGCAGCAACTGCAGAGGATATGCGACGGCTGGAGAGAAATGAGGCAAGCATGCTCCGTTTGATGTGCAGTGTAAATGTGCGTGAATGACCCAGCATGAATGTGTTAAGAGAGAAACTGTGTCTGAGAGGGATAGAATGTAGTGTACGGGAGAGGAGACTGAGGTGGTATGGACATGTGATGCGCATGGAGGATGACCGATGGGTGAAGAAGTGCCAGGAAATGCCAGTTGAAGGAAGACGTGGTAGAGGTAGACCACGAAAAACATGGGCGGAGGTGGTGAGTACAGACCTCAGATCATTGAAGCTCACGGTGGAGATGACGAAGGACCGTGATGAGTGGAGAGATGCTGTGCTGAATAAGACCCATCCGACCCTTGAGAGCAGGGAAGAGCAGACGTAAAATGATGATGATGATGATATGAATGATACAGTAAACTGCACTGATGAAGGGTAATCACCCAGAAACATTAGTGCCTGTAGTTCTGTTACATGCCAACACAAGAGCAAGAATGAGGGGCTCATTCTACTGATATGGCATAAAAGAGGCAAATAATTGCAAATGAATCGAATATTATTATTGATATTCGAAAAACTTAGATTATATTTATATATATGTGCATATATATATGTATGTATATATATGTGTATGTATATATATATATATATATATATGTATGCATATATATATATATGTATGTATGTATATATATGTATGTATATATATATGTATGTATATATATATATATATGTATGTACAAATATATTACACAGAGAGAAGTGTGTTACACAGTGAGATGTGTGTAAAGAATTATTACATGTGGGTTTAACCGTTACTGTATGGAAAACAACACCTACAGGTTAGCAATTAAATAGGGTTCTTTCTATTTAATTGCTAACCTGTAGGTGTTGTTTTCCATACAGTAACGGTTAAACCCACATGTAATAATTCTTTACACACATCTCACTGTGTAACACACTTCTCTCTGTGTAATATATTTGTATTTGAGCTCAGTTGAAAATTCTCTGTTCTTCTTTGAGCTGATATTATTATTACTGTGAACTGCGGAATACTCTAATTCTGATTCTTGTATATATGTATGTATATATATATGTATATATATATATGTATGTATATATATATGTATATATATATATGTATGTATATATATATATATATATATATGTATATATATATATATATGTATATATATATATATATGTATGTGTATATATATATATAACGAAGGAGTTGTGGTAAGGAACCAGATGGACCATAACGCACCAGAGTACTCAATACTTAGGGTAGTAGAGTGGGTAATAAGAGAAAGTATGACCCCGACGGCAGAGCTCAAGCCGTTTTGACGTCTATTTCTGGAGAGTCCGGAAATAGCCGTCGAAACGGCTTGAGCTCCGCCGCCGGGGTCATACTTTCTCCTATTATATATATATATATAATGTATATATATATATAATGTATATATATATATATAATGTATATATATATAATATATATATATATATATATATATATATATATATATATATATATATACACACACTAGCCAAATTACCCGTGCCTTGCACACATTTTTTTGTAAGAAAATTATGATTTTTGTTGATAATTTTTGTAATCATAATTCTAGTGATGTTTTGCCACAGATAAAATGTCTAAATTAGCCAAATTTTACTATAAAAGAAAGGAGCTTTTTTTGTTGATTTATGTTTAATTAATAGAAAAACTCCGTGATAATAGAGGTTCCAATACTCAAGATATGGGGTTCTAAAATGCTCTCTATAGGAGGTTTAACCCCTATTAGGGTGTCTTAATATAATTGAAATTTGCCGAAATTTTGTGAATAGGTATCTTATCTTGTCATTTACCTATGGTTTAAATTTCATATAAATCTAAGGGAAAAATTTTCAGCGGAGGTTTGTGCCCCCGGGGAATTCTTTGATTAAAATGAAATATACTTATCCAAATACCCTGGGCAATGTAGTTTCAGAATATATATGGTTATGGGGGTCTATCTCCAAAATCATAGGAAGAGTTTGTGGACAAACAAACAAACAAACAGATAGGAACTAAAACTTTATATAGATAGCCGAATTATCCGCGCCTTGCGGCATTTCACACATTTTTCTTTGTAAGAAAATGATGATTGATTTTAAATCAGTGATATAATTTATGGAGAAAAAGTAAAGGGAAAATGTTAAAAAATTAGAGGCATTAACTAATAATTTTTGTTGTCATAATTCTAGTGATATTTTGCCATAGATAAAATGTCTAAATTAGCCAAATTTTACTATAAAAGAGAGGTGCTTTTTTTTGTTTATTTACGTTTAATTAATAGAAAAACCCCGTGATAATAGAGGTTCCAATACTCAAGTTGTGGGCTTCCAAAATGTTCACTATAAGGGGTTTAACCCCCATTAGGGTCTCTTAATATAATTGAAATTTGCTGAAATTTTGTAAATAGGTATCTTATCTTGTCATTTACCTATGGTTTAAATTTCATATAAATCGAAGGGAAAACATTTTCAGCGGGGGTTTGTGCCCCCGGGGAACCCTTTGATTAAAATGAAATATACTTATCCAAGTACCCTGGCAATGTAGTTTCAGAATATATATGGTTATGGGGGTCTATCTCCAAAACCATAGGAGGAGTTTGTGAACAAACAAACAAACAGACAGGAACTGCAACTTTATATATATAGATATAGATATATATATATAATGTATATATATATATATATAATGTCTGTGTATGTATATGTATATGTATATGTATATATATATATATATATATCATCATTTCATCATCATTTCATTTTACGTCCACTTTTTCCCTGCTTGCAAGGGTGGGACGGGAACTGATGCTGGCTTGATATCTACAGCTAGATGCCCTTCCTAACACCAACCTCATTTACAGTGAGTGCTGGGTGCTTTTTTGCCGTGGCACCTCCACGACCACTTTGTAGTGGAATGATACTCAGCTGTAGAAATGAGATGATAGGGACTGGGGTCCCTATCATCTCATTTCTACAGCTGAGTAAACTGGAGCAATGTGAAATAAAGTATCTTGCTCAAATATATATATATTTGTTTGTATGGTGGTGGAACAGTAAGGTGGAGGGGTCAATTAAGGCCAAAAAGCAGGCTTGGAAAGTATGGCGGGATGGGGGAAGTAGAGAAGACTATCAAGTGGCCAGGAGGGAAGCTAGGAGACAAGTGTACTTAGCAAGAAGGGAAGCTGAGGAAAGAAAGTTCAAGCATGTTCTACAACGCGATGACCAAAAACGTGAGGTGTTCAGGATTGCTAGGCAATGCATCAAGGAAAACCGTGATATTATCGGGGAGAAGTGTGTACTAAACGACGATGGCACACTTGCCATCACCGACGCTGATAAGAAGGTAGCTTGGAAGTGTCACTATGAAAGGCTACTAAATGAGGAGAATAAATGGGAGAAAGACAGTCTCCCCCATATCGACCCAATAGAGGGACCAGCAGTGTTAGTCGAGGGGAGTATGATAAGTAAGGCAATCAAGGATATGAAGACGGGTAAGGCGGCTGGGCCTTCGGAAATAGTTGCTGAGATGCTGAAGGCATCTGGCACGGTGTGACACACCATGGTCACCCGCATAGTTAACCAAGTCGTACAGAATGGGGTTGTTCCGAAGGACTGGCATAGCAGCATCATCGTTAACTGTTATAAGGGTAAAGGAGACGCCCTAGATAGGAGTAACTATAGAGGCATTAAATTAATCGACCAGGTCATGAAGGTCACGGAAAAAGTAATAGCACAACTAATCAGAGAGAGAATTGACCTAGATGAAATGCAGTTCGGGTTTGTGTCAGGCAAAAGTACCACAGACGCTCTTTTCATTGTACGACAACTACAGGAGAAGTACCTAGCTAAAGGTAAACCCCTCTACTTAGCTTTTGTCGACTTGGAGAAAGCCTTCGACAGAGTCCCCCGCTCCATTATCTGGTGGGCTCTTAGAAAACTAGGCGTTGACGAATGGCTTGTGAGAGCTATACAAGCCATGTATAAAGAAACAGTCAGCAAGGTTAGAATTAACAACGAATATAGTGAAGTGTTTAGCGTAAAAGTTGGTGTCCATCAGGGCTCTGTTCTCAGCCCCCTACTATTTATTATTGCCCTTCAGGCTATAACGGCGGAGTTCAAGACCGGCTGCCCATGGGAACTCCTATACGCAGACGACCTGACACTCATAGCGGAATCAATGGCCGAGCTAGAGAAGAAATTCCAAACATGGAAGCACGGCCTAGAATCAAAAGGCCTTAAAATTAACCTGGCTAAGACTAAAGTTCTAGTTTGTAGGAAAGAAAATAAGGCGGCGGTCCCTTCAGGGAAATGGTCGTGCTCGGTGTGTAGGAAAGGCGTAGGTAGAAACTCCATTTTATGTCCTAAATGCAAAGTATGGGTGCATAAAAGATATAGTGGGATCACAGGTAAGCTAACTAAGAACATAGATTTTACATGTGGCCGGTGCTCTGGTGCAATAAGTAGCAGCAAGTGCCTACAAAATACTAGCTCTTTCAATTGCGCAGAGGGTTCTATAGAAATAGTGGACAGCTTCCGTTACCTGGGTGATAAAATCAGCAGTGGGGGAGGGTGCTCTGAAAGTACAGTAGCTAGAGTCAGAACTGGTTGGAAAAAGTTCAGAGAGCTTATACCACTATTAGCCGCTAAAGGGTTCTCCCTAAAAATGAAAGGCAGGTTGTACGATGCCTGCATACGAACAGCAATGTTGCATGGCAGTGAGACCTGGGCATTGTGCGCAGAGGATATACGCAGACTAGAGAGGGACGAAGCTTGCATGCTCCGCTGGATGTGTAACAGTAATATACGTGAACGGCAAAGCATAAACGAACTAAGGAAAAAATTAGAAATAAGAGGGATCAGATGTTGTTTACTCGAGAGAAGGCTACGTTGGTATGGACACGTGATGCGCATGAAAGTCGATAGCTGTATAACAAAGTGCAGGGCAATAAAGATAGACGGTAGCCACGGAATAGGCAGACCTAGAAAAACCTGGGACGAGCTGATAAACTCTGACCTCACACACTTACACCTCTCCAAGACAATGTCACTGGACCGAGACCTTTGGCGGTACTCAGTAACAGAGAAGACCCGCCTTACCTAAATACATAGTAAAACCTACTACAACCAGTAGGCATCTCTAACAAAATAAACCCCCCCCCCCCCCCCGTCCCACCACCCCCACCCCATCCACGCCACCCCGTTCTATGTAAAGTTGTGTTGGTGCCACACCATCCAGGCCGAAACAAAAGAGATTGTGTAGGTGTCACGACAAAAAAACACACAGTCCACGCTGTAATGTGGCCGTGTAGGCAACACGGTAAAAACCTCCCAGACCCACACTGTAAATGTGGTTGGTGTTAGGAAGGGCATCCAACTGTAGAAAACCTGCCAGACAGTCCTATGTGAGCAAGACAATCACTCTTGCCTCAAGTGGGACTACCCCCGTCCAAACCCATGCAAGCGTGGAACACGGACGTTAAACGTTGATGATGATGATGATGATGATATATATATATATATATATATATATATATATATATATATATATATATATATAATGGAGGCACATGGCTTAGAGCATTGGCCTTGCAATCGAAAGGTTGTGAGTTCAATTCTCAGACCGGGTGATGTGTTGTTTCCTTGAGCAAGACACTTTATTTCACATTGCTCCAGTTTACTCAGCTGTAGAAATGAGATGATAGGGACCCCAGTCCCTATCATCTCATTTCTACAGCTGAGTAGTTAGAGCATTGGCCTTGCAATCGAAAGGTTGTGAGCAAAGTGGTCGTGGAGGTGCCACGGCAAAAAAGCACCCAGCACTCTCTGTAAATGAGGTTGGTGTTAGGAAGGGCATCCAGCTGTAGAAATCAAGCCAGAATCAGTTCCCGTCCCACCCTTGCAAGCAGGGAAAAAGCGGACGTAAAATGAAATGATGAAATGATGATGATGATAATGTATATATATACATGCCTATGTATAGATATGGGTGTGTGTTTGTATACCGGAACTTCTGAACTGCGATCATCACCAATAGTAACTTCACGCCCTCTTTCTCTCTCTCTTTAATATTTCAAATCATAGAATAATATAAAGGAAAAATATTAAAATGTTTTTAAAAAACCATTGTTGCATTGGACCCATTATATTTCTACAATACTCTCTATACTTTCTAACACTGTTACATTTAAAATAGCCACCTCTAAGCTTTGTAACAATCCCTTCTCTCATATCACACCTACCACACCAAATAATACGATGCCAGATTTGGTTTCTAATTCTCAAAATGAAATATAGGCAGAGGCATGACTGTGTGGTTAATCTTTTAGCATTTACATTACTCTGTATTTACTATTGTATTTGCACGGTAAACACTATTTCACATAATTACCTCACATAATATTGAATCTATGAGATTTTGCCATTTATTTTGAGAACAATACCTTAACATCAGTATGAGTAGCCGGTTACAGCCGGTTCGAACAGAAAGAGGCAAAATAATTCTTGCCGGATATGGCCGGTTTAAATGCTAAAGGGTTAAAGAACTGGATTCCCAACAACATAGTTACAGCTTTGGTCCCACAATTGTTTTCTACTATAGCCTCAAATAACATTGGGTAGACAGAAACTGATCAAAGTTGACCAAGGACTAAATGTGTGTTGGACCTCGATCGGTTCTAACAAGTGTCTCAGTTATTCAAACAACAAAACAGTCTACTTGTGAAATTAATGTGTAAGTAGCTGAGCATTACACAAATACCTTTAACAAATTATTGATAAGAGTGCAGGAACATATGTGTGGGGTGGGGCTCCAGTTTGTCTGAGTGGTCAGTTAGACCATGATGATGATGATGATAATGATCCAGCATAATACAGTGTGTAATAAAGTTAGCCCATTGAATTACTGGTACAGCTCAATTTTACCAGCTGAGTGGACTGAAGCAACATGAAATAAAGTGTCTTGCCCAAGGATAATGCAATACTGGGAACTAAATTTATAATTTTATGATCATGAGCTAAACACCCTGACCACTAAGTCGTCTTCAGAGCTAAATAGTAACCCTCTAAAATTTGTTTAACTTGGGTTCATTCATCATTTCTACATGTTTTTTTCCCTTGTTTACATGAGTATCACACCAAGATCTTTTCCTATTTTCTAATTAAATTAAATATTGCTTACTTTTTATATTAAAGTTCCTAATCAGTGAATGTTTTTTCATTAAAATCCTATATATTCTTTGTCATTCTAAGGTCTGCTATGTACAGGTAAATCTATATGACTGAAATATGTCTAGAGATGTCACAGATTAGACATACTGTGCACTGCATGAACCCCATTCAATTTTGAATAAATTAGAATTTATAAATAATCTCCTTTGCCTTTCATAAGAATTATCTGTATTCATGCCAACCCTTACCTATGGTGATGAACCTTGGGTAATGACCAAAAGAATAGGATCACAAATACAAGTGATGAAAATGGGGTTACCTTGAAGGGTCTTTGGAGTCATGTTATTTGATAGAATGCATAGCTCAGAGATCAGAGAGTCACTCAAGGTAGAGCCGCTACTTTTCCGAATTGAGAGATCACACCTCCAATACTATGGGCGTGTGTTTAGAATATCGCGGTAAAGAATCGCTGGACAGATTTTATGGGCAAAACCAGCTAGAAGGAGACCCAGGGGTAGAACCCAAGCAAGGTGGCTGGATATCATCCATGAGCTTAGCTGGTCTTCCTTGGGGATCCAGCCAGATCAGTTGAAGATGGTGGCTTCTGACAGGACCTGCTGGAAGGAGTGTTTGAGGACTCTGCCCCCTTACAATCCTCTCAGGAGTAAGTGGGCTAAGGAGATAATGAGTGTTTGTCTTTTCATTACAAAAGAACTTGACTAATCTACCAGTAATGAAAAATATAATAATTCTGATTTTAATAATTGTTTTGGTTTACTATGTCAGTTTCCAATATATTTTATAGTCTTATTCGAGACATATAAGTATCGACATAAAATGAACTGATTATAATCATCCTTTCTCAATAGATACCAATAATCTTATAGAAAAGGAAGGAACCAAACATCAGATTGAACCAAGGTTACACTGGTCTTTTCATTTGTGATACCATCAACCAGGTTAAACTCCCGGTAGGAAGCAGTAGGACTGAAACTCAGAATACACAGATCCAGATCAGATACTGCAAAGCATTCCCACGAGTGTACTTGTTATTCAAAGAGCCAGCCTTATCACACACACAGTGTCACGCCGAATCTCCTTGAGAATTACGTCAAGAGTACGTGTCTATGAAATATTGTCACTTGCACGTTAATACAAGCTGGATTAACTGTAATTCAAGGGGTCAGCCTTGTCATACCCAATCTCTCAGAACTGCGTCAAGGACATGCATGTCTTAGAAATACTCAACCACTAGCACGTTAATACAATGCTGAATCTCCCTGAGAATTACGTTGAGGACACGTGTGTCTAAGGAATGCTTAGTTACTTGCATGCTGTTCCGTTGTTCGAAGTGGAACACTCGTCGTCGGGACCGACATACGTACAACACACACACGTGTCTTGTGTCACGCCGAATCTCCGAGAACAGCATCAAGGATACGCATGTTTATGAAATGCTCAGTCACTTGCACGTTAATACAAGATGGACTGTACCTGTAATTCAAAGGAATCAGCCTCGTCACATACTTTGTCATGCTGAATCTCCCTGAGAACTATGTCAAGGACACTCATGTTTATGGAATGCTCAGTCACTTACACGTCAAATTTCTGTTGGTCGAATACCTGGAAAACAAGTCGTCGGAATGGACGAAGGTCCAACAATGACATATGAGAAGATAAATTTTAAGTTTACCGCCGAGAGAGGAGTTCAAAGCGGGAGTAAATAAACCTGGCAAGTGCATTGGAACTTCGCATGCTGGGAATGTAACCGTATATATAGAATGGACCAATCACAACGTCTCGTTCTGGGTCGAAGAGGGAGAGTGTTCTCAATGACGGTGACGATGATAGTGACAGTGACAGTTAGGGAGGGAAGGTATACAGAGACAGAGAGAGTAGCGTTAACAGTAGTGACGGAGGGGAAGTTACAGAGAGATAGAGAAATGTTTCTAACGGCTGAGAGTGACTGTTAATTGAATGAAGGGGAGGAAGGGCAAATAAAAGAAAGTAGAATTGGTAATAATTATAAAAAGAGGGTGACAAAGAAGTGAAGTAAAATTCAGTAAGTGCGCCGTTAGAGTAAAAGTGGGAGTTGAGAGACGGACTAAGAGAAAAGAGTTGGAAGAAGTGTGAGGAAAAGTGGAGACATCCTAGGCCTAAGGCCTGGTCTCACTTGTTAATTATTTTAAGGGAGTTTCCAAATTTATTTAAACTATGAAAGGTTTGTCAATTCTTAGATCTATAATTTTATTTAATCTTTTTGCTTTGTTTCTTTTCAACATTTAATTTTGTTTAACTTATGTGAAAGTTGTTTTGTGTATTTGAATGATTAACCCTTCTGTTTTCAATTTAAATACCTGGATGGGACAACATTTACCGTCTATGTCAACCCTTAATATTTAATTATTTCACGAAACTGAACATAACATTTTCAACATTTATTACAATTAATGTGACCATTCTAATATTTTAAGTATATAAATTGTATATTTAAAAACAAAACCCGTTTGACTCCAAAATAAAATTCTAATATGTAACCATTTAAAAACATGTTTCATTTTTAAAATAATTTAAATTTGAAAACTTATATTTAGTTATTTGTATCCACACCAGTTTATATTTTTTTAACGATTATTTTTCAAAATAGAATATTTTCTGATGGTATGTCATTTTACAAAGTACTATCTAGTTATTTTTTTCACTTAGATAGTTTAAATTTATTTAAGTACACCAGAAATATATTCTATGCATTTAATGTCGATTACAGTAATATTAGGAAGAATGGTTAAGTACAATTCCCGACTCGGTGTACAGTAGAAACTCCTGTGATCCGGTTTCGATACCCATTTAAAACCGTTTCACAGACACTTGCCTATCATTGGGAAATACATGTCATATAATCCAATTTACCCTCTTTAAAATATAACGTTTCCTGAATACTGAAGTTATGGGAGAAATTAAATTTTATAAACCCTTTTTGTTTTTGTTTTTATAATACATTTAAAATTTTGAACTTCTTTTTTGATACATTAACATCTTTGAAAAGGCATGAACTTCACAACCTCCCATATCCCTTCCTCCCTTGCAATATAGAGCTGTTTTCAGTTAAAATATTAATTATATATATATATATATATATATATATAAGTTGCTAAGAAATGTATATATGTTATTGTATTCAAATTTCTAATGTGATATGTTAGATAGCTGTTAATTACCGTTAGGCCGAGCCCTAAAACATGTTGGTGTCCGTTGTAGGGAAACCGTTGATACCTTACAAGCACCCCCTCCTCCCTCTCCTGTCACTGATCGTAACTGATCGTCTTCACAAAAACACTTTAATTTAATGACTTGTTTTGAACATTTCATACAATTATTAAACATTTTATAGATATATTGAACTATTTATTTCTACAGTCCCCCTGTTAATTTTTCTCCTAGTTCAACGTTAACTGGAATGTTTTGGGGGGGGTTTTGATAGAGGGAAACACCAGCATCCCCCGTTATAGTGTGTAATTAAGTGTACATGTCTTATTTCTTTAATTTCTATTGATTTTTATAAATTGTTTAAATGAGTTCAAATCCAGCCTAAGTCAACTTTGCATTTCATTTGTCGATAAAATAAAATCCTGAGATAGATTTAATCGACTTTCCCTGACATTGTATCGAAATTGTTTGAATCAATACAATGTTTAGCTTGAAATTTTCAGAATTTCAGAAAATATAATTTTAAATTACTTTTAATAATATAGTGCAGTTTTTTAACTGCATGAATTTGTGTATATGTATGTAATATAAATTTTATTGATGTTTCTTTCGTAAATCATATAAAATGGTATTGTGTACAAGGTGTTTTAATAGAAAAAAAAAAATTTCCAAGTTAATGTATAGGTCTATGTATTAACTTCGAAGTTACTGTCACTCTTTATTCTGCACATATATGCCTGTAGTGTGTGTGTGTATATATATATATTAGATACACACCTAATGAATGGCAAGTTTTTTTTTCTAAGTTTAACAGTTGAGTGAATGAATGAAATGGATAGAAATGATGTTTGAGTTAAACTAGTATAAGGGGGCGAAGCACACAGATCCTTATATAATCTTGTATTGTTCTTCTTATTTTGACAACTTTAAATTTATACATTTTACCTTGTTCTCTTCAAACCCTAACCGCTCTCAACTTTTAACGGACTTATAACTCCCCCTCCTCCCACCATCACAAGGCAATCCTCCCAACTTTCCCTCCTTTTACTTGCCGCCACTTGTTTTTTATCATTTTGGATTTTTTTTGCATAACTTGGACTTATTTATTTAATTATATATTAAAACTGTTTTTAATTCTCAACCTCTTAATACTCTTTCGTCTATGTATGTATTTTTGAGGTTACATGCTATAGATAAACTTTTACCTGACTACACGTGTTTTCTCGAGAACATGAAAATGATACGACCAACTTTTGTTTTACAATTTTGGCTATTACATATATATATATATATATATATATATATAATATGCTTTTTCTTTTTAGAATACAAATTTGCTGACTTTAATAAACTTTAACCCAAAGTTTTCAAATTCCCGAGATACTTTAAAACCAATTCTTTTTTATGTAAACTTATAAAAATGTCATTATGGTTCTTTCGCTTCTTTATTTCCCTCCTTGGGCTTTTAAATATAATTTTTTTTTTTCTACTTTTTTTTGGCACAAGTCCAGAAATTACTCAGTGCATTACTGGTACTTTAATCTTTAAGATGTATTGCGTTTAATTTCTTTTTTTTTTTTTTTTTTTTTTTTTTTAACTGGAATAATTTTCTTATTGCCCGCCAGCCACTTCTTCCCTTGGGATGCTTGAAATGAAAACAAATTCCGATTAAGCCAACGAAAATATATTCATATTAGTGTTACATATATAACACTAATATATATGAATAGATAGATTGATGTATAAATATATATTTTCAGTAAATATTTATCGAGAAAATGTCCGTTACTATCTATCATGACAAATATATTTTTCAATCATAAATAGTTTTCCCTTCGACAGAAGCCTATTTTATGAATCGTATTTTAAACTTTCTGCAAAATTATCTAAATAACTTATCTCTATATTTCTTATTTAATCTTCGAAGTTGTATTTTAATTTCATTCAGACTTAATTAATTCGATGTTGTGATTCCCACCATAAGTAAACTTTTCGCGGCGGTATTCCTGTTTAAGCGTATCTGAACATAATTATTTCAATTACACAATCGTATATCATATATATTGTTTATATAATTGACAGGTCTATTTTGTGCGATTGGTGAATGTTATTTCACACTGGATATTCATTTCCTTCGCTAATTCCAGCTGGTCTCTTGTCTAGACATGTCTTGTGATCTTAAGTTTCCTTGGCGATGACACACAACAGACCGTAATTTTTTAAGCAGCTGGCACTAGTTATATAATGTGTGTGTTTATGTATATATATGTATATATACATACATTACATTGATATATATGCGTATGTTGTTACAATATTTTAGAATATCCTTCTGCTACCGTCTTTGAGTAATTTAAACAAACCTATGCCATTCTGGATTTATTTCCAACCATCGGTGATCTGTTTTACTTTCTATATTCTGTCCAAATTATGATTAGATTTCTATACAAATTGGTCCTTCCAGGTAATTTGATTGTCGTTATTTAAGTTTCCAATTTGATTTATTCTATATTCAGTGTACATCTGTTATTTCCATCTCATTTCATTGTAAACCTTATTGGTTTGTTAATACAAGTTTTACGAAACAACTGAATATGACTACAAACGATTGTGATCGGTGATAATTGAATAACATATTGAACGATAATGTTGAATATTTTCTATCGGATTTTTATCTGATGACGTGCTTTATTACATTAGGCTTTGATGTGGTAAATATATAGTCTGGAAGAATATTAATTGGAGAAAATTTAGATGCAAATGTTCTTTATTTAAGAGTAGTGATTGCTTTCGACCACTTAGTCTAAAGAAGCGCCTCTCCCTTCATCCTCATGCCAGATGCGTACCTGTATGTTGTCCCGTTTTACATTTTGAACCTATCCAAACCTCTAAGCTGTTAACAGTTGGTAGTTTGAAGCTGTGATAGGCGGGCAAATCAGTCACAGGATGTGCACTGGTGACTAATTATACTAGAGTGATGCTAAAGTGGGAAGGAAAGTAGTATCCGATTGAGATTTACGGGATGGATCTAAATGTTATTGGATATGGTGGTCAGTTGTTTCAGTAAATGATAAATTGAAAGTAGGCTTTTTTAGAGAATTATTTTTTTCTAAAGGAACATAAAAGTTTATTTTAACTGGTGTTTGAAACAGGTTTCTTGCACTAATTATGGTTGTATCATAGAACCGGGGACGGTTTGGTATCAAAGGGGTTAACTAATTTCTTTTTAACCCTCCCCCACCTTTTTCTAAAGAATAAGATTTCAGTCCTATTTCCAAATATCCCCTTTCTACCCCGGCTCTCACTTGTGGATAACTTCATTCGACATCGATTTACTGTTTTAACCATTCCTCTTATTTTTTTTTTTTTTTTTTTTTTAGACCTTATTAATTATCCATGTTTGGTTTCATTGCAGTGATACGAAGCTTAAGCAGCCTTCAGAGAGGGTCAGAGAGTGCTTTTATACCAATCCATGTAACTGCAACAGGGCCACGGACCCGAAGTAGGGTCACTATATGGAATCTCCCTGAAGAAATACTTATATTACTGCTGAAAGAACTTCACATAAAAGACTTATTAAATATGAGAGCTGTAAGTTAGTGACTTCTGTTGTCCTCGTATTTTAGTTAAATTCTTCTAACTCAATTACATTTGATCTTTTGTTTTTAATTACATTAACTACCAGTAATATATTTCAATCTATTATATTCTCTTGTCTGTAACATTTTAATCTTATGCTCAGTGGAGAGAAGGGATCTTCACCTTGGATGGGGTGGTGGGGTTAGTATTATTTGTGTTGTAACCTGAGCTGCTGTGAAACGGGCAATTTCTTTGACTTATGCCTACATCAAAGAAAGGAATGGTCGATTTGCTATATTTTGGGAATCCTCCATGCTGTGTCATTGTTATAGTAGGTTTAGCTGGCTTCCTGCATGTTTCTCACATGTTTGGGGTGGGGCTCGGTCTTGTCATAAACAGCAATGTGAAATGAAGCATCTTGCTCAAGAGCATACTGCTCAGTCCAGGAATTGAACCCATTACCTTTTGATCATGAGTACAACACCTAAGCCACTAATCTGTTTTAACTTTGTGTGTGCATGTTTTGCAGTTGTAAATAGAGATGAGGGATAAAAAGTTATACTGTTACATATATTTCATGGCAAACCAATTCTAATTTTCAAAAGGCTTCATGCCTTTTAAAAAATTTCTGAGTAGTCTGCAAAATAAGTTTAAAATATAACCACAGCCATATGTTCTAGGGAAGTCTCAATTTTCCTTACTAAAAAAAAGTTTGACAGCGGAAGCCTGTGTAAATTATCTGTCTTGCTCTAGACTTAAATTATTAGGCAAAAATATTACAAACACTTGTATCCAATCATCATTTTAACATCTGCTTTCCCTGCTAGCAAGGGTTGGACTAAGTATATGATATTTCATAAGTGTTTACTTACTAGTCTCTGTTTATATAGTTTCAGTTTGATAAAGGAAAATATGTTAACGGTGATTTGACTTTCTCAATATTGGCTTGAATTTAGCAAAATAATGGGGCAAAATGGTATTGTATTAATAGGTTGGTATTTTTTGTGTCTACTGTTGCTTTTATTTCATAACCATCAACTATATTTTCAGGTGCATCCCTATTTCCAAAATCTCATTGATAACAGTTTATCTATTTGGTCTGTGGCTAACTTCCAAGACTCCTGGCCATCACCAAAAAATATCAAGCATTTTGAAAAGTAAGAAAAGTTCAGAAATATTACTGTTTTGTTGGTATTTGGGTTGTTTCAAAGTAAAAAAAAAAAAATAGGGATTTGGAGCAGTGCATATCCTCTTGTTTGCAAGAATAAGCTTGCTAGATGTCGACCTAGTGGTTAGTAGAAATTATTTGCAGTATTAGAGAAGCCATCATAGTGCTGTTTTGTACGTTTCAAGAATGTCTTACTAATGTGGTTTCATGCGGTACAGGAAGTTGTGTTGATTAAAACAATATAATACTATCAAAGCTATGTAATTTATTTTAAACATGAATTTAGCAAAAAAAAAAAAAAAAATTCCAACCCAATGTTTTGTTTTTTTTGTTTTTTTTTTACGTTGAATATTATCTAAATTACTTCAATTTTCGGGTCATAAGTTGTGGTTTTATTTTAATACAAGATTGTAAATTTGTAGTATATATGATATATGAAAGTTAATGTTAATCTTCTATTTTCCAGTGCTGCCAATCAGTGTAATGTTGAAGCTCTGGTGAAATTAGCTCTGGCACATCTTTATAATGAAGGATGTATGTATCAACTCTTCTCGGCTTTATTTCATAAACACTACATGCTACAATTAGAACTAACTTTGACTTGTAATATAAAACTTAAATTTTCTTTCTCATTCCATTTCTCACTCTCGTGTTGTTTATTAAAAAAATTCTTGCCTTAAATACAATAAAGTTGTATCTTTTTAAAATATGTTCCAATGTTTGAAACACCAGCTTAATAATGAGAAAGTTAGTTGTATTACTAAATTCCTCAAGTTTTGATTTTCAAAATTAATTGAAAATCATAGGCAGCAGTATCTTTAACTAGAAACATTTTTGTTTTTATATTTATCTAAAAACCTATCATGATTATTTGTAAGAACCTTTGTTCCAAACCCCAGCTTAATAGTAAGTTATATTAGAAAAATACTAACAGAAGGATTATGGTTTTTTTTTTTTTTCAGTGCCTGGTGATAAAGAAAATAAACAAATAACACATAATGGCTTTGTTGCTGCTGAAATGTTTTGTAAAGTAGAAAGGCTGTGTTCTGGTTCTGATCCTTTCTGTTGGCTCTTTATTCGTCCGCCTTGGTCTTTAAATGGTGCTTGCTGCAAAGAATGTGTTTTTACCTACCTCAGAATCTATTTACATAGAGTAAGTTTTTTTCTTTTTGTTTTCAATCACTCATGATGATGATGATGATGAGATGATTCAGCATGTATAATCTTTAATTCCTAATGTCCAGTAGCAAGACATGAATTGTCAATAATTTGAGGAATTAATAGCTGAGAATATTTTGATTTTTGAAAATGTTTGATGTAAGCTTTCTTACTAAATTGCATCTAATTTATTTACATTTTCCATATATTTCAAGTGTACCTTTTTGTAATATTGTAACAAATTAATTGCGCATATAAAAATGGGTTTTATATGCAGTGATGCCATCATATTGTGAAAGTCTTTTGCTTTAAAATTTATGGTATTTTTAAAGATACTATAAACATTTCAGTTAAACACTTCTTTGGATAATTTTTCTGCTAAATCATTACAAGATGTTAAAAGTTAAGTGGTTTTTAAAACCTTCCATCATAATTTTGTTAGCTCTTGACATCCTGTAATGATTTAGCAGAAAATATTTAAAATCGGGTTTATTAATTTAAATGTCTATAGTATCATTATGCAACAGATTGTTGTACAAATTTTCAATATAAAACTTGTTTAATGTGATGCAGTGTCATTGCAAGATTGTCGTATAGAAAAGAGTTGAATAAGGTTCTAAATATCAACTTATAAATGAAAAAACTTACTCCTTGGCATATATCTGAATATATACAGTATGTGGCCAAAAAAAACGATGGTAAAATGGCTTATATTCAAGTATATATATATGGTAGTTATTTTCCTACTCCACACTATAAAATGGGCGTGTAGGTGACATGACAAAAAGCACCCAGCTCGTACTGTAAATGTGTTTGGCATTGGGAAGGGCATCCAGCCATAGAAATCTAGCCAGAAACAGTCTTATATGAGCAAGACATGGTTACCTGACCTAACTTGCCTCTAATGGGACAACCCACTTAACCCATGCTAGCATGGAAAATGGATGTTAAACGATGAATTCCTCCAAATTTGTGGTTATTTTCAGAATTAATTGAAACAATATTGGCAACGTAATTTTATTAGAAATATGTTAATAAGGTTTAATGCGTGTTATTTCAGGTAGTTGATCCTAAGATACAGGTGTGTGTTGTAAAGACTATAATGCTTCTTGAAGAAGGAAGTGAACAAGAAGCACTGTCACTGCTGGAAGAAGCCAAAGAGCAGGGATCTGCTGCTGCTGCTTTCATGTTATGGGCAAAGAAATATATAAACAATGTAAGTTTGTTTTCCTTTTTTTTTTTTTCAGTCCAATGTGGCTGTTGATAAATTGCTCTAAATGACTTGTCATATTAAAAGATGTATGTAAATAAGGCTGACTAGCAACGTTTTTCTCCTCCTCCCCATTTTTCTTTTTATTCATGTCTGTCTTCCTTTACCTTTCTGTTTCTATCCTCCGATGGATTACTATCCAAAATGTCTCTTTTCCAACTGTAGTAGGTCTTCATCATATTATGTCTGCTTTTCCCTGCTTGCAAGGGTGGGATGGGTCCTATTCAGCACAGCATCTTTCCATTCGTCATGGTACTTCATCTCCTCTGTGAGCTTCATCAATCTGAGATCAGCTCACACCACCTCCATGTCTTATACAAATTTATTCTATTTTACATGTTTTATTTACGTTGACTTGACTATGTGTGTGGCTGGACTTGTTACTACAATGTGGATTACTATACAAATTAAACAAATTTTGTTCTGTTTTTCTGTTACAATAGCAAATTCTAGAACGTTCTGAAGAACTAGAGAGCATCAGAAAACTACGTGATATTGCCAGCAGTGGGAACCTAAATGCTCAACTCAACCTTTGCCATTATTATGCTTCCTCAAAGTTTGGGGGACTCCATCAAACCCAAGCTGCTACTTTCATCAGGGATTTTGTGCAATCTTCAAAGTCTTCTTCAATTCAAAAGATATTCCGTTGCAATCATGAACTCACCCCAAATATGAGGTAATTTCAGATTCCTAAATCTTTGTATGTAAAGACAGTTTTGTTAACAATATTATGGATGAAGTTTTTTTTTTTTTTTTTTGAATTTTACATTTTGAAGAGGAACAATTAAAATTCTGAAGAAAAATGTTGTTAGTCCATGGAAAAAAGGGGAAGGTGCTATAAACTTTTTTTTTTTTTTTTTTTTTTTGTACCCTTAGAATCATGCGCTAAATTCTAAGTAGTTTCTCAGCTAGAAATACCTAAATATGCAAAAGGTTTGGGGTGGGGGGTTTACATAATCATAATCCATGTTCAAAATATCGTTTTTGTTTGCCCCCCAAAAAAATTTTTTATTTTTTTTTTTTTTTTTGTTTCAGGTATATTTTGGTTGATTGGCTTGTGGAAGTTGCTGAGATGAAGGAATTGTCTAGTCAAACTTTACATGCTTCCATTGCTTTAATGGATCGCTATTTAAAAATCCATCCGACATCCAGAGGGGTTTTGCAGCTTCTTGGTGTAGTGTCGATGTTAGTTTGTTCAAGGTGAGTCTATTCTAACTGACAGCTATAACATGCATGAAATTTTGTTAGTGTAGATATATAAAAAGGGCTCTGTTAGGTTTTTAAATGCTTTAGAAATACCATGTCAATATAGTGCCCCTACAACTCCCTCAGGAGTTATGGGTGAAGAGAGCTTTTACCATTGGTCTTCCCATTGCATTACTATCAGCTAAATACAAATTCTGGCAGTATAGCTTTTTTTTTTTTAGTAACAAGAGGGATTTGAGCACAGAACTGGAACACTGAAAGGATAGAAAGCAAAATTTCCTTAGCTGAATTTGTGCTCAAGAGCCAAAAACCAGAAGAAACACCAAGACATTTAATCTGAGGCTCTAACAACTCGGCTGATAAAAATATTGGTCTGTAATTTGTTCCCTTAAAAACTGGCTGAATATGAGGTCGTAATTTATTTTTTTTAATGTTAGCCTATCTTGTTTAGGTAATCTTGTTAGACATTAGTGATTTGAGTTTATTCAGGACAGAAAGGGCCTCTGGGTTGGGTGTTTGAGAGGAAGGTATAATCATACTGGACATCTGGCTCAAATTCTTGCAATAGTGTTCTGTTAAAGACACCCAAGGCCAGGTTGTAGTGTGAAACTTGGTGACGTCTAGTGCTATCCAGGTAGACAACTGAATTTGAACTGAAAGTAAAAAGAGCTGAAATAAAAACTGCAAGACATCTCATTTGGCAATGTTATGTTACTGTCAATTCACTACTCTGGGCTGGTACCTTATTTTATTGATCACCAAATATATGAAAAGCATGTTTAACTGTTGGGATTTGAATCCAGCACACAGGAAACTGAAATCAGTATTGCAAGGCATTTTGTCTCTTGTGTAACTGCCATTTAAACCAGCCATATCTGGTCGGAATTATGTGACTTTCTGTTCAAACTGGCTGTAACCGGCCACTCGTACTGATATTAAGGTATTGTTCTCAAAATAAATATCAATATTATGAGATAATTATGAGGAATAAAGCTTTTACTGTGAAAATACAATAGTAAATATAGAGTAATGTAAAGGGTTAATGTGGAAATATTCTGTTACTATTTAAAATGTGGGAGTGTTTTTTTGTTTTTTTCTTGATACATTTCCATATCTTTTTACATTGGTTGGACAGTGTTTTTCCAACACAGCTTCCCTATCACCTACTTCACTCCTTTGTTTTGAAGTCTATTTTATAAAATCTTTACTTATTTTATTTGCTAGGTATTTAGGTAAAGATATAATAACAATACGTGAGGCGGCTTGGTTAACTGACAACACATACAAATATGAAGATGTTGTGAAAATGATGGGGGAAATTGTGGCAACATTAAAAGGGAATATCAGGGTAAGTCACCTTTTTTGTTGAGATATTTACCAAAACTAGAAACTAAAAATATATAGTTTGCATGAAGCATTAATATATGGTTAAAATTGTTTTTGAAAAGCCAATATAATGCAAATTAGAAAATAAAGGAGTATAAATTAGAGTAAGACAAACAAAAGTTTTACATTTTTACTTTATATTTCATATTTTGGATTTAGGACTCTTTTGTCAAAGGGAAATGGAGTGTGGTGGCGATGACTGAGCTCTTCTGTGTTTCTCACTTGCATTGTACTGGCTTTCCTAAAACGAAGTACTTTAACATTTTTTTATACCAACCTGGCAAAGATTGCCTCAATCTAATTTTGATATAAAACTGCTCCCATTTTAAAATGCTTGGAATTTTCTCACTTGCATTTGTTAAAGCAGCATATTTAAATTAAAACCTGCCCTTTAGAATTTTTTTTCTCTGAACATTTCATGTTCCAAACACCAGCCAAGTTATTTTATATACATCTCTCCAAATTTTTGTCTTTTGAAATTCATATGCATTTTTCTCCTTTTCAGAGGCCAACAAGTCTTGACTTTGCAACAATATTTTGTTTGTTAGAAGAGGTAGACTCAACCAGTCATAATTTGGTCAGTTACATCTGTGAACTCTGTTTGCTTCATTCAGAATTGGGACAATACTCTGCTGCAGAAACAGCAGCTAGTGCTTTCATTCTGTCGCGCATCATATTAAGATTTGGTATGTCAACTCTTACTTCCACTTAACCTAAATGTTTTGTTTGTTTGGTTTTTGTTTTTTTTTTTGCTATGTTGTGGGTGGACATTTCTGGTGTCATTTGTTTTGTGTATTGTAAAGATGCATAGATTAGTTAGGTCAGGGGAACCACATCTTTACACGTTTTATTTTGGCATAATTTCTACAGCCAGATGCATTGTTTAGTGGCACCAGCACAAGGGGTTGTCTTTGACACAATTGAGGCACCAAATTGTACGTCATTATCATCATCAGTTTAACCCTTTAGCATCCGCATTAATTTTCAAATGTCATGCTTATCTGTTCATATTATTTTGAGTTACTCAAGAGGGTTATCAATTTTATTTGTTTGTAATTTTCTTAATTTTCTATGTGCAGGCTTGAAATTTTGTCGGATGTTTAAATATCAATTTACAATTATATAATTTTAACTTTTTTTTTTTTTTTTTTTTTTTTTTTTTTTGTCAATTTTGACTTTTATGTTCCAGTAATCCCAGTCTTGGAAATTGTTTTATACCGAACATAATATTTACGGCAAAAAATGCTTGCATTTCCGCAGCATCTGTCGGTCGCCAAACAGATTGAGTTTTCCTCGATTTAAAATCTGTTGTTGGGCATATCGATTAATCTCTTCTGGCACAACTTCAAAGAAAGTTTGTGGTAAAAAGAAATAATCCAGTGCTTTAGCATCGGGAGCTAATGTGCGTTGTGGACCATTATTTTGAATAAAATCGAGGACATATATTGGTGTGGTATTTTTCAACCATGTTGCTGTAATATTTTCAATGGCATTCTAGAGATCTCCTTCGTTTTCACTTTCAAAACGATCATCGTCGGACGAAATTTCAGAAATATAAACATCAGATTCATTTGAAGATAAATCACTAATATTATCGTTTGTTTCTTGTTTATTCTGAATGTCATGTGTAAAACCTTCAAAGTCGGCATCGCCACTTTCATAAGCCATGTTGATACAAAAAAAAAAAAATTGTATTTTCAAAGTTAAAAAAACACTTGTTTTAAGTTGTTTAACTATATTAAGTGTTGATTTTCGCGGTAAGAGCCTAATCTCGAATTGATGAGATTTTGATAATGGTTTGCTTATTTTTTTTTTATTTTTTTAGTGTGGGTGTTTTGGGGCGGTTTGAGCACTAAAGGGTTAAACGGGCTGTGATCAAACGAGTTTTTATCAGAAAAACGGAAAGCTAAGAAATCTTTTAACAATAGAGAAATTATGGGAAAACTGCAGCTCGTTTAGTTTTTTTTTTTTTTTTTAAATGACTTGTCTAATTTCAGAATTGCCTTGAATTATTTTAGTAGTGCCACTTGCCTTATGATAGGCCATATCCTATGTGGCCCACTGCTCAAAAAGGTTGTCCATTCCTGTTATAGGGCTATGTGTGTATATGTACACACACATTACAATCATTGCCTCAGGTAAAGACTATAACTACTCTTTTGCACATTTTGTTTAATAACAAAGCAGAGAAAGCTCCTTATATGTTCTAGTCGCAATTTTTTTTTTTCTACGTAGTTACTAGAAATAGTAGCCAAAGCTCCTTTAAATCATAACTTGTTGTTGGATAACATGCTTCTGCATATAGGTAACAATTTTCCTGAGGTTCTAAAATACTAAGGTGTTTATCTCTAAAAACCTGCCATAATTTTCTGTAAGCAACTTTCTAAACACCAGCTTAATGAGATAGTTATATTACTAATTTCCTACAAATTAGAAATGTGTGAAATCATTGATAAACCAAACTTAATATATCGTATTCTCCACTTCCATATTTTGATTTCTCTTCTTTTGTTTGAACACGCACACATGTATTTGTAGAAATGAAGGTATAGTTTGTCTAGCAAAATTTACATATCTTTTCTGATAGCTATTAAAAGCCGTTTCAATTAATGAGCTTTTTTTTTTTCCCCCCCCCTTTCCATTCTTTACAGATCTCCTATGGCCAGAGAAAATGGCAAGTTTTACTGGATTTGGTCTTCGAGATCTTAGTTCTTGTGTTATACATATTCATAGAAAATGGTATGTACTTTGTTTCAAATGGTGTTAAAAAAAAAAAAAAAAAAAAAAAATTAAAAATAACTGTCCAAAACTGTTCTGATACAAAACTCTTTATTTTAAAATAGTAAAAACTTTTAGGTTGTGTTCCAAATGTGAAAGTTTGAAAATAACTGGAGGAATTTAGTTATATAACAATTATTTGAAATACATAGATACCAGCTTTCTTAGCTGATATTTGCATTATAATGCTTAATTTGTAGAGGTTAGAAAGATGATAGTGGTCTAGCTTCCTCCATACCTAAATCTTACCAATCGGTAATTATGTGGTGCCTTATGACAACAGAGAATGAAGTGAGATGTGACTGTTGCCCTGTGTATGTAGTACAGCAAATTGGTGCCAATTCTAATGGCACACAAGGATAGTATATCTATTCTAATCCAGATACACTGAACTGCTCATTTTAAAATGTTTATCCTTTTATTAAAACTTTCCATCATTTTACTTCAGAAAGTTTTTATAAGTAATGATCTAAATAGCTTACTAATGACCAGTGTTGTTTCATTAGAAATGCACTATAAAGTGGTTTAACTTATTCTGACTTATTTTTCTCTATTCAGCTTTTTTGAAGGTGTTGTTATTGACCATCGTGATGTTGTCTTACAAGCTGTGAAACTACGATACAGTAGTGAACATTTTAATAAAGCTAGTGATAAAGCGGTAAGTTTATACTCTTATGGTAGTTCACTGTCTTTCTTGCATCGTTTTGTTGCCAACTCTGCCAAAACCAGCTGAGTGGTTTTATTTCATAGAACCAATTTAAACGTTTTCAATTTTAAAATCTTCCAACATAAGCTCAGGACACTGCATCCTTCAAAATTTTCATGCTTCCCGAAATGTGCCAACACTGCACCTGATATTCCTCCTCCATACACACATGCACACGTGTCTGTATATCATGACCCGTACACTTCACTGCACCTGGTATTTGTATATTATTCTATGTACTATACATGCACCTCTCCACAGCTAAATTCTATTTGCACCTCATAGATACGTTGAGATAAAGCCTTTACCACAAAAATACAATAGTATATATATAGAGTAATATAAATGCTAAAGGGTTAAAATGCCTGAAGCACTGTTCCAGGACAGTGCACCTTATGAGTTAAGGGTCATTTATTTATTTTTGTTTTTCGCTATTCCATTGTTGACTGCTGCTGTATATAATGAATTGGTAAAATAAATGCTACGTGCTGTGATGTGGTATTGTGTTACTAATACTGCAGTCATGAATAATCAGTCTTAACTGCTTTTTGTTGCTGCATTTAATCAGGAATTCTAACCATGAGTGCATAAAATGTGTTTAGGTTTTTATTTGAATCTATGAATGTTAAGGTGATGGTGCTATGATAGGGCTGGAGTCATAAAAACACATACAAAATGTATTATCAGATGCAACCTTGTAGGAGGCCAGCTAAACAGATGTAGGGGTGAACTATAGAAATAACGTGTACCAACTTGAAAAATGAAATAATTTCTATACAATGAAGTAAAACTTCAAACCATGAAGTGTCTGCCAGTTCAAGCAGAACCCTTTGTCAAAACGAAAAAAATGTCAGCAGGTGTTGAGGATTAGTGAAATGTGGTGGGTGTGGAGACCTAATGGATGAGTGGGGCGTCTTCAAGTGTTAGTGGAGGCAAGGAGTCTGTCGGAGAGTGAAAATAAAATGATTTTGAAGAGTGTGAGTAACAAGGAAACTTTGTAGGTAAATGTATGTGTATGCATACACAAGCACAATCCCTGCTTGCAAGGCTTAGATGGACTGTCTTGCCCATTTTTAAGTGGTTTTAATGGCTGGGTGCCTTTTGTGGTATGCCCACTACCACTTCATGGGATGAAGAAATATCTGTAATTAATGAATGCTCTGCAGATACAGGCTAGCTGATATATAATCAGTTTCATGTCCATTTTGTCCACGTTGACATTGGTTAGAAGGGTTATCATATTCTGTGACCATGTCTTACTCATACATTTCATTTTGGCATAGTTTCTACAGCTAGGGCTATGTTAAGTGATACCAGCATTACCACATTGTAGAAGGTGCTGTGCCCATCCATTCTAGCTTCAACCACAGCCAATTTCTTGCAGATAAGAATCCACCTCAATACTGGATTTACTTTTACTCTTTAAAATGTATTTATTTATTGCTGAAAGCCAAAGTTGGCATCCTTACTTTTACTTTCTGTAAAAGGGGGAGTAATTCATTTGTTATTTAGAAGTTGAAAATCAATTTTTTTTTTTTTTTTTTTTTTTTTTTTTTTTAAATTGTTTTGGTTTGCTTTCTTTTAGATACCACCCTATGGTGATGTTTGTTCTCGTCTTGGGATGGCTAGCCAACAGCAGATAAGTGATCCAAATCATCGGCGTAAATGTAGGAACACTAAAGATTTGATAATGTCACCATCTCGTAAAAAGGCTGTCAAAAGGTGGAGTACATATTGTCGCACTCGTTGTTGTTTTTTATGAGAAATGGTTGCCTGGTTAAGTTAATGATGAATGATATTGGTTGTTAAATTGAGAAATTTTTTTTTCTTTTGTTTTCTTTCTGTCGGTTATGTCTTGATGTATTGTTGAATTTTGCTTCATCATAACATTCTCCACCTATTCAACACTTGACGTAAATTCTCGCCAAAATTATCTTGTTCAATCAAACACACGAGAAGCTCATTTGTGGTGGGTTGAATCAGCTTCATGCAAATAATTTTCTTTGTAATCGTAATACACAAGCATATATGTATAAACAAAACAAATCGGTTATGAAACTTCAAGGATAACTCTTTCTTCTCTGGCAGCTTTTGCCACTTATTACCTCCCTTTTAACATTAGGATGTTTTATCACTTAGTTCTCTAAGCCGGATAGTAAAAGTCTTAATGTTTTTACCATTATTATAAACTTATTTTTTTTAAAAGATATTGCAAAAACAAATTCATAATTCCTTTGTTAAATTAAATAAACAATTTATTATAAATTATGAGCAAAAAAAAAAAAAACATCAAAGATTTTAAACGATGATTCTTCAATTCAATATATTTGGCAGAAATTAAAACATTTCGCCTTGAATTGTTGCGTGGTTGACGCGTTGACTACTTCTGGAAGCTGATTCCGGGGTCCAGAGATGGATCAAGAAAGCAGCTTTTTGTCATGTCCACGTAGACTCCTTTCAAGTGCCGGAGTGAATAGATCTTGAGGCCATTGAAGAGATTGTAAGCTAAAATGAGATCGCCTTGTAGCCATCGACGCTCCAAGGAGAAGAGGTTCAGCTTCTGCAGCTGGCTTTCGTAGGGCAGCTCACGAAGACCCTGTACCATTGGTTGCTAGTTGTTGAATTCTCTCCAAGTGATGGATATCCTGGATGAGATATGGGTAGAGATTTCCACCATTTGTTGAACTTCTTTCCAATGCAGTAGGTGGCTCGGAGTGGTCTGCATGGTTCACACCTTTCATGTGCTTAGTGTAATCTCCCCCCCCCCCCCGACACGGCACATTGTTTTATTCCCTGGGTCATTGTTTTCGATGACACTTGAGTCTTCCAGACTGGCATAGGTTTTCAGGGTTAGTCTTATGCCAACCCATTGTCACTAGGTTCCCATTTTGTTTTTTAATCAAGTCACCTTGTTTTTACAATTTGGCTGAGGTAATAGCTTTTGGCATACCTCTTTTGCTTGTGGTGCAATGTGCGAACAGAAGTCTAATTTTGTAAAGTTCCTCAAACAGTTGAAAAGAAATTATAATAGATATGTTGTTTTGTCTCCATATGTCTCTTGTGAAGTCAGTGTAACCAACATGGGTTGGATTCTGGATGACATCAGAAATCTGAAAATATTGACTCGGTTTATCTAACCTGTCTCTGGTAATTAAATCCCTGTAGACTGAAACAAAATGTCTTTGAAGAAATGTCATGATTAGGCACAAACAATCCCCATCATTAAAGAGGCAATGTAGGCGCTTGTTTTAGATGCAGTTTTTTATACCCCTTCACATCTGGCCCTATCAACTCACCATTTTTGTTGGCTTCGTTTGCCATCATATCGAATAGTTCAGGATTAAATGATAGATTCTGAGAAAAGAAATGTTTTTTTTTTTTTTGTTTTTTTTTTTGTTTTTTCTGCTTTAACTACATCAGTAAAGCCTTCAAAAATATCACGTTCACTATCTGGCACAATTTTATTTTTTATTTAAATTGTAACATGGTTCTCGCATAACTAAGCACATTCTAAAATTATTCATAAAACACTCCGATTGGTGAAAGCTAAGCATAACTTCCTCATTCAACCAATCGCTGAGCATTTTACATCAGAACTGGACACGCTTCAAAGCACGAATAGACTGCTGTTGCAAAACCTCTACAGGTGGGATTGGACTCTGGATGAATTCTGACATCACGAGTATACATGGGGCCAGGGATGAACAAAATAAGGCAGTTGAATGATACCCGACACAAAGGAAGATGTTAGATGGCAAAATAAACTTCTTCTTTTCTCCTATTCCTACCAAAAATTATTCAGAAACGAAGTATTTGTTTCTCAAAAAAAAAAAAAAAAAAAAAAAAAAAACTATAGTTACCTATTTGCTTTACATTCTGGTAAATTTTATTAACCATTTTAACGTATTTCTCATTAAAGGCATTGATTTTAAAATTAATTTTTAAACAAATAAAAAAAATTGCGGGAGATTTAATAAAATAATCTGGCTGAACAATAGTGGCAGTATAGCCAAAAGTTGTTTATTTAAAAAAATAAATAAATAAATAAATAAAGCATACAGCTGTGTTCCATGAGTCTTGGATGTTCTGCAAAAGTATGGGTTTAACAGCTTGTTACCTTGAAATCCTTATGTTCAGATAAATGGTGCTGTCAAAACCATTCAATGTGGGTGTCAGTTTTACCAAGGGTGCGTGTTATCACTTCTGTTCGTAATTTTCATGAACAGGAATGATATGCACATCTGGATTGGAAATGGTATCAATCAGCTGATATGTGCAGATGATGTGGTGCTGTTTAACACAATTGGTGATCCCTGGCATGCACTTTATAGGTTTCCCCACAAAGATTGACATGTTCATCTTCTCAAAAGCCTATGCAGTACACTCTATATGTGAGTGGAGTTAGACTGAAGCAGGTGAAGTTCAAATATCTCTGGGCTGTTTTCACAGTTGGAACTTGGAAGCTGAATTAAATGCAGGAATTG
The DNA here is from genome assembly GCA_964016885.1 of Eledone cirrhosa. Classification (NCBI taxonomy): domain Eukaryota; kingdom Metazoa; phylum Mollusca; class Cephalopoda; order Octopoda; family Eledonidae; genus Eledone; species Eledone cirrhosa. Next base: position 222,949,767 of record OZ024743.1, read on the forward strand.
TTGGAGTTGGTACAATTTCATCATTCAATAATTAAGAGGTATGTGTAAAAGCAAAGAATATAATCAAATCCAAGCAACCAAAATGGAGTTACTTCAAAGGGTCTTCGAAGTAACGTTACTTGATAGGGTGCGTAGCTTGGAGACCAGTCACTCCAGGTAGAGCCACTACTTATCTGAATTGAGGGGTCACAGTTCCAATATTACAGGCGCGTGATTAAAATGTCACAGGAAAGAGTTGCAAGATGGTTGGATAACGTCCATGAGCTTAGTTGGTCTCATCTGGGTATCCAGCCAGATTATCTGCAAGGTGTATCTGGGAAAGCTGTTTCCACAACCCTCTTTGGTATATGGGGGAAAAAGGACTTCGTCATTAAACTGGTATTTAGGAACATAACTTAAAGATTCTTGTATAAAATCATGATGGAATGCGTTAAACATAAATGCTTAAAATGAGCAGCTTTGTATTGTAAAACCAGAGGCAGGTTACATTTGTTTCTGAACTCAACAGGGTGCACCAAGTCCATTTTATTATGGCAGCAACACTGGGAAAGTTGGCATGCCTTTAAACACAAACGAAGAATCCTCTCCACTCTTTCTTTGCTTGCTTATGTGTGTGTAGGGAGAAACGAAGCTGCGTTTACATAGTTACTATTGTGTATAGGGAGAAACGAATCTGCGTTTACATAGTTATTATTGTGTATAGGGGTACGCGCGTAAGCAAGTGATTGGCTCAAGGTCACCCGCAGAGGTTATGGATCCAACTACATTGTTACAACTGTTGTTGCTGCCTGATGGGCAATTGTAATCTGACACCAAAACTACACCACTTCACTGAGGAGGTTCATTCTCCAATTTCCCTGAATGTGTTTGTCTAATGCTTGATTGTGAATACCTTGCTGACCATCAACCGTTCAAGTCCTCACACACTTATATATTTGTAGACATGCAAAAGAAATAAAGGGCCGATTATATACGCCCAACATTTCGCCGATCACCAGTCTGATGTGTAGATTGATACTGGAGTCAGGTTCATAACTTTCATAGGTGCCCTTGAGTTTTTGCTTTTCATGGTTGAGCTGTGGCCCTTACTAAAACTTCAATTTCCTCGTAGGAGGCCAGCTAATACTTTGAATAATACTGTCTATATTAATGTAACTTTTAAATAATTTTTGTTTTAATATATATATATTACAGATCAATAAGTGATAAAGATTTCTTTGGTGTTCCAACAACATCCAGTGGTAACAATTCTACCCAAGTTCAGCCAGCTCCATCTTTGCTCAATGAATCAGTATTATCCGGTTATGAAGGGGACGAGGAAGATTCTGTGATAGACAATGATCGTGAGTAGTTATTGACTCTTCTTTTCTCTTTCAGTTTACTTCAACAATAGCAAGCTTTTAAAGGCCATTTACCCTGTTAACCCTTTAGCATTTACATTTACTCTATTGTATTTTCATGGTAAAGGCTTTATCTCACATAATATCGAATCTATGAGATTTTGATATTTATTTTGAGAACAATACTTTTACATCAGTATGAGTGGCCAGTTTGAACAGAAAGTGGTGAGGGAATTCTAGCTGGATATGGTCGGTTTCAATGCTAATGGGTTAAAGCAAGTTAGCCTTGTATGCCTCAACAAGCGACTCCATTTTGCTATATCATTTGCTTTGCCCTTCAGTAGCCCCCAGACTCTCATATCTTCCATCATTTGTTTTAAAAGATTCCTCTTTAAATTAAAATCTTCCAACATAACCATATATTAGATTATTATCTTAGTAATGAAATAATTAATAATTTTAGTAAATACCTCAATCTTTAATGAATCCTTTTGTTACCATGTTTTTAATAAAATTACATTTCATATGTATTTCAAAATGGAGGGTGGGGTATATATGAAGGGTAAATTGAAATAGAACCTAACGTATTCTATTAGAAACAGTCACAAAAATGGTTACACCCCGATTTCTTTAACTTTTGTTTTTTGTTTTGTTTTTTTCCCCCAGAAGAACATAAACCTATGGATGTTCCATCAACGTGTTCTTGTGATCCTGCTGATTGTGGTGTTGGTGGTATGACTGCTGCTCCTGTCCGTTATCAGGGACGATCTTATATCGTCTTTACACGCTCAGCAACTTCTTCTGGTTCTGCCGCGGCTGCAGGTTCTCATATGGATTCACCCCCTAGCGGGGCTGCTGTTGACAACAGCAGTGTACGCCAGGGCTCACCTTGTGGCCAACCAGATGGCTGTAACCTCTGTCATTTGCTTGACATTCGATCACAGGCAAGAAATGTGTGCGATTCTGAAACTGAGGAGGATTCAGATGGAGACTATGAAAATGACAAATTAACTTCTGCGTTTGTGAGGACTAGATCTCGTGCCCGGCCACAATGTGTTGTTGGCAGCAGCTTCAAGAGGAAGTGTAAAACTCAGATTGGCAGCGCTTCCAAGACTTTTGTCATTCCATAGATGGCTCTTTTTATGACTGCACTCAGGAATGTTTTTCACTATATGTGATGATGGTAGTAATCATGATGATTATGTGAATGTGTATGTGTGTGTGTATATATGTATATGTATTGCTCATGTGTATGTATATATGTTGGTGTATTGCTTGTGTATATATGTGTATGTGCAAGAATAATGGGTGTATATTTGTGTGGGTGTCTATATATATTTATATTGGTAAAGTAGATTTGGAAAATTACACAGCTAGTGGGTCTTGGCTAACTAAATGTTGTAGTTAGTCTTTCTCTGTTTAGTGAAGAAAAGTGTCATTGGCTGAGTCTACTATGCTGTAGTAAAAATGTACCAGTTGTCTTTGTGCCAAGTGTATTACTGTTGGACATTATAAACAATATTTTTGTTTGTGTGTGTGTGTGTGTGTGCATTATAATTAAATTGAAAAGAGAAAAACAAAAAATGCTAGCTAGAGTTCTATCGACCACATTTTTTTTTTTCTTTTTACTGCAGCAACAACCAAGCATATTATGACCCATTTTCCCTGCTAAATTACAGGTTTAGCCTTGTATACCCCCATGATGAACTTCATACGACACTTTTTTTTTAGTCAAGGTATTACTATTGGATGCCTTTATTGACACTGACCCCTTTTAGTCACCTCTTACAATAGTCAGTGATACAGTCAACCCATTCTAAACTGTATTCATACATTTCTTTTTCTGCAGCTAAGATAAAAGTTGATTCTTTAATCTGATGAATAATGACTTAATGGTTTGTGTAGTCAGGAAAGAAGCAAGCTCTGTACTCTGTAAATTGACAATTTGCAGCTGTGTTAACAAAGTTGCAGTGTCGTTGATACTTTATATGTAATCACATAGCTCTCAGCTGTGTATTTAACATCAGGAATTGGGTAACATTCCAATTACACTATATACATGTATGTGTGTATATATATTTTTGTTTTAATCAGCCATATGTAAAACATAAAGCCCATGTAATACTGAATAGGTTAGATGTATTATCTTGTATAAATTAACCTGTTTAAGTAGGAAACCAGATGGTAACCAAAATGTGAATTATTTTTATGCAAATAGATGCGCACTGGTATGCTACTGATTGGCCATCGGCTTTGGTTCCAGACCCATGCCAAAGGATCCATTTTGCTAGACTAGATAACAATTCTCTAGAATTATATTATGATGTCAGAAACAATCCTTATCCTTTAACTATAATAATGTTTGAAAATGAATTAACAAGTCTGGTGGATAATGAGAAATTCGATCATCCACCCATAATTATATCCAGATTAACAGAAGTGCTGGAAAATATGTTGTACCTGTATGTATGTGCGTGTGTGTGTGTATAGATATATAGATATATATATATGATGTAATAATAAAGGTGTGTGAGGAGGGGAGTGGTTATGTCATAATCACTCCCCTCACACACCTTTATTATTACATCATTGCTCAATACAGAGTTTCTTTTTTTATTCATTTACTTGGAAGATGAAATGTATTTTATGAATTTTTTTTTAAAATAAATAATTTTATTGTGGCAAGTACCACAGAGGAAGTGATCAACTCTTGGTGTAAGTAGTCTGAGCTGACTTCTATTCTTTGTTAGCTAAGTTCACTTCTACTTTAGTGATAGGTATAAGGCTTGGTTGGGTAGAGTGTTGGGCTCATGATTACAATATCAGGGGTTCAATTGTTGGAGTGATCAGTATGTTTTTGTGCAAAATATTGCTCCACTCTACTCAGTTGAAAATGGTTACCCCAGTAGCTACTGAGGAGTGGGGGTAAAACCTACAATGGACGGACATCCCATCCAAACATTCTCACAATTTAGCTATAAAATAAATTTTGTCTTACATTTGAGGTGAGAGGTGAATTTGAACATTCTTTTCTCTTAATAGAATTGTTGGCTTTTGTCACTCCAAGCTTATTTTAAGTCCTTCTTGTTCTTGCATATTTGGTGTATGGATAGGCTTCACATTTTTTCTCGTATGTATATATATATATATATATATATATATATATATATATAGGAATGGAAATGTAGTGTGGTGTGAGATTTTAAGTTATATATATTGTGGTGTGAGAATTTGTAAGTTACATCTAGAAAATTTTGTAAAAACATTTTTTTTATTTTATTTATTGCCTTCAGAGTATATGCTAGTAATGTGAAGTTCTATCCATGACAGCTGTAGCAGAAATAGTATTTGATTATAGCCTTTCAGAACAAAATAGCAATTATATTCAGTTCTTCACATCCCAGAGGTAGCTGCCTTTGAATTTAGTTAGCATCAGAACATTTTCTTATTTTCATAGTCGTTCATTGATTCAAGAGTCGTAGTGGTGCATGGCCTAGTGGTTAGTTATTGGACTCACAATCATAATATCATGAGTTTGATTACTGGACTGGGCAATGTACTGTGTTCTTGAGCAAGACACTTCATTTCACATTGCTTTTCATGATGGAGCTGGAGTCCATATCATTAAAACACCCGAGTTTATATATATATTCATTCATTTATATTCATTTAGAAGTTGTACTCATTACATTACATAATAAAATACACGGAAGAAGTTATTTTTCAAATACACCTCTTTGCTTTCTATTATAATCAAAGCTGTTGCTAACTTCTGGGAGGCTCATGATTTTAAAAGGTGTTCCATTAACCAAACCAGGTAGCACAGGTTTTCAGATACAAAACAAAAATTAAGTTGTATCAGCTCTGTGTTAAGTATTACAATGTATTCTTTTATTTCTTCATCTCTATTCATTCCTACAGTTTAACTCTTTAACGTCCTGTACCACATGAAACAGCATTAGCAAGACATTCTTGAAAATATAGAACCTCACTATAACCAATTCCCATTAACCCTTTAGCATTTACATTACTCTATATTTACTATTATATTTTCACAGTAAATATCTTGCATAATATCGAATCTGAGATTTTGATATCTATTTTGAGAACAATATCTTAGCATCAGTATGAGCAGCTGGTTTGAACAGAAAAAGGTGAGAGAATTCTGGTCCAATACGGCTGGTTTAAATGCTAAAGGGTTAAAAAATTGTCAGTACAGTAATACTGCAAATTTTAACAATGGTCATTCCTCTAATAATAAAAAAAAACACTAAACACGTGTTTGAACCAATAAACCTATTTTTAGATATTTTCTATATAATCATTATAGTAAGTTAAGAGTTAAATACCTACAGTGCTATCTTCAAATTGTCATTATTGTGGAAGTGTAATTTGCAATAATTGATTGCTTAGGTAGGTAATGAGTAAGATAAAACAATCATGTTTTGATATTTGGCATTACAGGTCCTAATATTATTAAATTGTTAATATTGCACTTCACATTTTCTTTAATTCTATTAAGTTATTCCATGTCATCTTACAGTTTTCATTCTCCTCCTCCTCACTCAATTTCAAGTATTTTTTTTAAAATTTGTTTTCCCTTCTTAACTAAACATTGTTGTTGCAGAGATGCTGTCACTATGAAATGTTTAAGGTTTTTAATATATATATATAATGAAATTGTCTACAAGCAAAATTCATTAAATAAAATTATGGCAGTGCAATGGAACTAAGGATGTTCCATTGAATCTTGTGTACATCTGAGAAAATATCTGCAGGATGGTTGTTGTTTTTTTTTTTAAAATCACCCTGTCCTGCTGTCCTCATTTAATCTTTTTCTACTTCAATGCAAAAATCAAAGATATATATCCTCTTCTCTTCTTTCGTTGGCAGAAAGAAATCAACGGCTGTATTTCTATCTAATTTTATAGAACCTGACAGTTATCTTTTTGATTTTAATTTATTTTTTCATTCAAGATCTCCTAACATTTGTAATATTTCAATTTTAAACAAAAAACATAAATAGAAAATTTTGAATAAATCATTTGCAGCAAATAAATTTTATTTAATTAAAAACAATTTTTAAAAATATTTCATCATTGTTTTGTCTTTCCATATTGGCATGGGTTACACAAGTTGTCACAGTTGGAGACTAGATAATTCAAATACCTCCTTTTGCTCATACATTTCATATTTTGGCATGGTTTCTAAAAACATCTACTTTACATGGTATACCAGAGGATATTATTGTGATAGGTATAATCTTTCGTGGCACCAACTGAAGTGAGGTTGGAGTTTGTAGGGGAATCAGATCTAAACTTTCAGTGAAATTGGTAGGCAGAGTGTATAATGTGCAAAGTCTTCATTAATTTATTCAAATATACTACTACATGAGAAACGTGATAATGAGAGGCTTTGTATCCAAAACTATGCCAGTATAGCATGACATATGCAATAGATAAGGCAAAGTTTACAGATAAAATAACTCAATTGTATTTTGTAAAAAATCTCTTGAGCAGTAATTAAACATTCATTTATTATTATTACAGTAAGAGGGTGGTGTATTGGAAGAGCCTCAGACATGCTGTATAGCATATTGTTACTTTGAGTTCAAGTCCTGCCACAGCTTTGCCTTTCATCCTTGCCAGGTCAATAAAATAAACTACACTTGGGTTAATTTAATTGCTCTCTCTCTCTCTCTCTCTCTCTCTCTCTCTCTCTCTCTCTCTCTCCCAAAAAAATTGTTGGCCTTCTACCTGGATCAGAAACCATTATTACATGCTTTTACAACCATTTACATTTTGAGTTCAAATCCCAGCTTTACTTTTCATCCTTACGGAGTCAATAAAATAATGCACTGGGATCAATTTAATAGACTTTCTTCTTCTTCTTCCCCCCCCCCCCCCCCCCAAATTGTTGGCCTTGTGCCTAAAGTAGAAACAATTATTACAGTAATAGACAGGTGGTGGATTGGCAGAATCATTAGATCGTCCAATATAATGTATGGCTGTATATGTTCTGAGTTCAAATCCTGCTATAGTCAACTGGGGTCAAGAAAAGGAAGTACCAGTCAAGTTCTGGTATTGATATAATTGGCTTTCTCTTTTCTTCAAATTGCTGGCCTTCTGCCTGTTAGAATTATGTTAAAGTATAGCAGAATCAGAAAAAAAATTGGGCTGGGTAGTCACACCCCGAGTCTAGATAGATCAGAGAACCATGTCTTTCTCATACATTCCATTTCATCAATGTTTAATGTTTATTTTCTTTGTTAGCAAGGGTTGGGCAGGTTGTCAATTCATGTTAGTACTTAATTGGAGCTACTGACTGCATCTCGTTTACATAAACTCCAGTACTGGCCGCATTTTATCACGATAGCAGATGAAATTATGAAGCAACAAAAAAGGTTATATTTACTAATCTGGTTCGACATGAAAAAACAACTCTGATGTTCATACATAAATGCCCATCAGGCTTTGATTACTGGGATTGGAAAATTTCAAACTCAATTTTCTCCAACATGAATGCTACATTATTTGTATGATGTGAAAAATATCCATTTACAAGACAGTGTGAATCAGGATGTTGAAGGAAAGTGTTAGAAATGACACTGGTTCATTTAACAGTACTGGTGCTCAAAAGAAAGAGGCCTGGAAATGTTATGAGAGATTGAAAAATGGGAAGATGAGAAACTGCCCCCAACTTACCCATCAGAAGGACCAGCTATTGAGGTTGACAGTTATAGATGAAGACTGGTAAAGCTGTGGGACTGTCAGAGATAGTTGCTGAGATGCTAAAAGCATAGGGAAAAGTAGGGGTTCAACTAGTAACCTGCAGAATCAATCAGGTAATACAGGACGGAATCATACCCAATGACTGGTGCAGCTGTACAATCATAAATTGCTACAAGGGCAAAGGTGATGCTCTAGAAAGTAGCAATTATAGAAGAAACCATAGAAATAGACCAAGAAAGAACTGGGCTGAGATTGTGAGAACTGACTTCAAATCACTGAGATGTCGAAGGAACATGGAGAGATGTGTTGAAAAGGACCCATCCAGCCCATGCGAGTGTGTAAAAATGATGAGATGCTACTCCCAACAACTTTTTAAATCCCCCAAAATAAGACTTCCACGCTATTTGTCCCTTACAAAACTTGAACCTCTGTCATAACTTTACAACAAAACTATTTCACTTCAACTGACTCTGCCCTCCTTAATATCATTATGAAAAAGATCCCTTTCCAGGTAAACTAAGAACACCTCCATACAAGTATGACATAAATCTGAAGTTTTGTCATGTAGTGATAGATATGGCATAAGGCAATGGGGCTTGAAACCTATTCAAGTTTGTATATATATATATATATATATATATATATATATATATAGAGAGAGAGAGAGATAGATACACACACAGCCTCTTGTATTTGTGTAGAGAAAATATAGATGCAGGCATGGTGCATGGTTAAGGAGTTCATTCTGCCATCACAAGGTTCTGGGTTCAGTCTTGAGTTAACCAATGTTATTTGCATGGAATTTGGTAAGTGAAAACTGCAGAAGCCCATTGTATGTATATACATAATATATAAAGTGTCAGTTGGGGAGTAATACTAATTACTACAGATGGTATGTGTTTCAGCACTCAAGGCTTTTGCATGAATTGGATATTCAGTTGTAAATATAGGATTAATACCATCATCTGTTTTTTATTGGTGTAATATGCAGAGTGCTTATATTTATAAATAGAGATCAAAGTTTCAATTCCAACATTTTTTATTTGTAATCACACAGATCAATTCACTCATCAGATGCAATGGAGATTAGAATCAGAATATGTACATCTCTGTTTGTATAAGACATCAGACCTGCCTATGAGGGGAAATTGACCATGCCCAAATGCCATGTTATAAAGTGTTGTAAACCCTGTCATTTGTGAAAAACGTTATGCATGATTACAAATAAAAAATGTAGTACTGAAACTTCAACCTCTTCCTTAATGTGTGTGTGTGTGTGTGTGTTTTTATGTTTACATTTGTATCTGTTCATGTCCTCCGGTAACTTAATATGTGTTTATGTTTAAATTTGTAACTGTCAATGTTTAGTCCCATAATTTAACCCTTCATCATTTACATTATTCTATATATACCATTGTATTTTTGTGGTAAAGGCTTTATCTCACATAATATCTAATCTACAAGATGTTGATGTTATTTATTTTGATAACAATAAATGTCAGTATGAGTAGTCAGTTATGGCCAGTTTGAACAGAAAGAGGTGGGATATGGCCTGTTAAAAGGTTAATACATGTACGTTTATGTTTACATTTATATCTATCAATGTTTGTCCTCCCATAACTTAATAGTATGTATTTATGTTCATGTTTATATTTGTATCTGTCCATGTTTATGTCCCATAACTTAATATGTGTGTGTGTGTGTGTGTGTGTGTTTATGATTATGTTTACATTTGTATCTATCAATGTTTATGTCCCATAACTTAGTGGTGTAACAAAAAATAGATAAAATACGACTTGACTCGTATATACCAGACTTAAAAAAACAAGTATTCGCGACAATATGGTGGGACTAAATCAAGGTGGTGCTCCAGCATGGCCACTGTCTAATGATTGAAATCTGTAAAAGAATAAGAATGGAGTGTCAACATCTTTCCTGTAAGTTTAATCAGTATTTTATCAGTAGCCAATATTGAACTGACAGCCTAATTGTTAATATATCTTTGAACAGGTTGGTTGGTAGATTTATTTTTTATTCTGTAATTTATGTCAACATTTTATCTTTGTGCAATCTCTAAGTTTACATGTTGTCATTCATTAACAATGATTTGTTTCTCTCTTTTTTTTATATAAATAGAAGTTTCCAATTGAAAAAGCTGATTCAAGGTGAATAACATCTAGCTGAATCATCTTGCTCAAGTCTGATACTCATTTTATAAATCTCTGTTCATTGATCCACAAAGGTGCAACGGCTCTTCCAGCGCATCTCCCTCACCACCCTCTGGGGAAACACTCTCTCCGTGGGACCCCATTTGCTCTTAATAGTGAGAGATGGGGAGGGTGAGAAAGACGGAGGCATTGACAGTGGAAGTTCGGCTCCTCTGTGTTCAGACCTGGTGTATATGTGTGTGTGTATGTTTATTTCTATTCATTTGATATTATATGCTTGGCTAATTGTGGTGCTCTACTTTCGTTTAACAGCACTGCTGTACACAAACACAGATACAGTGTCACTGATGCACACTTCCACACATTTTCTGTTTACCAAATATTGCCAAGGCATTAATTAACCAAAAGTTATAGCAGAAAATGCTTGTCCAAAGTTCCATACAATAGAATTGACCCTGAAATCATGTGGCTGCAAAGAGAACTCCTTTCCCACCCTATGATATGTGGTGTATATATTTTACAACAGATAACCAAATCTAACTGTCCAGTTTTTCCCCTCTTCTCTTTATTAACCCTTTCGTTACCATATTTCTAATGTCTATGATAATCAAGAATTTGGAGAAACTTCGTTAAATGACTAACTTTCTCATTATTAAGCTGCTTAAGTTTTGTCTGGTCAATGTTTCTTTGCGGCTACAAATTGTGGATTTCCACGAATCAGACACGGAGATACCTCAAGTCTACCAAGATGTATTTCTATCACAGAATACTCAGAACCTTGTACGTCGACCAAATAAATAATGAAGAGGTTTTGAAGAGAGTGCAGATGGAACATGCGATACTGCTCACTATTAAAATGGACAACTAATGTTCCTAGGACATGCCATCAGGAAAGGCATGCTGGAAGACCTTTCCATTAGTGGAAAAATTCCTGGGAAGTGTGCCAGAGGTTGTCAAAGGAGGTCATTTTTTAACAATTTCAACATCAAAGCCACAGAAATATGGGATCTTGCCCAAGATTGGACAGCGTGGAAGATCATGGTTTATCAAACACTGATACAGTGATAGCACAAGAAGAAAAAGAGTTTTTGGAACATAACTTAAAGGTTCTTCTTCTTTGCCCACTTATTCCTGGGAGTCCTGAAGTACACCTTCTAGTGGCCTGCCTCTCCTTGGACAGCTGACCTCCTCCATAAAATTAGATCGATAGCAGCAGATCTGAGGAAGGAGCCCCACGGGTGGCTGTTGCAGCGTGTGTCACTGGCCACAGTCTGAGGAAATGCCTTTTTCTCCATGGAGATTTGCTATCATTTTATCATGAATAAATAATGATAACAACTGCTTGACTAAAGAAGCAAATGACTTTAATAACTCTTTCTAGACATTGGCACAAGTCCAGTAATATGTGTGTCAATTATATCAGCCCCAGTACAGGACTAGTACTTTATTTTATTGACCACAGAAGGATGAAAGGCAAAGTTGACTGTGACGAGATTTGAATTCAGACAGTGGCAATCCATCAAACTTATTTTTGGTCTCTAATTTTAGGCACAATGCCAGCAATTTGTGGGGAGGGAAATATTGACCCCAGTATGTGATTGGTACTTCATGTTATCAACCCTGGAAGGACGAAAGGCAATATTGATCAAGGCAGGATTAGATCTTTGAAAATACCGCAAAGCATTTACTTGTATCTGACATTTTATCAAATCTGCCGATTTGATAGCTGCAAATTATGTATGATAATAATAATAATTGTTTCTACTTTAGGCACAAGGCCAGCAATTTGAAGGGAAGGGGAAAGTCAATTAGATCGACCCCAGTGCATTACCGGTGCTTTATTTATCAATCCTGTGTGAATGAAAGATAAAGCTAACCTCGGTGGGATTTTAACTCAGAATGTAAAGGGTTATAACCCTATGCTGCAAAGCATGTTGTCTGATGCTCTACTGATTCTGCCAATCCACCAATGATAGTTGAGAAAATTGGGTAAAATACACCTGGAGATGGGAACAAGTGGACAGAGGTACCTGCATCTGCCTTTCCCCATCTCCAGGGGTACTTTACCTGATTTTCGCAATGATTATTTATAGGGATCGAGTACTATTGTTATGGTCATTTGTGTTGGGACAAATAATTATGAATTTCAATAGTTATTTAGAGATAACCCAGCCGGATCAGTTGGAGACAGTTGCTTCCGACAGGGACCCACTGGAAGGAGTGTTTGAGTACTCTGCCTCCATGACCATCTCAAGAATACGTGGGCAAAAAAGAATAGTTATTTAGAGATAACCCAGGCACTGCTGTTTGTAATGGAAAATAGACAAAAACCAGGACTTTACTAACTACTTCATCTTTGTACCAGTTACCATTGAAGCTTCTGATGTAGATGGTCCTCCAAACTGTCATTTTCCTCCACAAACACGGAGGAACTGTGTGAGGTGCTGTAGCTGATGTCACCTTTGTTATTTTGTCCATGGAGCACAACTGAAATATATCACCTAGACAAGGGTGTACAGTCTTCTACTCCCTCCTCCTTGCCCTTACTTTCACTATTTAATTTTTTCCTCTTTTTCTTCTATTTTTATTGCAATTGAAATGTGTTGAATTATAATATGAAAAATCAGAATTACAGCAGCATGTTTGAGTAAAGAGCTCCATGTTGCAGCAAGTGTCGCTGGCCATTGTGGTAGTGCACAGCTGAAACTCCACATTGATATATAGGTGTAGTCTGTCAACCCTCTCCACTTCTCCCTTTCTTTCATTGCCTAATAATCCTTGCTCTTCCCCCTCCTTTTTTCCTCTCATTTATAGCATTTAGTCCTTTCCAATACTACTTTCTTTTTCTGTATATTTGTCTAAATATTAAATTCTTTATTATTTTTATGTAATAAAATGATCTTAGGAATATATTTTCAGTATTTTCTGATTTTGAATCTGTTTATCTTTTGTATTTAAAATAAAACTTTCACTTTATGACCATCTAAAGAATTTTTTTGTTCCAAAGGTAAAAAACCCTTTCACTGTCCTCTCCCTTTATTGTTTTTCTCTTTCATGAGCAGGGTTGCTAAGTTAGACATTCTTGAAATTTGTTTGTTTTCACTTCCTTATATTCTAGCCATTTGAATTTTCCTTGACTTTTTAAAAAAATGTTATATCTTTACTTAAATCATAAAATATATCACCACATACACACACACTCACTCACAGACACATACAGACACACCATGCCACACTACTCACACACAACTACATATAGTTCAAGATTTATTGTTGATATAACTATAAATTGGTCAAACATAGAAAAAGAAAAGAAAGCAGTATTGGAAAGGACCATCATTACTATGAGAGGAAAAAGAGGGAAAGAACATCACCAAAATCATATAGCTATAAAGAATCAAGTACTTTGAGATAACAGAGCCAGGATGGGACAGGGGTCATTAGCACTTGCCCTTTTACACTGACTATCCTATAAAACAAGGGGCCTTGGCACTTGCCCCTAACCACTGACTATCTCATAAATCAAAAATAATTTACTCTATAGACACATATTGGATCCCTATTCCACTTTTGAGATACACCATATTTTTGTAGTACCGTTGTTTGCTGTTGTAGGTAATTAAAGAGCTGGTGGTGGTGGTGTTGGCATATGGTGGAGGTGATGATGGTTGTTGTATGGTGGTGTTGGTGGTTGTATGCGGTGGACGTGATGGTGTTAGTGGTGTGGTGGTGGTGAATGTTGTATTTAGCAGGGAAATATTAAGCTTGTATGAGGCCCAGGGCTAGATATTGTTATGGGAGTAAAAAAATTCATTTGGATCTTTTTAATAATGATGGAGGTGGTGTAAGTTTGTATTAGCTTCGGAGATGATGATGATGGCGTTGATAGTGGTAGTATTGGCAGAACAGGGGTTACCTTAAGGTATTTGTTCTGTCTTTCTATTTTCTGCGTTCAGTCAACATTGACGTCCATCCTCCTAAGGTGAGAATGGAGGAGGGGGGTCGATAAATACAGTACCAGGTTAAGCTAAATTGCTGGCCTTGTGCCTAATTTAAAAATCGTTGTCGTCGTTGTTGTTGTTATTGTTATTGCTATAGTGGTCGTGGTCGTTGTTGTGATTGTTGTCGGTGGTGGTTCTGTAATTGACGTTGGTGATGTGATAGTGTTGGGAAACGCGGTGGCGATATTATTCTTTTCGGGGTGAAGGGCAACCTGGAGATCAAAGCTATTTTAGCCGTCATTGTCGCAGACATTTTCTTTCCTCCCTACCCTATTTTTTTAAAAAGATAGTCAAGCCATACTCCTCGCTTCACCCAACTGACGCCACATCACTGAAATCTTATTCTTTTCCTTCCACGCACACAAAAAGCGATGTTTGTGTGTGTTTATAAATAGGCCCTGCAGATATACATACACGTTGGATCATCTGCCGTTTTCGACGATGAGCATTCAGTCTTTCAATCAACAGAACAACCTACTCATAGACATGTGTACTGGTAACGTAATTCTCAGAATCAGAATTACATGATGTGTAACATGGCTGGATCTTTCAATTACAGGTATAGCCCATTTGATGGGCTTCCACACAGTTTCTGTCTACTCAATTTCACTCACTAGAATTGGCTTGAATTACGCAAATATAGAAGAAAAAGTATACAAAGTGCGTCAGCTGACAAAGAAGGAAGAGAATGGTGCGCGAGGACTTAACCAAAGGAGAAAATATATAGAAAGGAGAGAAATAGTAAAATAGAAGAGAATAATATGGACTGTAGTCCAACTTGAAGACAAAGAAGAGTGACACTGAGGCGTAGAAAAGGTAAAAAAGGAAAATATAGGAAAACAGACCGGACGATGTGATGTCTATTAGAACAGTGGTCGCCAACCTTTCTAAAACCGAGGAACCCTCTAAATATTTTAAATTCTTCACGGAACCTATACAATACAAAACTTTTCAAAAAAAATAATAAAGTATTTATTTATTTTAGTGTTTCATGCGTGTGTATGTAATCGAACACAATGGCTTTTCTGCTGCTGCGCCTCATCAGTGAGTTTAGAAAATCGAGGTTCAACACTAGTTAATACCAGTCTCATACACTCGTCAATTGCTGACAGTTTATTCCTCTTCTTTGTGCAGATTTCCACCAACTGCGAAAACCCTTTTTCGCACAAATAGCTAGATGGGAATAAAGTCAAATATTTCAATGCAAGTTGGCTGATTTCATTAAACTCCCCAATCAAGAATAAGTCGATCCATAGTTCTTTCTTTCTGCTTTCGAATATCACTTTCAGGTCTTCGTTTGAATTCAAATCCATCAACTGATGTAAACATTGAGCAGGTAGTAAATTTTTACAATTTCCAGCGTCATTTTCTGACACTAACTGCTCGATCTCGGTGAACGGGTTTTTTATCCATAAATTTCCGCTAACAATATCTTTTTCCATCAAGTCAAAATAATCTGAAAAACCTGTGGAAAGCACATTTAAATGAGAAAGAATAATCTTCTTTAGATTGCTGGAGTCAAAATTTTCTCTCTTTTTAAGGTTTGAAAGTAATTGTCCGATTCAATTCTTTTTATAAAGATGTTTAATTTTGATTGAAAATATGTAATAAAATTGATTGAAGTAAAAATATCTGCATTGTTACCCTGAAGACACTTATTTAGTTTGTTCAGTTCACCAAAAATGTCTACTAAATAAGCGAGTTGCACATTCCATTCATTGGTTTCTAATACACTTGCTCTTTCATCATTGTTTTTTTAGAAAAACTATTATTTCTTCTCTCAGTTCAAAAACTCTCTTCATAGCATCCCCAAAAGACAGCCAACGCACATCATTGTTCAATAACAATCTATTATAATTACTTCCAGAAGATTCACAAATAGATTCAAACATTCTAGAATTTTTTGCTCTTGCATGGATCAAATTGATAATTTTGACAATGTCTTTCAGCTGGTCATTTAATATTTGAGCATCTCTGTCTTTGAATTTTTTTTAACACAAAACCTCTCGATGAATCATACAATGAATTGAAATACAATTTGGCGTTTGTTCTTTAATTTTTGCAATCAAACCAGAATTTTTACCAGTCATTGCAGCTGCTCCATCTGTTGTTATTGAAGTCAACTTGCTCCAAGGTACACCATTTTTTAAAAGATACTCTTCAATTTTATTGAATATATCTTGACCTTTAGTTGTGATGTCTAATGCCAGACAAAACAAATACTCTTCTCCTAATTCTTTTTTATCAAGGTCTACAAACCGTACATAGCAAATTAATTGAGCCTTGTTATTAATATCCGTAGTTTCGTCCACTTGCAGTCCAAAACACGGGCTTTTCTTTAGTGCAGTTAGTATCTGATTTTCTATATAAGAAGAAATATCAATTATCCCTCTTTTTACGGTATTTGCTGACAATGGTAACTGGCTTAATTTTTCTTTGTCCTTAATACTGCAGCTTTCAAAAAGATTCTCTGTAGCAATTTTTATACTTGGCAGAATTAACTGTTCTCCTAATGTAAATGGTTTCTTGTTTTTACCAATCAAATGTGAAATGTCAAAAGATGTTCTTGTTAAAGCTTTATTTCTATCTGACTTTTTACAAAACAAGTCATACATATTAGCTTGTGATTTTTTAATGTTATTTTTCAGCGAAGTAAAGTATTCCAGTGACTTGTTTTTATCATTGGTGTGATTAGTATCAATGTGTCTTTTAAGTTTTGCAGGATTTAAACAGCTATTTGATAGAACTTTTGAACATAGCAAACACATGGGCTGATCTGGTGTATCTTTTTTAGTGTCAGCTTTTTGAAATCCATATCTAACATAGTCATCACACCACTGTCTAACCTTACTGCTGGTATCTAACTTCAGCTTCTTTGCAGTAGACATCATATCAATGTTATTTATCTACAGTTAACATTTTTAATATGACATTAATAAACAAGAGAAATTAACAGTTTTTTTTTTATTACAAAAAGTACTTAAATTAACTTTAATTTTAGATATTTGGAAAAACTTAAATAGTTAAAAAATTTTTTTTATTTTTAAAAATTGAAATTTCTTCATTTTAGGATGGCAAACATATTATTTAAAGTCTTATAATAATATTAAAATATTAGGGGTTACTGAAAAAGGTGCACATTTATGAACAACTAGAAGACATTTTTTCAGAGTCCAGCACTTCCTGCATATACTACTTTAGGGTCGTATTAAATATTATTGGTAATGTAAATATATTTAAATATCCGCCATACTAAAAGGTGCAAAAAATGCAAATCAGCTGATAGTGTAGATGTGACGATGGTATTGGAAATTAATTCAGATATCTTCTATCTATTTTGACTCAAAGTTAGATATAATATAAGAAGGCTTTAGGCTGCGTTAAACATATATTAGATTGGAACAAATAAAGTTTAGTCAAATGTTTATGGACATATATGTTTATTGTATAAAGTAATTTCTCAATTGTGAATTCAGATGTCATCAAATGAATACATAATTGTGTGGCAAAGTTTATAGTGTATGCATGGAATACAAAATTACCTTTGTTAGTAGTCAAAACTTTACAGGCGTTATATTTTCTGTGCAAAGTACAACAGAATGTAACGTGTTCTTATTTAGAATTGTCTGTGGAACTGGATGCATGTTGAAAACGACTAGTAAGCGAGTTCACTCATTGAGGAAACTTTAGACGACTTTAAAGCTTTTGTGAGGGCAGCAGATTAAAACGTGTTCTCTATTGAAAACATTCTACTGAACTTACGTTGTGAGAACAGCGAATTGACCCTGCCTCTTGGCTGAGAGACCTCGCTGAACTGAAGTTTTCAGTTTAAAGTTATGCTGTCATCGACCAACATTTACTTGTTCGTGATTGGTCAATTTCTAAGTTCAATTAATGTATTATGAGTAGTAGTCAAATCCTCGGAATTCAGAAAACTATGTCTTTCCAAGAATTGATGTGAAATTGAAAGTATTCAATTTCCACGAATCTCAGAACAGTGTTTTCTGCTACTGAAAGTAGTGTTTTCCACGAATTGGAGTGGGAAACCTGTGTACACTACAATAGTACTTGTTCATTTATACATTGCACCTTTGGCATTTTCTTTGCACCTTTTTCAAAAAACCCAAAATATTAATGGTAATGTAAATATTTATTTTTTTAAGGAACCCGGAGTTTGTTTTACGGAACCCATGTTGGCGACCACTGTATTAGAAGACAGTTTTTTTAAAAAGCGCACATGATTATACAATGTGTGACATACATAAATATTCAAGATTTAAAAAGACACAGATACAATTACATAGGTACACATATAGATCCATACACACATATAGGTAGATATACACAGACACATATATAACAGTCTCTATATAGCAAGCAATCTGATTGTTATCAATGACATATTTATTAAGAGTATTCTGTCAGTATTGTTAACTTATCAGAAATAATTATTATGGGAGTTAGGCCACTGACTGTGAGGGAGGTTCTTATCTTCACTGGCGGCTCGCCTAACAGAGGTAACTGGTGATGCTCGTGGAGGTGCTTGGCTGTTCCAGCACATCAGCCTCGCCATTATCCGAGGTATCGCTGCGAGCGTGCTGGCTTGCTTCAAACATTATTAGAGAGGTTTCCCAGTGCTCCTCGCCATATTATCTTTTGCTCTGGTAGCAGTTCGTTTCTCCACCCCTTTCGCCTGCCTTTTGTTGTATGTAGCCCTAGATGTGTGTATTACCAGCTCGTGTGGGTTTTTTCCTTTCTCTTTTCTTTCTTTTTTTCTCTCTTTCTATTTGTAATATTATGTTGACGGTTATGCCGTAATAAAATTCTTATAAATTTTTTACAGCTGTTTTTCCACTCTTGTATTGGGTTGGACGGTCTTTTCCAGTACAGCTGCCTCTATATGGTACCTTCCTCCATTATGTCTTCTGTGAGATCAAACGTTTTGAGATCTGCTCTCACTTCTCCTGCCCAAACCTTCCTTGGTTTTCCTCTATTGCAGTTTCCTTCCATTAGGAACACCTGATACGTCATCATCCATACCTATCTTGTTGTTATTGGTGGTATGATCTTGAATCAGGTTTAATAGGTTAGTTTTGCGTTCTGTACGTTTGTTCCATTCTGTACGTTTGCCTTTACGTGAACATGTCGCGTTTTGACTCATTTACGAGTTTCAGTTGGGAATATTGCAAATTTTGCCTTTGTAATATATTGCTCCAAAAAATAAGCAACTTCTTAAGTCATGAAAAATATGAAAAACACCAGATGAACATTCCATATCACAAGCCTGTTGACTCTCCCGGTCTGACGGGCACTTTTTTTCATGGTACTCACTGTTTGGGTGTTTAGAGATTGGCAGGTCTGATATCATAACGTTAAAATCAAGACTAAAAATTGTTGCAGGTCACTGCAGTAGATTAAGTTGGCAGTGTGTAGTGCACAGATTGTTGGGATAACATCTAAAAAGATTAAGTTACATTTTGTTCTTGGTTTTGGTTTAAGTATAGTTACAAGTGAAAATATAATAATTGAAATGAAAACAAACACCTTGAATATACAGAATCTCAGATTGTCATGAAAAATCATTGACATTATATAAAAATTATTGAACAGTATCTAAACAAAACACTATTAAAGGGAACAAAAGAGAAAGGGGGAAAAGGAAATGAAAAGAAAAAAAGGGATCAAGCAACGAAAGGAAAAAAAGAGAGGAAGGGAAGGACAGGCATTACACCCCAGTCAGGGAGGTTTAGTGTTCTGCCAGACCCAGGGTTATTTATTCGAGTAAATGTCACCGGAATCTAACTACTAAATTTTATACAGAAAAGGATAAGATATTTTACATAACACCATATCGAATACAAGTCTTCATTTTTATTGTAGATCCATGTTATAATTGTTGTACACAAATATTCTCGTACATAATTAGGTATAGTCTAGATCCATGATAGGTGGTTAGAGAAAAGTTAACATGTTTGTCTTCAGTGTTGTCGGTTCGAAGGAAGGCGCCAAAAGAGAGAGAGCTTGGCTGCGTTGCCGCTATTTATATCCTCTTTCCGGAAGTTGCAAAGAGGGTTCTAGATTTTCGACGGGAAGTAACTCTAGCTACTTCTCTGTCTCGAGAGCGCTACAGAGGTGCCTCAGCCATGCCCTGCGGACAAAATTGCAAAGGCGTCACCATGGAGAATGGCCAGAGATACCCGCTGCAACAGCCACCCCACCTCACGGGGCTCCCTCATCAAGTGGGCCGCCATCTTTCCAACATTACGGAGGGAATCAACAATGCGGGGACTAAGAACACCAAAGGTTTCAACGGAGACCAGTAAAAAAAAAAGGAAATGGTCGGCCAGGCCCTGGCATTTAACTATCTTTCTCTCCTCTGCATTGCGGACAGCGGAGCCTGGTTTTGTGACCGAAACGACCAGACAGGAGGCGGCGAACGAGACTCTTTACGTTGTGTCCAAAATTGGGGGACCCCCCCCCCCTCTCACTTCTCTCAACAACACAAAGTAACAATGAATGACAAATACATTTGAACTGCATGCAAAAATGAGGACATGTCTTTTAGCTTAAACCGAGGACTGGATTAACCATTAAGCAAAATAAACATGTTTAGATGATCAAAGGAAGAGAGAGACTATTTTATTCAAATAAAACATATTTCTAAATTTAAAAAGATTTTATACATGATGATTATATGAATATAATTTTTTAAGTGCTTAGGGCTTCAAAATGACTTAATCTGGCCCTGCACTAACCACACAGTGTTGTTGCATCCCACCATTTGGTAAATTTGTCAAGAAAATGGTCAAAATTTTAATAGTGCGCATTATGCACTTTTGAGTATATCAAGAAACTTAATATCTTGATTACTTTTGGTGACCTACTAACTACTGAAAAAAATACATATCTGAATAAATTTGTTGTTTGTTTGGGAGCAATGAACTGGGCCTAATTCATTACTTCTTGTGAAATGACAGCATGTTTCGATGATGAATGTTTCAATTATATAATCAACGGAACAACCTGATTATGAAATTAACGTGCAAATGACTGAGCATTCCATATATATGTGTGCCCTTAACCAGACCTGCCAACCTCTAAAAACCCAAATGGGGAGTGCCATGATAAAAAGTGCCCTAAAACGGGGAGAAATGAGGCAAAATAGGGAGATTTACATAATGAAAGCCATACCCATTTTTACAAGAGAAGACATCTCTGACACACCCCAAAGTGGTGGTGGTGATGGAGGGAGCTCCTCGCCGGACGGGAAGAGGCAACAGGTCTGCCTTAACGTAATTCTTAGGGAGAATCAGCGAGACACAGTTTGTGACAAAGCTTGCCGCAATGGTTTCAGACCTGTCCGCGCCTTGAACTTTGGGTGATACCTAAAGGTTAAATTCTAGGTCAACACCCTTTTGGTGTAGACAGGTTGATGCGTTGGCTATCCCCTCAAGGTGGGGAGACAGGAAGCGATAGGTATATAAGGCCTATATTTTCCCACTTTACACATAGAGACATCGGAGCGATAGGATACACAACTAACTATGTAAAGATTAACCGCTAACTTCAGACCCCAGAGGTCTACAGAAAAGCCAGAGACATCGGAGCATTACGCTAGCAACTAACTATGTAAGGATTCACCACTATCAACAGACCCCCATGGGGTCTACAGATACAGACACAGAGATTGGAGCCCTACTACTACAGACCATGTACAAGCCACAGTGGTCTACCACCAATTCAGAGATATACAAACCATCTCTCTCTCTCTCTCTTACTAACTACGGTCTCACAACTACTACCACGGACTCCTGTCGCTCGCTGTTTTCACTCCAACAACAACAACAGACTACAACAGCCTCACATCAGCAGCAATAACTACACTAACAACTCTTGGAAACTGTTTATATGTACTTTTCAATTGATTCACGTGAAGTAAACTATATATAACCAAACCATTTATTCTTTATATTCTCGTTATTACACCCATTCTTATTATTATTGTTATTTCATCTAATAACCGTGTTAATCCATTTAACAATATCTTATAATACCTTTCGTTAAAGACCGAGGACCTACCGGCAGGAGACTCATGGGTAGACCCCACGGAAGGTGGTTGCATAACATCAATGAGCTCGGCTGGTCTCACTTGGTGATTCAGCCAGATGAATTGGAGACAATTGCTTCTGACATGACCCACTGGAAGGCATACTCGAGTACTCTGTCCCCACGACTCTCCCAGGAATAAGTGGATGAAGAAGAAGAGCTATGTTGTGTCCACTGGTGGAATGTTTAAATGAAAGTTAACCCACCAAAACTGAGCTAACAAAGAGAATCCTTATTATGTAATTCACTCAACTTGATTAAATCCCTCTTAAACAACATAGACTTTAAAAAACAAGGACATATGGATTTTTTTTTCTTTTTAACAAACAATGTCAAATTTCTGAAAATAAATAAATAAATAAAATGGTTGGGATATACGTAACCAGCATACAGAATAACATCTCTTCTGTGTAAAAATTTACAAAAGCAACCGGACGGATATCTTAAATCTTTGTCAGACGGATATCTTAAATAAAATAAACATAGATTCAATTTGCCAAAGCAAAAATACGAAACAAAAAACAAAAAAGAAAGAAGATAGTCACAGCAACAACAAGCCGATTATATTGAAGTGAAAGTAAAGATTAAAGTGAATAAAAAAAAGAAAGAGAAGAAAACGAAAGCAAAAGCGAAGATATGTAGTTTAAAGCAAATATAAAATTTATACACGGAAAAAATATGTAATGTGTGAGTTGTTGTGAGTATGTATGTATATATATATATATATATATATATATATATATATATATTATTATTATTATTATTATTATGTTTTTTTTCTCGTGCAATTGCCATACTCGTTAATGAGGGGGAAGTCATCACACACACACACACACACACACACACACACACACACACACACACACACACACACACACACACACATATATATATATATATATATAACGAAGGAAATGTGGTAAGGAACCAGATGGACCATAACGCACCAAAGTACTCAATACTTAGGGTGGTAGAGTGGGTAATAGGAACAAGTATGACCCGACGGCTGAGCTCAAGCCGTTTCGACGGCTAATTCAGTCCAGAATTAGCCTTCGAAGCGGCTTGAGCTCTGCCGTCGAGGTAATACTTGTTCCTATATATATATATATATATATATATATATATATATATATATATATATATATATATATATATATATGCAAAGGTTTTATTTAAAATTGTTGGGTTACAACAAGTAAATATTTTATAACTGATATAAAGCACTCGACGATATTAATATGGTATCCCTGAAATATGTATAATGAAATAAATATGGTTTTATAAATATAGTTTCCATTTGTTTAATATCGTATCCCTGAAATATGGTATCCCTGAAATATGTATGATGAAATAAATATGGTTTTATAAATATAGTTTCCATTTGTTTAATATCGTATATATATATATATATATATATATATATATATATATATATATATATATATATATATATATATATAATATATATATATATATATATATATGTAGGAGATGAGTTTTATTGTAGTACAATAAAGCAATGCAGATATCGGATAAGAAGCACTCTACAGTTTGTAGGACAATTCCTTCACTTATTTTGGCTCCACTTCCACCTCCTTTAAAGCTCGTCTTTATAACCATCATTCGTCTTTTAAATACAAACTTAAAAGAACCAACACGGCTCTCTCAGAACTCATATGGTCCTTGAAAGACAAAAATATTAAATATAGCATCTTTTGGAAGAAGGTTTCTTCTGCGTCTCCACACTTGAACAGTTCTCTATCCAAGATTTGCAATCTCTGTCTAAATGAAAAATTTACCATTATATCTAATTTAGATTCTATAATAAATAGACGCACTGACTTGTTTTCTATCTGCTTGCATACATTCCACAAAACATTCCACAAAGTATATAGCTAATATCCAAAACTTTATCAATTTAGAATCTTTTTCTCAAAGGCACATATATATATACTTCTTTAAAAATATACCCATCTTTCTACCTTATTTCAAAGTTATTTATTATACATTATATAATACTTGTTACTCATTCTATATCACTCATATTTATCACTTCCCTTTCTTCTCTTTTTCTTTTAATGTCTAACCCCTAATCTGTACCTTTTCTCACTGTTGCCTAACATAGAAACAATTATTACATAATACAATACATTCTTACTCTATATCACCTTGTAAAAATCCTTCGTAAACATAAACATTTTTTTGACGTTAGATTATTCATCCTCAATTCATTATTTTTTTCTCCCTTTCATCTAACTTATTCATGCTCATCTCACAACATATCCTTACTTTAATAATACATATCAACATTTTCTTTCCATCGCACATATTATTAAACCCTTAAATATTATTCTTAATACATATTAACATTTTCTTTTCATCGCACATATTATTAAACCCTTCAATATACAAATCTTAACTTTACATTATTTTTCTCTTCGTTAATTTTCAAATTCTTTTAATTTATACATTATCTTCCAACGGTTTTCAACCTCTCTATGTAAAACAATATATTTTTCTCAGTTATAAAAGCTATCTCTCTCTCTCTCTCTCTCTATCACCCATCTCTCCTCCTATCTCATCCTTCCTCATTATACTCCTCCTTCTCCACTTTTTACTCTCATCTTCTCCTCTCTTTCATCCTTTCCACCACCTCCTCAAAATAAAATATTTTTCCCAATATCACACATCAATCTAAAACTACTTTTCATATGTTGATTTAAAACTGCACTATCCACAAGTGTTTTTTTAACCTTCATATCATGTCTTCCTGTTTTATCTGATGAAAACACAAATATTATTGCATGATGATATTTGTTTTTGAAATGCGCATAATAAAATACATGGAACTCTTTTAACCATCTTTTGTTCTTATATATATATATATATATATATATATATATATATGAGTGGACTTGTGAAATACCAAACCCAGCATGAATTCATTGAAGTGTGTCGGACGGAGAGTAGCTGATGGACAGTATGGCAGCAACTATTGGCGTAGAAAAACAACAGCCAACAGCAGGACAAGCGAGGAAGATGTTTTTTGAAGCTAACACCCCTGTGAGAAAATTTGTTCCGAAATTATTGCCTGTGTCCGACGAACCTGCAGTTCTAGAATCAGGCAGATCCATACAATGATCGTGTCTCGAGCTGTCTGCCGACGAAACAACTGTAACACACAATAAATCAGATGCATCACTGATTTTTCGTTTTATATTATATCACACTCTGCTCTGTAAGAACATAGAGTGCTCAACTGGCATACCGCCTATGGAAGCATCATAGCTACCATTAAACACACACACACACACACACATATATATATATATATATATATATATATATATATATATATATATATATATATATATATATATAGAGAGAGAGAGAGAGAGAGAGAGAGAGAGGGAGAGAGAGAGATGGGATTGTCCATCTTTCCATTGTTTTTTCCTTACTGTTTTTGCCCTGTGCGCTCCCTTTACTATAGCGTAGTGGTGAGGCTTGTTACAACAACAAACCGACTATATATATATATATATATATATATATATATATATAACGAAGGAAATGTGGTAAGGAACCAGATGGACCATAACGCACCAAAGTACTCAATACTTAGGGTAGTAGAATGGGTAATAGGAACAAGTAGGACCCCGACGGCTGAGCTCAAGCCGTTTCGACGGCTAATTCTGGACTAATCCTGAATTACCCGTCATACATCCCTTAGGGATCGCAGTAAGTACTTCACAAAATCTATAAACAACAAAAAACACACAAATCTATATACAGATACATACCACACACATATACACACAAGTAAAAAGAAACCACACTATTTCGTGTGAGACACTATACCGGCCAATCTTACGTACATTTGTAAAATATTTCTGAACATTGACTTCGCTTCTAACCCACATACACCTTTTAATTATATTTATATATATAATTATATATTCGTGTGCAGATCTTGTTGCATACACACACACATAATACATAGGAAAGCAGAAACAGAAATACAAAAACAAAACATAACAAACATTTATCCCGTTAACTTACGCAGCATATTTATTTGTTTACATGCGCACTCTTTTGTACACACACACACACACAACATTTAGGAAAACGGAAACAAAATACACAAAGAAAAACAAAACAAAAAACAGACATTTTATTTTTATTTCTATCGTAATCAAGTGCGCCAAACCTATATTGTTTACATTCTGTGTTTTTCTACGGATGGGTAGAAATAACAAAATTGCCATGGTGATATCCATGGATGAAGTATGCGACAAAACTGGTCGATGTTCCAAAATAGAACACTGCCCAGAAAATCACACCTGCCATATTTGTACGGAACCCGAGAACTCGTTCCGTAATCGCTGGGTCGAATGTGGAACCTGTCGCATCTCTGTCTGCCTTCAATGCGCCACAGACTTCCGGAGAATCCCAGGCCAAAAAAAGAGACATCATAATGCTATGATGGATGGAATCTGGGAGATGGTCCAGCTAAAATCCTGGTCCTTTCAGTGGCTGGCCTGTGTGCCTGCCTCCACCAATGTTATTGAAAAAAAAACAAAAAAAAACGATGACTGTATCTTCCTCTACCATTGTTACTGAACAACGGCAAAAACCTATGACACTGGCTTCTGCTACTATTCCTGTGGGAGAACATCAGAAACAACAACAACCCATGTCTTCCGCTCCCAGTACATCTCGATACCAACAACCGACGACTGTGTCTTCTCCTACCATTCCCGTGGAGGAACATCATCACCACCACCACCACCACCACCACCACCACCACCACCACCACCAACAACAACAACAGCAGCAGCAGCAGCAGCAGCAGCAGCAGCAGCAGCAACAACAACAACAACAACAACAACAACCGACCAGTACAGATTTTGCAGAATTGCAACTAATGATTTCTGCTTTAAGAAGGGAAGTAACAGGAATAAAGGCAAGCATTGAGGGGTTTTATCGGAATGCCTTGCTAAAGAATCTCCCTGTACCTCTTGCCGTTTCTGGGCACACTGAGAAGACTGCGGAATCTGCTACCCATGAAGTAATTGCCATTGGGGTACCAGAGGACAAGGCTGATCTTCAGGCATTTGCTGCCAGCTCAGCCAAAGACCTAGGCTGTGTTCCCCCAAAGGGTGCTCTCCGCCTTGGTCGACCTGGTCCAAAACCCAGACTCATCAGGCTGTCTTTTTCGGACCCCGCTGAGGCAATTTCATATCATCTGGCCTCTGTTAAAGCTGGGCGTGAAAATCGGATTACCTTCCGAACACGCCCAGGCCTACCACCCCATGTACGTCCAAAGCTACGTGCTGCAGCTTCCTTGAATCGGAACTCAGCACAACATGAAAGTTTTAGTCTGCGTGATGATGGGCAGATCTGGAGGTTTGTTAAGGCTGGTGAAACGTGAAAGAGAGATACCAGCTGGTCTGAGTGTGCTCTACCCATAATACCTGGCAATGAAAAAACTGCAACAACTCTGGGAAACTAAACCAGAACAACCTGCCACCCTCTACACACTATCATAAACTGCGAGCAGGGTACAAATTGTTGTCCTTAAATGCTCGCAGTTTATGCAACAAGATACATCTGTTCGAATCCTACGTCAGAAGCATCGACCCTGACTTCATCACTGTCACGGAAACATGAGCACATTCCTTACTCTGTGATGGGGTTTTCAGCATTACTGGGTACAACCTTTTCCGCAAGGACCGCATTAATCGCCGTGATGGTGGTGTGATGGTCTACGTTTGTTCAAACTTTTCGGTAATTCCTTGCGTTGATTTGAACGAATCACAGGAAGAAGTTGTTGTTTTTTGTGACATACGTATGACCATGTCAACACTTCTGCTTGGTGTTGTTTATCGCCCCCCAAACTACCATCAGGACACACAGCTTTGCGATATCCTCAGAGCTGCTGCCAGGAAAACAGCCACTTATGTGTTTATTGCAGGTGACTTCAATCATCCTGAGATCGATTGGGAAACCTTTCGTTGACCACAAAGTGCAAACGATTTCCTTGAGCTAGTGCTGGACTCAAACTGGTCACAAGTAGTCACCTCTCCTCTCCAAGAAGAGGTGACAACACTTTGGACCTGATCTTCACCACTACTCCTGAAGTGGTTGTCAGTTGTACTACTGAGGAACCTCTAGGCGACTCTGATCATGCTATGATCATTGCCAATCTGGCTCTTGCGGGCAGCAACAATAACCAGAACCATCTCCAATCTGCTTGCTTTGATTGGAAGAAAGCGGATTGGAACTTGTACTGCACTGAGCTACAGCGCCCAAACTGGCATGAGATGTATAACTCTGGAGATGTGAACTCTATACTCCAGAGCATCCTGGACACAATATGGATAGCGCGTGCAGCATCAGAGCCACGTAAGCAGAAAAAGAACACCCCAAAAGTGCAATTTGGGAAACTTCAGCGGTCCGACTTGCCAGGAAAGAACGTCGGAAAGCTGAACGGGAATATAAACTGCATAGATCAGATGCCAACAGAAAAAAGCGGAATAAATCTTCCAACCATCTCATGCAAGGGACAAAGAAGGCAGTGCTTGAATTTGAACAGTGCATAGCAACCAATCCTGACAGTAAGGTGTTCTGGAAATATGTTCATTCAAAGCAGAGACCTCACTCTCCAGTTGGTCCTCTTCACAATCCCCACACAAGCCAGATCACTGATGATCCCAAGGAATGCGCAGAACTCATTGCTGAGTGCTATGCAAGTCTTTTTACTATTGAAAACCAGAATGTACCATCTCCACCATCTCTAACATCAAATTCCATAACATCTATGGAATTTACACCTGCAATGTTGCGACGTCACCTTAAGAATAAGCGCAACTATGCCTCCCCTGGTCTTGATGTTACATACCTGCTTCTCAAACGTGGCGGGTACTTCCTTTTGCACCAGCTTTCTCTCTTCTCTCAATACTGTCTCAACAATGGTGCTACTCCGGAGCAGTGGAAAACTGACAGTGTCATTCCCCTGTTCAAAAAGGGCAACCGCATGTCACCTGTCAACTATCGTCCAGTCAGTCTTACTAGCTGTATTGCCAAACTGATGGAATCCTGTGTCAGAGAAACACTTTGGAACTTCTGGAGCTCTCAAAGCCTCATCCGGCCCTCGCTGTTTGGATTTATCCCTAACTCCAGCAAGATGTACCTTGAAATCAAAAGGACTGATCCTGAAATCTACAACTCTTTCCTACAATCAGACCAGGACACAATGCAGCAATGGATCACAGACTGGCAACTGAAGCTGGCTGTGGACAAGTGTACCACCATGCATTTTGGGAGGAAAAATCCAGCGTCCACATACTCCCCCCACAACACTAATATCAAGAAGTCCTCTTGTGAACGTGACCTGGGCATTACTGTCAACAGCGATTTGCGTTGGACAAAGCATGTCTCTAAGATTGTCAAGAAGGCCGAGGGTGTTTGGCATCACTCAGCAAGACCTTTGTTAGCCACTCTCCAGTCATTTATTTAAAACTGTATACAACTATGGTACGACCATAGAATTCGCATCATCAGTCTGCAACCCCTATCTTGCTCAGAACATTGACCTCCTGGAAACTGTTCAGAGACATGCAACCAAGCACATACCCTCCATCAGGGATCTACCATACTCTGAACGCCTTGCTTCCCTGGGCATGGATTCATTGAAGCTCCGACGTCTGGCAATGGACTTGGTAAACACCCACAAAGTTATTAACCATCTCGCCAACAACAACCCTGAGCACCTTTTTGATCTCCATGTGTCTAACACACGTGGACATGCCTACAAAATCAGAAAACAGCACAGCTCCCATGACTTTCGTAAACATTTTTTCACGCTCAGAGTTGCTGAAGCATGGAACAAACTGCCTGCGTCAGTTGTTAGCTGCCGAGACACTGCATCCTTTAAAACCCTCAAGCTTCCCGAAATACGCCAAAACTATACCTGATGTACCACTTCCATACACATGCCCACGTGTATATCATGACTCATGCACTGTTCATTTTCCTGACGTTTGTACATTACCCTATGTACTATACATACACTTTTTGATGAGTTGTAGTGCACCTGAGCACTGTACACAATATTTCATTATTATTATTATTATTATTATTATTATTATTATTATTATTATTATTATTATATGAAACGGCTTGAGCTCAGCCGTCGGGGTCCTACTTGTTCCTATATATATAGTTATGTAATAAACAACATAAGATAATTATTTCATTTACCAGTGGTTTCTTGAAAGCAAACAAATCTGCTTTCAGTCATCAGAATGAAAAATATCCTGGTGTTTTTATTGAATGTGGATTTGAAAACAAAAATATAAGGAATATGAAAGAGAGGCTGAAGGAAGAAGAGAAAAAGATAATAAATATATAAGTATATAAACACACACACACACACGCACGCACAAACACACACACACATATATATGTTTATATGTATATATACACATAAATATACACACACACACACACACACATATAAATACACAAACACACGCATATATATATATACATACATATATATATATATATATATATATATACACACACATATATATATATATATATATAAAATTATATAATTAAATATATAAAAATAAATAAACGACCATGTGCAGTCACATCACTCTGTAGAGTGCTCAACTTATCGGGCTAGAAAGTGCCAATCATATATGTAGTATAGAATATGCTCCAATCAATCCCGGTTGGAGCTGTATAAATGAAGTAATTCTGTCGGAAAGGTCCAGGAGAAAAGAGTGCTCTGTGTAGGTTACAGAGCTTAATAGTTATGTAATAAACAACATAAGATAATTATTTCATTTACCACGGGTATATGAAATAATTATCTTATGTTGTTTATTACATAACTATTAAGCTCTGTAACCTACATAGAGCACTCTTTTTTCCTGGAGCTTTCCGACGGAATTACTTAATATATATATGTGTGTGTGTGTGTGTGTGCGTGCGTATGTGTGATAAAGTGTTGACTAAATGGTGTAATTAGGAACAAGCACTCGACGTCAATGCATCCTTCTAATTCCCATATGGTAGTCCACAACGGAGTATACGTTCAATAATAATAAAAATGGAAAGGCTAGATTTCTATAATTTGATGTAATACGTTATAAATTACGTAATGCTGCTATCATGCAATCATTAACACGACTTCCTCAGACAGTATCTTAGGTAATACATTTGTTATGTAATATATTTCTAATGCAATACAGGGTATTGATAAAGAGATGGACTTGTATTCGATGCTGCTCTTCCTTTTGGAAACTGTGCACCATCCACACATTTCGCCATGTGGTGGATTGGCAATATCGGTAGAGATTCGGACAATGTTTTGCGGTATAGAATTACGGCCCTTTACGTTCTGAGTTAAAATCCCACCAAGGTAAACTTTGCCTTTCATCATTACAGGGTCGATAAAATAAAGTACCAGTAACACACTGGAGCCGATTTAATTACCCCCCCCCCCCTCCCCATAAAAAAAATTGTTGGCCCTGTATCTAAATCAGAAAGCAATATATATATATATATATATATATATATAAGTTGAAAAAAAAATGAAAACGAAATTTCATTTCTTACTCTTAGTATGGCACTTACTTAAATGTAAGTATGTATGTATACGTACATACATATATGTATACAGACGTACAGTAGCATGCATATATATATATATATATATATATATATATATATATATATATATATATATATATATATATATACATACAGGTACACATACATATATGCACGCATCAGTTTAGCGGACGCTTATTATAACGCCGCTTTGTTCGTTTGTCAACAAACTGAACGGCCTGAATTTATGCCATACGGTGTTAAGGCAACCACGTCACCTTTTTCTTCAACACTGGCACAGGAACGATGTACTAGTTTCAAGCTTGTTAGCTATCATCAGCACCGTTTACCCATCTGCCAGATAGTTGAACGTTCGAAAGTATATACTTTCCTTATGAAAATTAACGGCTGAGCAGCCTAATTTGCATATTGAGTGAGTTAAATCAGTCAGGCATACCGAAAACGATAAGTTGAAAAAAAATGAAAACGAAATTTCATTTCTCACTCTTAGTATGGCACTTACTTAAATGTAAGTATGTATGTATACGTACATACATATATGTATACAGACGTACAGTAGCATGCATATATATATATATATATATATATATATATATATATATATATATATATATATACATACAGGTACACATACATATATGCACGCATCAGTTTATATATATATATATATGTATGTATTTATAGAATGAAACGAAATTTCATTTCTCACTCTTAGTACGGCACTTACTTAAATGTAAGTATGCATATATGTATACGTACATACATATATGTATACATACGTACAGTAGTATTTATATATATACATACATGCACACACATATATATATATATATGCACGTATCGGTTTACCGAACATTTATTATAATGCTCGGTTTGTTTGTTTGTAAACAAACAAACAGCCCGAATTACGCCGTACAGTGTTTAGGCAACCACGTCACCCTTTTGTTCAACACTGACACAGGAACGATGTACTAGTTTCAAAAGGGTGACGTGGTTGCCTAAACACTGTACGGCGTAATTCGGGCATTATAATAAATGTTCGGTAAACCGATACGTGCATATATATATGTGTGCATGTATGTATATATATACATACTACTGTACGTCTGCATACATATATGTATGTACGTATACATACTTACATATGTATTTATATATTTATATATATATTAAAAATATTGTGTATATATATATATATATATATATATAATAGAAAAATAGCTATACTATATATAAAGTGCATAATATATATTATATAAATGTTACAAGGGTACATATATGTGTACCCTTGTAATAGTTTTGTTTTCGTCAATTGGCATTCCTGAATCTTATTCCATGCATCAATGAATGCAGTTGACTATATATATTTTTGTATATATTTATTTAATATTTCTTTCTTTTGTAATATTACTCTTCGTAATATATTTCTTCGCTGCCATTTTTTTTTTCGTTTTTTTAATTATTTTTTTCTTAACAGTCAGTTAAATATAGAAGGCTTGTAGGATTTAACCTAGGTATTTAGTTGTGGTAAAAGAAGAAAGTGTGGGAAAAAGAGTGAAATGGATTGATATATACTGAAACGAAACGAACCACGATGAAGAATCGAAATTTCGACGAAAACTTTCAGGAGAAGCGCATTACAAGAATTAGAGTGTTCTTTAATCAGCAATGTTGTCGTTCACTGTTTTATCCTTTACACAGTACTTCAATTTCTGGGGCAGTGATTCTCAGAGATCCTGTTCATATTCCCGCCTCTCATGTTTTCTGAATTTCTTCCCCATTGTGAATTGTCATCTCGTAATGTTTCCATTATACTTTTACAATGTTAATTATTAAAACAATATATTAAAGTAAAATACTGTATTAGTTTTTTGTGAACTTTTAATTCGTGATAACCGATATGTAGTTAGGTATATCATAAAAATAAAACACACTACTAAAGGGAACAGGAAAGGAAGAAGAAAAAGAAAGGGAATGTTGGTATTTTATTTTTGATATACACTGTAAAAGGAAGAGAAAGAAAGAAGGATCAAACGTCGAAAGAAAAGGAGAGGGATGAGACAGTCACGCGACCCCAGTCAAAACGGTGCTTCAGATTGTTTACCAGATTAGATTCCTCCCTTGGGATTTGAAATTAATTCCCCCAGAGAGGTAAGGCGGCAAGGGACGATTGTTTGAGAATCAACGGGAATAAGGGGAGGTGGCGGTGGCGGTGGGCAACGTTAAAAAATAGAAATGGATTGAAACGTAGCGAAGCGAAACGAAGACTGAAAGTTGGTTGGACAAAAAACTTGAGGAAGGGTCGCATCACTACATTAATGTAGTAATCCGCCGTAGCATTACTATATCAGTGAGTCTATTAGTGTTGTAGTAATTCGCCGTAGCATTACTATATTAGTGAGTCTATTAGTGTTGTAGTAATCCGCGGTAGTGATACGGCTCTTTTATTTAGAAACTCCAACCTGTGACGTTTTATACAGCGTTTCCCCGGAAGAGTAACACGTGCATTTAGAAGATGGCACGGTGAGCAACAGTACTTTACTTTATTTCTCTCAAACTATCTCGTCTATCATTATATTTCATTCTTAATTCGTCTGTCGAGTTTATTTTTTTATTAATTTGTTCTTCTCTTTCTCTCTCTCATAAACATGTTTTGAAATGGTGTAATTAATTGTTAGCTATTACTGAATATTCAGTTTGTTTTATCTTTTAAACTCTCAACTTTTCTATTTTTCTTCTCTTTATTTCCAACTTCATCAGCCACCTTTTTAAAATATTTTGTTTTATATAAATATTGCCATAGTCTCTCATGTTTTCTCATTTACTTAGATAAAATCGTGTCGGCTGTGTGTGTGTATATATATAGTAATAATAAATGCGAAGACTAAAATCCAAAGCGGGCTCGATAATAAATCCCGTTAAGGGTGAAAGCAGGATTCTTTGCTTAAACTTTAATCTGTTATTTATATCTCTATATCTCTATATATAATACAACAGTTGACATGCATGCACACATACATACATACATACATGCATGTGTGTGTGTGTGTGTGCGTGACTTCTGTATTGTAAACGTGCTTGTTGACAGTTTTGTATACATTTAAAGTTACATGTGTAATATTTATCTTGGTATTCCCCGTTTTCTTAAATAATTATATATACATATGCGTAACTCAGTGATACGGTTTGGTTATGGTTAAACATAAATTATCCATTTCTATTCTAATACGCATCAGTATGGATGATGGATGCCTATCACTACAGCATTTCTTCACATAATTTTGTCAATACCTAAACACTACACTGATTAATATTTTAACACAATAATTAATCCTTAATTGGATACAAGAACTTTTATTAACAATATTTTAGTTTGAATATATTTTATAGCTTTTATTTATATTTACGAAACCACCCTCAAGAGTGCTGCTGCCAGTTACATATTAATGTGTATATATGTATATATATATATGTATATATATATATATATATATATATATATGAATATATATATATATATGAATTTTCGTATGTGTTAAATGTTTTAATATATCTTAGAGTTTTACAATATCTTGAAGTATGGAATAAAGAACTGTTCAATATTTTTTGTTAAGGGATGTTGGTGAAATAAGAGAATATATCTTGGACAGAATATCTAAACAGGTTGACAAATGTTTAATTTGTGTATGTACTACTAAGAGTTTGACGATTTTAAAGTCGACACGTGTAGATTTATTTCTACGAAAAAATCTTTATTTAATTTGTAAGGAATAGAATTAATTTATTTGTAATATTACTGATCAAATACTAAGGTTGGTTTTTATAATAATTTGTAGTCATATTTTACTTAAAATATTAACTAATGAAGGCAACATCCAATGACCCCTTTTCCCTTGCTATTCTAATCAGTAAAAGGTGGTTTATGGTCTCATGAAGTTATCAGGAAGATTGACTTGATTAGAGAGCTGTAGGTAATAAGATAAGTCGTAAAAAAATAGCTTATTTTTCTAAATTATAATTTATCTCCCTTAATCAAGTAATTCATCATGTTTTGAGATATCGGCAACAATTTATTTGAATTTGGCGGATCATTTCGGGACGCACGTGGCACCATCAATATTCAATATTTCTCTTGGTTATACATTTTCCTCTTCAACTTATTTGTTTATCTGCCTCAATAATTATTCGGCTTACTACAATTAGACGTTTTATTACGGTTTATAACCCACCTCATTTTTTTTTAGATTAAATTGAATTAAATTTGCCTCGTAAAGTTGAAGGCGTTTTAAGTAAACTGATCATGTATCAGTTTACAAGTGGCTGGGTTGTTTTCTCTCACGTACACTTTTAGTTTTGTGTAAACTATTTTGAGTTTGCTTCATTACTACTCAATATCTGAATCCATATATCTTTTTTTTACCCATTTGTTACCTGAAACTTTTGGGCTCGCGGCACAGCATGAAATATCGAACAATGTTTGAAGTTCATAAAATATTGTCTGAAGAGGGCATCCTGAAGTACCACTTTGTTTCAGTCTATTAGAAGCATATATTTTTAAGACGACTTACAGTCCGAGAAAGTGAAGCATTTTGACATCATTGGCAGTGTATACCAAGAATAGATCTTGTCCCATTCTAATCGTGCATTTCGTCACGAAATTGACAGTTGGCAGTGATGGAAAGATGAGACTTGGTTGGTCTGAACTTCACTGGTGTTTCATTGTTGGTGAAGTGAAGAAACCTGGACTGAGAAGACAACGGCCACAACAGGATCAAACCAAGAAGGGATATCACATTGATGGCTGTTGATCTCAGCCTCCATGCCTACCTTGGAAATGTTCTTTGTGTGGTGTAACTGATGGGACCTGGTACAATTATTACTTTTTTTTTTTTTTTAGCTAAGAAAATTTTATGACAGTAACGGGAAGAAAACTATAATATTTCGGACATTGCTATACATTGGTCATTACAGAAAAAGAAAGCAGTGGTGGAAAGGACTATAAATGAAAGGGAAAGGGCAAGGGCCACTAGGCAAAAAGGAAGAGAGGGTGATACTCTACAAGGTCAAAACGGTGTGTTAGCTGCACCCCACGGAGAAAATGGCAAAGGATTTCGGTTGACAATGGCCAGCAACAACCACCCCACCTCACGGGGACATCTCTCATACGGTCTATTATATACAAACTCTGGAAGGAAATAAAAAATCACCCACAGGTTGTCTTCAGAACTTTGTCACTAATACTGATAGGGTCACTGAACAGAGAATGTGGCTGATCAACAGGTGGAAGGAAAAGACAGCCTAGCCTAAAGGACAGGCCACATTGTGTCTAACGTTTCAGGGAGGAGACTTGAAGGTTTATCAAAAGAAAATGGGGGAAACGCTGCTTAGTGGGCCTTAGGTTATAGATCCATATTTGAAACTAGCTTTTGAATTGTAATAACTCATTGGAAAAAAAGAGTAAAACCCTTCAAAAAGCTTTAGTTCTGAAAATATTTCCCCCGATTTTTCTAAGACATTTCAACACTTTGTCACGAATAAACGGATTGCATTTGTGTATTATTTGCATGAAAAATCTCACCCTGTCTCCCAATGACATGTTTCTAACAAAATCTCTTATTGAAAAAAGGAAGAGGCTATGTAGCCGGTAAGAGTGTCAGACACCATGAGTTGTGGTGGCCTTTTACGGTCTGACAATTTGAAATCTTTTCCATCAATTGTTAAAAAAAAACAAGTTAAAATCGTTTAGTCGTCCATTCGTAACGTACGTTACGCTTTAGTTACATGTGCACAATCTACACGTAAATGCATAAACAGATACAGAAGTGCAAACCTACACATACACAAGCATAGACAGCTGAAGTGCGCGACACACACTCTCTCTCTCTCTCGTACTTATTCATAGACATTATACAAAATATTTATTACATACACATCTATAAATGATTAAGGGGCTGGTGAAACACTAGCGATATGTGTTGCGTCCCTTTAAGGTTTACCGGCTACATAGCCTATTCGTTAAAAAAAAAACTTACAAATAGAAACTATTGCTTTTGCCCAATTTTGTTTTTAAGTCTTAATTTAGAAGTGGAAATCCCCTAGTTCATCTTGATCGAATTTTTTTCCTGATTTCAGTTTCAGGAAGCTTAAGGAATTATTCTTAATTTTTTTTTAATTGATATATAAGATAAAATCATTGGTTTCAGTTTCATCTAAAGTATATATTTTCCCCCTTTTGTTATTGAGCAGGTTTATTTTTATAGTGACATATGTCACTTCTCATCACATTCCGTTGATAGGAAATGAAAACTGAACTAAACTTGTTTGTCTATTTTTGTTTATGATTAATATTTTCGTTGGGAAAGAATTTATTTACACTAAGAAACTAAAATGGCGTATGTTACTCAACAGCTTATTAATTTGATAAAATTAAATATTTTATTCGCTATCATTGACAATGTCTTCAAATCAGTTGTCTGTTATGACTGGGCTGTTTTAGGCTATGACCAGTGTGTAGTCTGTTATGACTGGGCTGTTTTAGGCTATGAATCATGAAGTTTACTAAAGCAAAAGGTGTCTTAAAACAATTTTTTTTCTTTCTTTTATGATTCCACTTTACTACTTTCTGGGCTG
The DNA here is from genome assembly GCA_964016885.1 of Eledone cirrhosa. Taxonomy (NCBI): domain Eukaryota; kingdom Metazoa; phylum Mollusca; class Cephalopoda; order Octopoda; family Eledonidae; genus Eledone; species Eledone cirrhosa. The sequence continues at coordinate 222,988,391 of OZ024743.1, forward strand.
CGACATCACCACCTCCACCAGATTGCTGGGTAGCTTAAGTATTTTATCTCCAGCAAAAATGTTGGCAGGGAGGGTATCAACTAAAGTAAAAATTAGTATCTACAATAGCTGCAGACAACCTTGCAATGGACAGCTTAGTCCTATGTGGGTGGGGGGTCTTTCATGATGGGGCAGGCCCCACTTTATTAAAACATGGGAACCTCCTGTGAGATGTAGCCACATAGGTGTTAACTGTAGCAAAAGACCAAATGGTTGTGTTGAATGAAATAGTCAATCAGGATTACCACTCAAAGCTGTTATAACCTAATTGTATCAACTAGTGAAATGAAAAGCATGACTTGAACATATATTTTACTCTGTAGAATGCAGTTCAAACTATCTACATCTATTACTTAAAACCTGCCATTAATGATATAATGTAGTTTTTCTACTTAGGTGAGGACCATGGAGCAGCAAAGGCTGAAAAGAAGAAATAAGAATGGTTTGGTGGATAAGTGGTGTATTACTCGGGGATAGTGAGAATAGAACCAGTGATGAATATTGTGAAAAGGAATGGAATGATTGTGTTGAGAAAAAGTAATTTGATAAGTGATGGAAGTGAATGTGTGTAAACAAAACCAGATGGAGGAGGAAATGAAAGTGGTTAGTGAGGGGAGGGTGCACACGGGCATATGGCTGTATATGGTGTGTGTGTGTGTGTGTATATATGTATATGGTGTTAATTTTTGTATGTCATTTTTATTTCTATTTAACAGGGGAAGAGGCAGAGGACTTGCTTTCTTAGATTTTAGTGAAAATGACCAAGTGACTAAACAATCAATACCACCAACTTCTTCTGGTCAGTTTGATGATGAGTGTTGGGATGATGACTATTCTGTATTAAACAATGTCACCAATGGCAACTGTGATAACAACCATCTTACTTCTTCAAATGGTACTCTACATAATAATGTCTCTATGAATAGTCATTCTGATTCAGTAGTGAACAAACCTTGGAGGTCAGACCAACAGAGGATGGAGTCTGGTTTTAGAGGCTTCAGAAACTTAAATACTGGGAAAAGGGATTCACCAAGTCCAACAATCAATTCAGAGGATGGTTGGAATTCTGATGCTGAACGAGAAAATAGTAAGTTTTAGTCATTTTTAATTATGAATTCTGATGCTGAACAAGAAAATAGTATGTTTTAGGGGATTTAAAAAACAAACAGAGAACCTTTGTTAGATTATGATCGAAATGCCAGCTTAATGAGAAAGTTGGTTATATTGCTTATTCCTTACAAATTATTTTCAAAATGATTTGAAAATCATCAGCAGTGTCTTTCATTAGAAATATAATTAATGAAAGGTTTTAACACTTGTTACCCTGCCTACCTCAGTTATGGTGGGAAAGTTCTGAAAACAATTTCATTTTTAAAAGCTATAACAGTTAAACAAAAGTAACACATTTTAGATCCTGAGTAGGGGGTATCAAACTAAGGCATATTAACCTTTTGTCATATATCTTATCTACTCTATTTTTTCATTTATTTTGACACATTGTCAGATGCATCACCATTCAAAACTAACCTGCTCTGCAGAAAATATGCATTACTGTGCTGTTTCAAAGATGTTTGTTATAGTCAGTATATGTCTGTAATGAAAGAACAGAAGTATTCAATTGATGATATATACGTTCTTATGTCTTTGATATCCTTTCATATCAAGGGACTTGTTTGCCACTGGTGCCAATTGTTTAGTGGCTTGAACCACAACTACAATCGTAGTCTCTTTATAATTAAAATTCATATTTTACGACACTCAAATATATAAACCTGCTTGTAAATGTTTTTTCTTATATTGCAACAATTATTGGCATACTCTTGTATATTTATTTTAGTTTCTATCTCATAGTTAATTTTTATTCTCTGATTTTTAAAATATCTTTAACCCTTTAGCATTTACATTACTCTATTTACTATATTTTCACAGTAAAAGCTTTACCTCATTATCTCGCATAATATTGATTTTGATATTTTGAGAACACCTTAACCCCAGTATGAGTGGCCGGTTACGGCCAGTTTGAACAGAAAGGTGAGAGAATTCTGACCAGATACAGCTAGTTTAAATGCTAAAGTGTTAAAATATATTTAATTCAAATGCTACTGGACAGATTGTGAAATTTTGTAGTATTAGAATAGACTTCAATTTTTAATGTGATGCAGTCAATGTAATTTTGTATACCGTTTACAGATTTTATGGTTTTATGACCAAGGCATTGAGTTAATTGATCTATTTTTATGACATGTTAAATTGATTTTAAAAAATATATATTTGAAGACTCTTTATACTAAAATAAGCTTTAATTTTTCTTTCTCCAGAGTACCACGGTCGAAGTGAGTCCAGATTCAGGTACTGCTTATTTAAAATATATTTTGATTGATTCTTTTTAGATAGATCTTTGGTAAAATTTTGTCTATAGTAAAAAATAAATTTTAACACATCCTATTTACATTCTAGCTCACGGAGAGGTGACCAAGGTGACAGTAATCAAAATAATAGACCAGGTCAGTATATTTGAAAAATTTCTTTACTGTTAATCAATCTTTGATCTTTTAAAAGAACTTTCTCATTCTGATGAAATTTACAGCTCTCACTTAATGATGGGGGCCTCAGGCCTACATGAAATCATCTTGCTCACCATTTTTTTCTAATGATAATTTCTTATTTGCTCTTAGTGATTCTATGCTACCACAAAAAAATGTTTTTCCACATAAGCAATGGTTAAGTATGAAAGTGGCCTAGTGGTGTTGGACTTGGGACAATAAAGTTGTGGGTTTAGTTTTTGACTGGGTGATGGTACATTGTTCTTGAGCAAGACACTTCATTTCATATTACTCCAGTCCATTTAGTTGGAAAATAGTACTAGCTGCAGCTGGGGGATAACCCCTGCTATAGATTGATATTTGGTCCAGTGAGGGAAGACTTCCTGTAGAGTAGAACCTTTTAGGAGGCCAGCTAAACTTACAAATGTTGGGTTTGTGGGATTCTACTTGTCCTTTAAGATTATGACTACCCTCATTATTTACCAATATTCGTTCTTTCAGATTCTAGTGCTATTTTGTCCCCTAAATGTTGGTCAATCCCTTTGACATCTAGTTTCCTTGATCCATTTGTAACCATATTTCTAATAAATTGTCAAATTTGGATGGTGGATGGATTTAGTAAAATAAATTAGCATAACATTAACATAGGTGACAATCAGCAAGTTTGGAATAGTGTATATCTGATTTTCTGTTCATACATTATAGCTATATACTATAATTTTGTCATGCATTCAAACAATGGATTGCAGAAGATGATGGATTCATGTATATAGCATGAATATATAGCTGCAGATGATAGGATAAAATGAAAAAGCTTGTCATGTGGTCCTGCTAGACTAACTACTGCTTTAACATGGAATATGGATGCTTGTCATGTATTTAAATTATCTTTGCGAATGGCAAATATATATTTTTTTGTCATATTTTACTGAAGGTAATGGTGCTCGTTACAAGTCTGATGCTAGTCGTAATAAGTCTGGTGATGCTGGTCGTAATGTTAGGAATGCATCTCGATTTAATTCCGAATCGCGAAAAAATTCAGGTAAAGATTCTTTTTCTTATTCTTCGTATTCTATGAAAAACACTAAATATGATTTTCAAATACTTCTGAAAATAATCAGGAATATTGAGATTTAATATAACTTTAGATAAATGTAAAGATGTTGAAATAAAAACTGTTTTCTATTCTAGAATCAGGGCCAGTTTCAAACAATGTTTTATATTCTGATTATTGCAGTGTTCTTTTTTTTGTGGGATTCAATATAATGTAGGGTTCTTGTGGTTTCACAGTAACCTAATTGGTTTACTGCCATTTCTTCTGAAATGTATATTCTAGTGCTGGTGCCAAGGTAAAATAAACCCAGTATACACTCTGTAATGTGGTAGTGCTGCTGCCATAACTCGGTGAACCCTGTCAAGGTGTTGGCATTAGAAAGGGCATCCAGCTGTAGAAACTAGGGAGCGCATGAACAAAGTTGTCATCTGACCATGTTTTCTTGAACCACTGTGTGGTTAAGTTTACATCGTAACAATGGAAGTTCAATCTCATTCTTCAGCACATTGGACAAGTGTCTTCTAGCCTCTGACCAACCAGTAAGTAAATTTGGAAGGCAGAAACTGAGGAAGTGCTTCATATATATATATATATATATAAATGTCTGCCTCCATGCATCTTTGTGTTGACACTGTTTAATGCAGGTCGTCATGCAGCTTACTGGCTTAACAAGTCATTGGTATATAATACTTGAAAAATATATTAAAGGGCATTTAGTTGTAGAAAAAGAACTACCTCAAAAAATGTCTCTGGAAAAGTGGACATAAAATGAAGGATGAACAGCAGTTTTGGAGTAGACTACATTGCTTTCAAAACGTTTATAGAAAAATTGAATTTTGTGATGTTATAACTGATTTTTTTTTTTTTTTTTCTCTTCCCCCCCCATTTCCTAGATATGTTTGACAAAGTGCCTGACCATATGACATTAGGAGGTAAGTGATAAACCTTTTTGATATATTAAATAAATTAAACTTGAGGTTGTATTGTACTCTGTATTTTGTTGACCATGCCGTGATGATTTGAAGTGCTTGAGCTTTAATTTTAATTTCACTTTTATGATGGGTACAGGTATGACTGGTTAACTCAGAAAATAATCTAAAAATGAGTGTTAATACAATTGGAGGGATCACTGTAAAACTGTATTGGGATAAAGACTTCAATTATTAATGTTGTCTGACACTACTGATATTACTTTGTGTAACCTTATTTCTATGAAATGTACTGTTTTCCAAATTTTGAAAACAATCAAGTTTGAATGGATTTAGTAAAATAACTAACCATATCAATATTAAGTTGATGGAATTTTTTTAGATTTTAAGTTTTAAAAAACAGTTCCATATTATAGAACCAGAGCTGGCTTTAAGCAATTTAGTATCGAAAGTTATTGATGGTCCTGGAATACAAATGGAATAACTAGTTAAATGTTAACTATACTCATCATAGGAGTGTACTCAGAGAGAAGACAATACTTTTCAGAGAATGATGGTTATAGTCGGTGGTGAATAGAATGTTTGGGTCATGTGTTGAGGAAAGTGATTGGGTGAGAAGAATAGAGCCAGTGATGAATGTTGTGAAGAAAAATGGTGAGAAAGGATGGAAAGGAAAGTCAGATGTTTGGTAGGAGTGATGGTGCAGATTATACAGCAAAATGGGAACCACAAAACTCACTGCCCTCCTGTTTTAGCAGAGGTGATTGTCTTCTTAGAACTCTTGTTTGTTAGATTTGACTGAAGATTAATTAAATATACACCAAAACTAAATTAGGCTTCTAAATATTTCCCCACCAGATGCTCAATCTCGTGAAGCTCATTATATCCCTCCACCACCACCAGAAGATGAGAGTGCAATATTTCAATCTACTCCAACGGGTATCAATTTTTCTAAGTATGATGAAATTCCAGTTGAGATCTCTGGCCGAGCACCTCCAAATGGCTTAAATCATTTTGAAGAGGCACAGTTACAGCCAAAGATAATGGAGAACATTTACCGTGCCAAATTTGACAGGCCGACACCTATCCAGAAAAATGCTATTCCAATTGTACAAGCTGGTCGTGATTTAATGGCCTGTGCTCAGACTGGTTCTGGGAAAACCGTGAGTAACTTTTTTTAGAATTATTTTTGTATATTTACATCTGTTTAGGGTAATTGGTATAGTTATTCAAATAAAGAGCAGTGCATGACCTTCACAAGATCAGAGAGATTGATGCTGTTTTCCACTCCTTCCTAAATCTCAAATGGATGATATTATCAGCTTATAGTTATTTGAACGGAGGCCAGTTTTAAGAATTCCTCTGAATTGGGAGTTTAGGAAGCGATAATGAATAGAATATTTTGTGGGTACGGTACTTAAAACTCTTTTGTTGCCTTGTATTTCTAATGAAACTTGCAATGTGAGATTTAGTAAAATAACTTCATCCTGAAGCAGGTATTTGGAACATTTTTTTTTTTTCTTATATAAAGTTATATTGGAAGGTATTGATATGAGCTCATTAAAAATGGGTAGTTTTGTATCATAGAATTGGGGCAGTTTCAGGCAAGTTTGTGTCGGAAAAAGCTCTTTATTGTATATTTGTTTACTATATGTATGTGCTAGATATATGTATAGTGTAGCTGTATAAACTTATCCAGCTACTACTAAACTATCAAAGTTAGTTTTGCTTTGATGTCCAGTTCAAACACCAAGGTTGGATGTTGTTTCACTATTATTGGCTTTATAAGTTAGTAATACAGTTTGTTGTATTTACAGCTTGCCTATGTAGGTTTAGGTAGTTGCATATTAGGTTTCATGGGTGCTTTAATGATAGGGGTCTCAGTCCTATAGTGAAATGATTAGGCCAGGCACCAGTTTGTTACTAGGTTTAACTTCTAGTTGCTGCTGCTGGGAATTGATTCCATAAACTTATGATCATGAGTCCCTATGTTGGGGGGGTTGTTTTGACCATCTTTCATTTCTCGGTCTAGTCTGAAAGGAATGTTATATAGTTCGTACTTGGTTTTTTTTTTTTCTGGCTGGATGCATTTTATCATGCCACCAGCACTAGATAGGTTTTCAGTGGATTTTTTTTTTTTCTGCATCACTTTTTTCTCAGAGTGACTGCTCTCCTAGATGAACGGCTTTTGCTACAGCTTAAAGCTTATGTCTACCCTATGTATCATCATCATCATCATCATCATCATTTTACGTCCGCTTTTCCCTGCTTGCAAGGGTGGGACAGGTCTTATTCAGCACAGCATCTCTCCACTCGTCACGGTCCCTCGTCATCTCCACCGTGAGCTTCAATGATCTGTGGTCTGTTCTCACCACCTCTGCCCATGTTTTTCGTGGGCTACCTCTACCACGTCTTCCTTCAACTGGCAATTCCTGGCACTTCTTCACCCATCGGTCATCCTCCATGCGCATCACATGTCCATACCACCTCAGTCTCCTCTCCCGTACACTACATTCTATCCCTCTCAGACACAGTTTCTCTCTCAACACATCAACACTTTTGTCTTAGCTAGATTCACTCTCAGTCCTCTTGCTTCCAACTGCTGTTTCCATAGCCAGAATTTATTCTCTAGCTCCTCTACTGATTCTGCTATAAGAACCAGATCGTCAGCATAGAGAAGTTCCCATGGACAGCCAGTCTTAAACTCCTCTGTTATGGCTTGGAGGACTGAGCAAGAGCGGGCTGATGTACTCCTACTTGTATCTGGAATTCCTCACTAAACTCCATTCCTACCCTGACTTTACTGAGAGTACCTCTGTACAAAGTTTGCACTGTCCTCACAAGCCATTCCTCAACACCCAGCTTCCTTAGGGACCACCAGATGACAGATCGGGGTACCCTATCAAAGGCCTTCTCTAGGTCAACAAAGGCTAAGTATAGTGGCTTATTCTTCTCTAAGAACCTCTCTTGCAATTGTCTCACCAAGAAGAGGGCATCTGTTGTACTCTTCCCAGGCACAAAACCAAACTGCATCTCATCTAGTTTGACCCTTTCTCTAATTAGTTGTGCTAAAATCCTTTCTGCTACTTTCATAACCTGATCTATCAGTTTTATACCCCTATAATTGCTCCTCTCCAAAGCATCCCCTTTACCTTTGTAGCAATTTATGAGAATACTGCTGCACCAGTCTTTGGGTATGACACCACCAAATATAGCCCGATTGATGATGCGTGCAACCAGTTTAGTGCCTACGTCCCCTGATGCCTTCAGCATCTCAGCAACTATTCCCGATGGTCCGGCAGCCTTACCATTTTTCATTTCCCTAATCGCCTCTTGGACCCTATATTCGTCAATCTCAATAGCTGGTCCCTCTGTCAGATCTACCAAGGGTGATTTCTCTCTCTCCCATTTGTTCTCCATATTCATCACTCTCATAACATTTCCAGGCCTCCTTTTTCTGATCTTTCGTGACACTAAGTACACCGGCATCATCCCGGACACATTTATCTCCAACATCCTGATTTGCATTGACACACTGCCTTGCAATGTGGAACACCGCACGCCTCTGATCTTCCCGTCGCAGAACATTGGCAAACCTCCTACTCTCTGCCTCCCTGCGTGCTAAGTACACCTGACGTCTAGCTTCTCTCTTAGTGGCTGTATATTCTTCCCTACTCCCACCCTTTTTCCAAGCCTTCCATGCTAGTCTTTTGTCTCTAATAGCCTTATCTACTGTATATTGTAAAATAATGTTTTTATTTCATGTCCTTTCCAGGCTGCCTTCCTATTACCTGTATTAACGTTATTGTTAGAAAGAGGAGTAAAGCAATGTGAACCAAACCTTCCACAATATCCAGAAGTTCTGATAGTTGCCCCTACTCGAGAACTTGCTGTGCAGATATTTATGGACACGCGCAAGTTTGCTTATGGTACAAGCATACGATCTGCTGTTGTCTATGGTGGAACATCAGTTACAAGCCAAAGAAGAAACCTTTCTTGTGGAGTTCATATATTAGTTGGAACTCCAGGTCGCCTTCTTGATTTTATTCAGAAAAAAGCAGTAAGTAGACATTAATTGTATTCTTGTTGAAACTCACCAACATTGAGTGACCTGTTTGCTTACATAGCAGCAATGTTGGTGAAGAAGCTGATTTATGGTATAAAGTTCTGAGGGAAAACTAAAATGTTAGAGCCTACAATTCAACAGTAGGTTCTTAAGTTGACTTTATACAGGATATAAAGCCTTCACTTATGTATTTCTCCATGGATTGTGATATGTTTGTCAAATGCATAAAACATGTTTACATTCGCTGCTGTTATATCTTGTACTGTTTTTATACAGCTGTATTTCAGCTGCTCAGAGCGCTGTTTGATTTGTGTCAGACACTGAGCGAGAGACTTGGTGCTGTTTGTTTTGTTTCTATAAATTTGCAAACTATTTCATTTAATTATTTTATATTGTGATTTAGGTGAATGTATCTCAGGTGAAGCACTTCATATTGGATGAGGCAGATCGAATGTTAGATATGGGTTTTGAACCAGATATACGGAGAGTTGTAGAGGAGCATGGGATGCCCCCAAAGACCAAAAGACAGACATTGATGTTCAGTGCCACATTTCCAGACAAAATACAAGAATTAGCTGCTGATTTTCTTAATGATTATTTGTTTCTAACTATTGGATTAGTGGGTGGAGCGTGTTCTGATGTGGAACAGATTCTCTTGAAAGTGGAAAGGCAAGAAAAGAGAGAGAAACTGTGCAACTTTTTAAATGAATTTGGTAAGAATTATAAACCCTTTCTTTCCAGTTATTCATAGAAACCACAATTTTTTTTTTTTCATGCAATTTGGTAAAGAAATTAGGTAGGCAGAAACTGAATAGAAGCCTGTCGGATGGATTGTTTCTGTAAATTCAAATGGCCAGTGTTACTGTTATTCCAGTACTACTTGCACAATAATCCAGTAGGTGGATAGTTCTGTTGATGAACAACCGGAGTCCACCAGAAGTGGATGTAAAGATAATCAATAATCAAGTCTGAATTTGTATTGTAGGAACATTTTTAATAATGAGGGTTGTTAATGTCATATTGTCATAATTTCAGAAGGACTGGTATTGAATTTATTTTTATTTTCCTTTTTAAGGTTCAGATAAAACTTTGGTTTTTGTGGAACAGAAAAGGAATGCAGACTTTTTAGCCTCTTACCTCTCCCAAAACGAATACAAAACAACAAGTATTCATGGGTAAGTATTTATATATACGTCTAAACTTATGCTAGCGTGGAAGATAGACGTTAAACGATGATGATGATAGTTCTTTCAAGGAGTCACTAATTTTATGCACTTAGGTACTGATTAGTGGCCTATTCAACCTTTTTGATATTAAACCACCTGAAACGGCCCCTGGATTTGTGATAAAAAAAACTTTAAAAATCTTCCATTATAATTTTATGTAAAGGGTGGTGAATTGGCAGTATCGGTAGAGGGGTGGACGCCATGCTTTCTAGCATAGTTGCGTCCCTTTACGGTCTGAGTTCAAATCCCATCGAGGTTAACTTTATCAACCCTGTAAGGATGAAAGGCAAAGTACCAGTAATGTACTGGGTAAATGCTGGCCTTGTGCCAAAAGTAGAAACAATTATAATTTTATGTAAGAAGCTTTGTTCCTCAAGCCAACTTGGAAATGAGTTATTTTACCAAATATCTCAATTTTTGATTTGAAAATGTCTTTCATAATGGTAACAAAAGGGTTAATATCTCGCCGGTTCTTTTATCTTTTGCGCGTATCATCCTTTTAAGGAGCAGATTCTATGACTTTTACCCATGGTTTTTCTTTCTTCTGAATGTTCCTTACACATCACTGATGCATGATTTGTCTTATATTTAGGAAAATACATTGTTAGTGTTAATAAATTGATTTCGCTACCTTTTTTCAGAGCTTAATTTTTAGGTAACCGTATTCTGGTAAGACACTGCCTATAAATTTCAAATAATTTTGAAAATAATCAAGAATTTTGATGCATTAAGTTATGTAACTCTCATATTAAGCTGGTGTTTCAAACTTAAGGTTTCTTACGGAAAATTATGATGAAAAGGTATTGGATAATAACCTTAAAACTGTTTTATTTCAAGAATCAGGGTCAGTTTCAAGTATCAAAGGAAACTTAGCTGGTAGAAAATCATTTTTTAACCTCTTTTGATTCAGCTGCAACCATGCTGGGGCACTGCCACTATGAAAAAGCCCTTAGCATTCTAAAATTTTGCAAAGTAATACCATGAGGCTGAAATAAATTAGGTGGCTGCCTCTTGATCTGCAGTTAAATGCAGGTATAAAATAATTTACTGTGAATATCTTGTATTGCTTCAAACCACATTAGCTTGGCATCTTGAAAAAATATTAAACACCTTGACTGCATCATATTAAATATTAGTTTTTATTCTAATACAGCTAATTTTCATGTTCATTAATTTTCTGCTAATTCATTACGAGATGTTAACACCTAACGCCTTTTTACTATCATATTTTTAATGGAATAATGAAGAATTTGGAAGGATTATTTCATTATCAATATAGTATTTGTAATATGATTTAACAGAAGGTTCTTACATAAAATTAATTTTAATAGGAACCCTTTAAGATGGATGAATTTGGTTCATAGAACCAAAAGGGGTTTTAGTTATTAAAAGGGTTAAATATATAAAAAATTGCTTGAATCTCCTTTTCTTTTAACTCAGTGATCGTCTGCAACGAGAAAGAGAAGAAGCCTTACAGGATTTCAAGACAGGCAGAATCCCAGTATTAATAGCAACTTCTGTTGCAGCTAGAGGACTTGATATTCCAAATGTCAGCCAAGTTGTGAACTACGACCTTCCCAGCTCTGTTGATGAATATGTCCATCGTATTGGCAGAACTGGTCGGTGTGGTAATATTGGTCGTGCTATCAGCTTTTATTCTTCAGATTCAGATTCGGGTTTGGCGAAGGCTTTGACCAAAATATTGAGTAATGTGAGTATTATACTTTTTTTATTTAAACTCCCATTTTATGTCAGTTTGGTTCGGTTCATTTTCCCTCAGGCATTTGGCATGGTTTCTATTGGTGGAAGCTCTTAACGTCAACCACCTTACAGGGTGTACTGGGTGTTTTCCTGTGGCATGGCCACTACTGGGTACATTTTATGACACTACCACTAGAGGTTGTTAGATGCTTATCCAGACAGAAGGGCCCTCATAAACTCATTTGATTGACAGCACTGAAATCTTTTTTGGATTCTCCTTTAAAAACTAAATCTTCTGGAAGATTTCATATCTTTCCTGCTAGCAAGGGTTGGACAGGTTGTTACAGAGCATGTAAGCACTTCATTAGTTACTGACCACTGACACGTGTTCCCACACTCAGTGGACCGGGTGCATTTTTTCATGGCACCAGTACTAGGAAGGTGTCATGTCTTCCTATTACCAATACTAGGGAGGTTTATTCTTTCTTTGGATGTTCTTCCCGTCACCAACCACTTTTACATTGTACTTTTAGGGATATATTTAAGTTATCTCATTACTCAGATAACTGTACATATGGTTCTCATACAAAATTTTGTTGGAAGTTTTTAATTAGAAATCCTTTAAATTGATTTTTCATAAAAGCAGGGTTAAACTTAGTGAACTAACCTGTTTAGTAGTATAATTATAGCAGCTATTGTAGGTATATTAATGCTAATAACTTCATTTAAATTTTGCAGGCTCAACAGAATGTCCCTGTGTGGTTAGAAGAAGAAGCAAAGATGGCAGGACTTTCAAATGGCTCTCACTTTAATGGACGTTTTGGTGGCAGGGATCGAAGGAGAGGTGTTAGGGTAAGTAAATGTGTCTGTATAGCTTGTTTCTTCTGTTGCTTTCCTGTGAATGAATCACTATAGATGTGCTCTGTAACGAATTATCCTTGAGCAGTTCTATAGGAAGCAAGATCAAGTCACCTGTATCCAATGACTGGGGTAGCAGCATCAACTGCTACAAGGGAAAAGGAGATACTCTAGAGAAAGAAAATTATAGAGGCTTTAAGTTGGTTGACCAGGTTATGAAGGTGAGTTATATATAGCACGGCTGATTAAGGATCAAGTTAACCTAGAGGAGATGCAGTTTGGATTTGTGCCAAGTACAAAGTACCACAGATGCCCTCTTCTTTGTGAGGCAACTGCAGAAGTACCTAGCTAAAAGTGAAACCCCTGTTTGGCTTTTGTGAACCTGGAGAAAACTTTTGACAGTTCCCGATTCCATTATCTTGAGGGTAGTATAGAGGAACAGTCAGCAAGGTCAGAATTAACAATGACTATAGCAAAGAATTTAGCATGCCAGTTAGTGTTCATCTGGGCTCAGTTCTTAGCCCACTCCTGTTTATTTTCTTGCAGGTTATAATGGAGTTTAAGACTGGATGCCCTTCCTAATACCAACCAATTTACAGTGTACTAGAGTATGAGGTTTTCATGTTAGGTTTGAGAGATCTTTTCAGTTTGTCCTAACATGAAATTTTCTGCATTGTGTATTTTCAGAGTAGTGCACCGGAAATGGGTAATGATGGCTCTGGTTGGCAGCCTATAAGCAGTGGAGCGCCTCCAAGTATACAAGTTGAGGAAGAAGAGCTGTGGGAATAGTCTTCTTACTACTGTGATATATGGACATTCCAAACCAAAATTTTGATTATATTTTTTCATTGAAAACAAAGACTATTTTCACCTGATTGTTTACGTATTGCTCTGTTTTCAACTTTGGCAAAAACAAAAATCTTGTTGAATAGTTGTTTTTATAATTGCTTGCTTTAAATAAACTTCATTTTCTAGTTAAAACTTTCTTTTTTATTTAACTCTTTCATGACTATATTTCTAATGAAAGACTGCTTGTAAGTTTCAAATCATATAAATTGGTGTTTGAAATGTAACTTATTTTCCTAGATAAAATAAACAGGTTAGTATCATAGAACCAGGAGCTGTTTGGTATCAAAGGTTAATGAAATATTTGACATAGTTCTTTCACTCTTTCAATTCTGTCTTAACAATGGTGTTACTCCAGAGCAGTGGAAAACTGCCAGTGTTGTTTTGCTGTTAAAAAAAAATTATTGCAAGTCCCGTCAGTCTTACTAGCTACATCACCAAACTGATGGAATCCTGTATCAGAAAAACACTCTGGAATTCTCACAGCCTTATCTATCCCTCACAATTTGGATTGATCCCTAACTCTAGTTACTGTGATCAACTTATTGAGTTTCTTGAATCACTGATGGTGGCTCATGGGGTGGATGTTGTTTAACTTGATTTTGGTTAAAGCTTTTTAATTGTGTCACTAAAGGCTTATGGCAAAACTATCTCTAAATGTGTGAAAGATGATCTTTATAACTGGTTGAAGTCCTTCATTCTCAGTCAAAAAAGAGGTGGTCGTGGTTCAAGGACAGCATTCTTCACCCTATGAGATGACATCTGGTGTACCACGGATCTGTTCGTTGCATATATTAATGATATAGCTGCCAACTTAATGCCACATTGCTGAAATACACACGACGGATCCTGTACACTAGCTCTATCCACAATGGACTGTGGATAAGTGTACAACTATGAATTTGGGGAGGAAAAACCCAGTTTCACATATTCCCACAACACTAATCTCGGTCTTGTGAATGTGACTTGGGCATTATTGTCAGCAGTGATTTGTGTTGAACAAAGCACATCTCAAAAATTGCCAAGCCCAAGGGTATCTCGGCATCACACAGCTGAAGAGTGGCTGATAAAGGCCTTAACTAATTAAAGCTGTAAATAGCTATGGTGCGGTCACATTTAGAATTTGTATCCCCAGTCTGGAACCCCTACCTTGCAACTTCAGATGTGTACAATATATTTAGATAAGATTTACAGAATGTATGTGGATCAGAGACGTACAAAAAACAAAGTGTAAAATAATAAAGAGGTTTACAATTTATGTAATATTTGGCAGAAGTTTCTGGGATAGGGAAAATTAAAAACCAAAGACTCCCATCACTTACCATTTTGTAAAATCATGGTTTTCTGAGATTTCCACATTTGGTCTGGAGGTTAGTCATAAGTGTGCCATAAACAGTTTCATGGCCTGGCAGCAGAAGCATCTTTCATGACTCTCTCTCTCTCTATATATATGTGTTTAGTGGCATAGTCACAGCCCTTTATGTTCTGAGTTCAAATCCTGCTGAGGTTAACTTCGGCCTTTCATCCTTATGGGGTCGATAAAGTACCAGTAATACACTGGCATAATTGCTAGCTTTGTGCCAAAAGTAGTTATTTTGAGAACAAAACCTTATCAGTATGTGAGGCCAGTTTGAACAAAGGTGAGAAAATTCTGGCCAGTTTAAATGCTAAAGTGTTAGAATACCACATAGATAAAAAAAATACTGGGCATTGACATTCACAAAACAGTGCAGAAGACACTACTAGACTGGTTGGTACTTCATTTATTGACCAATGAAAGGTTAAAGTTAACCTTGATTTTGAACAATGCATAGAGCTGGAACAAATATTGTAAAGTATTTCATTTTGATGTGCCAAAGACACACACTCACTTTCTCTTTCAATAAATCTCAAAAGCTCCCTCACCAAGCAAGGCATTACAAATACTAAGATATTGGTTTCTCCTCTACTACAATAGCATGATCTCAACTAGCAAACTGTGCACCATTTCTGTCAAAGCTAACCTCATACATCTCAGTTCCAAGAAAGGGTTCAGCAGATTAGGGTTGCACCAATTAATTGGTATTGATAATTTGATATTGCTCTGGAGCAAGAAAACCATGGGTGACAAATTTGAAAACAGTCTGGCCTCAATATACAAGAATCGTTTCTTAAAATACATTCTAAACCTGCTAGCATGGGAATAACTTAGGAAGCCTAATTCTTTGTAGGTTAAAGAAGAGACTCTCCTTCCTACCCGAGATTTGTTTAATTGATCTTCTAAAAAGGAATTAATTAAAAAATTATAAAGAATCTGTTTACATTTAGTTAGATATTCTAGTAATAATGGTTTCTGATTTAGGCACAAGGCCAACCGTTTTAGATGAGGGGGGGGGGGGGGGGTCGATTAAATTAACCTCTGTGTGTGACTGGTACTTTATTTTATCAACCTCGTAGGGATGAAAGACAACTAACCGTGGCACGATTTGAACTCGGAACGTAGAGGGGCGTAACTCTGCGCGAAGCATGTTCAAATGATTACTGTTAACTTACGCAATCAATTTGAAGATCTCGTAAATTACTTTAGTTCTCCTTTCGCCAGGAATTTGAAAGACCAATGGAAACTATTTCCTTGGTCCGATCTGAAGAGTTTCACCGTTTGGCTAATGAGATCTGGGACCCTGACTCATATCAACAATATATCTCATAGTTCCTAAATTTGGCCCTTTTCTAATAAAAAGGTTAGAGGACACAGCTGTAGATGTATTGTTGATCCAATACATGTTAAGAGATACTTTATGCAGATGGGAGGTCATGCTTCCACCAATCCTTTCAATATTTTAAAATGCTCATTAAGCATACATCAAACCACTGTTTAACAACCATTTTTCAATGGTTGCTGTGCTCTCTTGCTCATACATTCCTACAACTGGATACCCTTCCTAATGCTAACCAGTTTACAACATAGCTCTCAGTAAAGTGGTAGTGCCACTAAGTGTATTTTGTGGCACCAGCACTGCCTCTCCAAAATAAATATAATACATTCTGTACCAGTTTTGTTGGCAGTTTAGGGCTTACAACTTGGGACCTAAAATATGCTGCAGAAACCATACAAATGGTTTTGTGGAATGGTTAGTAAAACCACCTTAACCCTTTAGCATTTACATTACTCTATATTTTCATGGTAAAGGTATAACAATATTGAATCTGAGATTTTGATATTTATGTTGAGTATAATACCTTAACATCAGTATGAGTATCAAGTTTGAACAGAAAGAGGTGAGAGAATTCTGGCCTGATATGTGTATTCAAATAAAGCTGAAATCTGACAGTTTCCTGTTGCACCATTATCTTGCATTTATACTTGGATAAAGAGCTACAGTTGAAGAATACATGGCCTCTTCTCTATTACCACTATAAACATTTCTTTATGCAGATTTAATAGTTCCTGTTATCAACTCACACACAACAGGCTGCTGGAAAACAGTTTTCTTACACAACACATATATACATTACTGAAATCAATGTAAAAATGATATATTAAATAATTAAATAGATTATAAAAAAAATCAAGTCAACAACTTAAAAAGAGAAAGAAAAAAAATTGTAGAAACAAAATAAAAATAAAATAAAAAACTGACTTGATTATCAAATGGATCGTTTATTGAATTCTCCCAGAGATCCTTAAAAAAATAAATAATCCAGAAAATCTTTCATAGAGAAGAGTTTTTTCCTTCATCTTAAAGTGGAAAATGAAAGAGGGAGTAGGGTGAAAATGTTGGGGGGACAAAAATAAAAGATATATAGCAAGGCAGTGCCCCCAGTCTCAAAGGTGGTGCACCAGCCTTTAGGGTGGTGCTCTGGCCTCAAGCAGGTCCTCAGCATGACCATAGTCTAATGACTCAAAACAGTAAAAGAATCTATAGAGAAAAGAGACTCAATATTCAGTTGAAGTGTTGCTCTGAATGAGAAATTGTGACGGCTGCCAACTTAGCTTGATAGGAGCCTATGTGCATATTTGTTTGTGCATGTATGTGAGTATGTAAGGTGAAAGGAAAGATAAGCTACTTGTGTGTGTGTGTGTGTGTGTATGTATATATGTGTGTTTTACATCAAGCTTCTCCAGTGGAACATTTACACTTGGATTAGCTTTTGAATGAGATGAGAAATGAATTCTTTTGTCTCTGAAGGAAAAAAAAAAACTGGTGCTGGGATTGAAAGCAAATGAACTGACAAGTGGAATGAAGAAACATAGATTAAAGGAAGAATTGAAGTGGACAAAAAAATAAAGAAAATTTAGTGCAATGAACTAATTATAATAAACACTACTAAAATGTGGAGAACTAAGACTTAGTATATAATAGTAATAATAACAAAAATGATGTTTCTTACACATGCACAATGCCTAAAAAATTTAGGAGATATGAGCATGAGACATTCATGCCTTTTTTTAGGGGCATTAACAACCCCAGAAGTGGTTACATCTGTGAATTTAAAAAAATAAGTTGTGCTGAATTTTTCAATTTTTACCACAAATTTACTATTGTGAAGCAACACAAAAAAATCCATTGATCAGTCAGAAAGAGTATTTTTGTATGAGAGGAATATATTACTAATAATTTACTGATCCTGTTAAATGCAGTTCCACCAGGACGATCAAATATTGTAAGGCAATTTAGTCTGGCCAGGTGCACTAACAATGTTTCACATGGGCAAAACACCACAGAATTGTAAAATAGGCAGATAACCACGAGATAATCAACTAAACTGCCTCCCAACCTCTTCCAGTATGCAACTGGGGCGTTAATCAACTAAACTATAGTAGTTAAATAAGGGGTATTTTGTTGATACCAAACCCACCTGCCACCACAAAGGGAAGAAAGATGAAAAGCAAAGTTGACACCTGAGGCAGGATTTGAACTAAGAGAGAGAGAGAGAGAGAGAGAGAAAAAAAAAAAGGGGGGGGGGCTGAAACTAGATATAAGATTAGAAGGGTGACCTTTGGGGACTGAAACTAGATATAAGAAGGGAAGGGTGACCTTTGTTTGGCACTAGTATCATTCTTGCCAACACTAAGCCTCTGCCCCAACTGAAGGCAATAAAATGAAAATAAAATAAAGAAATAACAAACCTAACAACAAATGAAAATTTAAATCAAATTCTTTGCGCTGAGTAGGTGATAATTCTGTCAAGTTGTATGAGAATGTAGGGTGTGTGAAGGGGGAGTTTGTTAAATATATATCTTGATACTGATGTTGATATTTCATTTATTGTTTTTGCTTTGTTTTGTTTTGAATAAAATAGATAAACATTTAAGAATATTTGTTAAACATTTTTATACATATTTTAAAACAAGCCAAATAAGACTAGTTTTTTTTTTAATCCCTCCTGCCTCAAAACTCCCGACACCCTGCAATAATTTATCAGAAAATATCTAAAAACAAGTATATTAATTCAAATATCTATAGTATATTTTAAAAAAAACTAATGGACAGATTATTGCGAAAATTTGTCGAAAATTAAAGTAATGACTTGAATTTTTAATGTGATGCAGTCATAGTGTTTTGTACTTTTCAAAATGTCTTACTAATGTGGTTTCATGCCATACAAGATGTTAATAGTTAAAAAAATACAATACAGTACTACGACATCACAGGAAAAATTAAAATCTTTACCCTAATACGTAAAATTTTTACAATAATCTGTCCACTAGCAAAGATACTATTAACATCTGAATTAACAAACCTGTTTTTAGATATTTTCTATAACATCATTACAGGATGTAAGGAGTGATTCAGGATGAGGGTGATGGAGAAAAAAGTTCTACTTCTTCCCCACACAACTGCCTGGCATAGAGTTGTTTCTTTCTTTCTTTTATATGTTGTTTTTTTTTAATTTAAAACGTAGAAATAGAAATAAAACACACACACACACACACACACACACAAATAATTGTTTTTGCTTTTTAGCACAAGGCCAGCAATTTGAAGGGAAGGGGCAAGTCGATTAAATCAACCCCAGTGCGTTACTGGTACTTTATTTTATCAACTCCGCAAGGATGAAAGGCAAAGTTGACCGTAGCAGGATTTGAGTCTCAGAATGTAAAGAGCCTGGAACAAATACTGTTGTGTGTTTGTCTGACACTAACAACTGCCAATCAACTGCCCTACAAATAATAACAGTAACAATTCACCCATCATGATATGAATGAACAGAATGACAACATTGAGTACAAAGTCTTCTAATGTTGTGTGTCACAAAATACATTGGTATCAGTAAATACATTAAATTAGAATTTATCACACACACACACACACACACACACACAAAACTCATTTAGTCCAAGTAAATAATAATCATAATTAAAAAAAAACAGAAAAAAGAAAAAACAGATGATCAAGTGAATTTTAGTTGACAACTTGCAAGATGTACATGGCTGTTTTTCCTTCTTAGTTACAAATATAATAATAATAATATAATAATAATAATAATGATGATGATGATGGTGATAATTTCTAACAAATTTTTGGCGAAGAAAAAAGAAATGTAGTCAATTTAATTGACTACATTACTTGATTTCCACTTGTATATTATATTTCATCAATCCCAGAAGGATGAAAAGACAATGTCAACCCACAGCAGGATTTGAACTAAGAGTGTTAAGGTGACATAACTAAATACTGCAAGGTATTTTGTCCAACACTCAACAAATTCTGCCATCATCCACCACCACCAACACATTAATAATAATAATAATAATAATAATAATGATGATGATAATAATAATAATAATCCAGTCAGGTATACATCTACAAATGCTAAAAATGTACATAAAACTAGAGTTGGTAAGAGGTGGAAAACAAGTGAATTGTCTGTTGATCCATCCATCTGTCCATACATCTGAGCTATGCAAGAGGTCTGTTTGACAGGTGACAA
Source organism: Eledone cirrhosa (assembly GCA_964016885.1). NCBI lineage: Eukaryota > Metazoa > Mollusca > Cephalopoda > Octopoda > Eledonidae > Eledone > Eledone cirrhosa. The sequence continues at coordinate 223,008,568 of OZ024743.1, forward strand.
AAAGAGTGAGAGATAGAGAGAGATAGATAGATAGAGAGAGAGATAGATAGATAGAGATAGAGAGAGAGGGAGAGAGATGATCAAACATGGCGAAGGGTAAAAACAAAAATAAAAAATAACCTCAACAGTCAATGAGACAGTGAAGTGATTGTGGGTATGGTTTAAAAACAATGTCAATAATAGCTGCTTCCTTTTGAAGTGATACTAGTATCATAACGTTTTCTCTTCCCATAGGAGTCTGCATAGTGGCCACCAATGCCTTGAGAGTGCTGTCCAACATAGGCACCTTCTGGACTGGCTTCTGGTGGGGGCAGCAGATGACTATAACTTCGTTTCTGACCAATAGGAGAGGTCTGTAGCAGGAAATTATAAAGAATAAAGAATAAATAGAAAAAAGAAAATACTTAATCACATAAAAAATTATTATAACATTCATACTTTGTGTGAACAGTTTAGAATAAGTACAGTGTGTTCTTGTGTGTTATAAAAGAGGACAAAAGTAGTTAATCCAAAAGCATCTGGATATAAAACACCTTAAAAAGGAGTCCACGCCACGGAGCCAACGAGGCTAACCTCTGCTTTAGTGGGGGGTTAGACTTAACCCTTTCATTAATATATTTAAATGAAAGACATGGCTTACAATTTTCAATTAATGTTGAAAATTATCCAAAACTTCATAATATACTTTCTTATTATTAAGCTGATGTTTAAAACATAATGAAAGTTCTTACCTAAAATTATAATAGAAGAGTTTTTAGACAAATATACACACTTTAATCCTTTCGTTACCATATTTCTAACCAAAATACATCTCTTATGTGTTTCAATTAATTTCTAAGATAATCATAAATTTATCTGGTTTCATTAAACAACTAACTTTTTTATTTATCAACATATTAATGTAATTTTTGGAAGAAAATTTAACGAAAGGTTCTCAACCAATTCTATTCCATAATTTTTGTCTCAAAGTGAGTCTAATTACATGTAAATACAGGTAAATTCAACAAAATATGAAATTATTTAAATTTTGTTCAAACATCGCTATAGAAAATGGGTTATTAGCTAATATTCAATTGAGTACACAACAAAATTTTACTATAGAAGAGTTGTGCACATTACTGGATTTATCAGGTGAATTTAAACACACAAAAGACAGGTGTACCATAAAGGTATAAATAAAACGAAAGACTGGAATTTGTCTGTGAAGAAAACTAGAAAACAAAATACACACACACCATCAACTAGATTAAATAAGCTCTCCCACATACATAGATACGCAGAAATATACAATAATGATTTACAAAAGAAATTAATCAAAACTCGTCACTCACCTTACAGGTAAATTAAAATTACACAAAGAAAAATAAAAACGAAGTAAATTTGAAAATATTAATAAAATAAAATCACACATATATACAAATCAAACAATATTCCTATCATGAAAACTTGTAAAGCACCCTGCTCTACATAATGCAACTTTGCAGAATGCACATTGGAAAGTTGTTTCAACAGACCTTCCACTAGGAGCTTTCCTTTTTTGATGAAGGCATTCACGACACTGCTTTTTGCGACCCTCAATTTTTTCTAATTTATGGAGATCAGCTGAATTCAGAGGGATATCCCTCTGACAGGCTTTGTTTTTTCTCCCTAGAGTTATTTTTTTTTGGAGGAATAACCAGCTCTTAATTGTGTTGCTACATCTGCTCGGAACTGCAGATGGTCACATCGCTTTCGAGCCGGTCCCGATTTGGTATATAGCAGAAACGCATTAGTAATACTCATATTTACTATATACCAAACCAGGTATCGCCACCATTTATTCCCCGGTCTGCCAACTGGATAATAAGACATCATCTGATTCATCCGATCTACACCACCCATGTACCTGTTATAATAGAGATTCACAAATGGGGTGCCATTTTCATCCACATGTGGCCGTGCACAGGTAGACAGAAAATTGATCTGCCTCTTATCTCTGTATGCGGTCGCTAGCAAATTTCCTTTCTGCCGTTGAATTATTTCACCTTTTTTTTTAAATTTTGCTTTTTTTATATCCAATGGCAGTCCTTTTCTAATAGCGATCACTGTAGCACATGTATGTGTTGCCACCGTATCTAAATTCTCCGCAAGTTTGACCGAACTGAAAAACCGGTCATAATATACGGCCCTGGGTATGGTATGGAAGTGATAAATTCCAGACCACATCATACCCTAGGCCATGCTGACTTACATAATTGTCTCTTTTGCCAATATAAAATTCAAATCCAGAGCGGTACCCAGTATTCGATTCACAAATCTTCCAAACTTTGATCCCCCATTTTGTGGGCTTTCCTGGCATATATTGTCGAAAACGCACTCGGCCTTTATAGCCCACCATACCCTCATCGATAGATAAATATCTCCCTGGTTTGTAAACTGTTTTATATGTGTTTTGAACACAGTCAATGAGGGGTCTTATTTTAAATAAGGGATCATAGTTTGGTTCTCCCATTACGGGTGTACTGCTCGTGTCTCTTACATGTAAATATTGCGTCAATTTTAAAAACCGTGTCCTCGTCATTATACTTGAGACATATTCGCCCCCAAAGGGTTCAACGCTACTCCAGTAATTTGTAATTCTGGGTAGCTTTCTAATCCCCATAATAATATTTATGGCAAAATAAGCTCTAATTTCATTTAAGCTTGTGGGAAACCACAAACTATCTTATTTTTCGCTTTGTTTACTTTCAGCGTAACGGTTTGTTTCCGCCGTAATGATTTCAAACAAGCTCATAGGAAAAAGTAAAAGCTTTGCTCTCCTGGGATAGACTGTGACTTGGTCCAGTTTCTTCACAAAAATCAGTGAAAGAAACAGTTTTTAAATTTTTACTCCATTCAGGTGCCAATTCATTTTCTTTATCATGGTCATCGGAGCTCTCGGATTCACTGTTTTCACTTTCGGAAAATGAAACATCGGATTCATTATCAAATACCACGTGCTTTTTTTTTTCAGTTATAGAGTTAGATTTTTCAAGGTCTTCAGTGGAAAATCCTTTGAATTCTGACTCGCTGCTTGACAGAATGAAATTGGTATCCATTTTTTGTCAGAATTACAAATTTTCAAAACACAACAGAAACAAATTTGGAAAAAAATCTCCCAAAATTCACAGAATTAAAATAACATGTCGATCGTTGTCCAAAACTGTAGCTCAATTGTTTACGCAGTATAATCACATGTTTTCACGAATGTACTAACGAGATTTGCTCTATTCTCATTTAAATATGAATGTGTGAGTACGGGCGGCTTGGTCACATGAACCAAAATTTTTTTTCGGGCGGCTTGTTAACGAAAGGGTTAAAACAGTGTTTTCTATTATAGAACCAAGGATGGTTTCTTGTGGTTTGGTATCATGGGATTGAAACATCTGTTGTTTTATTGTTTACATCTAAACTGAGTCTTCATCAGTTAAATCTCTGTCATCTGGTCTCTTATTTCACCTGGACATGTACATAATACCAGACAGTGTTTGAATATGGAATGTTGATTTCATACTCACCCTCTGTCTCCATCTCCCATTGTAGGGTGACTACCTATCTCAGTAAGCTACATGTAGCTTGTCACCACAAATCACCATCTTAACCCCCCCCCACCCCATCACTGCCTTTCCAAGCCTGGTTAAGGACATAATGTGCATCCTAGTAATGTGAAAATGGTGGGCTTGCGCCATGATAATAAGCACCAAGTCCATCCTGTGAGGTGGTAATAGCTGTAAAAACCATGCCAACAGATTTTTTTTGGTGACACACGTATTTTCGCCATCTATCTGCTGAGCAGTTGGATCTCAGTTTGCAATATCAAATGCAAAGAGAAAAGGCGAACACACACACGAACCATGGAAGAAAGAGTAAAGCAAGAAATAAATACTGCAAAAGAAAGAATAAGAGAGTAAAGGGGGGAAGAAAGTGATGACTATAATAGAAAAGTCTTTGAGTAAGAGGAGAGGATGGTTATGGAAGAGTATAGGGAACTTACCAGAGAGCTGCTGGAAGTGGAAGTACCATATTGACTTGTGTATGAGGAGGTACCATAGTTTGAAGTGGTTCCATAGGTACTGCTCAGTGAACTGGTATAGTTAGAGTAGCTTGATGGATAAGCTGAGGTGGTTGCCTGAGGAAACATCAGACAACATAATTAGTACATCATTAAAAAAAAAAGGGAAAGGGTTTGATTGTTAGATTGGACAGGGGAACATGTTTCCATCACTCCTTCTATCTGCAACTCCTGGCAGAAGGAAGCAGGATTTGAATTCAGAATACACAGAGCTGAAACAGATAGTGCAAAGCATCCTTTTCAACCCTTTAACAATTCTGCCAATCCACTGCCATTGGATTGATACTTTATATATCAATTCCAAAACAATGAGAAGCAAAGTTAATCATGGAGGGACAAACACAAACATTTAATCTGATGCTCGAACAATTCTGCCAATTCGCTGCCCTTAACACCATAAATAAGATTATTAAATTAGAAAACAGAAATATTTACTCAACATCAGTTGTAAAACACACCAGGTTAGCACACGAGTTTATAACATTCATTCTTCTCTTGATATTTATGACAATCATGGTTGCATCTGTCTTAGTAATAACAGTCTATATACCATATACATTTGAATATAAGCTGACCCCTTCTATTATGCCTGAGAAGCAGGCAAAAATCCTAAACCCATTTATAAGCTGAGGCAAATAATCAACACATTATGGTGTGGTTTTGAAATTCTCATGAGTGGAGAATATATTTATGAAGTTTTAATATTCTGATATTTAAAATGTCTTAAGTGTTGTTTAGAGTATAGTTTCTGTTTCACAACTACATTACTTACTGATTTGTTACCTATTTCTGACCATTTTGAAGGCCATATTCATTCAAAACATAGGAAATATGAATTTTATATCAAAAGTGAAACCAGTGCAATATTCACATCCAAAGAGAAAATAGTTTAGCACCTGATTTACGTAGAATTTTAAAGTTTGTGAAAATCAGCAAAATATTGATTTTTTTATCACATATATGAGTATATACAATAATTTTTATGTTTCTAAATTTGAAACAGCAAATTTAATTCAATGCACTGTTTAACACCACCACTTAATTCTTGAGTGCCTTTAGCAGTCAACTTTGTTAGAAGCATTTGGGCCAGGTCTCTGGCATAAGGATACCTTCTTTTTATCTCCCTTCCCAGTCTTGGAGGTTTTGCCCTTTCTCCAAGTACTGATTAAATAGTTTGATTTTTTGGTCTACCAGTCACAATTCCTGTCAGGAATGTCCCTGTTTTTCCAGTGACAGGAGATGAGATCGCCACAAGAACTGCAGAAAAGATACAATATGCTGCAACAAAATACAAATAAAAGTATTGAAGAAGCTCAAACTTTATCTTACATCATTTGAATATGCTCCTTTACTATAGGAACTTGTGCCATATGTATTAGCGCCTGTACCCCAATAGCCAGTGCTGGAATCAGTGGTGCTTCCATAGTTACTGTACATCCCTTCATATTGACCTGTGGTCGAGGTGGTAGTGTTGTTTCCAGAATAGCTATCAGAATAACCTGACTGCTTTAAAATTGGAAGAATAAAAAGAATAAAAACAAAATGTAAAGAGAACAATTCAATAGGGGCCAAACACTCAGGTATAGTGGGAAATAGAGGCGGGGGGGGGGGGGGGGGGGGGATGAAATTTACAGTCCACACATATGGACTCCTACGAAGTTGAATCTCACAGGACTGGGTGTCCTCTATCATTATAACACCTAAGAAACCTATCATGAAAAGCAACATGAAATGAGGTGTCTTGCTCAAGAGTATAGTGAGTTTTTATGATCAAAATTTTACGCAAAAACTAGGGAGTTGCATTATTCACAAGTATTTCTTTGGAGAGGTGGCTACCCATGTATTTTCAGTAGCTCCATCATATATTCTTGTTACAATTGGCTAACCTTTTAAGGGATCTTCTTCAATATATCTGGGTGGCTGTGTACAAAATCATGGAAACTAGGGAAAGTACATAGGGTTAGGGTACAGCTGAAAAAATATAACAAGATAGTTTGGTTAATTACTGATACTTATGTACAAAAAGACTCAGTACTGGAATGTTCCACTATAATAGGCCTACAAGTACTACAAAAGCCCCAGTATTTTCATGAAAACAGTCAGGCATAAAATAGATTTATACATGAGTATATATGGTAGCTCTTTCAAATCTGTTACAAGCACACATACATGTCACCATCATCATTATCTTTATATTTTTTCATGCTGGCATGGGTTATCATAGACTATGCCTATATTTATATCGGAGCTATAGTCACCCTAGATGGGCTGGGTGGGCCACATCCCACATTTGTTCTGGTTTCTGGCAAGTTTTGACAATTAAATACTCTTCCTTGCACCAAATAAATTTACAAAGTATAACGGGTGCATTTTATCATAGCATTAGTATTAGTGAGGGTGTTATATTCTAGATACAACTGAAGAGTCCTCCAAACTCTTTGTTTGACAGGTTTTCTACAGCTAAATACTTTTCCTAACACCAACTATTTTACAGTGGCACATTAAATTGTTTATGTGTAATTCTATCAAAATAGAAACATACAAGAAACAAGTTTTAAAGAAGCATCAAAAAGAAATACATACTGAGTAGCTAGTTCCCAAGTCTTTGTTATAATAGTCAGAAGTTGTCTGGCTTTTAGCAGTGTTATAGGCATCTTCATTCCCTTCACTTTGGTCATAATAGTTAGAATAAGTCTGAAAATTTGTAACAAAAACATAAACATTAAAGTAGGAAGTTTGATACATTAACAGAGGCAGTAAGTTATTATTTTGTCTGATTAGCCATGACTGTTTCATTGTTGATCCTAGTTTAATGCTTCTCATATAAAACTGCCTGAAACTGGACTTGGTTTTATGATATAAAGCAGTTTGTTTTAAAGTGTTCTTGTTAAAATTTAAATCTTTCATCCCAATTGCATGTAAGAACCTTTGTTACGTTATGTTCCAAACATGAGTTTAATAATGTAAAGTTAGTTATATTACTAAATCCCTCCAAATTCTTGATTATTTTCAAAATTGTTTGAAAATCATAGGCAGTGTATTTCATTAGAAAGATAGCAATGAATGGGTTAAATGATAAAGCAATGGGATTTCTTATTTTTATATCAAAGAATATACACAGTAGATTGGCAGAATCATAAGAATGTTGGTCAAAATGCTTGTAATATCTAGTTACAACCTTTTGTCATCCATCCCATTTGGGGGTTGATAAAAGTACCAGTCAAATATTAGGGTCTATTAAATATTTCTATAAGGTATCCTAGATGCAAATAGAAATTGTAATCAAGAAGACTAAAAATTAGGTTGTCTGTTTGTTAAAAATAGATATAAATAGTATATTCTTGTCGAAATAGAAAGAGAAAGATTTGGAATTTGGATAGGTTCACCAAATCACCAGGAGATATCCTTGTGTGAAATCAAAAGGAAGAATAATTTACAATTTAAAACAACTGGGTGAGAAAAATATATTTATTCCCTTCCATAACTGAACAGACTTAAAGTGGAATCAAATTACAAACTAAAATTAAACCTGTAATTAGGTAAGACAAATATTTTAATTAACCGATGAAGACAATTAATGCAAGCCTGCACTGCACATTCCTGAAATATATAGGACACCTAGTAACTAAAAATGAAAGTTGAATTCAATAATGAAAAAAATATTTATTGACAAGGCTTGCATGATAAAAACAAAAGTTGTAAATTGAATATAATTTAAAGTGATAGATGATTTATGCTTTGGAACATTCAGAAACATATATAACTGAATCTTTAACCAATTTCATACTAAACGATCTGTGGCTCTATAAAACAAAGTAGTTTATTCTAAAGTTTATATTTTTCTAAAACTCTTTCATCATAATTCGAGGTAAGCAACTTTATTAAATTATGTTCCAAAAAAGAAAAAAAAAAAGTTTAATAATGAGGAAGTAAGTTATATTACTAAATCCTTCCAGTTATATTACTAAATTCCTCAAAATTATTATTTTTGAATTTATTTGAAACACATAGGCAGTGTCTTTCATTAAAAATGTAGCAAGGACAGGGTAAAAATGTAACAAAAAATATCAATAAAATCAAATCATAGAGTGACAAAACTAACCTGATTGTCATAGTAATTATTATAGTTGTCATAATATTGGTCATTACTAGTAGTTCCATATTGGTTGCTATACATATTGCTGGAGTAATCAGTGAGGCCAGTAGTGGCACTGCTGGTTCCACTAGTAAGGGTAGTGGAAGGAACCAAACTACTGCTAGAACCAACATTGTTTCCAGTCTAGACAAAGGGAATGAAAAATCAAAAATCAAAAAAAAAAAATCAAATATTAATTGAAGAGATGTTCCATTCTCTTATATCAAAAACTCAAGCCTGAGAGATAGATTGACAGATAGAATGGAAATTTCAGCAGCTTGAAAAACAAAGTAGCTGCGTCTCTGGATAAGATGGTGGTTGTGGTAATGACAGGTGCTGGTTCAAGTGTGAGTTTCAATCTTATTTATACTGAAAAAAGAACGAAATGACATTTACAGCTCACACCAATTGTAGGTTTAGCTGGCCTCCTAGGTTTCTTGGGTGTTTTAATAATAACGGGCCCAAGTCCTATCATGAAAAGCAATGTGAAATAAAGCATTTTGCTTAAAAACAATGTTTTGCCAAGTCCAGGAACCAAACCTATGAATTTATGCCCCAAAGCACAATACCCTAATCACTAGGCCACATGCCTTTACTACTTATTTATAATAAATATTTATGGCATGTTAGTTAGAAAATGGTCTACTATAGTTTAGTTCCCTAGGTAACCAGTGATAAATTTGGAAATATTTATATGAAAACTTAAAGAAAATACAATAACCCTTTTGATACTAACCCGACCAAAACTGCCTCTGGTTCTATGAAACAAAAGCACACATTTTAAAAGGTTCCTATTTAAATAAAAAAAATTCCAGAGCCATTTATTAAATTGTGTTATAAATACCATGTTGATGAATTAATTATAATAGATATCTAAAAAATATTTTCATTAATTAATTAAAATACAATGTATTTCTTTAAGAATATGGTCCCCCCAAAAGTTAAACATGAGCACAGAATCATAAAAACTAAAATCTCTATCAGCACAAACTACTTGAAAAATTCCATCAATCCAACTCCCCAAAGATAAAAAGGAAACTTAACCATGGCAGCATTTTATCTGAGCTTCTAATAATTCTGCCAATCCACCTAATAACTAAAAATGAATTCAACAATATTGATTGCATAAAAAAAAGAAAACAAATCTGTAGAATATGATTTAAAATGAAAGATGATTATGCAAGTACAGCAATCCCAAGCATAATGGAAAGGCTGTGATCCTGAAACTTTGGTCATAATTTTCCTATTGGTTTCCATGTTAAAAATTAAATGTGGTCTTACAGAATTTTGTTATTGTTGGGGGAATAAAATATTACAACTAATTTTATGTATGAAAAATAATCATTTTTGAAACAAACACAGTACATCATTGTTTTAATGCCTGTTTTCTCATGCTAGCATAAGTTGGATGGGTTGTCACAAACCAAGTCAGTACTTAGAGTTACTGCTTCTCAGATGGACTGGAGGCCATGTCTCGCTTACATGGCATGGTTTCTACAGTTGGATACTCTTCCTACCACCACTTACTTTACACAGTGTACTAGGTGCATTTTATTGTGGCACCAAAAGTAGGGAGGTTGTTATGTCTTTGACACAGCTGAAGATTCATGTTGGCCCTTTTTTTTTTTTTGGTACAATACAATATACATAAAAACATTGGAAGATAATTACATTAGGGAACAAATAAATTTTTAGCTTTTGCCTCAATGACCGTTATGTTATTGGCAAATTAAGTCCAATCTGATCATTGATCCACCAGGAGCTCTTTAACCTTTTTCATATCAGCGCTGCTTCTATAAAAAACTACCCATTTTTAAGTGTTCCTTCCTATCTAAATTAAAATCTTCCAACAATTATATGTTAAGTTACTATCTTAGTAATGAAATAAATAACTAATAAGTTTAGTAAATCCCTAAAAATTCTTAATTAATTAAAATGCCATGTATTTCATTAGAAATATGGTCATGAAATGGATAAGCATCATGTAAAATCTATGACAAAACAATATCTGGACAGATAATTGTGTAGTTTGTTGAATACGTGACCTAAATGTTTTTATCATATACTGCTCCAACTGGAGACAATGCAAGCTTTAAAATCTCTTTTAGACTATTGCAGAGTTACCTCAGCAAAAAATTTCACACCCAAAGTAAACCATTTAACATTATCATCTTTACTTCTAGTCAATTTTTGCTGAGGAAGGATATAAAATGCAACTGACTCCTGTATACCACATAATTTAGTGCTTAGACTGAGTTCTACTACCATTTCATCTAACTTGCCACATTCATATCTAATGATTCTTTTAATAATTGTCAGAGTAGATTTAATAGAGGAAGGTTATAATCAACTGAATAAACATTAGCAAAATGATTTAACATTGGAAGCACTACAAGGTACTAAATAATAAATGGTTTTTAATTTTGCCATAAGGCTAGCAATTTTAAACAGAAGGGAAAGTCAATTAAATTGACCCCCAATACTTGACTAGTACCTTATCTTATCAACCTTAGAAGGATGAAAAGTAAAGTTGAACCCAGTAGAATTTGAATTTAGAATATAAAAGGTCATGATGAAATGCTACAAAGTATTTTCTCTGCAGCTGTAATGATTCTGCCAATCCACTGCCCCCGAGTTACCAAAAAATGATTTTTAATTTAGGCACAAAGCCAGAAATTTTGTGAGGGAGGGATAAATCAGTTGCATCGGTCCCAGTGCTTCACTTATATGAATACATAGTGTAAAGAACTGTAACTAAATGCTGTAAAGAATTTTGTCCAACACACAACGATTCTGCCAATCCACCACCTATAGTACAAATAATGATGAATTTTACTTAAGGCTAAATGGATCCAAATCATAATAGTAGCGAGAACAACAATATTGATTAAATGGTTTGAAGAATAATATGGCAGTGAACAATGAATACATATAATAAACAATGAGTGTGAATTATAAGAAAAGAAAATAAGAGATGTTTAAAAAGGGAATATTTACCTGATAGTTGTAGCTTGAACTATACTGTCCAGATCGAGGCTGGCTGCTGTAACTTGAACTCCCACGGGTCGTTGAATAACCAGAGGATATTCTATCATACAAGTAACTGCCAGAGGATTGAGTTGATTGGCTTGCTTCTGGTTCATTCAATAGACTGCTTCTCTTGGATGTATCATAGCTGTATGAACCCCCACTCAACCTCTGCGAAGTTGTATCACCGTAGTTCCTAGTGTCAGTGGTGTAAGAACTGTTAAGAGATCCAGATCTACCAGCTGAGAATGAGGGACTGGAATTGGTCTTATTTGCTGGTGGAGGACTCCCAAGCAATGAACCTGCTGCCATCATGGCATTCTTGTCTTTGCTGGCTGGTGGGGTTCTTTGGTTAGAGTTGGCATTGCCTTTATTAGAGGCCATCTGTTGAGCTGCAGCTAGAACTTGTAAATTACGCATAAAATTAGCAGCTGCTACCATATTTTGATTAAAGTTTCCAAAGCCTGGAGAAGCACCAGATTTTTGATTAGGGTTAGGAAGGAGACCTGGCTTACCAATAGCATTGGCTAGAGATGGAATATTCATATTTGGTGAGCCACCCCAGTTGCTTTTCTGCTGTTGGTTAGGAGTGAAAGGACTAGTTTGGGGTGCATTCTTATCCCCTCCTTGGCTGAGGTTAGCAGCCAATCCTTGCAGGTTATTACTGTTCTGCATAGTGCTCATTAACTGACCAAGAGCCATCAGTTGCTGGATGTTCAAGTTTTGAATTTTCTGAACATCAGAACCTGGAGCCTGGTTAAATGGTGCCTTCACTGGTTTTTGTATAGGACTGCTTGCTTCACTGAAGTTGATAGGTAGAGGAGGAGTCACTTCTGGTATCGGTTTTCTAGTGGGAGCTCCCTTTTTGTCATCTGTTGAAGGTTCTTTGTTCATTTGAGACATTAAATTCTGAACAAGGATGTTAGCTTGAGCAGTCATAGGGTCACCCAGGAGTGAAGGCTTCTGTCCTTTGAGGACAGCTTGGAAGTTGGACTATGCAAAAGATTGAGAAAAAAATTATCTAGAAATATAGATGAAACACTGAAATTCAGCAAACTTATACAAGAACAACATACAAGTGTTTTATAGCCATTTTCCTTGCTAAAGCAAGGGTTAGCCTTGTTGAACCCCATAACAAACTTTATATACATCATGAGGTACTTTTTTAGGAAGCGTTTTACAACAGAATGTCCTTTCAGGTACCAACCTTTTAATCATCTATTACAGCACAGGAAAATAAAAAATAAAACTTACATCCTCCTGACAGTCTTATAAGTCAACTACCAGACACACTAATTAGATCGTTGTTGTTACAGTTCATAGCAGTTTCTCAGGTGCTTTAACCCATTAGCATTTAAACAGGCTATATCCAGCCAGAATTCTCTCACTTCTTTCTGTTCGAATCAGCTGTAACTGGCTGCTCATACTGATGTTAGGGTATAGTTCACAAAATAAATAACATCAAAATCTCATAGATTCTATATTATGTAAGATAAAGCTTTTACCGTGAAAATACAATAGTAAATGTAGTGTAATGTAAATGCTAAAGGGTTAATGATAGGGGCTCAGTCTTATCAGAACCTCCTCCATGCCAGATGCTAGTTCATTGCTGGGGTTAGCTCCCAGCTCCAGATGGTACTCTATTTTCAACTGACTAGACTGGAGCAATATGTAACAAAGTATTTTGCTCAAGGGCACAACATGCCATTCAGTTCAGAAATTGAACCTACAAACTTATGTTTGTGAGTCCAACACCCTAACAACTAGGTCATGTACCTTAACTATTAAGATTAGCAATAGAAGACTCCACAATATGAGGAAAAGGTAACTAATGATGGTACCATTAGTGAAATATAACAGAATTTGAACAAAAAAATAAGACAAAAACCCAGTTATTAGAGGGAGAGCAGCTGTGAGGTCCAAGTGCCAGATTAATACTATGTGGCCAACAGTTTAAATGTTACCACTACAACCATGGTGTGTTGCAGAGTAAAACACATGATGTTTCATGCTTTAGTCTACCTGGCTGATAGCAGATTAGCCCTTGATACCAATTGGGCCCAAACTCCACCTCAGGTTCTATGAAACAAAATCAGCCATGTTTATATTTAAAATAAAACTGGCCAACATAAGAACTTTTTATTAAATTATGTAACAAACATCATTTTCATAATTTTAGTAAATCTCTCCAAATTTTTCGTAATTACTGTATATACTTGAATATAAGCCAAGGAATATTGCCCCCCCCCCCTCCCCCCAAACTTACATTCGGTGTCAATATTTGACAATTTTCACCAACTTCAAATTCTATGTAAATAAGCTGCTAAAATATTTGGAGTGATTATTTCACAACAAAACAGTTTTTATACATTTACTATATCAGCATGAGTTTGTTTATACAACAAATTTTTATTATTTGAACTTATTAATACATAAATGTCCCCTACACATATACACACACAAATGCACATGTGCTAACCTTTTTTTAATGTCTTAATTATACTTTTTCTTTCAAACATCTTTTGTTTTACTTCGCTTACTCTCTTCTCCTTTCTTTTTCTCACTCTGCCTCTCCTCTCACACTTGCTGTCTCTTCCTCCCACTTCTACTTTGAATCCTCACACAGTGTTCTCTTAGTTGACCTTTCAACTATACCCTGTTCATTTTGATCTCACCCTAGTGTTTTTAATGATCTACATAACGCTTAAAGAAAATCTAGTTTTTTAAATAATACCTTAAACTAAAAATATATCTCCATTTCTTTATATTACATTAATTTAGAATTTTCTCATACTTTTTTATTTTCTAATTATAAAGAAGTACAATTTTCTAAAATTGTGGAAGGGTGTTGTCTTGTTTTCACTTGGGAGTTTTGTACGTAGTAGATTTGTGAAACAAAAACTATACCCAAAACAACATAAAACATTATAAATATCCAATATTAAAACTTTGTAAACATTTTCTCCACTCCTGAGAATTTCAAAACTGCACCATAATGTGTGGAGTAGCAGCCTTAGCTTATAAACGGGGTTTGGATTGGCCCTTGAGTGCCTTTAGCAGAGCCCACTCTGTTGCAAGCATTTAAGACAGGTTTCTAACTAGAGGATAATTTGATACACAGATGTGCTGCTTCTTATTACAGCAAATCAAGTTGTAATTTCTTCTTTAATTGCTCCCAATAAACCTCAGAGGTTCTGCAAAACAATAATAGGGATTGTCTTTCTTCTGATTAATCCTTTAGCATTTAAACCAGCTGTATCCAGCCAATATTCTCTCACCTCTTTCTGCTCATAAAGATGTTAGGGTATTGTTCTCAAAATAAATAATATCAAAATCTTATAGATTTGATATTATGTGAAATAATTACGTAAAGTAAAGCCTTTACCATGAAAATATAATGGTAAATATAGAGTAATGTAAATGCTAAAGGGTTAAACTGTTAAAAACTAAATATTTATAACAGTCATGGCTAAACTGCAAACCATTTGGCTTTCTAAATGGCATGCCTAATTTCACAATTGCCTTGAATTTTTTTAGAAGCGCAGCCCACTTTATGATGGACCACATCCTATGTAGCCCACTGCTTAAAAATGTCACCCATGCCTGATTTATACAATATGGAGATACCCAACTTTTACAAAAGAGGTTACTGTGTTGATAAAGGAGGGGGAGGGGCCATTAGAATAATTTTTTTAATTTAGGTACAAAGTGTATCAAAATATATTTACATGTTCTAGAGTGTACCATGAATAAAACAAGTTTGGAACAAATGTTCGAATGCAAGTTTCTTTTATGTAACTTTACAGTGAAGCAGTAGACCACAACCACTTTTCTCTCACCACAAACAAAATAAACAGGACGGTTAGTTTTCATTGTTAAAAGTATGTTTAGGTCTAATTACGTAACAAAGCAGTGAGAGCTACCTCAATACATCTCAAAAAACATACATACAAGATAGTGAGGTAACATTTAATCTGTCATTCTATATACTCAGAACTATATATATTCTGCCATCCATTATCCTTCAATAATAATAATACATTTTTGAGAAAAACACGCTGCAACAAATCTTGGGACAAAGATTTAACTGACTTAAGTTGAGTGATACCTATTCTATAAGTCACAGAATCTGAGCTAAGAATTGTCAGATTGATTTCTGTGCCAAGTCAACTTCTACACCACAACTTATGTTAAGCTGAAATAGATTTTAAATGGGAAAACAAAGAGACAAAGAACTGAGAAAGAAAGAGAAAATTGCTGTTAATATGAAAGAAGAAAATAATATAAAAGATAAAAACCAACAAAGAAAAAGCAGTGAAATCCAAAGACAGAAACAATGGGAAGAAAAGACAGAATGAAGGAAGGAATGTTAAATAGGGAAAGTTTGTGGGGTTTGGGTAAATGGAGGAAAGCTTTGTGACAATCTTTTGTATTAGGTATATGAGATGTAAACAATGATTTTGACATTTTCCGGAAGTTACCCATGCCACCCCCAACTTCACACATCTATATCTAAACATATAATATTGGGTATGAATCAAAGTTGTAGCCGCAATATAGCAGGTACTGATCAAATTGTTTGAGGCAATCCCAAAGCACTCAATGGGGCGAGAAGTTAATACATTACCGTCCAGAGTAAACACAAAATTTGATAAAGTGTGACACCAAAAAAAACAACCAAAGGCAGTGGCCATACTTATACCACAACAACGATAAATACAAATAGGCTGAATATTAACCTGAACCATCTTGAGTTGATAGAAATCGCTAAAAATCTTCAATAGGTATATATATATATATATATATACTTGGGGAGGGTCATATTTGTGTAATAATATTGCCAGAATTAATAACAGAACACACTCACTGTTTGGTTGGTTTTCGATTCTGTGTCTTTTATATCGGTTACTTTAATTTATTCAGTCCTCAATGTTACCATTGACTGACCAACGGTTAAAAATACAGATACAATATAGACACAAACATATATTTGGTCTAACAAAGTTCTTTCGTTGCACATCTGCAACCAAACAGTGAGTGTGTTCTGTTATTAATTCTGGCAATATTATTACACAAATATGACCCTCCCCAAGTATAACAATATTTGTTTCGACACACGATTTCATATCAAAAACCTCGCAAAACTAATATATATATATACATATATATATATATTTAATTTCAAACACTTTCTTTTATTAATAAAACAAATTCTCTTGCAGTTATGTGAAAAAGACATCATTTAATGGCCATGAATCTTGTGATATTTCCTTTCCTTTTACTAATCAATCATTCAGAATTTACATACACAGATCAATTCTATTTATTTTATTACTGTTGTTGGCAATGGTATTTAATGAGCAAAATAACAAAAAAAAACAAAAACTTACAAACAATGGAGGGATTAGTAAAAGGAAATATTAAAAATTAAATATATATGTGTATATGAATGTATGTGTATGTCGTATAGACATGCTACTTCCAGAAAATGTTGGACCCATTGTTTACATCGCGTTGACTTCATATGAAAGATTGCAGAGTTTAGAAATGGGGAAAGGATTAGTGAAGTTAAAAATTAACTCTTCTGATACCAAACTGCCCATGGCTTTTAAGATACAAAACAAATTGTTTTAAAGAGAGTTCAAATTCTGCTGAGGTCAACTTTGCCTTTCATCCATTCAAGGTCGATAAAAAAAGTATCAGTCTAGTATTGGGGTCAATTCTTCCTTTATTTCTCTTTCTTACTTCCATTCTCTCACTCTCTTTCCTTCTCTGGAAGAAATCTGCTGTATTCAGACCTGGAGAGAATTGGGTTCCACCCGGTTTTTTAAATTGGCCAAGAAACCCTTACGTCAATACAGCGCCCCTATGACTCCCTCAAGTATTACGGAACCATGCATGCATGCACATTGTCACAGAGGCATATATTTGTAGGGAAGAAGTACAGTAGATGAACTCAACCACTGTACACAAGTAATACTTATTTTATTGACCCTGGAAGATTTGAATTCAAAACAGTGGAATTAAATACACCACTATTAAAGATTTACTCCATTGTTCAAAAAAAAAAAACTCAACTCATGCCTATGCAGGTTTATCTGACCTACAAGGATGTCTCTCATTGAAAGTGTTTTCGGGTGATTTAATGATATTGGCCCTAGTCTTATAATGAAAAGTAACATAAAATGAAGTGTCTTGCCCAAGAATATAATGCGCCACCCTGTCCAAGAATTGAACCAAAGACCTTATGATTGTGTGTATAACAGCTTAACCATTGGGCCATGAACTAGGGATAAGAGATATTATGAATGAAAACAATAGAAATAGCCCATGCAGAAGTGGAAATACAAAATGCACAGAGTACTATGTATATATACAAGTACCGAATGCAGGAAATAGAAATCATGCTAAGGAATAAACATGAAAAATCTGTTAAACTTTTGATAGTGAATAGAATATTAGGCTTTTTAGATCTTTATTCTGATATATGCATGTAGTATGTGCACTTATGTGTGTATGCACACACACACACACACACATACATACATACACATATATAATATATATCATATATCATATATATATATATCGACACAGTATGGCCAAATGGTTAAGAAGTTCACTTTGCAATCATAAGATCCCAAGCTCAATCCCCCTGTGTGACAACTTTAATAACTTTACTACCATAGCCTTGGGTTCACCAAATCATGCGAATAAAATAAGTTAGACAGAAAGTCCTTCGAAGCCTGTTGGATAGACTGCTAGCAATTCAAAGGGCCAGCCATGTTACACATTGTGTAATGCAAAATCTCTGATAATTACATTAATGCTACATGTGACTGTTGAAGGCTTCCATGCTAATTTCTTAAGTAGTCTCTTCTATTGATTGAATACATGGAACATGCAGTGTTGACACCAACAAGGGTATATGTCTCTGTATATTACTATCATTATAACATCCATTTTCCCCATACTGCCACATGTTGCTCATAGCCACTTATGATCCTTTGACTTCTTGATAGAGGCCTAGATGTTTTTTAAATCTAAATTTAACCAGTTTGCTATCAATCAAGCTAAAACCACCCTGCATTTCATGATACAAAACTGCTAATTTTAAAGTGTTTATATATTTAAACCAAAATCTTCCAACATAATTTTATCTAAAAAATGTTTGTTCCATAATAATGTTAGTTATTTTGCAAAAGTTTTCCAAATAGTAGGTGGTGTCTTTCACTACAAATATGTTAATGAAATGAGTTAACATTTCTTCCCTAAACTTTATCTTAAAGTGTATATTTGTCTAAAAACTTTCCAACATAATAATTATTTCTACTTTAGGCACAAGGCCAGCAATTTTTTGGGAAGGGAAATCGATTAAATCGACCCCAGTGCATTACCTCTGCTTTACTTATTGACCCCCATAAGGATAAAAGACAAAACTAACATCGGCAAGATTTGAACTCAGAACACAAAGGACCGTAACTCTATGCTGTGAAGCATGTTGTCCGACACTCTATTGATACTGCCAATCCACTGTCCTACCTTCGAACTTAGTAATGAGAAAGTTAGTTATATGACTAAATCCATCCAAATTCTCGAATATTTTCAAAATCACCTGAAAACCATGGGCAGTGTTTTTCATTAGAAAGCATTAATGATTTAGCTATTATAACACATCACATGATAGTCATCATCACCATAAAGTAAACCATCAAATCCACAGACTTACAAGTTAATCACTACTTCCACCAACTACTGAACTTACATATATTGAAATATTGAAAAGATAAAACTTCGAGGAAAGTGATGAAGAAAGAAAGGAAAAAAAAGATGGTAAAGTTATAATAGACAAAGCAAATGTTTCTCATTTGAGCAAAGAGGATAGAGGAAAGGAAAATAAAAGTTACATCCGAAGGCATTTGACCAGTGACTTAATATATTGTCCAGTTTGAACTGCGGCAATTTAGCAATTTACCTGTTCTCCAACTGAAGTGAGCAGATTGAGTTGGTTGGCCAGTGGTCCAGTGAACTAAGAGGAAGACAGAAAGATAAAACTACTTTAAGAAATAAACAATATCTATACACTATACACCCCTTTTTTGTAACCACATCAACCAGAACCAACATTATATTCACCCAGTTTCAGCATCTTTCTTGGGTGTTGTTTATGTGTTAACACTTCGGATACCAAACCACCTGACCTCGCTCCTGGTTCTACAATACTAGGCTGTTTGTTTCAACGTGACACCCTTTTTTTGTAACCGCATCAACCAGAACCAACATTATATTCAGCCAGTTTCAGCATGTTTCTTGGGTGTTGTTTATGTGTTAACACTTCGGATACCAATCCACCTGACCTCGCTTCTTGTTCTACAATACTAGGCTGTTTGTTTCAACGTGTTTATCATCATCATCATTATCATTATTGTTTAACGACCATTTTCCATGTTAGCATGGGTTAGACGAGTTGTCTTGTGCGATAAAGTCAGTGACCATATCTTGCTCATACAGAATTGTTTATATTTATCTAACTGAACTGTTATATTTATCTAAAAAGCCTCCATCATAATTTTGTGTAAGAACTTTTTGTTAAGTTATCATTGAAACACCTGCTTAATAACAAGAACGTTTCTTTACAAAATCGGCCCAACTTCTTGATTATTTTCAAAATTATTTCAAAATCATAGATAGAATCTTCCATTAGAAATCTGGTATCAAAACTTTTATAATATAACACGGATAGCATAATGTTGTTAATGTGTTAATATAACACACAACCAGCAGTGTATTACTTATGTACAAACACAAGACATATAGAACAAGGTGTTCTTTATATATCAACATAACACATATAGTATAAGGGTGTTGTTTATGTGTTATATAATAGCACATAGAACATAGCATGTTATTAATGTGTAAATGTGTTACATCTACACAATGACAACATACTAATGTTCTATGTGTTAATATAACACAGAGCATAGGTTTGTTAATGTGTTAACACACAACACATATAGAATAAGCTGTTGTTAATGTGTTAATACAACAAACAACAAATAGCCTAAGGTGTTATTGATGAGTTAAAGTAACACGTAACACATAAAAAGATCGTTGGGAAAAACACCAACTTGTGATAATTCAATTCAATGACAGAGCTAAAAACACGATACATCCACCAGTGTGTATGTGTATATATATAGAGAGAGTTTGCAGTGCTGAGACTGAGGAGACAACTAATCACAGGAGTACTCAATGCATGGAGATATGCAGAGTGGGTATAGAAATATGTAAAATCCTGATCGCAGCGCCAAGCGGTTTCGGTTTGTGTGTTCAGCAAGTCTACACACTTGAAAAGTGTTGCTGAACACGAAAGCCAGAACCGCTTGCCGCCGCAGTCATGACTTTACATCTATATCTCTCTCTATATATATATATATATATATATATATATATATATATATATATATATATATATATATATATATATATACACATACATACATATACACACATACCACATCCACTGCCAAATAACCATACACACACACACACACACATCTGACCCATGCAAGCATGGAAAAGTGGATATAAAAACACAATGATTTTATATATATATATATAATGTAGAAATAATGAAATAATAAGAGGACAAAGTTAGGTAGTTATTAATCCATTGTTTTACAACAGCTTCAGCTGAGCAGACAAAAATGTGCATCTAGTTCAATGGCATAAAAGTAAATCTATTGTATCAGTTTTTAAAAGTATGTCCTAATTGCTGGCATTGTTCAGAAACTATGCTCCATGGGTTGGGCGAATAGATTTATCTTTACGCCATCGAACAAGATACATATTTTTAATGGCTCAGCTGAAACAATCATAAAACAAAGGATTATATCTACCTCTTCTCTTATTCTTTCATTGTTCAACATTATGTATTTGACTCAGTAGTTTCAATACTTATTGACATATATGAGGGGATCATCACACCACACAAGTGGGTGGCACTCTGTATTGATTGAATATACACATCAGCATTACATGGAGTTCTATGATGTTTAAAAGCCTTGCCCTGACTAGGCAGAATTATGACTGGGTAATGGACTTTGCTTCACAACCATGTGGTTTTAGATATACTTCCACTGTGTAGCACATCAAGAAAGTGTCTTCTACTATAATCTCAGGTTGACCAATGGCATGTGAATGAAATTTAGTAGGTGGATACTGTAAGGAGGCTTGTTGCATATATATGTATGTGTATATGTGTGCATGACAGTTTACTGCATATGTCTTCATATCAACAGTGTTTAAAGCAGCACGGTGACATTTGTTTAGTGAAGATGGGCAGTCTAACTTATATTTCAAGGAAGGACCATGGTCAACTGAATTGAATCCAGTATAGGACTGTACTAACAGACCCAAGAAAGCTAGAAGACAAAGCTGACCTTAGCTCAAATAGATATTAGAACATAAATTTTCAACGGGGTTATTCATATCATCATCATCATCATTCAATGTCTGTTTTCCAGGCTGGCATGGGTTGGACAGGTTTTCAGTCTGAGGCAAGACATGAGTACTGGGTACATTCTACCAGAGCACCAACACTCTTATTTTGACCCAAGTACTTGACTGGTACTTTATTTTATTGACCACAGAAGGATGAAAGGCAAAGTTGACCTTGGCTGGATTTGAATTGAGAACTTAAATATCCAGAACAAATACTGCAAAACATTTTGACTGACACTCTAATGATTCAGCTAATCCATTGCCTTGACTGTGCTGTTATCAATGATTGTAGTGCTCATGATGATAGAAATTCCTAGTGAAAATAACTTAGTCAACATTTACCTGATAAAGAAAACTTAAGGACTTCTTAACTATTTACAAAGTCTTAAGAGATTGGGTAAATAGTTTGAAGGTGTGTGGTATGTTGTAAATCAATGAAGGTAACCTGGTTCACAAAACCAGTTGGAATGGGGAAAAGAAATAAGAGTACACACTGAGGCTATACAAGAAGAATATTTCACATGAAAAGACAGAAGGGAGGGGAGGGACAGAGATGTCAATCAATAAAAACATAAAAGTACTATTTCATAAATGGAGGGGAAATTTCTACAAAAATTCAACACAACATATAACTTTAAATACCTTTTGATAACAAACTGCCAGAAACCACCTCAGGTTCAATGATACAAAACTACTACTTCTTCCTGAGAGGGTCATGGAGGTAGAGTCCTCAAACACTCCTTCCAGTGGGTCCTGTCAGAAGCAACCATTTCCAACTGATCCGGCAGGATCCCCAAGTGAGACCAGCCGAACTCATGGATGGGATCTTGCTTGGGATCTACCCCTGAGTGTCTTGCCAGTTGGTTTTGCTTGTAAAATTTGCCCAGAAATTCTTTCCTGAGACATTTTAACCACATGCCAATAGTACCGGAGCTGTGATCTCCCGAGTCGAAGAAGTATTGACTTGACTCTACTTGGAGCGACTATTTGATCGCCGAGCTATGCACACTATCAAGTAACATTACTCCAAAGACTCTTCGGAGGAACCCCATTTCAACAACCTGCATTCACAATCGCATTATTTTGGTCATTACCCAAGATTCATGACCATAGGTAAGGATTGGCACAAATACCAAATTGAAGATAGCGAGTTTGGCCTTTTACCCCCAACTCTTCTGATTACCGAATGCAGGAGCTGGTGAATTACTGCACCGGCTCCTGCAATTCGTGCACTTAATTTAGCCTCGTGTCTTCCATCACTCATTAACATGGCCCCAAGACACTTGAACTTCTCTGCCTGCTTCAGTGGAACTCCATTCATGTGTTTGTTTATATTATCTAAAAACCCTTCTTCATAATTTTATGTCAGAATTTTCGATAAGTTATGTTCCAAAAACCAGTTTAATATTGGGAAAGTTAGTTATATTATTAAAATCCATCAAAATTCTTAAACCATAGGCAGCGTATTTCAATAGAAATATGGTAATGAAAGGATTATTTTATATACAACTAGTACATGGCCCATTGTTTTACGGAGTTGTTATAAAAGTAACTGAATAGACATCACAAACAAGACCAAAACTAATTTTTCTTGAAGCTGATAAAGCAAACCAATACCACGACGTGGTTAGAGAACAAAAACAAAACAACACTTAAAAAAATCACCAATTACTATATATATATATATATATATACACACACATACATATATATAAAAGTAATCTGAGTTTTTTTGAATTTTTGAATATTAATAATATTCGATTCGTTTGCAATTATGCAAACAGCCTCTTTTAAGTCAGATTAGATTTATTGTATTTAGCCATGTGGGGCAATAACTTTTTGTTAGTTATATATATATATATAACAAAGGAATTGTGGTAAGGAACCAGATGGACCATAATGCACCAGAGTACTCAATACTTAGGGTAGTAGAGTGGGAAATAGGAAAAAGTATGGCCCCGACAGCAGAGCTCAAGCCGTTTCGACGGCTATTTCTGGAAATAGCCGTCGAAACGGCTTGAGCTCTGCCGTCGGGGCCATACTTTTTCATATATATATATATACACATATACTATATAAAATTAACGAAGATTGCTGGTATTGATTCAACGGTCTCCGGCCAGCGTCTAGCTCACTCAATAAATTTGCCGAATTGCAGTAATGCAGTTGCAATCAGCCGTTCAGAGTACATACATTTAGTTAATAGTAGATACGGTGGCGGTGTTTAGGTAGAGAGAAAGGTGAACCCTTATATATATATATATATATATATAAGGGTTAAAGAGTATGTAAACAAGACTGGAATTTAAGAGAATGTTTTGCCTCTTGCATAGATTACTAAAGCCCATATTAACTATAATATAGTTGAACAAAACTGAGGAGAATAAAACACCTTGAGATGGAAAAAAAGAAGAGAAATGTCTGCGGTAGCATTACAAGTGTATTAGGTACGTTTTATCATGGCACAAGAAATGCTGTGACATTTGAAAGAGAACCAAGATATCTATAATAAAGGCTTAGCTCTATTACATAATCTTTCAAATAATATCTTCTTTATTATTTTGAGATAGTCATTTACAGTACTGATGTGTATTTACTTGTTAATAAAACACATTCACACACTGTCAATGTTTCAAGATTTGCTTATATTCTATAACTATACTATGGTTTTAATGACATAGGAGATACAATATCTAAATAGGTTAACATGACCTCTCAGCAGATGAGAATAAGTGTAGTCTATACACCAACTCTAGAATTCAATATCAAATCTACCGGTAGAGAGCTACTGGGATAGAATTAGAGAACACAACCATTACCAGGAACTAGATATCATGACCCAAACACACAAGTGAGTGAACTTCTGATTCTTTAGAGGCATTTGTCCAAAGCCCCAACGACTGCTGAACCACCAATGAACATGACTATAAATCTGATAAACTATCAAATCTGTCACTTTCAGCCCCACCACAAAATTAAACTTTGGCATGGACACGCACACATGTAACAACAAGCAAGGCCATCCTCTTTGCTAAAGCAGGAGTTAGCCTTGCAGGCCTCATGATAAGCTGCTCCATTTTACTCTATCATATGTACCCTTCTCATCAACTCCCTGACTGGGTTGAGTTTAATTTCCTCCTCCACCTCTAAGCCATGTGTTTCTTGGTCTTCTCCTTCCCCTATTTTCTTCCACATTCTTTTCCCTCACAGTCACTTTCATCCTTGCTCAACATATGACCCAATCAACACATTCCATTTCTCTTCACATCATTAACCCTTGGCTCTATTCCCATGATCCTTTGTAATTCATGGCCATGCATGTTTGTATAGATGTTTAAACAAGTTTCCTCTACTTACCAACTGCTGCCTTTGTCCTTGCATCTGGAGAGCTAGTAAAATGATCAGTCCTAGTTGCATGTTTGAGTTCATCAGTGGATTGAAGGACACATTGGGACCAGGGCCGAGAAGACCTGTAACTCAAATGGCCCAGAAAAACAACAAATCTTTCAATATGCTCACAACAAGTAAGTACAGGAATAACACATTTAAACAATAATATAACAAAAATAACCACATAAAATAAAATAATTATTTTTATTGCTGGTTTACACAGTAAATATGATGATTATTGGATCGACTGTGTGTCAAGTTTGAAAAGGGACCATAGAAAACCAGCACTTTTCTGGGTATATGTGCAGTGCCCAACAATGCAGTTGGAGAGCAATTTGTGTTTCAAGGCCTATTTGCTCAAGATACCCCTCTCTCAGTTTTAGTGGTGTCCTTGAGCAAGGCACTTCATTTACATTGTTTCAGTTCACTCAACTGAAAATGAGTACCTGCAATAGCTGGAGGTTAGCTCTTTAATGGACTGGTGTCCCATCAATGGGGAGGTCTTTTACTCTCATTCGCTTTATGACAATGAAATCAGAATAAACTCTAGGCTTCATTCAACCCATGCAAGCATGGACAAATAGACATAAAATGATAACAGTTCAGTGAAGAATGGAAAGGGTGTTTCTCATTGTAGATTTCAGCTTTTGGTAAAGGTATGTATCTAGAGACCCTACATGTTGGCAAGTTCTTGATCTACTGTCATTGCCTTATCTGCACCACCTAACTCATTACTGTTAATAATAATATTGGTTTCTAATTTAGGCACAAGGCCAGCAGTTTTGGAGGAAAGGAAAAGCTGATTAATTTCTGTCACACGAAACCATTATTAAAGTTGTAACAGAAATGAAAAGTTTGTAGGCTGGTTTTGATTCCCAGTTTAATGTATATATATATATATATATATATATATATATATGAGAATCAATCCCAATACTGGACTGGTACTTTATCGAGCTTGAAAGGATTTAAGGTAAAGTTCACCTCAGAGTGCAATGAGCTGGAACAAATACCAAGGCACTTTTAATTCATCACCATACAGACTGCCAAACCACTGTCTTTTTTATTTATTCACTTATAAAATGAAATCATCATCATCATCATCATCATTTTACATCCGCTTTTCCCTGCTTGCAAATAGCAGTGCACTTTGGCCAACCTATATAACATCAATTTCATTCAGATTTATATTATCCAACTGAAGATAATGTCCACACTGTAAATGTGGTTGGTGTTAGGAAGGGCATCCAGCTGTAAAAACCTGCCAAAGACACTTCCGTGCGAGCAAGACACAGTCTCCCTACCATTCCTGCATCAAATGGAACAAAACCGTCTAGCATGAAAGATGGATGTTAAATGATAATGATGAGAAAGATATAAAATATATATTCAAGTAAACCTAGCAAGCAATATTAACTCTTAACATCCTATACCACATGAAACTACATTAGCAAGACATTTTTTAAAAGTATAAAGCAGCACTATAACTGCATCATATTAATCATTAAGATATTACTCTAATACTGTTAATTTTCACAACAATCTGTTGATTAGTAAAGATACTATAAACATTTGAATTTGCAAACCTGTTTTTAGATATTTTCTGCTAAACCATTACAGGATGTTAAGAGATAATTGTTTCTACTTTTTGGCACAAGGCCAGCAATTAGCCAGTACATTACTGTACTTTATTTTATCGACCCCTTAAGGATGAAAGGCAAAGTTAACCTTGGCAGGATAGATAATATTAGTCCAAGTTCTTCATTTATTTAAAAAAATCAATAAACAAATTTTGAAGCCAAAAATACCTGGTTTGGCATTCCTCATGATGGTCTGATGTATATAGGTTTTCTGAAGTAGCTGGAGGGCTTGGTGGAATTGCTCGAGTACTAAAAGAAAAAGAAAGTCCATTTATATAACTTGCTGAAATATCAAAGAAGAAAAGAATCCAATATCACTTTTCATCCTTTTCCAAATCTGAGAAAATATCTCTGGTTTGGACCATAATAATTTACATCAAAGCTGAATCAGCTCTAGTTCTATGAAACAAAACCACCCATTTTAAAGGGTTCTTAGTTAAATTTAAATTTTCCAACACACAGACACAATACAATCACAAAGGATTTAACGCTCACTTTGTTACCATATTTCAAGTGATAGGCATTGCCTATATTTTCAAATAACTTTAAAGATAATCAATAATTTCAAGGCAGTAATATAACTAACTTTCTCATTAGTAATCTAGTGTTTGGAACATAAAAAAGTTCTTACATAAAATTATAATGAAAAGTTTTTAAATATAAACATTTTAAAACAAACAGTTTTGTATCATAGAATCAGAGACAGTTTCAGGCAGTTTAGTATCAAAAGGGTTCTTTTAAATATTTTCATTAGTTGGAAAAAAAATATGTTGGTGTAGTGAAACTGGACAGGTCACATGGCAGCTTTATAGATAAAAATAAGCAAATAATCTTGCTAATTAATACAACAGTTGTGTTAATAAATTATGTACATAGCCAGAATTGCTTCAATTACTTAATACAGTGCAGGTGATGGACATAGTGGTTAGGGAGTTTGACTTACAATCGTAAAGCTGTGAGTTCAATTCTCAGCAGCATGTTGTGTCCTTGAGTGAGACACTTTATTCCATACTGTTCCAATCAACTCAGGTGGGAAAAGAAAAAAAAATCAGTTGTACTGATAATTCAAAGGGCCAGCCTCGTCTCATTGTGTCATGCTGAATCTCCCTGAGAACTAAGTTAAGGGTATACATATCTGTGGAATGCTCAGCAACTTCCACATTAATTCCATGAGCAGGCTGTTCCATAGATCAAATAACTGGAACACTCAGAGGTCCAGCATATATACAGATACTTAATACAATCATAAATTTGCAGGTCTGTTCAAGCCATTAAAATAAAAAAAAAATATTCTCAAGATGGAATAAAGCCACACATGCCAATGAAGGAGCCTCTATACAGTCACTTGACCTGCTAAAAGTAGCAACTAAATTTCGCTTGAATCACACCCTATTGTCTTAAACATAAAAACAAAAAAAAAAGCCCTGATATACAAAGTGATGGGCCATGGCTGGAATGCCATATATCTTGCTGGATTAGACCCGACATGAAGATAAATGACAACTGAAACCACATCTACTACAGATCATTTAGAGTGCTAAATAATCAACTTCCTTAAGTATCAGTGCCTACATAGAAACCACTCTAATTCCAGTTCACTTTGTTCATGATCTCCCATATCTTTCTCTCTCTTCTCAATTCCTCTAACACAACTCACTTCTCGATCTTAAATTATCCTAGCTGACGGCAATGCATACAAATTTCTTTGACACTGCTGTCAAAGGCCAAATCTTCACTATGGTTAACTGTTGCTGTATCTGTTTAACACTCCTCACCTAGAACAGCAACCACAAGGCATCTCGCCTGATGCTCTAACAATTCTGCCAATCCACTACTCTGGACTGCTACTTAATTTTATTGATCCTGCAAAATTGACCTCACTGGGATTTGAACTCAGAGCACAGAGTTGTAAAAAATATTGCAAATCATTTTGTTCTACACTATAATGACTCTGCCAAATTGCTGCCTGCAAAAGATATTTACAGTGCTTACGTTTTCTAATCAGTCACCCCCACTAAGTACTAGCTACGCTTAACATTGCATAACTTCAGTGATCAGACGAGAACTGGTGTTTTCAACTTGATATGACCATAAACAACTGCAGATTTAAGAGACATAATTTTTAGAGCAGGCAAATTAGAAGTGACATTTACAACAAATGAACAAAACTGGTAAATCATTTCCATATTCAATAAAACATGAAATGAATAATTAAACATTTCATTACAATATTCCTAATGAAAGACACTGTCTATGATTTTTCAAATAATTTTGAAAATAACCAAGAATTTAATAATATAGCTAACTTTCTCATTATTAAGACAGTGTTTGAAACAAAACTTAATAAAGGTTCTGACATAAAATTATGATGGGAGGTTTTTAGATAAATATAAACAGTTTAATTTTCAAGTCACTTTCTTTACTACATAGTTTCACAATACACACTCAAGCCATTTCACATCATTCCTCTTTCAGCTTTACAGATTTATTTCCTTCCTCACCACTCTGTCACATCAACTATTTAAGTGTATTTTATAGATTGATATAGGTGTAGTCATGGCTGTGTTGTTGAGATGTTCACTTTGCAAGCACATGGTTCAAAATAATTTTTACATTCATCAGATCACATGCTAATGAAACCACATTAGCAAGACATTCTTGAAAAGTAAAAACAGCATTATGACTGCACCATGTAGAAAAAACTGAAGTCTTTAGTTTACTGAAAATTTTCAAAAGAGTCTGTCCACTAGTAAAGACACTATAAACATTTGAATTAACAAAAAAACCCCTTATTTTTAGACATTTTTCTGCAAAACCATTTTACAAGATGTTAAGAATTAAGAACTAAAACACTTAGGAAACAGTTACCCATGGCCACCCAAAACCCATCTCATCAAATTGAAACAAGGGTGGATGTTGTAAGGTGGGTAATTGTCTGTCACCACAGTAAATATGAACTAAAGTCCTTGATATAGAGAGAGAAAATCAAAAGAGTGTGATAATAAAGTGAGGTAATGAGAGATGTTGCTAAAAACAGTATGTAATACAGAGCTGCTAATTAGGTCAAGAGAATTTAGGTCAATTAGGAGGAGGGAGGGATATTACAAGATTCAAGGAAACATTTAAAATACTGATATATATATATATATATATATATATATATACATACACACACACACACACATACAAAACATGTTTGTGTGTGTGTGTCTAGAGAATTGAATAAATGAACTTTACTTGTTAATGAATTTGTTTATCCCAGAAAGAGTCAGGGTGTTAATATATAGAGGATTTTGCTGAGATTATAGAACAAAAGAAGAATTTGATTACATTTTTGTTGATACTTCAAATACCTGATATTTCTGTAGATTTTTATGAGGAGAGAGAGAAAGAAAGAAATGAAGATAAATAGATGGAAAAAAAGATAGACTGAAAGAGAGCTAGATAGATAGGAAGAGAGAAAAGGTATTAATAGCTAGAAACTGAGAGAAAAGGCTAGATAAATAGAGGGGAGAGAGAAGGCAAAAAAGACAGAAAGAGAAAGAAAATCAAATATCAAATGTTCAAGGCTGTGAAAGGTTTCTATGCGCAAGAGATTGAAATTAAAAGAAGGATAGTCTATGCATATAAGAGAGAGACAATATATACCTAAAACTGACAAAGATTATATATATATATGGGTGAGAGACAGGAAAGAAATGGGTTAAAGAATGCATCCACAAGTCACCAGAGGTCAATTATCTGTAATAGTAGGTGGGATGAGGTGGTGGCTGCCATCGACATACTTTGATTACATTTCTGTAGCTAAAGGCAAAATTAGAAAGCAAACTGAGAATATAGCACAAACATAATTGTAGTCTTTTTGTCCGTATGTTACACAAATGCTATGATCTGTTAAAAAGTTTAAAATTATAATTTAGAATCCATGGAACTCAAAATGTGTTCTCTGTCAGCAGTGTTGTCTATGTCTCCCCACTCGCTCTATGTATATATATATATATATATATATATATATATATATATATATATATATATATATATATATATAATGTTAATAAGATCGTTTCAATGTCCTGTTTATCTCAATATTCTACTGAATGTTTACTACGTCAACTGACAATATATAAACCACCTCATTGGAAATAGATCTAGTACAATAATAATAATTGGTTTCCCCTGTTTTTGTGTGCTACTATCATAATAAATACAAACTGTGAAGTTGTTTTTATATATATAGTACACTAACATGAGCAGTTAATAATAAGCTCTGAATTTCTGTATTGTATATGTATATATACAAGATGTCCCCACAAAATATATACACACTTTGAGTACCTGTACAAGCAATATTTAATAGAATGCTGTTGAAGTATGTATATATTTTTGGGGACACCCTGTATATATGTACGTGTGTGTTGATATTAATGTGCAACGAGAAACTTCAAGTAGCATCTTGCGAAGACCCAGCCTTGAATATCATTCTACTTTATGATTTTGAGTATTTTTTTTCCCTGCATTGCATTTCATCCAAGAGTGATCTTTTAGTTTACACACGCAGACACATACATATATAGCTATGTCAGATTAAGGTGGTGGTAGTGGCTAAGCTTTGACTAGAGACTCACAATGCTTAGAGGCCCCCAAATTAATTTGTTTGCTATCATAATATATGAATCTCATAAGGCGAAAAAAAGAGGCCAATATGACAAAATATGCCCTTTCCACTAGTAAATTAAAATGAGTTTAATACAAGGGCCTTGATGAAATTTTCAGCCAGGGGCCCCATGCAAACTTGATTTACCATACACATACACACATATTTTCTTGATTCCAGCCAATGAGAAAAACAGTGTTACATTACAGAAGATAGACTCTAATATGAGCACCTCAAATCTGTTATTAGTAGTTAATATTTCTTGTGAAACCTCTATAGATATGTAACCCAACTGTGTTATTGTGCATTAACCCACATACCATATTTCTATTAAAAATCACTGCCTATATTTTTTTAATAATTTTGAAAATAATCATTATTAACTTGGTGTTTGGAACATAAAGGTTCCTACATAAAACTATGACAAAAGATAAATGTTTATATACATTTCAAAACAAAAAGTTTTGTATCATAGAACCAGGGTCAGTTTCAGGTAGTTTGCTATGAAATGGGTCGACATAGATGAGCTATTTTACTGTAAAAGATTAATAGTTATTAAAAAAACACCTCAACTGTGTTGGAATAGATGTTAAACAAATGGCCTTCCAAACAAATGAAATTCTAGCAGATATCTAATTACTAACTTTTGCTTCTGGAAACAGTCGATAACTATTGAAATTGTATATATCAGGAATAATGGCAACAAGAAAACTATCTAATTATACAGTATCAATAACTGGAGTTATACAGATATATGCCAACCACTTTCATACAGAGTAAGTACCTTTTCGTTACCATATTTCTAATAAAAGACAGTGCCTATAATTTTCAAATAATTTTGAAAATAATCAAGAATTTGGAGGGATTTATTAAGCTGAAGTCTAACTTATCAAAGGTTTTCACATAAAATTATGATGGAAGGTTTTTAGATAATATAAACACCTTAACAACAAACTTTCATATCACAGAACTAGGGATGTTTGATATCAAAAGGGTTAAGTCATTAACCTCTTGAGTGTTGAAATAAATGAACTGTGGATTTAGAGAAATAGGACACAGCATTCTTGTTTTTCTAGACTAATTGAAAAACCACATCCTCAGTAACAAGTGAAAGCACACAGCCAAGAGGTTAGGGTGTTGGGCTCATGATCACAATATTGTGGGTTCCATTCCTGGACTGGATCGTATGTTGTGTTCTTGGGTAGAACTCTTCATTTTACACTGCTCCAATCTTAGCTGAAAATAAGTATCAGCAGAAGCTAAGGGTTGAACCTGTGATGAACTGACATTGCATCCAGCCACATAACATTAATGAAACCAAGACAAGCTCAGGCCAGATAGAGCCTCCAGGCTTGGAACAGGTTTTAACCATTATTTTCTTAACAGGTAACAAGAGGAATTAGATGGTATGTATTCAGGAACAGAATTTATACAGAAAAGAAATGGTATAGATGAGGGGAAAGAAATGATAAAACAAAAAAACAAAAAGCGTCGCAATTATTGTTTGTCAAGGATTTCTAATTATCCATCTAAGTCAACATCAACTTTATAGTTAATACTTACGTTTTGGGTTCTGATTAGCCAAGCCTTTGACTAGAGGGTTGCTCATCATTGAAGGGTTTGGAAATACCGGATCAGGCAACAAACCCGATTTGATGCTGTTCAATACTGCTCCAGCTTGAAATGGGGAGGCCACCTTCTCCTGAAGTCCAAACAAACAGACGTTGACAGCACACACATCAGGCATCGTCACACAGTAGCACAAACAGAACAAGATAGAAACTTAACAAGAAAGAACAGTTTTGGGTTTTCACATGTATACACACATTTAAACAGCAAACAAGGTATAAACTGAAAATAAAAAAAAACATGATGTGCGTAATGAAGTTAGAAGTTCAATTTAAAGAATGTTTTTATTATGGTTTCTAATTGAGGCACAAGGCCAGTAATTTTCAGGGAAGAGGAAAATAATTTAAATTGCCTCCAGTACTTGAC
This sequence comes from Eledone cirrhosa, assembly GCA_964016885.1. Lineage (NCBI taxonomy): Eukaryota > Metazoa > Mollusca > Cephalopoda > Octopoda > Eledonidae > Eledone > Eledone cirrhosa. The sequence goes on from OZ024743.1 coordinate 223,042,002, forward strand.
TGGTATTTTATTTTAACAAACCTGGGAGGATAAAGGGTAAATTAGACCTCAGTAGAATTTGAACTCAAAACAAAGAGCCATAAAAAATGCTGCAAAACATATTGTATGATGTGTTAATGATTCTGCCAAAAAGATATTTGAGTTGTACCAAACATTTCTATAGAAGTAAGCATGTGGAGAACTCACGCCAAAATAGGGTTGAGAGAACTGTTCAGTTATATCAAGAGCACAACCTCTCTAGTGTTGGGGATCTACACGATAAATTGCACACAGTTCTCTGTAAAATGGCTGGTAATATGAAGGGCATCAAGCCATGGAAAATCTGTCAAACAAAGGGTTGGGAGTACTCTTCAGCTGTGTTGTAGACATAACAACCTCCCTAGTACTGGTGCTATGATGAAATGCACCCAGTGGGAATATATAGAAGTGAGAAGTGGGCCCCAGCCCATCTGAGAGGTCAGTACCTTTGCTTAAGTACTGACTTGGTCCTGTGATAACCTGCCCAATCCTTGCCAGCAGGGAAAAAAGAGTATTAAATGATGATGTTGATGTACACACTGACGGTAGTTCAATTTCAACAATGTTTTTTAATATGAAAAGATGTTTGAGGTGTATCAAATATTTCTAGAAAACACAACATGCAAAGTAGACAGGGCCAGCGCTTCCATTAGGCCAACTAGGCAGTTGCCTAGGGTGCAGACCTCTAAGAGGTGCGTTACTGAATTTTATAAGAGCATATGTTTATACAAATTTGTATAACTAACTTAAATATATAATAATTTTCTGTAATCAATAAAGGAAAGTAAGAGATCGTTAGATTGGACCAAGGACTCAATGGTCTTTCAACTGTTGATACTGTCTTTTGGTCAAAAATCCTGACAGAAGGAATAACGTACAATAAAGTATTTTACTCAAGAACACAACATACTGCCTGGTCCAGGAATCAAATCCACAACCTTATGATCAATAAATAACTTGCTAAATATTTTTGATGTGTAGCAGTGTTGTGGAAACACCCAAATTGAAGGAGAGGGTTTTATGACCTGTGATATGGATGAATGTGGACTGTATAGTGGAAAATGCAGGATTAGTAATTTTCTTAGTATTATTAAAGCAAGAAGTGTAAAAATTAAGGTTGGAGGAATGGGACACAAGTAAGGTTAGCCAAGGGTGCTAAATACTCTGGCACAGTCTCTTGGAGTAGAATATACACTCACAATAATCTACACATTGCCAGTAGTTCAATTGAAAAAAAAAATGTTTTTAAGATTTGAGAAGATATTTGAGATATATCAAGTCTATCTGGAGAAAACGTGTGGAGTATGAAGTTGTGACAATGATCAACACAGTGTTGGCCTGGAGTCCACCAGCTTCTTTACTTCATCAATGAGCCTGGAATAATCTTGAGGACACACACATCTAGGCACACATACAACTAACAAAACAGGAAATTTGAAATTAGTAATAAAGAAAATGATCATTTTTGTGTAAACTATCTCTTCATATTTGCATTAGCTTATTTCATTACCATGTTACTAACGAAAGACACTGCTTATGATTTTCAATTAATTATGATAATAAATAAGAATTTATTATTATGTTGGTGTTTGAAACCTAACTTGACAAAAAGTAAACTTCTCTATTATATAACCAGGGGAGGTGTTGGGCACAATATTATCAAGAGTTAAATATAGTGCCATACTCATGGTTATAACAAAATACTATGGATTTGATCTTATAAACCAACAAGCAGGCAATTTATGTCTGCTTTCCATGATTGCATGGGTTATGATAATTATGTAAACAAATCAGAAAATAGATTAAAAACAGATGTTCTTGGATCTTATGCTACTTTCTCTAGAAATTAATGTTTACAGAATATTAAAAAGAAGTCAGTATGACACACATGGTTGTCTGTTCCATTTCAAGGCCTGCCGTATCAACTTGCAACAGAACTGTACACGAACACACACACACACTAATGATCAACCAGATACCAACTTACAGACAACATCTTCAGCATTGGAAGGAAGTATTTATAATGACCGTTGAAATTGTACCTCAAGTCTGGTATTTTAGACCACTTGGTCCTCTTCACAGCTAAGACCAGGAGTCATTAGGGCATCAAATTAAATGGCTCAGCATCATTCCATAACAAGAACAAAAACTAATTTCTGTTCTTGTCATGAAAACTTATAAATGTATTTTAAAGAGATTAATTCTGAATGAGTAAACAATATTGTAGCGTTTGTAAATATTGCATTTGGGTGGTTTTGTACATTTTAACTCTAACCCTTTTGATACCAAACTGCCCTTGGTTCTATCATACAAAACTGTTTGTTTTACAATGTTTATATTTTATCTAAAAGAAAACCTCCTTTTGACCAATATTTGGATTTATTTATGTGGAATTGGTAGTCGGCATTAAATTTGCAGAATAATTAGTGTCAGCATTTGTTCTGGCTCTTTGTGCTCTGAGTCTAAATCCTGTTGCAGTCATCTTTGCTTTTCATCCTTTCGGCAGGAGGAGGAGGGGGTGTCGATATATAAAGCCCTAGCCCAGAGGCAGTGGATTGGCAGAGTATCAGATAGGATGCCTTGTGATGCCTGTTCTGGCTGGTTTAAATGCTACCTCCGGTCACCAGAAAGGTGGTAATGCCATTACCAGAAGTTATGGCCAGCAGATTGTATCAGCATTAAAAAGACCAAAAGAAATATGGTTTCCTTGGTCTAATCTAAGGCTCGGCTCCTTGCCTTCCTTATCTGAAATGATTATTTTCTATGTCGTCTCTACTCTGTGTTTGTGTTAATATGTGTACAGACAGCACTGTGGAAACAATGTGGCCAAATTGTTAAGAGTTCATTTCACTATCATCAAGTCCCAGGTTGAACCTCACTATATGATATTGGAATTAAGTGTTGATCCAAACCTTGTTAGTGAATTTGGGTAGATGGAAATTGTGCTGAAGCCCATTATATGGATTGTACCTGTATTTCAAAAGAGTAGCTTTGTCACATACTGTGTCATGCTGATCCAGTTTGGGAAATGGCGTAAGGGTATATGTGTTTCAACCACTTACACATAAATTCACAAGTTGGGTGTTCAATTGATCAAATGAAATGCTCATTGTTGAAACCAACAGAGTATACATCATATGGGTATATGTAGAAAGGTAGAAAGAGAAGGCAGTATACATCATGTGTATAGGGGGGAGAGAGAGAGCAGTATACATCATGTGTATAGGTAGAGGGGGGGGGGGGGGGGGGGCAGGAGAATGTGGGTAGCATTAATTTCAGTTATATGCTTCAGCTCTTCTGTGATAAATGTGACCAGATTGAAACACCACTGCACTGATCAATTTATAAACTTTCCTACTTTGTGAATCTCTGCAGTGGTCAACAACAAAAACATCCAAGAATATAAAAGTTTATATATCAAAATGGCATAGAACGACATCCCACATACATTTAGAGTGAGACAAAGCCACATTATATCACAAGACAAATAGTTTATATTTCGTAAGAATTACACCCCAGCCACAAACATATTGATTTTTTACAACAATTTACACTTTTTGGTAATAACATCTGTACTACAGTGTGTGTGTGTGTGGGGGGGGGGTCAAAGTAGACACGCCATATCCCTGCATGTTGTAAGAGACGAGAAAAAGTTGGGTGCTAAAAAGGGCATCAAGCTGTAAAAAATTGCCTCAAATTGAACCGAATTATCAGTATGAAGTCTGACAGGGGCTTGCAAGGCAAACCACTCGTTTAGCAGGGAAAACAGCCACAAAATGCTTGCTAGTTGGTGTTGGTAAAATTTTTGAAACTAAATTATTTCTACTATAGGCACAAAGCAACCAATTTTAGGGGAGAGGAAAGTTGATTAAATTGACTCCAGTGCATTACTGGTGCTTTATTTTATCAACCCCGTAAGGATGAAAGGCAAAGTTAACCTCCGCGGGATTTGAACTCAGAATGTGAAGATCAAATGTCAAGGTGTATATGTCAGTTATATGTGAATGAGTAGTGTGATAAGAAAGGCAGCCAGTCGACAACACTAATTACACACATCACCATACATTTGTAATGACTGACAATTGCAGTTAACCAGATCTGTTTAGCAAAAGGAAATAAAAAAGGATGGGTGGGGTCGGGGGTGAACGTATTGGTTTTTAGAGCAGCAGTTCCAGTCTAACTGTCAGACTTTCATCTCATCTCAAATATGTACTGAGGACAATAAATGTTTTGGTTATAAGAACTATACTACATGTATGTATATGTGGTGAGTATATAACACGAGAGAGGTGGGAGGGGGCAAAACAATATAATTTGTTGATACAACTAACTGCATGTTATTGTGGTATTATAGAGTAAACTTAACAAGATGAAGATTTTATATATATATAGTGAGAGAGAAGGAAAGAGAGAGGTGGAGAGAGAAAGAGAGTGATAAAGACATAAGTAGAGAGGTGGCAGTCAGAAGAAGCAATCACTGAAATCTTGAAGTCATTGCCACTTTTTTCTTCAGAAAATATATATTATACGCTGTTCATATGCACATTCAGTTAATCTTTGAATGTTTTATGTATCCAAAACAGCCATTTCAGTAGAGAAAGAGAAAGATAGGAATAAAAACTGGAATATAGTAATATAAATTTTGAAATACATTATAGAAAGTTGGAGACCATAAAATCTATTTAAACATTAACTAGCAATTGGAAAACTAACATCTGCTCCACTGGGTATAGAATACACAGACCAATGACAATGACACAGAGTTGTCCAGAGGTTACAACTTGGCTATCAAAGCTCTTAAGTAAGTTTTCACTTTATATCTTCATTTCACTTTTCCCATGACCCTCCAGGGACATAGAAGCACTGTTTATGCAGTGTATCTTGGGGGGAATACAGCCCTGTGATACCCATTACTCTCCAGGTTTTACTTTATATAAGAATTTCTTTTTCTTTTTTATATATATAATAATAAAAAATCTGATTGAAATGGGATGAAATGTTCATTTGGAATGGAGCAGAACAGTTATAATTGAGAGAGAGAGAGAGAGAGAGGAATAGAGAACAATTACAGATAAATTGAAAGAGGGAGAGAAGAGAGAGAGAGGAGAGAAAGAGGGAAAAATAGAAAGTAAGAGAGAGAGAGAGACCAAAAGTCACGACAGGATGAGCATCAAAATGTATGAGAAATATAAATAAGACAAGGGCTACACACAAATACAGAGTTACAAGAAACAAATACAGAGAGTTTCAATAGACAGAAACATGAGAACTAAGAGACAGAAAGGAGAGTTACAATAGACAGAGAAAGGAGAGATACAATAGACACAGAAAGGAGAGATGACAGAGACTTGAGAACTAAGAGAGACAGAAATGAGAGCTACAAGAGACAGAAATGAGAGCTGACAGAGACAGAGACTTCAGAACTAAACGAGACAGAAAGGAGAGCTACAAGAGACAGAAATGAGAGCTGACAGAGACAGAGACTTCAGAACTAAACGAGACAGAAAGGAGAGATACAATAGACACAGAAATGAGAGCTACAATAGACACAGAAATGAGAGCTACAATAGACACAGAAATGAGAGCTACAATAGACACAGAAATGAGAGCTACAAGAGACACAGAAATGAGAACTACAATAGACAGAAACATGAGAGCTACAATAGACAGAAACATGAGAGCTACAATAGACAGAAACATAAGAGCTACAATAGACAGAAATGAAAGTTACAATATATGCAGAAACGAGAGCTACAAGAGAGACAGATAGATATGAGTTACAATAAATACAGAGATGGAAGTTACGAGAGAGAAAGAGAGAGAAGAGCCACAAAGATGAGAGTTACAAGAGACAGGGATATTATGAGTGTGAGAGTGATAAGAGTTATAAGTGTATGCAAGAGAGAGAAAGTGAAGTATTGTATATGAAAAAGAGTTACGAATGAGAGTGAAGAGTTGTGTTGAAGACAGGATTGAGAGAGATGAGTTATACGAAAGAAAAAAGGTAGATAGAGAGAGAAAATAACAGAAATATTGTTTAGTCTGACAATCCATGTTTTATTCTTTCTTTGACAATATATAGAATAAGATTTGTGGTAAGAGCTGAGTGGGAACTACACACTTTTGATATCCTTTCCCCTGAGGAGGTTACTAACAATGTTTGTGATATGATACTGACTAGGAATTGGAACTAGGTCATGAGTTCAATTCCCAGGAGCTCTTTTACTGTTAGACAACACAGTGGTGGTGGTGGTTCTTCTTATGATATGTAGCATAAGATTTGTGGCTGGGGGAAACCATACAGTTGTCATGATGTCTTTCCTGAGGAGGCTGCTATCAATACATGAGAAATGACACTGACTCGGAACTGTAACCTGGCAATGAGTCTGATCCCCCGTTGAATGTCTTTCACTGTTACACAACACTCAGACAATATAAATGTTAATACTCAGTGACTCTAACAAAAGTTAACACAACTAGTGATAGTAGAGGAGGAGGGGGTGTTTAAAAGAAACGGAAAGGCAAGGGAGGATAGAGAAATGTTAATCACTGCTGAAACAAAAGAAATGATTGTATATATTGATTACTACTCCATTCTTGCAATGTATTAAGTTTAGCATTTTAGATAAATAATAATAATAATAATAATAATAAAAAGTTAGACTGAAAAAGGAAATATGACCCAGGTGTTGCTAACAATTTTTTTTTATATCCCAACTAAAATCAATAATGTCATGAGATCAATAAACATTAAAACTAAATAAATAGCACAATTCGTTATTGACACAGAAAGATATATTACACCTACTGTTCAGAAGCTGTTAGCAAAAATTGTTCATCTGTCTTGCATAGCAGCATGTTTTTTTCCCCCTTCTCTACAGAAAACTAAGCTATATCAACCCCCAACCCCCACCTAGCAGCTTATCACTACAAAACACCATCATCACTACTGAAATCTTTATCAAAGTTTTAGTTAAACATGGAGAAGCAATTAATATTTAGAGTAAATTAAAACTGAATTTTTTCTTTCTTTCGAGTAAATATTAAAAAGGAGTTTGCTTCACAACCTTGTAGTTCAGGGTTCAGTCTCACCACATGACACCTTGGGCAAGTGTATTTTAATACAGTCATGGGTTGATCAATGCTTTGAGTGGAATTTAGTAGAGAAACTACAAAAGCTCACCATATATGTGTGTGTGTGTACTTATGTGCGCATGTTTACATTCATGATTATGTGTTTATCAGTTTGACAAAAAAGTGATTGATAAAATAAGTACTGGGGTCAATATGATCAAATAAATTTCTTTGAAGTCATGCCCTATATGGCCCCAGTCAAATGACTGAAACAAGTAAAAGAATAAAAGAAAAAAAAACAAATTAGATATTTTCTAAATTTCCTACTGCCTTACATTTAATTAGCAACGGACGATATGACAGGCTGTTGCAGCCAATAAACTCCGTGGCAAACCATGACACAATAGTGAAAGCCAAGTAGTTAGGGTGTGGGGCTTTTGATAATTAGGTGGTGAGTTTGGTTCCTGGATCAGATCCCTGAGCAAGATGCTACATTTCAAGTTGCTCCAGTTTGGGGTTTAACTTGTGCAACGGATGGTGTCCAATTGAGTGGGGAATTATTTCATGATAGAACTATGACCTTTACCATTAAAACGTCCTAGAAACTGCTTATGACATTCAACCTTGTAGAGGTTAGCTAAACCTACATAGAATCTTCCGTTAACAAATTTCCAACAACTAGCTGAGCACAGCAACCTAGAAGAAAATCTTCCGTCAAGTCCGTATAAGGATGACGGCATGGTTAAAAATATTTGGTTTGAAACCAAGTTTGATTTCACTGCATGGCTGCTTGAGCAAGTGTCTTCTACTAGTCTTGTGAGTGCAACAGGATAGATATAAATTGTGCAGAGGTTCCATGGATGGGTTCGCTATTTCCCATGACAGATTACTTTGTCAGATGTCAGATATCAACCGATTTGAATCACACAAACCAAAGAGGAAGAATCTATAGGGTCACCCAACCTGTTAGAAACAAAAGCGCAAACCACCCTCAATCACAACACCACCCACTTAATATATGAAGGACATAGTAAAAATGTCTTCTGGAGAAAAGAAAATACTGGGGGATAGATAAACCTATTGGATAAAGATTGACCCGGGGCCTAATGGTTAGGGTATTAGACTCACAATTGTAATGTCATCGGTTTGATTCCTGAACCAGGCAGTATAATGGCATGAAATATTTCTAACTCTGGCACATGGACACAAAATCAAAGTATAATTGATTAAATTGAATTCTGTATATAATTATCATTTATTTTAGCAAGCCTAGCAAGATGAAAAGTTGATTTATGTGGGATTTTAAACTCAGTATGTAGAAGAATGAAGCAATATTCATCTTTCTGTTTTATCCATAGCAAATTTCTACAGCCAAACACCTTGTCTGTTGCTAACCCATACTTTACAGTATGGTAAAAATTCACTGACTTAAGTGCTTTGGAGAGTAAGACACAGGCACACAAATGACAGGCTTCCACACAGTTTCCATCTACCAGATTTATTGTCAAGGTATTGGTTGACCTGAGGCTATAACAAAAGACACTCATTTAAAGTGCTATGCAGTGAATGTAATTAGTCCAGATATGCTTCCTCAAATTTACAGAGGATATTTTCGTCAAGAACATGGGTGATGTAATTAAAGATAAATAGTTTTGATTCTGAACTGAAACAAAGTCACAGGCTTGGCTCTGGTGGCAGCTACCTCAACCATAAAGTGCTCATATTTGCAAATGAGTTAATAACATGCCTTTATTAATGCGATGGCCTAATGGTTATGTTGTTTGACTGTGGTCACAGGATGTGTGTTCCATTCTTTGATCATGTTATGTCCTTCAAAAAGGCACCCAATTTCATGTTGCTCCACTGTACGTCACTTTCTTTCACAGTTAGTTAAAATATTGCAGAGCAACAAGCATTTTAAACCCATTTTCCTTGACAAAACAAGGATTAGCTTTGTAGGCCCCATTGTAAGTCTACTAGTAAAAGATACTATAAATATTTAAATTAATAAACCTGTTTTTAGATACAGTCTGCTAGATCATTACAAGATGTTAAGAGTGAGTCACTATTTTTGCTAAAGGTTTTGTCAGAAGAAGGTCATTTTTTTATATTTTTTATACCGTTATTAAAATGAAAGAAAACAAGAAATACCTTTTGCTGAACAATCTTGTTGTAAATAGACACTGCAGATGAGCCAGGAATGCAGAATGACACTGCAACTTTCTTGTCCTCAACTTTTGCATCTCTCATGCCTTTCCATGTCGCTTCAGCAGCCTCTGCAGTTGCATATTCAACAATAGCACACTCCTGGGATTCATTCTCTTTCATAACAATCTGGAAAAAGATATTTTATGGTATAAATTTGAATTCATGACATGGAACAGTGAAATACAGACAGTAATTAATAAAAACTGACAGAAGTTGAAGACAAAAAAAAGTCTAATTACAATGTTAAGTATATTGGTTGATCAACAAACACATAACAACTAGGTTCTGTTCTGATAACATGGTCATAAAATCCTCATCACCATTTAACATCCACTTTCCCTGCTAGTAAGGGTTGGACCTGTTGTTGCAGACCAAGTCAATATTTAATTGGAGCTACTGATCTCCCAGATGGGTCAGTGGTCTGCTTTTAGATTATATGTTCCAACACTCTACAGTGCCCAAGGGTACATTTTATCATGGTACTGGCAATATTGGGGATGTCATGTTTTTGACACAGCTGAAAAGTCTTTTCAACCTATTGGCAAACTTTTTATGGCTGGATACCCTTCTTCTCATCAACTTCTTATGGAAACACTAACTTAGTAACTCTAAGTTTGTTTTATTTGCCAAACTCTGACATATGTATGGTGAAATGTGTGTTTCCATTAAATGAAACAGTACTTCAGTCAGGAGTGGCTGTATTCAAGATACACTGCATGTCTCTGTGTGTCACTGGAGGCATCTAAAAGGGTTGGCAGCATTAGAAAGGGCATCTGGCTATAAAACATTATTGCAAATGATCCCCTCCAAACTCAATTCAGCATGGAAAAGTTGATTTAAAAATGATGATGATAATGATTCTAATTCTAGATGACCTATATAATGGATATCATCTAACATTAGGAAATCAACAGAGTAGAAAAGATATGGGAAAAACCAGCTATACATCAGAAGAATTTATTGAGGCATGGATGAGAGATTGATGGCCTGGATAAGTGACATAGAAACGAGAGTAAAAGACATGGAGTGAAATAGATCTGATACAAAATAAAGACAGAGATGGCGGGAGAACATGAGAAAGCTCTCACGCTGATAAACTGAAGAAATCATACAAGTAATTCATGAGTAATTTGATGTAAACAGAACAAAAATGTGACAGACAATTAAAAAAAATATTTAACTCTTAACTCTGCCACCTTTCAATATAGTAGTACTTAGATAAAGTCCGTGTTGAGCTTAAAAACCCATCATGCCCCAGAGCTTATCCTGGTTACACTACCGTTAAGCGACTGAAAGTACAAGATTTAGGTGGCAGACTTAATCTGTTGCCCAGTTTAACACAACCTAGCCCTGTTGAAAACGTTTGGAACAGCTCTCCAATTCAAGGAGAGCATCCTCCTTCTCGCCAGCCCTAAAAATGTTGTGGGCACTGCCCTTACTTCCTTAACCCATTAGCATTTAAGCCAGCCACACTTGGTCACATTTCTCTTACTTCTTCCTGTTCAAACCGGCCACTCATACTAATGTTAAGGTATTGTTCTCAAAATAAATAATATGAAAATCTCATAAATTTGATATTATGTGAAGTAAAACCTTTACCATGAAAATACAATAGTATATATAGAATAGAGTAATGTAAATGCTAAATGGTTAAATAAACAATAATCCGCGCTAAACTGTGACCAAGAAGATTTCTAAAGCCCACAAACACACACAACTATTTCAACATTAATGTGTGTATACATTTTAGTCTTACTTGGCAATATATAGGGGCTTCATTTGTAGAAAACATATCCTTTAAATTAGCTGTATCCTTGAAGGTTTTTGGTAAGCCATCAATAAGAAGACATTTTGAATTCAACTTGTCATAAGAAGCAACCAAATTCTCCTCAATGAAATCACATGCCAGAAGATTATCCTTGTATTTCTGACAATTCAAACCCTCTTTAATACAGGTAGATTTTTCCTTGTTGTGGCAATATTCAAATATAGCATAATTCTTGCTTTCACCTGAAATTAGAAAAACATCACAAAATGAAAAGTTTATCTTCATATGATTTTATGTCCCAAATTCCAGCTTACTAACAACAATGATAGTTATTTTACTAAATACATCCTAATTTTTAATTATTTTCAAAATTAATTAGAAAATACAGGCATTATTATATTTCAAAAGAAATATAGTAACGAAAGCATTAAAGATAAGAATCCTATTGAATACCATATTAAATTATCAACTAATTACATTAGAATAGACCTACATGCAATCTATATATAGGGACTACTTTCTATACTTTCTAAGAAACCCAGTTTGTGTAACTTTTTATGAAATTTATCTGGAAACCCTGGTAATAATTATATAAACAGTAGTAACTACTAATAAAACATACTAGCAACAATAAAAATTAATCCAATGTCCTGTACCACATAAAATCACTTTAGCAAGATATTCTTTAAAGATTAAAGTTTAATATTGCAAATTTTCATAATTTACCTACCAGTAGGGATAAAATAAACATTTGAATTAACAAGCATGCTTTTAGATATTTTCTGTTAAATCATTACAGGATATTAAAAAGTTAATTAACAAATGTTTATATGCAACACATTAAAAATTAATATCTTTAACTCTATTATTGCAAATTTTAACAAGGATCTGTCCACTAGTAAAGACACTATAAACATTGAATTAACAAACCCATATATTTGTTGCTAAATCCTTACAGGATGTTAAGAGATAAAATATGAAAAGCAGTTTAAACTCAAAATAAGAATATTGAAGCTATACACACCAGTATCTTCACAACGCATCAGAAAGAATTTCTCCATTGGTCCATATGTTAGCAGTAATTTATGAACTTCCATTTCCAAACAGTCTTCAGGAAGGTTTGTAAGACACAGCATCTTATCACTGGGGTGTAAGCTAACAGTAACATCAGTCTCAAGTAGCTGTTTACCAGTAAGCTGTTCGACAATTTCTTCAGCATCTTCACCATTCATTAGAGTTACTATTGCTGTAGAAAGACATAAATTAAGAGGCTGAACATTTTAAAGGTTTACACACAAATAGTGGGTGAACAAATCGAGACAATATAGAGTAAAAAGGAACTTCTAGCCTTATATAGTATCTGAAAACCTCTCGAGTGTTGATGCCACGATAAAATACACCTACTACACTTTGTAAACATACTGTGAAGTAGTTGTGTTGGTGCCATGATAAAATACACTCAGAATAAGTAAGATGGTTGGTGTTAAGAAGGGCACCCAGTTGCAGAAACCATGCAAAATATGGAATGTAAGAGCAAGAGCTCTCTCCAACCTATCTTGTCTCAGATTGTGACAACTCATCCAACCCATACCAGCATGTTAAGTGGACATAAAATGATGATGATGATGATGATGGCATCACTCAACATATGTAACCCAGAGTTCATAGAACTGCATGTGTGTACAGACATACACTTGACTAAATATATAAATAGACATGAATATTAAAATGTTTCTTGGGATATGGATTTTCCTAAACCAACACATATTTTAACCCTTTTGATACCAAACTGCTTGAAAAAACTCTTGGTTTTATGATACAAACTCATTTTAAAGTGTTTATATTTATATAAAACTTCATAATGTTATGTAAAAACCTTTATAATATTATGTTCCAAACACCACATTAATAATGAGAAAATTAGTTATATAACTAAATCCCTCCAAATGGACTGACAAAATGATAGGCAGTATCTTTCATTAGAAATATGGTATTTTGTTACAGCATAAACAGCTTATATAAATCTTACCACAGCCAATAACAACCAGTGAGATATGTCAATCAATTTAATTTGCCATACTTCATTCCTTTTCATTTCATGTCACAGTTTATCATAACCACAGAAAACACTTGAATTGTTTATCAATGGTTCCTTACTAATTCTGGAGAGATGTTCAAGTTTCACCCTATTGAATTGTACACAATTTTGCTTGTTATATGAATAATAATTTTGTATTGTACTTGTCTGGCAAGTGACTAACCATTTAAAAACAAACTTAACTTTATTTTATATGTATTATCTATCTCCTAGTGTCAACATTTTCATCATATTGTTTGTGACCGGGTCATTGACACAGTTCCATTGCAACTGAATTCTGGTGCTTGGAAATATATCATATATATAAAGTTAACAGTTTTTGTTTTCAAATGGCTAAAATGACTCTTCCACACAGAAGCAATTATTTCTTTTATTAAAGGTCAAGAAGACAATTATTATTGTTGATTTACAATAGTGACAGCTATAACAGAGATATCTTATTTTTTTTCTTCTCTTTCCTCTGAAATTTTTATGGATGAACAAATCAAACAATACTTTTAATGGTTCACAGAAAAAAAATCTCAAATTGAATTTAAAATATATAAATAAGAAATCAGGTAGAAACTACATACCATGACGAGATTTCTTGCTGATAACAATGTTGGAAATGCTGTGTCCACCAATGAACTCTTTTACTTCCTGAAAGATAGAAATAATAGAATAAGTAGGTAATGTTAGAACACTGAGAAATAAAATCATGCATGAAACTGCTTGACACTTTTCATACCAACCCACCCATAACCTCCTCTGATTTTAATAATGCTCCAACACTTACTATTTATACTCGAATAAAAGCCAAGTCAACCCCTATTTTATGCCTGAGAAATGGGCAAAAATCCAAACCCCATTTATAAGCTGAGGCAGGTAATCAACACATTATATTCAGATGGTATGGTTTTGAAATTCTCATGAGTAGAGAATATATTTATGAAATTGCAATATTTTAATATTTAAAATGTTTTAAGTGTCAATTAGAGTATAGCTTTTGTTTCACAACTCCTTTACATAATTTTTTTTTCCAAGTTCTGTAGGAGACCTGCTAAGCTTGCATAGATGTAAGCTGTTAGTAGACTGATCATAGATAGCATGTGTTGATATCTTTTCATTAAGCTTGTTTGTGAAACTACCTTAGAGGTTCCTATGTAAATTTATGAGGGAAGGTTTTTAGGTAAATACAAATATATTAAAACAAAGTTTTTTTTAATTGTAAAACCAGGCAGTTTGGTATTTTCGTCTTCTCTGCCCACTTATTCTTGGGAGGGTCATAAAGGCAGAGTCCTCAAGCATGCCTTCCAGCGGGTCCTTGTCAGAAGCAACTCATAAAATTTGTCCACTAATTCTTTCCCTACATCTCTTTTCCAGACACAAAGTATAGACTTTAACCAGAGAGGATTAACAAGGAGATCCCTCTATAGTTAGAGCAATTTCTCTTGTCTTCCTTTTTGAAAATTGGGATTATCACTCCTGATTGCCATTGCTTTATGTGCATTTCCAGAGATCCAGGCCACCAAGCACACAAAAGTCAGCAAGAGAATGCCTTCCTTATTTAAAGCTTTTAACATCCCAGGCCGAATTTCATCCTCTGTAGAGACCATGCCACATTTGAAGGGTTAGTCATCATTCCCAGGTGCCCCTCATATACTCTACCTTGCAAGGATGTAACCCTTTGAAGAGAAGAATCCTGGATGCATTCCTGATAGCTGACATGAAAGGGGACTTCTTATGAAGTTAGCAGATGGTCTGCTAGAATACTTTATTTACTGACCTGAAGTCAGATTTAGAGCTTAACTTTTGATGCCTTTGTCCCTGCTGCGACTTTTCATGCCTGCTTGTTTCACAAGTGCAAGAAGGAGGACTTATTTCCAAGCCCTGTTTTGTAAACCTCGTTCTTTGACCTTTTGATTGAACCAAAGGGTTCTTCTGCCACCTAACATTACACCAAGCTGCTTTCACCTGTAGCATTTAAGAGGTGAATCAGAAACTACTGAGCTGAACAGTTTGTTATCAACAGGGTTAATTATTTGGTGCAGGTATTGCCATGCCATTAAGAAGTTCACTTTGGAACATGGTTGTGGATTCAAACAAACAATGTACGTGGCCATAAATTGCCCTTAAGTGAATTTGTAGATGGAAACTGTAAGAAAACTGCCTAAAAAATTATACTCTAACTCAAAATAACAGAAAAAGCATATGTAAAAACGTCAATGATATTTGCTGTTTGAAATTGTTTTCCCATTATAGACACAGGAATGGTTGTGTGGTTATTTTAATGTTAACTATTAATGTTAATTTAAATTAAAAAGATTACTTTTAATATTATGGTTACTCTATAATTTCACCACCATCCTTCCAGTCATTTCTACACCCTTTCATCTATTTGCTCTTAATATTTTAAACAGATGCTGATTTTTCAAAAAAACCCAAAAACTATGACCTATTTTTTGTTTGTTTTTGTTTCCTAGTGTGTTTTTGTTAGTTGTAAGTTAATATTTACAAGACCATTATAGTAAATTACAGTGTTAAAGTAATTAAGAGCCGAATCAATAGCTGAGCTAGAGAAGAAATTCCAAACATGGAAGCGTGGCCTAGAATCAAAAGGCCTTAAAGTTAACTTGTCTAAGACTAAAGTCCTAATATCTAGGAAAGAGAATAGGGCACTGGTCCCATCTGGGAATTGGCCATGCTCAGTGTGTAGGAAAGGAGTAGGCAGAAACTCCATTTTATGTCCCAAATGCAAAGTATGGGTGCATAAAACATGTAGTGGGATCACAGGTAAGCTAACTAAGAATATAGATTTTATATGTGGCCGGTGCTCTGGTGCAATTAGTAGCAGCAAATACCCACAGAATACTAGCTTATTACATTGCCCAGATGGTTCTATAGAAATAGTGGACACCTTCCGTTACCTGGTTGTCAAAATCAGCAGTGGTGGAGGGTGCTCTGAAAGTACAGTAGCTAGAGTCAGAACAGAATGGAAAAAGTTCAGAGAGCTTATACCACTATTGGCCGCTAAAGGTTTCTCTCTAAAAATGAAAGGCAGGCTGTATGATGCCTGCATACGAACAGCGATGTTACATGACAGTGAGACATGGGCCTTGTGTGCAGAGGATCGACGCAGACTGGAGAAGAACGAAGCTTGCATGCTCCGTTGGATGTGTAATAGTAATATACGCGAACGGCAAAGCATAAATGAACTAAGTGAGAAATTAGGAATAAGAGGGATCAGATGCTGTTTACTCGAGAGAAGACTATGTTGGTATGGTCACGTGATGCGCATGAAAGATGACAGCTGTATAAAAAAGTGCAGGGCAATCAAAATAGAAGGTAGCCACAGAGTAGGCAGACCCAGAAAAACCTGGGACGACTTGATAAAATCCGACCTTACACACTTACACCTCTCCAAGACAATGTCACTGGAACAAGATCTTTGGCGCTACGTAGTAATACAGAAGACCTGCCTTGCCTAAGTACAAAGCGAAACCACAGTCAGTAGGCACCTCTTAACCAAAATAAACCCCCGTCTCACTCACCCTACCCCCACGCATCTACACCACCCCTTTCCATGTAAAGCTATGTTGGTACCACAGCATCCAGTCCTAAATAAATGAGGTCGTGTAGGTGTCACGACAAAAAAAAACACACAGTCCATGCTGTAATGTGGCCGTGTAGGTAACACGGTAAAAACCTCCCAGTCCACACTGTAAACGTGGTTGGTGTTAGGAAGGGCATCCAGCCGTAGAAAACCCGCCAGACAGTCCTGGGCAAGACAACAAATCTTGCCTCAAATGGGACAATTCCCGTCCAGACCCATGCTATCGTTAAACGATGATGATGATGATGATGATTTTGTATTCCTTTGAGAACAAATAACACCATAGCAACAGTAGTCAACTTAATCTGTCGGACTCCTGGTCCCTTTGTTTCTTAATCCGTTGTTTCTATCAATAGAACATCTACTACAACTTTATTATCCTGTACATTATGATTACACATTAACCCTTTCAATGTATGTATGAATCCAACTGCTGGTTAAGTCACATGAGTATTTAAAACCTGGTGGAGCCCATCCCCATTGCAGGTCTGACCAGGTGCCGATTTCTTCCAGAGAAGAGAGTGATAGAGGAAGTAAGAAAGAGATATAGCAAAGAAACCGTAGTATTGGCCTGGTAATTAAACACATTTTTTTTTTAATCTATCTTGATAATATAAGACACTCTCTTCTCTCTTCTTCTTCGGCCATTATTCCTGAAAGGGTCGTGGGGGAAGAGCCCTCAAACGCTCTCTCCAGCGGGTCCTGTCAGAAACAACCGTCTCCAACTGATCCGGCTAGATCCCCAAGCATGGCCAGCCAAGGGCAAGATGTTTGGAAAACATACATAACATAAGACACTGCCTATAAATTTCAAATAATTTTGAAAATATATATTTAAAGGAATTTAGTAATATGACACATTTTCTCACTATTAACCATTTCGGTACCATACTTCTAAAGAAAAGCACTGTCTATAATTTTCAAACCAGTTTGAAAATAATCAATAATTTGAAAGAATTTAATAATATAGCTAACTTTTTCATTAAGTTGATGTTTGGAATATAACAATTACATTAAATTATAGAACAAGGGGCAAATTAATGTGGTTGGAAGCTGGTATTTGGAGCATAATTTAACAAAGGTTCTCATTAAAAAAATATAAACACTTTAAAACAAACAGCTGTGTATCATAAAACTACATACAGTTTCAAGCAGTTTAGTATCAAAAGGATTAATCATCATCATCAACATTTAACATGTTTTCCACTGCTGGTAATTACAAATACATTTTGAGTCCTCTTGACAACAAATAACACCATAGCAACAACCGCCATCAGCTTCATGTCTTTTTGTTTCTTAATCCATTCATGACCTATATTTCTAATGAAGTACGTTCTACTTCAATTAATTAATTGTTTCTACTTTTGGCACAAGGCCAGCAATTACCCAGTGTATTACTGGTACTTTATTTTATCGACCCCATAAGGATGAAAGGCAAAGTTAACCTCGGCGGGATTTGAACTCAGAATGGCAAGGGCCGTAACTCTATGCGTCAAAGCATGGCGTCCGACCCTCTACCGATACTGCCAATCCAATTAATTAATGAAGACTGTTGAGGGATTCACTAAATATATTTTATTACTAAGATAGTAACTTAACATATGGTTCTTATATGAAGCTTTGTTGGAAGATTTAATTCAAATAGGAACCCTTTAAAATGGGTGTTGTTTCACAGAACCCGAGTCACTTTTGACTGAGTTGGTATCAAAAGGATTAATCCTTTCCAACTTACTATCAATAGAGTCACACCTGCTACAACTTTAGCCCCAACTGTATATTTAAACTTTAACTTTTTTATGACCATATTTCTAATGAAATGCACTTTTCATTACCATACACTGGCATGTCTTGAAATTAATTTTGAAAATTACCAAACATTTGAAGGAATTTTATGAAATAATTAAGTATGAGCAAGACAGTCATCTGATCTGGCTTGGCTCACAACAGGACAACTCGTCTAACCCATGCTAGCGTGGAAAAATTGACCAAACAATGATGATGATGATCAATTAAGTTTTTCATTAGTAAACTAATATTTAGAACATTACTTGAGAACATTTTCTAAAATAAAATTATGAGGAAAGGTTTTAATATAAGGATAAGCACTTTAAAATGAACAGTTTTGTATCTTAAATCTAAGGTGATTTCAGGTAGTTTGATAAAGAATGAACACAAGACAACCGTTTAGACCAATCTCAGATACATTGCTAGTGTCACTAGCTTGATAAAATGTACCCAGTTCAGACTCTGAACTAGTTGGTAAAAACCATGCCAAAAACATAATAGGAAAGACTGGTTTTTAAGTGTGTGCCAGATGATGAAAGACTATCACAAGTAACAAGGCGAAACACTGCAGTGAAAGTGGACAAAAGCAAAAATCTACACAAACCAGCCAGAAATATTTACAATAGAATGTTATGAAATTTTATTAAAAGCAGATAAACATGTCCATTTACATACAATATAATCAATGAAGTTGAGGTTTATATAGGTTTAGTTGTATATATTTAACCCTTTCGCTACTAAATCACCTTTAGTTCAATGATAGAAAACTGTTTGTTTTTAAGTGTTTATATTTATCTAAAAACCTTCATCATAGTTTTATGTAATCTTTATGCTCCAAATACCAGCTTAACAATGAGAAAGTTAGATATATTGCTAAATCTTTCTAATTCTTGATTATTTTCAAAATTATCTGAAAATCATAGGCTGTGTATTTCATAAGAAATATAATAAAGAAAGGATTAAATATACCATGGCAAATAAAATGCATCAACCAATGCAAACCTTACATAGTATTCAAGGACCACAAGGGTAATTTAACAGTTAATTAAAGTGCCGACTTATTAACCAAACAAAAAGTGAACTAAGTGTAGTCAGCAAACATATTTTAGATTCTATATACACAAAACAATTTTAATACAATGAAATTGTAGCTGCACTACTATTAAGTGGTTTAACCCTTTTGTTACCATATTTCTAATGAAATACACTATGGTATTCATTTGGAGGAATTTAGTAATATAACAAACGTTCTCACTATTAAGCTGCTTTCTGAAAAAAAATATTATAATGGAGAGGGTTTAGATAAAGATAAACTCTTTAAAATAAAAGAAAAATTGTATCATAGAATGAGGGATGGTTTCAAGTGAGTAGGTATCAAAAAGGTTTGTTTCTTACAGTTGTCTCTTTTTCTGTTTAACCTTTTAATGCCAAACCATCTGAAACTGCCCCTGGCACTATAATACAAAACTATTTGGTGCCAAAGACTCTTCGTCTGCGAGGACGCACCCTAATTATGACAACCAAATATTTGAAAAAAATATAATAAACAACCTTCGGCCTCCAGGACATATGGTAAATTTTTGAGACTTATTTTATGAAAAAAGTAGCTTCTTTGACGCCGGGAAATACAGTATATCTATGTAAAAACCTTCAATCAATTGATTGTAAGAACCTTTGTTAAATTATATTCCAAACATAACTTAACAAAGGTTCTTACAATAGAGGTAAAGCTAACCCCAACAGGATTTGAACTCAGGCTGTAACTATGCCGCAAAGCATGTTGTCTAATGCTCTACCAATCCACCATGTTAGTCCTAATAATTGTTTCTACTTTTGGCACAAAGCCAGCAATTACCCAGTGTATTACTGGTACTTTATTTTATCGACTCCGTAAGGATGAAAGGCAAAGTTAACCTCGGCGGGATTTGAACTCAGATTGGAAAGGGCTGTAACTCTATGCGTCAAAGCATGGTGTCTGACCCTCTACCGATACTACCAATCAGTCCTAATAATGATAGGACTACATGTAATACTGTGTGTGGTGGGTTAATGAAATAATGAGAAAATTAGTGACATTAGAAAATCCCTACAAATTCTAGATTATTTTCAAAATTATTTGAAAATTGTAGACTGTGTTTTTCATTAGGAATCTGGTAACAAAGGGGCTAACAACACTCAACAAGTCTGTTAAAGTTGTCTTTTTTATCAATATGACTTACTAAAGAGCACATCTCCCAATATTTACATATAGTTTGTATGCAAACACTTCTCAAATTCAGGTAACTCGACAAAGTCTCCAAGTAGAACGTGATCTGGGCAAACATTTTAGCACCAAGGGAGGCGAATTCCAATTGCCTAAGTACTTGTGCCAAAATGTAATGAATCGTTAATTTTATATATTCATAAATAGGCAACTTGTATTAAGTTACTGTTATGGCTTTTTAGATATTTTGAGAGCAAGCAGTTTCAGATTTATACAGGATTGAAATGTTGCCTGAAAACATGAGGTTTCTCATCTCTCAATAGGAGAAAAGAGATAATTTGACTTCCTGCATCAACATATGACTTAACCCTTTAGCATTTAAACCAGCCGTATCCAGCCAGAATTCTCTCACCTTTTTCTGTTGAAACCGGCTGCTCATACTTGTTAAGGTATTGTTCTCAAAATAAATATCAAAATCGATATTATGTGAGATAGAGTGTTTACTGTGAAAATACAATAGTAAATATAGAGTAATGTAAATGCCAAAGTGATAAAGTTCTACTTGACACATACAACAGTAAGGAAGAGATAGATACCCATAGCATAGAGGAAAATTGGGAAATTTTATGTGACAATCTACTGAAGGTCATGGACCATGTAACAAAGTTATGGGATTGTAGAATGATAGGACTGATAGAACTATAAGAGCTTGGAAATACTGGAAAAATGCAGGAAACAAAGCAATATCGAATAGCTCATAGAGAGGTTAGACATCAGGTATACTTAGTGAAGGGACAGGCAAAAAAGTATGCACACGTTCTACAATGAGATGATTAAAGTTGTGAAATTTTCTGGATTGCAAGACAGTGCCAGGGAAAAACAAGATAATGGGGAAAATTGTCCAAAATGGTAATCGTGTATTTTCTCTAAGGCCCAAAAGAAAGAGAATAAGTGGAAGAGTGAGGGCCTATCCTACACGGACACACTCATCACCTTGTTAAACTCTATCACACCTATCTTACACCCATGATATATTTTCTTCCTACATCACTACCTGAATCCTGCACACCTGATATTCAACCATAACACCAAACTTACCCTCTGGCACTACTTGTCACTTAACCATGATGTACCTATCATTCTTTTTACCTACTCTATTTTATTCCTCTCTAGCTACCAATCCATACATTACAGAGGCTCTTTCAGTTGAATATATGACCAAGAAGTCAGTACTGGCTTGGTCTGTGATGACCTGACCAACCCTTGATAGCAGCAAAAATGAATGTTAAATAATGATGATGATGATTATCATATTTTTTAATGAAATACACCGTCTATGATTTTAAAATCATTTTGAAAATAAAGAATTGAGCCTATGATGAGCATGAAGCCTGCAAAGCTAACCCTTACAGAAAATGGCCTTAAAATACTTGTTATATTACTATATTTCTAATGAAAGATGCTGTCATGATTCGCAAATCATTTTGAAAACAAACAAGAATTTGGAGGTACTTAGTAATGTAACTTACTCATTTTTGAAAGATTCTTACATAAAATTACGATAGGTTTCTAAATAAATATAAACACTTTAAAATAAACAGTTTTGTACCATAGAACCAAACAGTTTCAGATGCTAAGGCTTCAAGAGAGTTAAATAAACATACAATTTTAATTTTGATATGAAAAATAAACAGTTTGTTTGCTTTTCACAGCGAGGCTAAAATTACATGGTTATTAGAAAAAGGTGTACTTTACATTTTAAATTACTCCAACTTGCTCTGTAGTATATTACAAATTAATCAAACATGACTTTCAACTTTGTTAATAAGTGCATGGCTTAGTGATTAGTCACTAATAATAAAGTCATAGGTTTGATTCTTGGACTTGATGGCACTTTGTGACCTTGAGCAAGATGTTTCATCTCACATTGCTCTAGCTTACTCAGCTGGAAAAAAGAATGAGTACTAGCAGCAACTGGGGCTAAACTCTGCAACAGACTTGCATCTGGCCCAGAAATAATTTCATGATTGGACTGGGTGGATTCTAACATTAGAACACTTGAGAAATCTATGAGATGCAACCTTGTAGGAGGCAAGCTAAACCTACACAGGTGTAGGCTACAATAATTCTTAAATTTATCTACGTCTGTGAAATTACTGATACCATCCTTAAACTTTTGTAGCTATCTCTAACATGTTTTCGTTACAATATTTCTAATGAAAAACACTACCTATGATTTTCAAATAATCGAGAATTTAGAAAGATTTAGTAATATAATTGAAAAAAATTAAATTTACAGCTCACACATATAATGGGTTAGTTGGTCTCTTATGAGGTTGTATCTCATAGGAAATTTCTCAGGTGTTTTGATGATAGTCATATCAAGAAAAGCAACATGAAATATAGTATCTTGTTCAAAAACACAACATGCCACCTGATCCAGGATTCAAACCCACGGTTTTATAATCACAAATCTAACACCCTAACCATTAGACCAAGTGTCTGCACAGTAATATAACTAACTTTCTCATTATTAAGTTGGTGTTTGTAACATAACTTAAAGACTCTTATATGAAACTACGATGGAAGGTTTCTGAAAAAATATAAATACTTTAAAATAAACAATTTCATTCATATCATTAGAAACAGGAGCAGTTTCAGGTAGTTTGGTATCTAAAGTGTTAACATCAGGCATTATATGCCTAAACCGTTTAATTGTAACATTCAGTTATACTACACAATAATATATCTGTCTTGTAAGTGATCAGTAATTGCTCGAAAGCAAAGCATATTTTATCCCTGGCAAAAAATAGATTCCTTTCATAGAGTTTTCTTAAAAATGTAGATACAAGCATAGCTGTGTGTGGTTAATGAGTTTATTTTACAACCACATGTCACGTTGGGCAAGGGTTATCTACTATAGCCTCTGATTAACCAATGATTTGTCAGTGATATTTGACGGGTGGAAACTGCAGAACTGTATCATATATGTATCTGTTTGTGTGTCCAAATCTGTGCTTATGATTGTGTAACATAATTTAGCAGTTTGATAAAGAGATTGATAAAATAAATACCAGACTTGAAAAAATATAATTAGCTAAACCCCTTTAAATTCAGTGCCCCAACATAGCTGCTGTCTAATGGCTGAAACCAGTAAAAGAATAACTGCAAAGTGAAAGTTATAACTAGCATTAGAGGTTCGATGTTCTTGTTTAAAAAAAAAAGCTATGTGTAGCAGCCAAGATTATACTTCACAACTTCACACACCAGATAGATTACTGAAAAGAAATTCATGATATTAGCTTTGTAAATTATTCATTTGATTCAGACTTTCCAATATTTACCGAAATGACCCTAACCAAGAAGAGCATTTGTTGTGACATGTGTTGGCAGATTGATACATGTAGTTGGGTATATAAATATATTATTTAAAACATGTAAACCCTATGGTCAAGCTAAAACCATTTAGATGGTTGAATGGAAATCCAATTTAATTTTCATTCAACTATTGAAATGGTTTAACTCTTCAGCATTTAAACTGGCTGTACCCGGCCACAATTCTCTAACTTCTCTCTGTTCAAACCAGCTGTAACTGGCTGTTCAACTGATGTTAAGGTGTTGTTCTCAAAATAAATAATATCAAAATCTCATAGATTTGATATTATGTGAGATAATTATGTTAGGTAAAACCTTTACTGTGAAAATATAATAGTAAATAACCAAATAACCGACAGTGACTACATAATTATTGCAGGCGACCTAAATGGTCACGTTGGACAACATTGTGATGGCTATGACGGAATCCATGGAGGCTATGGGTTTGGTACTAGAAATGAGGAAGGCTCCAGAATCCTGGAATTCTGTGATGCAAATAACACTAACTTCAAAAAACGAGACAATCACTTGATCACCTATAGATCAGGGGAACACGCCAGTCAGATAGATTATATCCTTACCAGAAGACGTGATAGAGTGTCTGTTGTAAACACTAAATCCCTCCCCCATGAAGAATGCACCTCCCAACATAGACTCATAGTTAGCGACCTCATAGTCAGGACAAAACGTACTCGACAACAGAAGAGGACTATTCTCAGGAGAAAAATATGGAAGCTAAAGGACTCCACAGCCAGTAATACATTTAAAAGCATATTACTTGATGCTTTTGAAAGTAAGGAAGAGCAATTAGAGTCATACAATATAGAGGAACAGTGGGAATTCCTGAAAGCTAACCTGCTGAAGGCAACAGATGAAGTCTGTGGCTGGAGCAGACCTATAGGCAGGAGGAGAGTAACGTAGTGGTGGAACAGTAAGGTGGAGGAGTTAATCAAGGCCAAAAAGCAGGCTTGGAAAGTATGGCGGGATGGGGGAAGTAGAGAAGACTATCAAGTGGCCAGGAGGGAAGCTAGGAGACAAGTGTACTTCGCAAGAAGGGAAGCAGAGGAAAGAAAGTTCAAGCATGTTCTACAACGCGAGGACCAAAAACATGAGGTGTTCAGGATTGCTAGGCAATGTGTCAAGGAAAACCGTGATATTGTCGGGGAGAAGTGTGTCCTTAATGATGATGGTGTACTTGCCATCACTGACGCTGATAAGAAGGTAGCTTGGAAGTGTCACTACGAAAGGCTACTAAATGAGGAGAATAAATGGGAGAAAGACAGTCTCCCCCACATCGATCCAATAGAGGGACCAGCAGTGCAAGTTGAAGGTAGTATAAGTAAGGCAATCAAAGATATGAAGACGGGCAAGGCGGCTGGGCCTTCGGAAATAGTTGCTGAAATGCTGAAAGCATCTGGAACGGTGGGACACACTATGGTCACCCGGATAGTAAACCAAGTCATACAGAATGGGGTCGTACCGAAGGACTGGCGTAGCATCATCATCATTAACTGCTACAAGGGTAAAAGAGATGCCCTAGATAGGGGAAACTATAGAGGCATTAAATTAATTGACCAGGTCATGAAGGTCACAGAAAAAGTAATAGCGCAACTAATCAGAGAGCGAATTGATCTGGATGAAACGCAGTTCGGGTTTGTGTCAGGTAAAAGTACCACAGACGCTCTTTTCATTGTACGACAACTACAGGAGAAGTACCTAGCTAAAAGTAAACCCCTATACTTAGCTTTTGTTAACTTGGAGACAGCCTTTGACAGAGTCTCACGCCCCATTATCAGGTGGGCTCTCAGAAAACTAGGTGTTGATGAATGGCTTGTGAGAGCTATACAAGCCATGTATAAAGAAACAGTCAGGTTAGAATTAACAACGAATATAGTGAAGAGTTTAGCGTAAAAGTTGGTGTTCATCAGGGCTCCGTCCTCAGCCCCCTCCTATTTATTATTGCCCTTCAGGCTATAACAGAGGAGTTCAAGAACGGCTGCCCATGGGAACTCCTATACGCTGATGATCTAACGCTTATAGCTGAATCAATGGCTGAACTAGAGAAGAAATTCCAAACATGGAAGCATGGCCTAGAATCAAAAGGCCTTAAAATTAACCTGTCTAAGACTAAAGTTCTAGTATGTAGGAAGGAAAATAGGGCACTGGTCCCATCTGGGAAATGGCCATGCTCAGTGTGTAGGAAAGGAGTAGGCAGAAACTCCATTTTATGTCTCAAATGCAAAGTATGGGTGCATAAAAGATGTATTATTATGTATTATTACAATATATAGAAACAAACTCGGACCCTAATTAATTCCTCTAAGTTCATAATTCATTTAACCTTATCTTCATTCACCTTATATTCTTAATATATTTTAATAAATTCCTTTTCGCACATCTTATTAAACCCTTCAATATATAAACCTTAAATAAATAGTATTCTTAATTCCTTTTTCTTTAATCATAAGCATCACCATTCATAAACCTCATTAACTTTTAATTTCTTAAAATTATGTATTATCTTACAACGGTTTTTTTAAATTTTTCTCTGAGACAGTGTTTCTCAGTATTAAAGGTTATCTCTTTCTCTCACTCATTTTCTCCTCGTCTCTCATCCTTCCTTCTTATACTCCTCCTCCGTCATCCTTTCCTTATTATTATTTTTTTTTTCCTTCTATCTATATTTTTTCTTCCTCACCTTTTCTTTCCCCCTTCCTTTCCTTTTTTCCAATCTCATATATCCCTCTAATTTTATTTTTCATGTTGATTTGACACTTCACTGCTCGCAAGTGTTTTTTAAGCTTCATATCATGTCTCCCTATTTTATCTGATGAGAACGCAAATATCATCCCATGATATTTGTTTTTGAAATGTGCATAATAAAATACATGGAACTCTTTTAACCATCTTTTGATTTTATATTATATATATAATGTAGGTATATATGTGTGAGTCCATGCCTGTGTTTATGTTTTTATGTATATATAGGAAGGGCTCCCCACTGCAGAAACCATACCAAAAGCATCGAGGGGACTTTTTAGGTCTATCAAGGGTATGTTCTCTCTAGTGTTGGTGATTTACATGATAAACACATCCAGTATACTCTGTAAAGCAGTTGGTGATAGGAAGGGCATCCAGCCATAGAAAACTTGCCAAATAAAGGATCGGTAGGACTCTTCAGCTGTGCCATAGACATGGCAACCTCTCTAGTGTTGATGCCACAGTAAATGTATTAGGTAAAGCAAGACGGCATTATATACATATATATCATCATCACCGTTTTACGTCGATTCTTCCATGCTAGCATGGGCTAAACGGGTTGTACTGTTGTGGGCATGTGGGCAATGCTGACCTTGTCTTGCTCATATGGAAACTGATTTTGGCTTGATTTCTACAGCTGGATGCCCTTCCTAACACCGACCTCATTTACAGTGAGTGCTGGGTGCTTTTCTCTGTGGCGCCTACACGTCCACTTTACAGTGTGGTCTGGGTGCTTTTTTGTCGTGACACCTCCACGACTACTTTGCAGTGGGAGGGGATGGGGGCATATTGCCTATAATCTTCGGCTTCGAAGTATATATATATAATAAAAAATTGAACAGGGACAGAACAGAGAGGCAGTACGACAAATGTTTATTAGATTCACGCTCAGGAGAGTGGGGGGTAGGTGGAGGACGACGTTTCGGGCATAAGCCCTTCTTCAGGTAAGAGTTCAAAAGGTATGTAGGGGAGTGGTGGAGAGACATATAGCGAAAGGAAACGGTGCGAATATATATATATATATAAAGTAAACAGAGGTAACAAAGCAAATGACACAGTACAATGAAGAAATAGATTAATTTAACGTTTGAAATAATAGGAAAAGTCTTTATGTTTCAGACACTCGTCTTTCATCAGGAGATAGAATGAGAAATAAAATATGAAATAGAGTGAAAAGAGGAAGGAATGGAAAAAAAAAATAAAACCTACCATCATCAACACCATACACAGTTTTACAAATGTTACAAGCTAATTATGTCATACAACTATCTGCTGTATACACTAAAGATATACATTCACAATGCTTTATAGCTACTTTCATTGCTAAATGTTAAATGTATTCATTGACATTATCATTCCACCTGAAATTATTCTCAAGGTTTTTTATTTAATCTCCATTAAGCTATAGTTGTAGAACAACTTTCCACTGGCAAAGTTGGAAATAATACAGAATCGAGATGTGTTAAGAATTACTTGTGTGGTCTATTTTGTTTCTGCCAAGAACAAATCAGTTTTAATACCATATAACTAGTTAGCAGTCATTATTGTCAGACATCATGCTTTGCAGCATAGAGTTATGGCCTTTACGTTCTGAGTTCAAATCCCACCGAGGTTAACCTTGCCTTTCATCCTTTCGGGGTCGATAAAATAAAGTACCAGTAATACACTGGAATAATTGCTGGCCTTGTGCCAAAAAGTAGAAACAATTATTGGTAAATAGCTCATCTTATTTTTAACCCTTTAGCATTTACATTACTCTATATTTACTATTGTATTTTCAGAGTAAAGGCATTATCTCGCATAATGGTCGATGTTTGTTGTATTCAAGAGACCAGGTGGAGGGGTGGGTCTGCTAGGTTCATTGAGGGTAAAAAACGATGTTATAAGCTTTTCTGGGTGGGAAACGACGATGGGCTGGGTGGAGTAGGAATCATGGTAGCAGAAAAGTGGGCAGATAAGATAATAGACGTAAATAGAGTGAACGACAGAATAATTAAAATACGACTTGTCCTCAATAGAACTACGGTGACAGTAATATCTGCATACGCACCCCAATCCGGACTGCCCGGCACTATAAAAGACAGATTCTATGAGACACTGATGCTAACTACCTCCCAAATATCCGACAGTGACTATATAATTATCGCAGGCGACCTAAATGGTCACGTTGGACAACATTGTGACGGCTACGACGAAATCCATGGAGGCTATGGGTTTGGTACTAGAAATGAGGAAGGCTCCAGAATCCTGGAATTCTGTGATGCAAATAACCTAACTATCTGTAACACTAACTTCACCTGATCACCTATAGATCCGGGGAACACACAAGCCAGGTAGATTATATCCTTACCAGAAGACGTGACAGAGTGTCTGTTGTAAACACTAAATCCCTCCCCCATGAAGAATGCACCTCCCAACATAGACTGATAATTAGCGACCTCATAGTCAGGACGAGACGTACTCGACAGCAGAAGAGGACTATCCTCAGGAGAAAAATATGGAAGCTAAAGGACCCCACAGCCAGGAATAAATTTCAAAGCATATTACTTGATGCTTTCGACAGTAAGGAAGAACATTTAGAGTCGGACAATATAGAGGGACAGTGGGAATTTCTGAAAGCAAACCTGCTGTTGGCGACAGACGAAGTCTGTGGCTGGAGCAGGCCTGTAGGCAGGAGGAGAGTAACATGGTGGTGGAACAGTAAGGTGGAGGGGTCAATTAAGGCCAAAAAGCAGGCTTGGAAAGTATGGCGGGATGGGGGAAGTAGAGAAGACTATCAAGTGGCCAGGAGGGAAGCTAGGAGACAAGTGTACTTAGCAAGAAGGGAAGCTGAGGAAAGAAAGTTCAAGCATGTTCTACAACGCGATGACCAAAAACGTGAGGTGTTCAGGATTGCTAGGCAATGCGTCAAGGAAAACCGTGATATTGTCGGGGAGAAGTGTGTACTAAACGACGATGGCACACTTGCCATCACCGACGCTGATAAGAAGGTAGCTTGGAAGTGTCACTATGAAAGGCTACTAAATGAGGAGAATAAATGGGAGAAAGACAGTCTCCCCCATATCGACCCAATAGAGGGACCAGCAGTGTTAGTCGAGGGGAGTATAATAAGTGAGGCAATCAAGGATATGAAGACGGGTAAGGCGGCTGGGCCTTCGGAAATAGTTGCTGAGATGCTGAAGGCATCTGGCACGGTGGGACACACCATGGTCACCCGCATAGTTAACCAAGTCATACAGAATGGGGTTGTTCCGAAGGACTGGCATAGCAGCATCATCGTTAACTGTTATAAGGGTAAAGGAGACGCCCTAGATAGGAGTAACTATAGAGGCATTAAATTAATCGACCAGGTCATGAAGGTCACGGAAAAAGTAATAGCGCAACTAATCAGAGAGAGAATTGACCTAGATGAAATGCAGTTCGGGTTTGTGTCAGGCAAAAGTACCACAGACGCTCTTTTCATAGTACGACAACTACAGGAGAAGTACCTAGCTAAAGGTAAACCCCTCTACTTAGCTTTTGTCGACTTGGAGAAAGCCTTCGACAGAGTCCCCCGCTCCATTATTTGGTGGGCTCTTAGAAAACCAGGCGTTGACGAATGGCTTGTGAGGGCTATACAAGCCATGTATAAAGAAACAGTCAGCAAGGTTAGAATTAACAACGAATATAGTGAAGAGTTTAGCATAAAAGTTGGCGTCCATCAGGGCTCTGTTCTCAGCCCACTACTATTTATTATTGCCCTTCAGGCTATAACAGAGGAGTTCAAGACAGGCTGCCCATGGGAACTCCTATACGCAGACGACCTGACACTCATAGCGGAATCAATGGCAGCACGGCCTAGAGTCAAAAGGACTTAAAATTAACCTGGCTAAGACCAAAGTACTAGTTTGTAGGAAAGAAAACAAGGCGGCGGTCCCTTCTGGGAAATGGTCGTGCTCGGTGTGTAGGAAAGGCGTAGGTAGAAACTCCATTTTATGTCCTAAATGCAAAGTATGGGTGCATAAAAGATGTAGTGGGATCACAGGTAAGCTAACTAAGAACATAGATTTTACATGTGGCCGGTGCTCTGGTGCAATAAGTAGCAGCAAGTGCCCACAAAATACTAGCTCTTTCAATTGCGCAGAGGGTTCTATAGAAATAGTGGACAGCTTCCGTTACCTGGGCGATAAAATCAGCAGTGGGGGAGGGTGCTCTGAAAGTACTGTAGCTAGAGTCAGAACTGGTTGGAAAAAGTTCAGAGAGCTTATACCACTATTAGCTGCTAAAGGGTTCTCCCTAAAAATGAAAGGCAGGTTGTACGATGCCTGCATACGAACAGCAATGCTGCATGGCAGTGAGACCTGGGCATTGTGTGCAGAGGATATACGCAGACTAGAGAGGAACGAAGCTTGCATGCTCCGCTGGATGTGTAACAGTAATATACGTGAACGGCAAAGCATAAACGAACTAAGGAAAAAATTAGAGATAAGAGGGATCAGATGTTGTTTACTCGAGAGAAGGCTACGTTGGTATGGACACGTGATGCGCATGAAAGTCGATAGCTGTATAACAAAGTGCAGGGCAATAAAGATAGACGGTAGTCACGGAATAGGCAGACCTAGAAAAACCTGGGACGAGCTGATAAACTCCGACATCACACACTTACACCTCTCCAAGACTGTCACTGGACCGAGACCTTTGGCGGTACTCAGTAATAGAGAAGACCCGCCTTACCTAAATATATAGTAAAACCTACTCCAGCCAGTTGGCATCTCTAACAAAATACACCCCGTCCCACCCCCACCCCCCCCGTTCTATGTAAAGTTATGTTGGTGCCGCGCCATCGAGGCCGAAACAAATGAGATCGCGTAGGTGTCACGACAAAAAAACACACAGTCCACGCTGTAATGTGGCCGTGTAGGCAACACGGTAAAAACCTCCCAGACCCACACTGTAAATGTGGTTGGTGTTAGGAAGGGCATCCAACTGTAGAAAACCTGCCAGACAGTCCTATGCGAGCAAGACAATCACTCTTGCCTCAAGTGGGACTACCCCCGTCCAAACCCATGCAAGCGTGGAACACGGACGTTAAACGTTGATGATGATGATGATGATGAATATCGAATCTATGAGATTTTGATATTATTCATCTTAAGAACAATACCTTAACATAAGTGTGAGCAGCCAGTTTGAACAGAACGAGGTGAGTGAATTCTGGCCAGATTCAGCTGACTTAAATGCTAAAGGGTTAAAGCTCACACCTATGAGGTCGCATCTCATGGAGGGTATTTTTGTTTGTTTTTTTAATTTTATTTGAAATTATATTGGAAGGTTTTAATTTAAATACAAACCCTTTAAAATAGCTGGTTTTGTTTCAGAGAAACAGAAGCATTTTTCTGAGGTTGGTACCAAAATGGTTAAAGGTGACTTTAAGTAGTTTCTGTAGAGGCAGACATACTTTCAAACACCACAGATCAGTGATCTCTTATTTGATAACTTTGATGAAAACAATGAGTTAATCTTGAGAACTATCAATCCTAGATATCTTGAAAACATCATTCAATGGAAATATGGCAACTATGCCTCTCCATCAACAACACAGACATTTGCTGCACATAATCAGAAAAGAAACAAGCTGATTGTCAGATCAGACCAAGGAAATAATGTTTCCATTGGAGTTTCCACAGCTGATACTATCTACCAAACACAACTCTAGTCAGGAGGTGGGATATGACTTTAAAATGTAAAGAACTGGTTCAGATATTGCAAAGCATCCTGCCCAACCCTTTAATGATTCCTGGACTGGCACTTTACTTAGCAACCCCAAAAGGACAAAAGGCAACATTAACCTCGGTGGGATTTAAACTCACAGACCTGGAAAAAATACAGACACTCTAACGACTCTGGGTATTTTTTGCCATTAAAGAAACAGTTTTGCAAAACACACTCCCTATACATGAACAACAAAAAGTCGTCTTTCCATAATAAAAAAAAAAATTAAAAAATTTTTTTGAAATGTTGAAATTACAGTGTTAGAACTGTTTTTCAAGTTATGCCAAGGGCCACTTTTAACTTGATTAGAAAATTAGCTATAATACCAAATTCCTCCAAATTTTTGATTATTTAAAAAATTACTGTATATATTTGAATATAAGCTGACCCCATTTTATGTCTGAAAAATGGGCAAAAATCCAAACCCTGTTTAGGACCACATACAACACATAAGGAGGTGATATACACATCTAGGACCACATACAACACACAAGCAGGTAATACATACAGCTGGGACCACATGCAATACATAAGCAGGTAATACATACATCTAGGACCACATACAACACATTGTATCAGGTGCAACGGACGACGCAACAGCTATGGTCGGCCAACATAAGGGTTTCTATCTGTATTTGCTGTTCATTGTGTCATTCATCAACAACACTTGGCTGCGAAGAAACTCAGCGAGCCACTGAGCAAGTCCTTGCAGGTGGCCATTGAAGTCATCAATTTTATCAAACGCCATTCCCTCAATGAACGAATTTTCCGGCAACTGTGCAAAGATAATAACAAAGAATTCGTCAAGTTGCTCCTTCATACTCAAGTGAGGTGGCTTTCAATGGGCAAGTGCCTTACTCACTTCTTTGAACTGTTCGACTATCATTGATTTTCTTCGAGGACGCAACAGAGAACTGTACAAGAAAACCCTCGATGTGAGGCAAAACTGCGCCTACCTTGCCAACATCTTCGACAAATGCAATAGTGTCATTATGGCTTTGCAGGGGAAGAAGATCACTTTGCTTAAAGCAAGGAATGCTGAGAAAACATTTCTGGCCAAACTGAATGTAATCAAAAGGAATCTTTGATGACGGGAATTCTATAATTTTCCTAGTGTCGTCAATGTTCAAAACATTGTAAGCAATGACCAACTCCAAATTTATACCGTTTACCTCCATGCGCTACAAGACAACATGAGAGAACGGTTTGTCGATCTTTTGCCGATGGGCATCCCAATGTGGATAGCAGATCCCTTCATAGCTAATGTCGATGATTTGGACGTTAAATATCAGGAAGAATTCATTGAACTTCAAGCAGATGACATGATCAAAATTAGATTTCCCAAAATAGGTGAACTTCTTTTTTGGATGCAAGAGGAAATTCAGTGTCGATTTCCACTCCTACATGCAAAGGCTAAGAGATTTTCTCTGCCTTTTCCAAGCTCATACTTAGTAGAGAGGTTTGGTGCTGTTTCCAGACTGCACAGTAAGACTCACAACCGCTACAATGTAATTACACGAGGAGATCTCTGGCTACATCTTATGAAAATTCAGTCTCACGTCAAAGAGTTAGCTAGACTCCATGAAGCCCAAGGGTCCCATTGAAATGAGGTCAAAGTTAAAACTTGGATATGCTATTGTTACAAAGCAAACTAACAATTTTTTTATTTGTAGTTGCAGTCCATGGTCTCTAAGATCACAAAGCGGAGGGGGCATCAAGTTAGATATCAACATTTATTCTGTCCGTTTCATTAAAGGGAAAATTGGAAAGCTTTGAAATAATATAATTGCCACTTTCTTCCAGATAAGAGCACTCTTTGGATAGATAGAGTTACTCTTGTATAAATGTTCAAAATAGCTGGTATCGACTGGTGGGAATATAACAAATTCAACTGGTCCTTATTCATAAAAAAGAACATTTATGTTCCTTTTTTTGAAATTCATATATTTCCTTTCAAGGAATGTATTTATACTCTCAGCTGCCTGCAATGGTATCTTTGGAATATTGTTAATCAATTTTTTAGTAATATACTGATATCAAAATCAATAGTATATTGAAAAATGGAAAAATAGGAGGGGGGGGGTTATGATTTCGAGGAATAGGAGGGGGGGGGGTTATGATTTCGAGGAACAAAAGGGGCATTTGGCCTAAATGGGTTGAGAACCTGTGATTTAGAGTATAGTTTTTGTTACACAACTCCATTAATGTAATGATTTTTTTACCAATTTCCAACCGTTTTGATGGCAATAATTCATTCAAAACACATTTAAAAAATAGGAAAAAGAAATTTCACTCCCGAGGAGAAACCATTGTAATATGCACCACCAAAGTGAAACCAGTGTAATATTTACCCACAAAGCAAAAATATTTTAGCACCTCATTTACATAGAATTTGGTAAAATATTAATCTCGAATATAAGCTGACTTCCTATTTTACCATAGAACTTGCTGTCACATATTTCTTGGCTTATATACAAGTATATGTTAATTGGAAATCATAGAAATTATATTCCATTAGAAATATAGTAACAGAGGCGTTCAAGTGTATATATTTATCTAAAGGATCTATTATATGATTTAAAACACATCAAATAGTGCAACCCTGAGCCACAACTAACTGCAAATCCCCTAGCACAACCCTATAATTAATCTGAATAGTTTATCTATGGCATCTTTGGTATGGAAGAGGTAGGTGGAAGTTGGCAATTGGAGATGCAATCTTTAGAAAAATTTTAAACAAAAATATTTACTGCTCCAAAGGAAAATGTTAGGTAGCTGATAAATATGAATGAGATTCAAACAAAATTCCGAACAGTTATACAAAATAAATGTTAGGATTCACAGCTGTAACACCATGGATTTGATTCTTGGTATGGGCAGTACGTTGTTTTTAAGCAAAACACTTCTTTCACAGTGTTTTTCATGATTGGACCCAGGCCTTATCATTAAATCATCCAAGAACCCTAATATGAAATGCCAACTCATAAGAGTGAACTGTAAATTTCGTTTTTTTTTTCCATTTCAATAAGTTTACTGGGTTTCTGCTCAGTTAACTTATCTCCAATCAACATCAGATTAAACACATTCCTTTTACTCTTTTACTAGCTTCAGTCATTAAACTGTGGCCATGTGGAGCATTGCCTTCAAGTCTCAGTCAATCATACCAGTCACGATATTCATTTTATTGAGCTGTATTTAACCCTTTAGCATTTACATTACTCTATATTTACTATTGTATTTATTTTGAGAACAATGCCTTAACATAAGTATGAGCAGCCAGTTATGGCTGGTTTGAACAGAAAGAGGGGAGAGAATTCTGGCAATACGGCTGGTTTAAATCTAGGATTGAATATAGAACTTCCACGCTGTAATGTGGCCGTGTAGGCAACACGGTAAAAAGCTCCCAGTCCACACTGTAAATGTGGTTGGTGTTAGGAAGGGCATCCAGCCGTAGTAAACGTGCCAGATAGTGCTATATGAGCG
Source organism: Eledone cirrhosa (assembly GCA_964016885.1). Taxonomy (NCBI): domain Eukaryota; kingdom Metazoa; phylum Mollusca; class Cephalopoda; order Octopoda; family Eledonidae; genus Eledone; species Eledone cirrhosa. The sequence continues at coordinate 223,078,117 of OZ024743.1, forward strand.
AGACACGATCACCCGACCAATCTTCCCTCAAGTGGGACAATTCCTGTCTAAACCCATGCTAGCGTGGAAGATAGACGTTAAACGATGATGACGATGTAGACTGATCGATGTCACATAAAAAACAGGCTTATTTTACTCAATAAGCAGAATACAACAAATGCTTTAAGGTTATTTTCCCTATAATAGTTAGCCATGTATATCCCATGACAAGCTGCATTCTGAAGTAATTGTAATTAAAGTTCACACCTATGTAGGTTTAGTTGGTCTCCTACAAGGTTGCATCTCATAGGTTTCTTGGGTGTATTAATGATAAGAACCCCAGTCTTATCATGAAATGTCTTGTTCAAGAACACAATGCATTATCCGATCCAGGAATCAAACTCATGACAATATGATCATGAGCCTAACACCCTAACCACATGGTTATGTGATTTCACTGGGCTGAGTATGTAAGGTGTTCTTTCAACCCTTGTAGTTACCTTTTATAACAGGCAGGCAAGCAGCATACCAATTCTAAACCAGAGACACACATCATTTTCAAAATGTAGAATGTAGTTATTAATTTTGTGAACCGAGATCATGATTGGCAAGCTATATTAAATTCTCAAGTTAGAAAAAAACTAATTTGATTTGATAGTTGTACAAGCTGTTTATGGCTTCTTTCCTTTTCTCCAAAAGACTGCACACATACACACGAATGACATCTTTATTTAAAACCTATTTAATGAAGCCTTAGAGTAATCTTAGTCTTTGAAAGATATTGCCTATTCTTTTCAAATCATTTTGAAAATAGTCAAGTATTTGGGTGATTTAGTAATATAATTTTATCATTATTAAACTGGTGTTTGGAATAGTAATAGTTCTGACAAAATTATAATGGAAGGTTTTTAGATAAATATAAGCAGTTTAAAACAAACAGATTTTTTAGTCTAGATCCAGGTGCTGCTTCAGGTGGTCTGGTATCAATAGGAGGAATTACCTTCTAAAGGTCTTTGAAAAATGAAATTTACAGTTCACACTAATGCAGGTATAGCTAGCTTCCTTTAAGGTCATATCTCATATGAGGTTTCTCAGATTATTATTACAAAAGCACCCATACTTTAGATCAGCGGACGCCAAGCTTTTGGACCTCACGGACCACTAATGGTCAATGGTCGAAACAATACTGAAGCGTACATGTGTCATATTGTCGATAGATGTGTAAAATTCTTTCATGGATGTCAGTTCTTTTCTGAGAAGAAACATTTTTTAGCGGGGTTTATAAAATATATTTTAACCAAAAATTATTTTAATTTTATTATAAAAATTGTAAATAATGTCCACATTTTTCTGCAGACCACCAGTTGGCGACCGCTGCTTTAGATGGTAAGCATGCAAGTTTATGAAGCCATAAGTGTCTGTGTGACAGCGTTGGGTGTTAGTTACCCCATTGATCCTAATATATTCAGATTTCCTCAACTCTCACATGTAATTTACGAGGTTAATATAATAAAGTTATTTAACAATGAAAATAATGACAATATGAAGGCGTGCGACCTATGGTTAGAGTTTTGGACTCACAATAATAAAGTCATGAGTTTGATTTATAGAGAAAAATGCTTTATTTTATCTTTTCATGATAAGACCTTATCTTCAAAACAGTTGAAAAACCTACTGAGATGCAATCTCGTAAGAGACTAACTAAACCGTCATAGTTGTGAACTGAAAGTTTCTTTTCTTCTTCTTCTAAAAAATAAACAAAAACAAAAAAAAAAAACATATTTGGAATTGAAACTGGATGGAGATTAACATGATGGGAAGGAGCTTTTCTGCATATGGCATTTATAAGAAATGCCCTCAAAATATTGAGGTTTATGAAAAAGAAAATCATGGTTCAAAGTTTTGATATGGTTTAATGACTCCCACCCCTTCCGATTTTGATTTCTCATAACTTTCTTAATAATGGAAATTTTTAATGAAATATTGCAGATACATTTTCAAATTCTTACCCAAGCATTCATTATCAATATGAAATTCGAAGGCGTGATTGAAAAAAATTTCCGATTATGAAAACATTAACGAGCAGAATTATACGATAATGAAAGTATTTAAAAAAATTAAATTGTTTTAAATTATATCTATCAACATAATAGTAATCTGCATCATGGAAAATATATCCTACAAAATTTCATTAAAAAAATATGCGTTAAGAATTAAGAAAGTTATATGGAAACAGCGTTGGGAGTTTATGTTTAGCCTACGTCAAAATACAAATAGAAAGTATTCGGTTAATTAACAAACGGAACAATACATTTATCAAGATCATCGTAATCTACACAATGGAAAACCTGTCTATGCAAATTTTCATTAAAAATATGGATTATTAAGAAAGTTATAAGGAAAAAAGGCACATTTCCAGGTTTCCGGTATCTATCAATATATCAATATGTTCACCCATTAAGAGAACCATTCGTAGTCCTTCGTTTTAAGATCAAATACAACTTCTGATAATTTTCGTGAATGTCGGCTGTTGATCCAAACGATACATCAACATACAAATACAGTAGCTTTCATTCAATATTTGGAAATCAGACTCGACTATCCTTTAATGTATTATTTTATCTATTTTCTTTGACATTAAATCACTCAATTTGAATCATTTTTGCTTTTAGATTTCATTTTCTTTGATAATAAATCAGGTAAAGCCCACTTTAATTTTAGTTACGATTGCGATTGACTATTGTTATTTTCAACTGAAAGTGCCAGTGATCTTCAAACGAAAAATTACCGAAATATTCACATCACATTTCTTTCATTAATCCTCTTCACAATCTGTGTGTGGGTGAGATTTTCGTCTACCAATTTCATTCACATGACATTGATAATACAATCTGCACATGGTTTAAATGTTAGGAATATTTAATTAAATCAAACACACACACATATATGAAATGGACCTCCGTTGGATTCGACAATGAGTATTCCGGTTATTCGATTAACAAACAGCCCGCCGTGAAATTTATGTGTAAAAATTCAGTGACACCATATGTGACAAAGCTAAGGCCTTTGAATTACAGGTAAACTCCATCTGACGGGAGCTCAGTTTCCAGACTTGAAGAAAACAAGTACTGAGATCTATATGATCGACTAAAAATTCCTTTAAGGTTATTTCCTAACATGGCAGCAGTTTAATGACCAGTAAAAGTGAAGTCAGTTTAATTTTACCCACAAGACATGGGTCGACTTGAGGTTATGGTAAATGACACTTGTCGAAATGTTACTCAATTAGATCGAACACGGAACCTAATGATTGCGAAACGAACTCATTAACTATTCAGCCATGCTGCGCCAGACACACACAATCTCTATATACACACACACACAATCATTAGGTCACAAGTTCAATCCAACTGCGTAATATTTTGGCAAGTGTAATTTACCATAGCCGTGAGTTCACCAAAATACATGGCAAACCAGCGTACGGCTTATCTACTGGACATTCAAAACCTTAATTCAAAATATATGGTACAGTGTAAATGTATGTAGGATGAAAGTGCGATTTATAAAAAAATATATACTGTATATATGTGTACGTGTACGTGTGTAATACAATGAAAGAACATCACCAGAGAACGACAAATTACAATAACAGTAAATTAGATGGGTTGTAACGTTTCAGGCGATAGTCTTTCATTGGAAAGGAAAGAAAAACAGGGAGAGAAACGAGGAGAAAATGTGGATAGTTTATATATACACACACACACACATATATATATATATTGTATGAACTTTAGGAAATGATAATGAAAGCATTATGAGTAGATGAGATACATAAACTTTCAATTTTTTGAGACACGACTTTTTATATTTCGATCTGTTAAAAAGAAACATTCTTGAGCCTGCTTTGAAGAGAATGTCAAATGGTTTGAAAAAAAATATATCGCGCACCAAGTCTTCGTTTAAATATCACATAACTTCCGGTAATCCACCCTCCCCTCAAAAAAATTATCAGCACGATCGTAGTGTTCTTCACCTTCGAAAATGTATGTTTTCTTCATAACTCCAGTTTACTGTCCCCCACATGACATTTTCATTATAACTTTCACAAAGCAGATTTTCTGAGCAGAGATACCAATACATTGATATATATATATATATATATATATATATATATATATAAATAAAATAGCAGGAGGTTGGACTGGTGTAAATCCTTGAAAGGTTTATTATACTATGATCATTTCAATGACCGGGTTCCATATGAATCTGGTGATATCATCAGGTATTCGAAATATAACAAAGGAATATGTAAAAACCATGGACCCATGGTTTTTACATATTCCTTTGTTATATTTCGAATACCTGATGATATCACCAGATTCATATGGAACCCGGTCATTGAAATGATCATAGTATAATAAACCTTTCAAGGATTTACACCAGTCCAACCTCCTGCTATTTTATTTATAATTAACTCCGTATTCGCATCATCAACTACACAAACGAGGACGGGTGAACTGCACTACGTTGAGTACTCTCCACAATATTACACCAAGATTGACCATACGGAATGACCAATTCTATCCAGTGGTGAACCAACAAACCTAAAGATATATATATATATATATATATAAATCATTATTTTCACTCACATAAAAATGCCAGAAATTATCTCGTTATCTGTGATCTTAAAACGAAAGATTACCTTAGTGATCTTATAAAAATACTTAGTGCAAACACATACAAGGGGATTTTTGTTTATACAGACGAATGGTGGAAAAAATGCCTTCTGGTGACTAATAGTTAAATATTCTTTCCAACATAACGTACAGATATAAGGAAAGGTTTTGAGCAAATTAAAAATATTATTGATTTTTTATGGGGCTAGAAATTGCATGTAAACTATATGTATTTAATGGGTGAAAGAGGGAGGTGGTGAAAATTCATAAGTTCTAGAAATATCGCGTGTAAAATTGGTTGTTTAGCCCTAGGTCAGATGACTTCACTCTTACTGTCGTTTCAGTCATTGAACTGCGGCCATGCTGGGAAATCACTTTAAAGGAATTTTTAGTCCATCATATAGATCCTTATCTTATCGAAATTATATTCAGGATATGGACACACTTGCAGCTTCAGCCCATGGCTATAATAAATCTTGCCCAAACAGAAGGATTGAACCCAAAACCACAGTTGAGAAGCAAACGCCTTAAACATACTGCGCCCGTCATCATACTGTCTTACACACACACATATACTCAGGACATTATTTTTAAGACGACAGTGAGATTCAGTTGCTATTTCTAGCAATCTGAACGACTACGTGGAGTTTTATGTGATCACATAACTTAGTCGATATTAAAAGAAAATCAAAATTACACACACATATCTACGTATTTATGCGCATGTCGTAGTTACCCCAGGTATTAAAAACTATATGACACACGTCTTGTATATTCATGCGCATGTCGTTAATTCCACCCAGGTATTATTGGAAACGAATAAATAAGACTACACGCTCACACGTTATCGAATTTCAAACGGTTTTCTTTTATTTTAAGCCTTCAAATAAAAATAAGTGGGACAAACAACTTCCGAAAATGCCACCACCATCTCCTAGATATATAAATATAGATCCCGAGTGATTATCGGGGGCTAAACAGTTAAAAAAGGTACTCAATACATTATAGAATGCAAGCATCATTATTTAATCTAGAAATTACTTCTACAGGACTAGAACTGTTTCATTCCTGATGATTTCATACGAATGAAACGGTTCTAGTCATGTAAAAATATAAGCAACTAATAAGGAAATATAAAACGTTTTTTTTTTCAATATAACGTTTGAAAGATAAAATTATCCCTACTCAGACTAGTAAAATCCTTAATCAACTTAGTACTCCATACTTTAAAGAAAGTAGAATGTAGATATTTAAATACATGTAAGCCCTACGGTTAAGCTTAAACTGTTTCAATCGTAGAGTGGAAATTGAAATATATATATCGCCGCTACAAGGGTAAAACATATTCAATGATTTCTCTGGCGTTTTTTTTTCTAGTCAAATCAGCAAAACACGGCTATACTTGTTCCTCTTACCTCATATGTAACAGGCGGGACATTCCGGATAATAATTTTCCTTTCCTTGTTATATTCTCGTTTGGCTCGCGCAATCAGTTCTTCTGTAGTTAATTCGGGTTCGCCGGATGCTGGAGCATCACCTCCTTGTGCAGATGGATCAGAGTTTTTGTTGTCTCCACCGCTATCGCCACCATCATCCTCTTCGTCGTCGTTATTTTGTTGTCCAGTGTTACTGTAACTGGTCTCCTCTTCCTCCTCCTTACGTTGTTTTTTCAATCGGCTCTCTTGCTGCATCTTACTGGAACGTGTTCTTCGTTTAGTATCACATTCGGTAACTTCATTATCCTCTAGGGATTTGTGACCAGAAACATTCTGTAGGCCACCACTGTCACTAGAATCTGATTGACACTGTCTATTCGCCATATTGGTATCTGGTTCATGAAGTATATGTGCGCAGTACGCATGCGCAAACGGAAGAGATACTGCAAGAGCTTCGATATTGTTTGTATGTAGGAGAGCCTGAGTAGGGCGCAAGAGAATTTTTCGTATTTGAGAAATACAAAGATCTTTCGTGTTATTATATTTGTAAGGTTGAATATGTGTGTATTTTTTATTTTAAATATTTTTGTGTATTTCATTTCATACCAAACTGATTCAGTCATAACTTTAAAGGAATTAATTTTCGTAAATTGTTCTAATTTTAGTATGTTAAAAAACGTAATTTTATTATTTTCCACTGAGATATAGCAGTTTATTTTATTTAGGCTTAAAACAGTCAACTTTGTATAATTTCATTCAATAACACCGTAAATAATAAACATATTTTTTTGTTATTGTCATTATGGTTGTTGTTATTTAAAATGGAATATGATATATGAACAGACCGTCTGGTGTAGTAACCTCAGACCATAAAAAGTTTGCAGCAATATAGGGAAGGAAAAGAATCTAGCTCAAATTTCCGCTATATCATATAAACAGGTAGTAAGAGAGAGTTTTATAATAATAAATAAATAAATAAATATATATATATATATATATATATATATATATATATGAAAGAGTCAGGACCCCGACGGCTGAGCTCTTGCCGTTTCAACAGATAGATAAATTGGTAAGGCGGTGAAGTAACAGTTGTTTGACGTGTCAGATAGAATGTTATGCAGTATTTGTTCCGGCTCTTTGCTTTTCATCTTTTCAAGGTCGATAAATAAAGTACCAGTTGAATATTGTAGTCGATTCTCCACCCCCTCTCTTTCTGGAAGAAGTCAGCTTCGTTCAGACTTGGAGAGGGATGGCCCCTCCTGGTTTAAAAGTTACGACAGTGCCCCTATGACTCCACCAGAAGTTAATGGCCAGAAGATACAAAAATGGTAAATTCTATGAGAGTGTTCCAAGAAAAAAAAAGAGATTTGCTCACACATTAATAGTCACCCAGTACACTCTATAAAGTAGTAGTGTTGGTACCATGATAAAATGCACCCAGTACAATATGAAAATTGATAGTGCTGTTGCCATGATAAAATGCATCCATTACACTCTGAAAAGTGATAGTGCTGTTGCTATGATAAAATGCATCCAGTGTACTCTGTAAGGTGCTGTTGCCTTGATATAATGCACCCAGCACACTGAAGTGGTAGTCTAGGTGCCATGATAAAATGTACCAAACACACTCTGTAACATGGTTGACAATATGAATGATATGCAGCCTTAGAAACTGTGTCAACTTGGAACATATAAGCAGGTCATCATCCTCAGACCTGTCTAGTCTCAGATTGTGACAGACCATGTCAAAATGGAACATATAAGCAGAACTTTATCCTCTGACCTGTCAAGTCAAAGATTGTGACAAAACCATGCCAAAATGGAAAATGGACTTAAAATGAGGATGAATTGTAATGATAGAAAACTTTGCTTATCTATCATGAAGATATTCTTCACCATTGCTTCTAAGTGGTTGACAGACTTCCCTAAGGAAAGAGGGGTTCCAAAGGTGTCTAGAATATTTCAGCAGGGTGACCCAGCTGGTCAGAGAAGCCCAGGAGCTCCAGGGGGCTCCATTGAAATGTTGTGGCTGGATGTCACAGATATCTACAGATCTATATCCCACAAACTGGTTGAAGAGGTTGTGAACAGGTACAAAGTCCCAGACATTTTCAGAAATATAACAGGTATCAAATTCCAGACATTTTCAGAGATATCATTCTGGATATCTACAATGTCTGACTGAACATATATGTGCTTTTTCTCCCCCTCCCACAAATGTTTCCCATTTCTTCCTCTTCTCACTCTATCTTTCTCTTTCTTCGCATATTTCTCATTCTATCTTCTGATAAAGGATTAGCACCTGAAATATTAAGACTCTTTTTCTAGTATATCAAGTGCTAACCCTTTAGCATTTAAACTGGCCATATCCAGCCAGAATTCTCACACCTCTTTCTGTTCATAGCAATGTTAAGGTATTGTTCTCAAAATAAATAACATCAAAATCTCATAGATTCAATATTATGTGAGGTAAAGCCTTTACCGTGAAAATACAATAGTAAATATAGAGTAATGTAAATGCTCAAGGGTTAAACCAATATATATCTTCATTGTATTGTATCATTTGCTGTGTTGTTTTCCATTCACTTTTCTCACACTTTTTGTCTGAGAGTCTCTGCCGGGTCTATGACTTCCGAGTGGCATAAACTTGAGAAATGAATTATCACTGAATGTACCACACCCATCCTTTTTGCAATTGCTATGAATATGTTAGCAAAGAATGCTGAGGTATACCATTCACTGAGTCCAATGTCCATAAGTCCTCCAGGAGCAAGTGAATCCTGAAGGGTTTAAAGAAAAGATCTTTAGGGGTCACATGATTCAAGTCCAGATCCATTGTGCTGAACAAAGGAAAATCATGAATAAGTTATACTTTGCACATAGCAGCACCCTGATATTCTAACTACCCAAATTATTTTATCCATCCACTTCTCAGCCAGTAAAATGCCCATTATCATTTCTTACCCAGAAAAACTTATGTCTATAGTGTTTGCATGTGAGGGGATATGACAGATGCCCCACCACCACACATACATTGCACATCGTCTATACAATGCATATCTTCTTGCCTTCTCTTAAACACATCCAGAATTTCACTGAAACTACCTTTCAGTTTAGCAGGTTTTAATTGGGTTACCTTGCAGTAGGGGTTTTTCTGTCAAAGGTACAGTTGACTGTATTAATGCTAGGACACTGCCTTCAAAGGCAGAGTTGGCGGTAAATGCCAGGACACTGCCTTCAAAGATACAGTGGCCTTCAAAAGTAATTGACTGTATCCATGCTAGGACATTGCCTTCAAAGGTATAGTTGACTGTATCCATGTTAGGACATTGCCTTCAAAGGTAGAGTTGACTGTATCCATGCTAGAACATTGCCTTCAAAGGTATGGTTGACTATATCCATGCTAGGACACTGCTTTCAAAGGTTCAGTTGATATATCTACACTAGGACACTGCCTTCAAAGGTACAGTTGACGATTGATGCTAGGACACTGCCTTCAAAGGTAATTGACTGTATTGATCCTAGGACACTGCCTTCAAAGGTACAGTTGACTGTATTGATGCTAGGACATTGCCTTCAAAGGTACAGTTGACTGTATTCATGCTAGGACACTGCCTTCAAAGGTACAGTTGACTGTATTGATGCTAGGACACTGCTTTCAAAGGTACAGTTGACTGTATTGATGCTAGGACACTGCCTTGAAAGGTAGAGCTGACTGTATCCATGCTAGGACACTGCCTTCAAAGGTACAATTGACTGTATTGATGCTGGGACACTGAGGTACTGTTGACTGTATTGATGCTGGGACACTGCTTTCTAAGGTCAGTTGACTGTATCCATGCTGGGACACTGCTTTCTAAGGTACAGTTGACTGTATCCATGCTAGTACATTGCCTTCAAAGGTACAGTTGACTGTATCCATGCTGGGACACTGCTTTCTAAGGTACAGTTGACTGTATCCATGCTAGGACGTTGCCTTCAAAAGTACTGTTTACTGTATCCATGCTAGGACATTGCATTCAAAGGTAGAGTTGACTGTATCCAAGCTGGGACACTGCTTTCTAAGGTACAGTTGACTATATCCATGCTAGGACATTGACTTCAAAGGTACTGTTTACTGTATGCATGCTAGTACATTGCCTTCAAAGGTACAGTTGACTGTATCCATGCTGGGACACTGCCTTCAAAGGTACAGTTGACTGTATCCATGCTAGGACATTGCCTTCAAAGGTACAGTTGACTGTATCCATGCTGGCACACTGCCTTCAAAGGTACAGTTGACGGTATCCATGCTAGGACACTGCCTTCAAAGGTACAGTTGACTGTATCCATGCTAGGACATTGGTTTCTAAGTTACAGTTGACTGTATTGATGCTAGGACACTGCCTTCAAAGGTACAGTTGGCTGTAGCCAAGCTGGGACACTACTTTCTAAGGTACAGTTGACTGTATCCATGCTGGGACACTGCCTTCAAAGGTACAGTTGACTGTATCCATGCTAGGGCACTGCTTTCTAAGGTACAGTTGACTGTATCCATGCTGGGCCACTGCCTTCAAAGGTACAGTTGACTGTATCCATGCTAGGACACTGCCTTCAAAGGTACAGTTGACTGTATCCATGCTGGGACACTGCCTTCAAAGGTACAGTTGACTGTATCCATGCTAGGACACTGCCTTCAAAGGTACAGTTGACTGTATCCATGCTAGGGCACTGCTTTCTAAGGTACAGTTGACTATATCCATTATGAGACACTGCCTTCAAAGGTACAGTTGACTGTATCCAAGTTGGGACACTGCCTTCAAAGGTACTTGACTGTATCCATGCTAGGACATTGCCTTCAAAGGTACAGTTAACTGTATCCATGCTGGGACACTGCCTTCAAAGGTACAGTTGACTGTATCCATGCTAGGACATTGCTTTCTAAGGTACAGTTGACTGTATTGATGCTAGGAAACTGCCTTCAAAGGTACAGTTGACTATATCCATGATGGGACACTGCCTTCAAAGGTACAGTTGACAGTATCCAAGTTGGGACACTGCCTTCAAAGGTAATTGACTGTATCCATGCTAGAACATTGCCTTCAAAGGTACAGTTGACTGTATCCATGCTGGGACACTGCCTTCAAAGGTACAGTTGACTGTATCCATGCTAGAACATTGCTTTCTAAGGTACAGTTGACTGAATTGATGCTGGGACACTGCCTTCAAAGGTACAGTTGACTGTATCCAAGCTGGTACACTGCTTTCTAAGGTACAGTAGACTGTATCCATGCTGGGACACTGCCTTCAAAGGTACAGTTGACTGTATCCAAGCTGGGACACTGACTTCAAAGGTACAGTTGACAGTATCCATGCTGGGACACTGCCTTCAAAGGTACATTTGACTGTATCCATGCTGGGACACTGCCTTCAAATGTACAGTTGGCTGTATCCAAGCTGAGACATTGCTTTCTAAGGGACAGTTGACTGTATCCATGATGGGACACTGCCTTCAAAGGTACAGTTGGCTGTATCCAAGCTGAGACACTGCTTTCTAAGGTACAGTTGACTGTATCCATGCTGGGACACTGCCTTTAAAGGTACAGTTGACTGTATCCAAGCTGGGACACTGCCTTCAAAGGTACAGTTGACTGTATCCAAGCTGGGACACTGCCTTCAAAGGTAATTGACTGTATTTCTGCTAGGACACTGCCTTCAAAGGTACAGTTGAATGTATCCAAGTTGGGACACTGCTTTGTAAGGTACAGTTGACTGTATCCAAGCAGGGACACTGCTTTCTAATGTGGAGTTGACTGTATCCATGCTGGGACACTGCTTTCTAAGGTACAGTTGACTGTATCCAAGATGTGACACTGCCTTCAAAGGTACAGTTGACTGTATCCATGCTGGGACACTGCTTTCTAAGGTACAGTTGACTATATCCATGCTAGGACATTGCCTTCAAAGGTACAGTTGACTGTATCCATGCTGGGACACTGCTTTCTAAGGTACAGTTGACTGTATCCATGCTAGGACATTGCCTTCAAAGGTACAGTTGACTGTATCTATGCTGGGACACTGCCTTCAAAGGTACAGTTGACTGTATCCATGCTAGGACATTGGCTTCAAATGTACAGTTGACTGTATCCAAGCTGGGACACTGCTTTCTAAGGTACAGTTGACTGTATCCAAGCTGGGACATTGCCTTCAAAGGTACAGTTGACTGTATCCATGCTGGGACATTGCTTTCTAAGGTACAGTTGACTGTATGCAAGCTGGGACACTGCCTTCAAAGGTACAGTTGATTGTATCCATGCTAGAACATTGCCTTCAAAGGTAGAGTTGACTGTATCCATGCTGGGACACTGCTTTCTAAGGTACAGTTGACTGTATCCATGCTAGGACATTGCCTTCAAAGGTACAGTTGACTGTATCCAAGCTGGGACACTGCTTTCTAATGTACAGTTGACTATATCCATGCTAAAAGATTGCTTTCTAAGGTACAGTTGACTATATCCATGCTAGGACATTGCCTTCAAAGGTACAGTTGACTGTATATATGCTGGGACACTGCCTCCAAAGGTACAGTTGACTGTATCCATGCTGGGACACTGCCTCCAAAGGTACAGTTGACTGTATCCATGCTGGGACACTGCCTTCAAAGGTACAGTTGACTATATCCATGCTAGGACACTGCATTCAAAGGTACAGTTGACTGTATCCATGCTAGGACATTGCTTTCAAAGGTACAGTTGACTGTCTCCATGCTGGGACACTGCCTTCAAAGGTACAGTTGACTGTATCCATGCTAGGACACTGCTTTCTAAGGTACAGTTGACTGTATACATGCTGGGACACTGCTTTCAAAGGTACAGTTGACTGTATCCAAGCTAGGACACTGCTTTCTAAGGTACAGTTGACTATATGCATGATGGCACACTGCCTTCAAAGGTACAGTTGACTGTATCGAAGCTGGGACACTGCCTTCAAGGGTACAGTTGACTGTATCCATGCTAGAACATTGCTTTCTAAGGTACAATTGACTGTATTGGTGCTAGGACACTGCCTTCAAAGGTACAGTTGACTGTATCCAAGCTGTGACACTGCTTTCTAAGGTACAGTTGACTGTATCCATGCTAGGACATTGCCTTCAAAGGTACACTTGACTGTATCCATGCTAGGACACTGCCTTCAAAGGTACAGTTGACTGTATCCAAGCTGGGACACTGCCCTCAAAGGTACAGTTGACAGTATCCATGCTGGGACACTGCCTTCAAAGATACAGTTGACTGTATCCATGCTGGGACACTGCCTTCAAATGTACGGTTGACTGTATCCATGCTGGGACACTGCCTTCAAAGGTACAGTTGACTGTATCCAAGCTGAGACATTGCTTTCTAAGGTACAGTTGACTGTATCCATGATGGGACACTGCCTTCAAAGGTACAGTTGGCTGTATCCAAGCTGAGACACTGCTTTCTAAGGTACAGTTGACTATATCCATGCTGGGACACTGCCTTTAAAGGTACAGTTGACTGTATCCAAGCTGGGACACTGCCTTCAAAGGTACAGTTGACTGTATCCAAGCTGGGACACTGCCTTCAAAGGTAATTGACTCTATTTCTGCTAGGACACGGCCTTCAAATGTACAGTTGAATGTATCCAAGTTGGGACACTGCTTTGTAAGGTACAGTTGACTGTATCCAAGCAGGGACACTGCTTTCTAATGTGGAGTTGACTGTATCCATGCTGGGACACTGCTTTCTAAGGTACAGTTGACTGTATCCAAGATGTGACACTGCCTTCAAAGGTACAGTTGACTGTATCCATGCTGGGACACTGCTTTCTAAGGTACAGTTGACTATATCCATGCTAGGACATTGCCTTCAAAGGTACAGTTGACTGTATCCATGCTGGGACACTGCTTTCTAAGGTACAGTTCACTGTATCCATGCTGGGACAATGCTTTCTAAGGTACAGTTGACTGTATCCATGCTAGGACATTGCCTTCAAAGGTACAGTTGACTGTATCCATGCTGGGACACTGCTTTCTAAGGTACAGTTGACTGTATCCAAGATGTGACACTGCCTTCAAAGGTACAGTTGACTGTATCCATGCTGGGACACTGCTTTCTAAGGTACAGTTGACTATATCCATGCTAGGACATTGCCTTCAAAGGTACAGTTGACTGTATTCATGCTGGGACACTGCTTTCTAAGGTACAGTTGACTGTATCCATGCAGGGACACTGCTTTCTAAGGTACAGTTGACTGTATCCATGCTGGGACACTGCCTTCAAAGGTACAGTTGACTGTATCTATGCTGGGACACTGCCTTCAAAGGTACAGTTGACTGTATCCATGCTAGGACATTGCCTTCAAAGGTACAGTTGACTGTATCTATGCTGGGACACTGCCTTCAAAGGTACAGTTGACTGTATCCATGCTAGGACATTGCCTTCAAATGTACAGTTGACTGTATCCATGCTGGGACATTGCTTTCTAAGGTACAGTTGACTGTATGCAAGTTGGGACACTGCCTTCTAAGGTACAGTTGATTGTATCCATGCTAGGACATTGCCTTCAAAGGTAGAGTTGACTGTATCCAAGCTGGGACATTGCTTTCTAAGGTACAGTTGACTATATCCATGCTAGCACATTGCCTTCAAAGGTACAGTTGACTGTATCTATGCTGGGACACTGCCTTCAAAGGTACTGTTTACTGTATCCATGCTAGGACATTGCCTTCAAAGGTACAGTTGACTGTATCCAGGCTGGGACACTGCTTTCTAAGGTACAGTTGACTGTATCCATGGTGGGACATTGCCTTCAAAGGTACTGTTTACTGTATCCATGCTAGGACATTGCCTTCAAAGGTACAGTTGACTGTATCCAAGCTGGGACACTGCTTTCTAATGTACAGTTGACTATATCCATGCTAAAAGATTGCTTTCTAAGGTACAGTTGACTATATCCATGCTAGGACATTGCCTTCAAAGGTACAGTTGACTGTATCCATGCTGGGACATTGCTTTCTAAGGTACAGTTGACTATATCCATGCTAGCACATTGCCTTCAAAGGTACAGTTGACTGTATCCATGCTGGGACACTGCCTTCAAAGGTACAGTTGACTGTATCCAAGCTGGGACACTGCTTTCTAAGGTACAGTTGACTGTATCCATGCTAGGACATTGCCTTCAAAGGTACAGTTGACTGTATCCATGCTGGGACACTGCTTTCTAAGGTACAGTTGACTGTATCCATGCTGGGACATTGCCTTCAAAGGTACTGTTTACTGTATCCATGCTAGGACATTGCCTTAAAAGGTAGAGTTGACTGTATCCAAGCTGGGACACTACTTTCTAAGGTACAGTTGACTGTATCCATGCTGGGACACTGCCTTCAAAGGTAAAGTTGACTGTATCCATGCTAGGACACTGCATTCAAAGGTACAGTTGACTGTATCCATGCTGGGACATTGCCTTCAAAGGTACTGTTTCCTGTATCCATGCTAGGACATTGCCTGCAAAGGTACAGTTGACTGTATCCATGCTGGGACACTGCCTTCAAAGGTAAAGTTGACTGTATCCATGCTAGGACACTGCATTCAAAGGTACAGTTGACTGTATCCATGCTAGGACATTGCTTTCAAAGGTACAGTTGACTGTCTCCATGCTGGGACACTGCCTTCAAAGGTACAGTTGACTGTATCCATGCTAGTATATTGCTTTCTAAGGTACAGTTGACTGTATACATGCTGGGACATTGCCTTCAAAGGTACTGTTTCCTGTATCCATGCTAGGACATTGCCTGCAAAGGTACAGTTGACTGTATCCATGCTGGGACACTGCCTTCAAAGGTAAAGTTGACTGTATCCATGCTAGGACACTGCATTCAAAGGTACAGTTGACTGTATCCATGCTAGGACATTGCTTTCAAAGGTACAGTTGACTGTCTCCATGCTGGGACACTGCTTTCAAAGGTACAGTTGACTGTATCGAAGCTAGGACACTGCTTTCTAAGGTACAGTTGACTATATGCATGATGGCACACTGCCTTCAAAGGTACAGTTGACTGTATCGAAGCTGGGACACTGCCTTCAAGGGTACAGTTGACTGTATCCATGCTAGGACATTGTTTTCTAAGGTACAGTTGGCTGTATTGGTGCTAGGACACTGCCTTCAAAGGTACAGTTGACTGTATCCAAGCTGAGACACGGCTTTCTAAGGTACACTTGACTGTATCCATGCTAGGACACTGCCTTCAAAGGTACAGTTGGCTGTATCCAAGCTGAGACACGGCTTTCTAAGGTACAGTTGACTGTATCCATGCTGGGACACTGCCTTTAAAGGTACAGTTGACTGTATCCAAGCTGGGACACTGCCTTCAAAGGTACAGTTGAATGTATCCAAGTTGGGACACTGCTTTGTAAGGTACAGTTGACTGTATCCAAGCAGGGACACTGCTTTCTAAGGTACAGTTGACTGTATCCATGCTGGGACACTGCCTTCAAAGGTACAGTTGACTGTATCCATGCTGGGACACTGCTTTCTAAGGTACAGTTGACTGTATCCATGCTGGGACACTGCTTTCTAAGGTACAGTTGACTGTATCCATGCTGGGACATTGCCTTCAAAGGGACAGTTGACTGTATCCATGATGGGACACTGCCTTCAAAGGTATAGTTGACTGTATCTATGCTGGGACACTGCCTTCAAAGGTACAGTTGACTGTATCCATGCTAGGACACTGCCTTCAAAGGTACAGTTGACTGTATCCATGATGGGACACTGCCTTCAAAGGTACAGTTGACTGTATCCATGCTAGTATATTGCTTTCTAAGGTACAGTTGACTGTATCCATGCTGGGACATTGCTTTCTAAGGTACAGTTGACTGTATCCATGCTGGGACATTGCTTTCTAAGGTACAGTTGACTGTATGCAAGCTGGGACACTGCCTTCAAAGGTACAGTTTACTGTATCCATGCTGGGACAATGCCTTCAAATGTACAGTTGACTGTATCCAAGCTGGGACACTGCTTTCTAAGATACAGTTGACTGTATCCATGCTGGGACATTGCCTTCAAAGGTACTGTTTAGTTTATCCATGCTAGGACATTGCCTTCAAAGGTAGAGTTGACTATATCCAAGCTGGGACACTGCTTTCTAAGGTACAGTTGACTGTATCCATGCTAGGACATTGCCTTCAAAGGTACAGTTGACTGTATATATGCTGGGACACTGCCTTCAAAGGTACAGTTGACTGTATCCAAGCAGGGACACTGCTTTCTAAGGTACAGTTGACTGTATCCATGCTGGGACACTGCCTTCAAAGGTACAGTTGACTGTATCCATGCTGGGACACTGCTTTCTAAGGTACAGTTGACTGTATCCATGCTGGGACACTGCTTTCTAAGGTACAGTTGACTGTATCCATGCTAGGACATTGCCTTCAAAGGGACAGTTGACTGTATCCATGATGGGACACTGCCTTCAAAGGTATAGTTGACTGTATCTATGCTGGGACACTGCATTCAAAGGTACAGTTGACTGTATCACTGCTAGGACATTGCTTTCAAAGGTACAGTTGACTGTCTCCATGCTGGGACATTGCCTTCAAAGGTACAGTTGACTGTATCCATGCTAGGACATTGATTTCTAAGATACAGTTGACTGTATTGATGCTAGGACACTGCTTTCAAAGGTACTGTTTACTGTAACCAAGCTGGGACACTGCTTTCTAAGGTACAGTTGACTGTATGCATGATGGCACACTGCCTTCAAAGGTACAGTTGACTGTATCGAAGCTGGGACACTGCCTTCAAGGGTACAGTTGACTGTATCCATGCTAGGACATTGCTTTCTAAGGTACAGTTGACTGTATTGATGCTAGGACACTGCCTTCAAAGGTACAGTTGACTGTATCCAAGCTGTGACACTGCTTTCTAAGGTACAGTTGACTGTATCCATGCTAGGACATTGCCTTCAAAGGTACAGTTGACTGTATCCATGCTGGGACAATGCCTTCAAAGGTACAGTTGACTGTATCCAAGCTGGGACACTGCCTTCAAAGGTACAGTTGACTGTATCCATGCTGGGACACTGCCTTCAAAGGTAAAGTTGACTGTATCTATGCAAGGACACTGCATTCAAAGGTACAGTTGACTGTATCACTGCTAGGACATTGCTTTCAAAGGTACAGTTGACTGTCTCCATGCTGGGACACTGCCTTCAAAGGTACAGTTGACTGTATCCATGCTAGGACATTGATTTCTAAGATACAGTTGACTGTATTGATGCTAGGACACTGCTTTCAAAGGTACTGTTTACTGTAACCAAGCTGGGACACTGCTTTCTAAGGTACAGTTGACTGTATGCATGATGGCACACTGCCTTCAAAGGTACAGTTGACTGTATCGAAGCTGGGACACTGCCTTCAAGGGTACAGTTGACTGTATCCATGCTAGGACATTGCTTTCTAAGGTACACTTGACTATATGCATGATGGCACACTGCCTTCAAAGGTACAGTTGACTGTATCGAAGCTGGGACACTGCCTTCAAGGGAACAGTTGACTGTATCCATGCTAGGACATTGCTTTCTAAGGTACAGTTGACTGTATTGATGCTAGGACACTGCCTTCAAAGGTACAGTTGACTGTATCCAAGTTGTGACACTGCTTTCTAAGGTACAGTTGACTGTATCCATGCTAGGACATTGCCTTCAAAGGTACACTTGACTGTATCCATGCTAGGACAATGCCTTCAAAGGTACAGTTGACTGTATCCAAGCTGGGACACTGCCTTCAAAGGTACATTTGTCTGTATCCAAGCTGGGACACTGCCTTCAAAGGTACAGTTGACAGTATCCATGCTGGGACACTGCCTTCAAAGGTACATTTGACTGTATCCATGCTGGGATACTGCCTTCAAATGTACGGTTAACTGTATCCATGCTGGGACACTGCCTTCAAAGGTACGGTTGGCTGTATCCAAGCTGAGACACTGCTTTCTAAGGTACAGTTGACTGTATCCATGCTGGGACACTGCCTTTAAAGGTACAGTTGACTGTATCCAAGCTGGGACACTGCCTTCAAAGGTACAGTTGACTGTATCCAAGCTGGGACACTGCCTTCAAAGGTAATTGACTGTATTTCTGCTAGGACACTGCCTTCAAAGGTACAGTTGAATGTATCCAAGTTGGGACACTGCTTTGTAAGGTACAGTTGACTGTATCCAAGCAGGGACACTGCTTTCTAATGTGGAGTTGACTGTATCCATGCTGGGACACTGCTTTCTAAGGTACAGTTGACTGTATCCAAGATGTGACACTGCCTTCAAAGGTACAGTTGACTGTATCCATGCTGGGACACTGCTTTCTAAGGTACAGTTGACTATATCCATGCTAGGACATTGCCATCAAAGGTACAGTTGTCTGTATATATGCTGGGACACTGCCTCCAAAGGTACAGTTGACTGTATCCATGCTGGGACACTGCCTTCAAAGGTAAAGTTGACTGTATCCATGATAGGACACTGCATTCAAAGGTACAGTTGACTGTATCCATGCTAGGACATTGCTTTCAAAGGTACAGTTGACTGTCTCCATGATGGGACACTGCCTTCAAAGGTACAGATGACTGTATCCATGCTAGGACATTGATTTCTAAGATACAGTTGACTGTATTGATGCTAGGACACTGCTTTCAAAGGTACAGTTGACTGTAACCAAGCTGGGACACTACTTTCTAAGGTACAGTTGACTGTATCCATGCTGGGACACTGCCTTCAAAGGTACAGTTGACTGTATCCATGCTAGTATATTGCTTTCTAAGGTACAGTTGACTGTATACATGCTGGGACACTGCTTTCAAAGGTACAGTTGACTGTATCCAAGCTAGGACACTGCTTTTTAAGGTACAGTTGACTATATGCATGATGGCACACTGCCTTCAAAGGTACAGTTGACTGTATCGAAGCTGGGACACTGCCTTCAAGGGTACAGTTGACTGTATCCATGCTAGGACATTGCTTTCTAAGGTACAGTTGACTGTATTGGTGCTAGGACACTGCCTTCAAAGGTACAGTTGACTGTATCCAAGCTGTGACACTGCTTTCTAAGGTACAGTTGACTGTATCCATGCTAGGACATTGACTTCAAAGATACACTTGACTGTATCCATGCTAGGACACTGCCTTCAAAGGTACAGTTGACTGTATCCAAGCTGGGACACTGCCTTCAAAGGTACAGTTGACAGTATCCATGCTGGGACACTGCCTTCAAAGGTACATTTGACTGTATCCATGCTGGGACACTGCCTTCAAATGTACGGTTGACTGTATCCATGCTGGGACAGTGCCTTCAAAGGTACAGTTGACTGTATCCAAGCTGAGACATTGCTTTCTAAGGTACAGTTGACTGTATCCATGATGGGACACTGCCTTCAAAGGTACAGTTGGCTGTATCCAAGCTGAGACACTGCTTTCTAAGGTACAGTTGACTGTATCCATGCTGGGACACTGCTTTTAAAGGTACAGTTGACTGTATCCAAGCTGGGACACTGCCTTCAAAGGTAATTGACTGTATTTCTGCAAGGACACGGCCTTCAAAGGTACAGTTGAATGTATCCAAGTTGGGACACTGCTTTGTAAGGTACAGTTGACTGTATCCATGCTAGGACATTGCCTTCAAAGGTAGAGTTGACTGTATCCAATATGTGACACTGCCTTCAAAGGTACAGTTGACTGTATCCATGCTGGGACACTGCTTTCTAAGGTACAGTTGACTGTATCCATGCTAGGACATTGCCTTTAAAGGTACAGTTGACTGTATCCATGATGGGACACTGCCTTCAAAGGTACAGTTGACTGTATCCATGCTAGGACATTGCCTTCAAATGTACAGTTGACTGTATCCATGATGGGACACTGCCTTCAAAGGTACAGTTGACTGTATCCATGCTGGGACATTGCTTTCTAAGGTACAGTTGACTGTATGCAAGCTGGGACACTGCTTTCTAAGGTACAGTTGACTATATCCATGCTAGCACATTGCCTTCAAAGGTACAGTTGACTGTATCCATGCTGGGACACTGCTTTCTAAGGTACAGTTGACTATATCCATGCTAGCACATTGCCTTCAAAGGTAGAGTTGACTGTATCCAAGCTGGGACACTGCTTTCTAAGGTACAGTTGACTATATCCATGCTAGCACATTGCCTTCAAAGGTACAGTTGACTGTATCCATGCTGGGACACTGCTTTCTAAGGTACAGTTGACTGTATCCATGCTGGGACATTGCCTTCAAAGGTACTGTTTACTGTATCCATGCTAGGACATTGCCTTCAAAGGTACAGTTGACTGTATCCAAGCTGGGACACTGCTTTCTAATGTACAGTTGACTATATCCATGCTAGGACATTGCCTTCAAAGGTACTGTTTACTGTATCCATGCTAGGACATTGCCTTCAAAGGTAGAGTTGACTGTATCCAAGCTGGGACACTGCTTTCAAAGGTACAGTTGACTGTCTCCATGCTGGGACACTGCCTTCAAAGGTACAGTTGACTGTATATATGCTGGGACACTGCCTTCAAAGGTACAGTTGACTGTATCCATGCTGGGACACTGCCTTCAAAGGTAAAGTTGACTGTATCCATGCTAGGACACTGCATTCAAAGGTACAGTTGACTGTATCCATGCTGGGACACTGCCTTCAAAGGTAAAGTTGACTGTATCCATGCTAGGACACTGCATTCAAAGGTACAGTTGACTGTATCCATGCTAGGACATTGCTTTCAAAGGTACAGTTGACTGTCTCCATGCTGGGACACTGCCTTCAAAGGTACAGTTGACTGTAACCAAGCTGGGACACTACTTTCTAAGGTACAGTTGACTGTATCCATGCTGGGACACTGCCTTCAAAGGTACAGTTGACTGTATCCATGCTAGTATATTGCTTTCTAAGGTACAGTTGACTGTATCCATGCTGGGACACTGCCTTCAAAGGTACAGTTGACTGTATCCAAGCTAGGACACTGCCTTCAAAGGTACAGTTGACTATATGCATGATGGCACACTGCCTTCAAAGGTACAGTTGACTGTATCGAAGCTGGGGCACTGCCTTCAAGGGTACAGTTGACTGTATCCATGCTAGGACATTGCTTTCTAAGGTACAGTTGACTGTATTGATGCTAGGACACTGCCTTCAAAGGTACAGTTGACTGTATCCAAGCTGTGACACTGCTTTCTAAGGTACAGTTGACTGTATCCATGCTAGGACATTGCCTTCAAAGGTACACTTGACTGTATCCATGCTAGGACACTGCCTTCAAAGGTACAGTTGACTGTATCCAAGCTGGGACACTGCCTTCAAAGGTAGAGTTGACAGTATCCATGCTGGGACACTGCCTTCAAAGGTACATTTGACTGTATCCATGCTAGGATATTGCTTTCTAAGGTACAGTTGACTGTATCAATGCTGGGACACTGCCTCCAAAGGTACAGTTGACTGTATCCATGCTGGGACACTGCCTTCAAAGGTACATTTGACTGTATCCATGCTGGGACACTGCCTTCAAAGGTACAGTTGGCTGTATCCAAGCTGAGACACTGCTTTCTAAGGTACTGTTGACTGTATCCATGCTAGGATATTGTTTTCTAAGGTACAGTTCACTGTATCCATGCTGGGACACTGCTTTCTAAGGTGGAGTCGAGTGTATCCATGCTGGGACACTGGTTTCTAAGGTACAGTTGACTGTATCCATGCTGGGACATTGCTTTCTAAGGTACAGTTGACTGTATCCAAGCTGGGACACTGCCTTCAAAGGTACAATTGACTGTATCCTTGCTAGGACATTGCCTTCAAAGGTAGAGTTGACTGGATCCAAGCTGGGACACTGCTTTTTAAGGTACAGTTGACTGTATCCAAGCTGGGACACTGCCTTCAAAGGTACAGTTGACTGTATCCATGCTGGGACATTGCTTTCTAAGGTACAGTTGACTGTATCCAAGCTGGGACACTGCCTTCAAAGGTACAATTGACTGTATCCATGCTAGTACATTGCCTTCAAAGGTAGAGTTGACTGGATCCAAGCTGGGACACTGCTTTTTAAGGTACAGTTGAATGTATCCAAGCTGGGACACTGCCTTCAAAGGTACAGTTGACTATATCCATGCTAGGACATTGCTTTCTAAGGTACAGTTGACTGTATCCATGCTCGGACATTGCTTTCTAAGGTACAGTTTACTGTATCCATGCTAGGACACTGACTTCAAAGGTACAGTTGACTGTATCCAAGCTGGGACACTGCTTTCTAAGGTACAGTTGACTGTATCCATGCTGGGACACTGCCTTCAAAGGTACAGTTGACTGTATCCATGCTAGGATATTGCTTTCTAAGGTACAGTTGACTGTATCAATGCTGGGACACTGCCTTCAAAGGTACAGTTGACTGTATCCATTCTGGGACACTGCTTTCTAAGGTACAGTTCACTGTATCCATGCTGGGACACTGCCTTCAAAGGTACAGTTGACTGTATATATGCTGGGACACTGCCTCCAAAGGTACAGTTGACTGTATCCATGCTAGGACATTGCTTTCTAAGGTAGTTGACTGTATTGATGCTAGGATACTGCCTTCAAAGGTACAGTTGACTGTATCCAAGCTGGGACTCTGCTTTCTAAGGTACATTTGACTATATCCATGATGGGACACTGCCTTCAAAGGTACAATTGACTGTATCCAAGCTGGGACACTGCCTTCAAAGGTACAGTTGACTGTATCCATACTAGGACATTGCTTTCTAAGGTACAGTTGACTGTATTGATGCTAGGACACTGCCTTCAAAGCTACAGTTGACTGTATCCCAGCTGGGACACTGCTTTCTAAGGTACAGTTGACTGTATCCATGCTAGGACATTGCATTCAAAGGTACACTTGACTGTATCCATGCTAGGACAATGCCTTCAAAGGTACAGTTGACTGTATCCATGCTGGGACACTGCCTTCAAAGGTACAGTTGACTGTATCCAAGCTGGCACACTGCCTTCAAAGGTACAGTTGGCTGTATCCAAGCTGAAACACTGCTTTCTAAGGTACAGTTGACTGTATCCATGCTGGGACATTGCCTTCAAAGGTACAGTTGACTGTATCCAAGCTGCGACACTGCCTTCAAAGGTAATTGACTGTATTGCTGCTAGGACATTGCCTTGAAAGGTACAGTTGAATGTATCCAAGTTGGGACACTGCTTTCTAAGGTACAGTTGACTGTATCCATGCTGGGACACTGCTTTCTAAGGTGGAGTTGACTGTATCCATGCTGGGACACTGCTTTCTAAGGTACAGTTGACTGTATCCATGCAGGGACACTGCCTTCAAAGGTACAATTGACTGTATCCTTGCTAGGACATTGCCTTCAAAGGTAGAGTTGACTGGATCCAAGCTGGGACACTGCTTTTTAAGGTACAGTTGACTATATCCATGCTAGGACATTGCTTTCTAAGGTACAGTTGACTGTATCCATGCTGGGATATTGCCTTCAAAGGCACTGTTTACTGTATCCATGCTAGGACATTGCCTTCAAAGGTACAGTTGACTGTATCCAAGCTGGGACAATGTTTCTAAGGTACAGTTGACTATATCCATGCTAGGACATTGCTTTCTAAGGTACAGTTGACTATATCCATGCTAGGACATTGCCTTCAAAGGTAGAGTTGACTGTGTCCAAGATGGGACACTGCTTTCTAAGGGCCAGTTGACTGTATCCATGCTGGGACATTGCTTTCTAAGGTACAGTTGACTGTATCCAAGCTGGGACACTGCCTTCAAAGGTACAGTTGACTGTATCCATGCTGGGACACTGCTTTCTAAGGTACAGTTGACTATATCCATGCTAGGACATTGCCTTCAGAGGTAGAGTTGACTGTATCCAAGCTGGGACACTGCTTTCTAAGGTTCAGTTGACTGTATCCATGCTAGAACATTGCCTTCAAAGGTACAGTTGACTGTATCCATGCTCGGACATTGCCTTCAAATGTACAGTTGACTGTATCCATGCTGGGACACTGCCTTCAAAGGTAAAGTTGACTGTATCCATGCTAGGACACTGCATTCAAAGGTACAGTTGACTGTATCACTGCTAGGACATTGCCTTCAAAGGTACAGTTGACTGTATCCATGCTAGGACATTGGTTTCTAAGGTACAGTTGACTGTATCCATGCTGGGACACTGCCTTCAAAGGTACAGTTGACTGTATCCATGCTGGGACACTGCTTTCTAAGGTACAGTTGACTGTATCCATGCTGGGACACTGCCTTCAAAGGTACAGTTGACTGTATCCATGCTAGGATATTGCTTTCTAAGGTACAGTTGACTGTATTGATGCTAGGATACTGCCTTCAAAGGTACAGTTGACTGTATCCAAGCTGGGACACTGCTTTCTAAGGTACATTTGACTATATCCATGATGGGACACTGCCTTCAAAGGTACAATTGACTGTATCCAAGCTGGGACACTGCCTTCAAAGGTACAGTTGACTGTATCCATACTAGGACATTGCTTTCTAAGGTACAGTTAACTGTATTGATGCTAGGACACTGCCTTCAAAGGTACAGTTGACTGTATCCAAGCTGGGACACTGCTTTCTAAGGTACAGTTGACTGTATCCATGCTAGGACATTGCCTTCAAAGGTACACTTGACTGTATCCATGCTAGGACAATGCCTTCAAAGGTACAATTGACTGTATCCATGCTGGGACACTGCCTTCAAAGGTACAGTTGACTGTATCCAAGCTGGGACACTGCCTTCAAAGGTACAGTTGACTGTATCCAAGCTGCGACACTGCCTTCAAAGGTAATTGACTGTATTGCTGCTAGGACATTGCCTTCAAAGGTACAGTTGAATGTATCCAAGTTGGGACACTGCTTTCTAAGGTACAGTTGACTGTATCCATGCTGGGACACTGCTTTCTAAGGTACAGTTGACTGTATCCAAGCTGTGACACTGTTTTCTAAGGTGGAGTTGACTGTATCCATGCTGGGACACTGCTTTCTAAGGTACAGTTGACTGTATCCATGCTGGGACACTGCCTTCAAAGGTACAGTTGACTGTATCCATGCTGGGACACTGCCTTCAAAGGTACAGTTAACTGTATCCATGCTAGGACATTACCTTCAAAGGTACAGTTGACTGTATCCATGCTGGGACACTGCCTTCAAAGGTAAAGTTGACTGTATCCATGCTAGGACACTGCATTCAAAGGTACAGTTGACTGTATCCCTGCTAGAACATTGCCTTCAAAGCTACAGTTGACTGTATCCATGCTAGGACATTGGTTTCTAAGTTACAGTTGACTGTGTTGATGCTAGGACACTGCCTTCAAAGGTACAGTTGACTGTATCCAAGCTGGGACACTGCTTTCTAAGGTACAGTTGACTGTATCCATGCTGGGACACTGCCTTCAAAGGTACAGTTGACTGTATCCATGCTAGGATATTGCTTTCTAAGGTACAGTTGACTGTATCCATGCTGGGACACTGCCTTCAAAGGTACAGTTGACTGTATCCATGCTGGGACACTGCCTTCAAAGGTACAGTTGACTGTCTCCATGCTGGGACACTGCCTTCAAAGGTACAGTTGACTGTATATATGCTGGGACACTGCCTTCAAAGGTACAGTTGACTGTATCCATGCTGGGACACTGCCTTCAAAGGTAAAGTTGACTGTATCCATGCTAGGACACTGCATTCAAAGGTACAGTTGACTGTATCCATGCTGGGACACTGCCTTCAAAGGTAAAGTTGACTGTATCCATGCTAGGACACTGCATTCAAAGGTACAGTTGACTGTATCCATGCTAGGACATTGCTTTCAAAGGTACAGTTGACTGTCTCCATGCTGGGACACTGCCTTCAAAGGTACAGTTGACTGTAACCAAGCTGGGACACTACTTTCTAAGGTACAGTTGACTGTATCCATGATGGGACACTGCCTTCAAAGGTACAGTTGACTGTATCCATGCTAGTATATTGCTTTCTAAGGTACAGTTGACTGTATCCATGCTGGGACACTGCCTTCAAAGGTACAGTTGACTGTATCCAAGCTAGGACACTGCCTTCAAAGGTACAGTTGACTATATGCATGATGGCACACTGCCTTCAAAGGTACAGTTGACTGTATCGAAGCTGGGGCACTGCCTTCAAGGGTACAGTTGACTGTATCCATGCTAGGACATTGCTTTCTAAGGTACAGTTGACTGTATTGATGCTAGGACACTGCCTTCAAAGGTACAGTTGACTGTATCCAAGCTGTGACATTGCCTTCAAAGGTACACTTGACTGTATCCATGCTAGGACAGTGCCTTCAAAGGTACAGTTGACTGTATCCAAGCTGGGACACTCCCTTCAAAGGTAGAGTTGACAGTATCCATGCTGGGACACTGCCTTCAAAGGTACATTTGACTGTATCCATGCTGGGACACTGCCTTCAAAGGTACAGTTGACTGTATCCAAGCTAGGACACTGCCTCCAAAGGTACAGTTGACTGTATCCATGCTGGGACACTGCCTTCAAAGGTACATTTGACTGTATCCATGCTTGGACACTGCCTTCAAAGGTACAGTTGGCTGTATCCAAGCTGAGACATTGCTTTCTAAGGTACAGTTGACTGTATCCAAGCTGGGACACTGCCTTCAAAGGTACAATTGACTGTATCCATGCTAGTACATTGCCTTCAAAGGTAGAGTTGACTGGATCCAAGCTGGAACACTGCTTTTTAAGGTACAGTTGAATGTATCCAAGCTGGGACACTGCCTTCAAAGGTACAGTTGGCTGTATCCAAGCTGAGACATTGCTTTCTAAGGTACAGTTGACTGTATCCATGCTCGGACATTGCTTTCTAAGGAACAGTTTACTGTATCCATGCTAGGACACTGCCTTCAAAGGTACAGTTGACTGTATCCAAGCTGGGACACTGCTTTCTAAGGTACAGTTGACTGTATCCATGCTGGGACACTGCCTTCAAAGGTACAGTTGACTGTATCCATGCTAGGATATTGCTTTCTAAGGTACAGTTGACTGTATCAATGCTGGGAAACTGCCTTCAAAGGTACAGTTGACTGTATCCATTCTGGGACACTGCTTTCTAAGGTACAGTTCACTGTATCCATGCTGGGACACTGCCTTCAAAGGTACAGTTGACTGTATATATGCTGGGACACTGCCTCCAAAGGTACAGTTGACTGTATCCATGCTAGGACATTGCTTTCTAAGGTAGTTGACTGTATTGATGCTAGGATACTGCCTTCAAAGGTACAGTTGACTGTATCCAAGCTGGGACTCTGCTTTCTAAGGTACATTTGACTATATCCATGATGGGACACTGCCTTCAAAGGTACAATTGACTGTATCCAAGCTGGGACACTGCCTTCAAAGGTACAGTTGACTGTATCCATACTAGGACATTGCTTTCTAAGGTACAGTTGACTGTATTGATGCTAGGACACTGCCTTCAAAGGTACAGTTGACTGTATCCCAGCTGGGACACTGCTTTCTAAGGTACAGTTGACTGTATCCATGCTAGGACATTGCCTTCAATGGTACACTTGACTGTATCCATGCTAGGACAATGCCTTCAAAGGTACAGTTGACTGTATCCATGCTGGGACACTGCCTTCAAAGGTACAGTTGACTGTATCCAAGCTGGGACACTGCCTTCAAAGGTACAGTTGGCTGTATCCAAGCTGAAACACTGCTTTCTAAGGTACAGTTGACTGTATCCATGCTGGGACATTGCCTTCAAAGGTACAGTTGACTGTATCCAAGCTGCGACACTGCCTTCAAAGGTAATTGACTGTATTGCTGCTAGGACATTGCCTTGAAAGGTACAGTTGAATGTATCCAAGTTGGGACACTGCTTTCTAAGGTACAGTTGACTGTATCCATGCTGGGACACTGCTTTCTAAGGTGGAGTTGACTGTATCCATGCTGGGACACTGCTTTCTAAGGTACAGTTGACTGTATCCATGCAGGGACACTGCCTTCAAATGTACAATTGACTGTATCCTTGCTAGGACATTGCCTTCAAAGGTAGAGTTGACTGGATCCAAGCTGGGACACTGCTTTTTAAGGTACAGTTGACTATATCCATGCTAGGACATTGCTTTCTAAGGTACAGTTGACTGTATCCATGCTGGGATATTGCCTTCAAAGGTACTGTTTACTGTATCCATGCTAGGACATTGCCTTCAAAGGTATAGTTGACCGTATCCAAGCTGGGACAATGTTTCTAAGGTACAGTTGACTATATCCATGCTAGGACATTGCTTTCTAAGGTACAGTTGACTATATCCATGCTAGGACATTGCCTTCAAAGGTAGAGTTGACTGTGTCCAAGATGGGACACTGCTTTCTAAGGGCCAGTTGACTGTATCCATGCTGGGACATTGCTTTCTAAGGTACAGTTGACTGTATCCAAGCTGGGACACTGCCTTCAAAGGTACAGTTGACTGTATCCATGCTGGGACACTGCTTTCTAAGGTACAGTTGACTATATCCATGCTAGGACATTGCCTTCAGAGGTAGAGTTGACTGTATCCAAGCTGGGACACTGCTTTCTAAGGCACAGTTGACTGTATCCATGCTAGAACATTGCCTTCAAAGGTACAGTTGACTGTATCCATGCTCGGACATTGCCTTCAAATGTACAGTTGA
This sequence comes from Eledone cirrhosa, assembly GCA_964016885.1. Taxonomy (NCBI): domain Eukaryota; kingdom Metazoa; phylum Mollusca; class Cephalopoda; order Octopoda; family Eledonidae; genus Eledone; species Eledone cirrhosa. The sequence continues at coordinate 223,107,905 of OZ024743.1, forward strand.
CTGTATCCATGCTGGGACACTGCCTTCAAAGGTAAAGTTGACTGTATCCATGCTAGGACACTGCATTCAAAGGTACAGTTGACTGTATCACTGCTAGGACATTGCCTTCAAAGGTACAGTTGACTGTATCCATGCTAGGACATTGGTTTCTAAGGTACAGTTGACTGTATCCATGCTGGGACACTGCCTTCAAAGGTACAGTTGACTCTATCCATGCTGGGACACTGCTTTCTAAGGTACAGTTGACTGTATCCATGCTGGGACACTGCCTTCAAAGGTACAGTTGACTGTATCCATGCTAGGATATTGCTTTCTAAGGTACAGTTGACTGTATTGATGCTAGGATACTGCCTTCAAAGGTACAGTTGACTGTATCCAAGCTGGGACACTGCTTTCTAAGGTACATTTGACTATATCCATGATGGGACACTGCCTTCAAAGGTACAATTGACTGTATCCAAGCTGGGACACTGCCTTCAAAGGTACAGTTGACTGTATCCATACTAGGACATTGCTTTCTAAGGTACAGTTAACTGTATTGATGCTAGGACACTGCCTTCAAAGGTACAGTTGACTGTATCCAAGCTGGGACACTGCTTTCTAAGGTACAGTTGACTGTATCCATGCTAGGACATTGCCTTCAAAGGTACACTTGACTGTATCCATGCTAGGACAATGCCTTCAAAGGTACAATTGACTGTATCCATGCTGGGACACTGCCTTCAAAGGTACAGTTGACTGTATCCAAGCTGGGACACTGCCTTCAAAGGTACAGTTGGCTGTATCCAAGCTGAAACACTGCTTTCTAAGGTACAGTTGACTGTATCCATGCTGGGACACTGCCTTCAAAGGTACAGTTGACTGTATCCAAGCTGCGACACTGCCTTCAAAGGTAATTGACTGTATTGCTGCTAGGACATTGCCTTCAAAGGTACAGTTGAATGTATCCAAGTTGGGACACTGCTTTCTAAGGTACAGTTGACTGTATCCATGCTGGGACACTGCTTTCTAAGGTACAGTTGACTGTATCCAAGCTGTGACACTGTTTTCTAAGGTGGAGTTGACTGTATCCATGCTGGGACACTGCTTTCTAAGGTACAGTTGACTGTATCCATGCTGGGACACTGCCTTCAAAGGTACAGTTGACTGTATCCATGCTGGGACACTGCCTTCAAAGGTACAGTTAACTGTATCCATGCTAGGACATTACCTTCAAAGGTACAGTTGACTGTATCCATGCTAGGACATTGGTTTCTAAGTTACAGTTGACTGTGTTGATGCTAGGACACTGCCTTCAAAGGTACAGTTGACTGTATCCAAGCTGGGACACTGCTTTCTAAGGTACAGTTGACTGTATCCATGCTGGGACACTGCCTTCAAAGGTACAGTTGACTGTATCCATGCTAGGATATTGCTTTCTAAGGTACAGTTGACTGTATCCATGCTGGGACACTGCCTTCAAAGGTACAGTTGACTGTATCCATGCTGGGACACTGCCTTCAAAGGTACAGTTGACTGTATCCATGCTAGGACATTGCTTTCTAAGGTACAGTTGACTGTATTGATGCTAGGATACTGCCTTCAAAGGTACAGTTGACTGTATCCAAGCTGGGACACAGCTTTCTAAGGTACATTTGACTATATCCATGATGGGACACTGCCTTCAAAGGTACAGTTGACTGTATCCAAGCTGGGACACTGCCTTCAAAGGTACAGTTGACTGTATCCATACTAGGACATTGCTTTCTAAGGTACAGTTGACTGTATTGATGCTAGCACACTGCCTTCAAAGGTACAGTTGACTGTATCCAAGCTGGGACACAGCTTTCTAAGGTACATTTGACTATATCCATGATGGGACACTGCCTTCAAATGTACAGTTGACTGTATCCATGCTGGGACACTGCCTTCAAAGGTACAGTTGACTGTATCCAAGCTGGGACACTGCCTTCAAAGGTACAGTTGGCTGTATCCAAGCTGGGACACTGCTTTCTAAGGTACAGTTGACTGTATCCATGCTGGGACACTGCCTTCAAAGGTACAGTTGACTGTATCCAAGCTGCGACACTGCCTTCAAAGGTAATTGACTGTATTGCTGCTAGGACATTGCCTTCAAAGGTACAGTTGAATGTATCCATGTTGGGACACTGCTTTCTAAGGTACAGTTGACTGTATCCATGCTGGGACACTGCTTTCTAAGGTACAGTTGACTGTATCCAAGCTGTGACACTGTTTTCTAAGGTGGAGTTGACTGTATCCATGCTGGGACACTGCTTTCTAAGGTACAGTTGACTGTATCCATGCTGGGACACTGCCTTCAAAGGTATAGTTGACTGTATCCATGCTGGGACACTGCCTTCAAAGCTACAGTTAACTGTATCCATTCTAGGACATTACCTTCAAAGGTACAGTTGACTGTATCCATGCTAGGATATTGCTTTCTAAGGTACAGTTGACTGTATCCATGCTGGGGCACTGCCTTCAAAGGTAAAGTTGACTGTATCCATGCTGGGGCACTGCCTTCAAAGGTAAAGTTGACTGTATCCATGCTGGGGCACTGCCTTCAAAGGTACAGTTGACTGTATCCATGCTCGGGCACTGCCTTCAAAGGTAAAGTTGACTGTATCCATGCTAGGAGATTGCTTTCTAAGGTACAGTTGACTGTATTGATGCTAGGACACTGCCTTCAAAGGTACAGTTGACTGTATCCAAGCTGGGACACTGCTTTCTAAAGTACAGTTGACTGCATCCATGCTAGGATATTGCCTTCAAAGGTACAGTTGACTGTATCCAAGCTGGGACACTGCTTTCTAAAGTACAGTTGACTGCATCCATGCTGGGACAATGCCTTCAAAGGTACAGTTGACTGTATCCATGCTGGGACACTGCCTTCAAAGGTAAAGTTGACTGTATCCATGCTGGGGCACTGCCTTCAAAGGTACAGTTGACTGTATCCATGCTGGGACATTGCCTTCAAAGGTACAGTTGACTGTATCCATGCTAGGACAATGTCTTCAAAGGTACAGTTGACTGTATCCATGCTGGGACACTGCCTTCAAAGGTACAGTTGACTGTATCCATGCTAGGACATTGCCTTCAAAGGTACAGCTGACTGTATCCATGCTGGGACATTGGTTTCTAAGTTACAGTTGACTGTATTGATGCTAGGACACTGCCTTCAAATGTACAGTTGACTGTATCCAAGCTGGGACACTGCTTTTTAAGGTACAGTAGAATGTATCCATGCTGGGACACTGCCTTCAAAGGTACAGTTGACTGTATCCAAGCTGGGACACTGCCTTCAAAGGTAATTGACTGTATTTCTGCTAGGACACTGCCTTCAAAGGTACAGTTGAATGTATCCAAGTTGGGACACTGTTTTGTAAGGTACAGTTCACTGTATCCAAGCAGGGACACTGCTTTCTAATGTGGAGTTGACCGTATCCATGCTGGGACACTGCTTTCTAAGGTACAGTTGACTGTATCCAAAATGTGACACTGCCTTCAAAGGTACAGTTGACTGTATCCATGCTGGGACACTGCGTTCTAAGGTACAGTTGACTATATCCATGCTAGGACATTGCCTTCAAAGGTACAGTTGACTGTATCCATGCTAGGACACTGCATTCAAAGGTACAGTTGACTGTATCCATGCTAGGACATTGCTTTCAAATGTACAGTTGACTGTCTCCATGCTGGGACACTGCTTTCAAAGGTACAGTTGACTGTATCCAAGCTGGGACACTACTTTCTAAGGTACAGTTGACTGTATCCATGCTGGGACACTGCCTTCAAATGTACAGTTGACTGTATCCATGCTAGGATATTGCTCTCTAAGGTACAGTTGACTGTATCCATGCTGGGACACTGCCTTCAAAGGTACAGTTGACTGTATCCATGCTGGGACACTGCTTTCTAAGGTACAGTTGACTATATCCATGCTAGGACATTGCCTTCAAATGTACAGTTGAATGTATCCATGCTGGGACACTGCCTTCAAAGGTACAGTTGACTGTATCCAAGCTGGGACATTGCCTTCAAAGGTAGAGTTGACTGTATGCAAGCTGGGACACTGCCTTCTAAGGTACAGTTGACTGTATCCATGCTAGGACATTGCCTTCAAAGGTAGAGTTGACTGTATCCAAGCTGGGACACTGCTTTCTAAGGTACAGTTGACTATATCCATGCTTGCACATTGCCTTCAAAGGTACAGCTGACTGTATCCATGCTGGGACACTGCTTTCTAAGGTACAGTTGACTGTATCCATGCTGGGACATTGCCTTCAAAGGTACTGTTTACTCTATCCATGCTAGGACATTGCCTTCAAAGGTAGAGTTGACTGTATCCAAGCTGGGACACTGCTTTCTAAGGTACAGTTGACTATATCCATGCTAGGACATTGCCTTCAAAGGTACAGTTGACTGTATACATGTTAGGACATTGCCTTCAAAGGTACAGTTGACTGTATCCATGCTAGGACATTGCTTTCAAAGGTACAGTTGACTGTCTCCATGCTGGGACACTGCCTTCAAAGGTACAGTTGACTGTATCCCTGCTAGGACATTGATTTCTAAGGTACAGTTGACTGTATTGATGCTAGGACACTGCCTTCAAAGGTAGAGTTGACTGTATCCAAGCTGGGACATTGCCTTCAAAGGTACAGTTGACTGTATCCATGCTAGGACATTGCCTTCAAAGGTACAGTTGACTGTATCCATGCTAGGACATTGGTTTCTAAGTTACAGTTGACTGTATTGATGCTAGGACACTGCCTTCAAAGGCACAGTTGACTGTATCCATGTTGGGACACTGCCTTCAAGGGTACAGTTAACTGTATCCATGCTAGGACATTGGTTTCTAAGTTACAGTTGACTGTATTGATGCTAGGACACTGCCTTCAAAGGCACAGTTGACTGTATCCAATCTGGGACAATGCTTTCTAAGGTACAGTAGTCTGTCTCCATGCTGGGACACTGCCTTCAAAGGTACAGTTGACTGTATCCATGCTGTGACACTGCCTTTAAAGGTACAGTTGACTGTATCCAAGCTGGTACACTGCCTTCAAAGGTAATTGACTGTATTGCTGCTAGGACACTGCCTTCAAAGGTACAGTTGAATGTATCCAAGTTGGGACACTGCTTTCTAAGGTACAGTTGACTGTGTCCATGCTGGGACACTGCTTTCTAAGGTACAGTTGACTGTATCCAAGCTGGGACAGTGCTTTCTAAGGTGGAGTTGACTGTATCCATGCTGGGACACAGCTTTCTATGGTACAGTTGACTGTATCGATGCTGGGACACTGCCTTCAAAGGTACAGTTGACTGTATCCATGCTGGGACACTGCTTTCTAAGGTACAGTTGACTGTGTCCATGCTGGGACACTGCCCTCAAAGGTACAGTTGACTGTATCCATGCTGGGACACTGCTTTCTAAGGTACAGTTGACTGTATCCAAGCTGGGACACTGCTTTCTAAGGTACAGTTGATTGTATCCAAGCTGGGACACTGCTTTCTAAGGTAGAGTTGACTGTATCCATGCTGGGACACTGCCCTCAAAGGTACAGTTGACTGTATCCATGCTGGGACACTGCTTTCTAAGGTACAGTTGACTGTGTCCAATCTGGGACAATGCTTTCTCAGGTACAGTTGACTGTATCCAAGCTGGGACACTGCCTTCAAAGGTACAGTTGACTGTATCCATGCTGGGACACTGCCCTCAAAGGTACAGTTGACTGTATCCATGCTGGGACACTGCTTTCTAAGGTACAGTTGACTGTATCCAAGCTGGGACACTGCTTTCTAAGGCGGAGTTGAGTGTATCCATGCTGGGACACTACTTTTTAAGGTACAGTTGACTGTATCCATGCTGGCACACTGCCTTCAAAGGTACAGTTGGCTGTATCCATTCTGGGACACTGCTTTCTAAGGTACAGTTGACTGTATCTAAGTTGGGACACTGCTTTATAAGGTAGAGTTGACTTTATCCATGCTGGGACACTGCTTTCTAAGGTACAGTTGACTGTATCCATGCTGGGACCATGTCTTCAAAGGTACAGTTGACTGTATCCAAGCTGGGACACTGCCTTCAAAGGTACAGTTGACTGTATCCATGCTGGGACACTGCTTTCTAAGGTAGAGTTGACTGTATGCAAGCTGGGACACTGCTTTCTAAGGTACAGTTGACTGTATCTATGCTGGGACACTGCTTTCTAAGGTACAGTTGACTGTATCCAAGCTAGGACACTGCCTTCAAAGGTAGAGTTGACTATATTAATGATAGGACACTGCTTTCTAAGGTAAAGTTGACTGTATTGAGGATAGGACATTGCCTTCAAAGGTAGAGTTGACTGTATCTATGATGGGACACTGCCTTCAAAGGTACAGTTGACTGGATCCATGCTGGGACAATGCCTTCAAAGGTACAGTTGACTATATCCACGCTGGGACACTGCCTTCAAAGGTACAGTTGACTGTATCCATGCTGGGACACTGCCTTCAAAGGTACAGTTGACTGTATCCATGCTAGGACATTGCCTTCAAAGGTACAGTTGACTGTCTCCATGCTGGGACACTGCCTTCAAAGGTACAGTTGACTGTATCCATGCTAGGACGTTGATTTCTAAGGTACAGTTGACTGTACTGATGCTAGGACACTGCTTTCAAAGGTACAGTTGACTGTATCCAAGCTGGGACACTGCCTTCAAAGGTACAGTTGACTGTATCCATGCTGGGACACTGCTTTCTAAGGTACAGTTGACTGTATCCAAGCTGGGACATTGCCTTCAAAGGTAGAGTTGACTGTATGCAAGCTGGGACACTGCCTGCTAAGGTACAGTTGACTGTATCCATGCTAGGACATTGCCTTCAAAGGTAGAGTTGACTGTATCCAAGCTGGGACACTGCTTTCTAAGGTACAGTTGACTATATCCATGCTAGGACATTGCCTTCAAAGGTACAGTTGACTGTATCCATGCTAGGACACTGTATTCAAAGGTACAGTTGACTGTATCCATGCTAGGACATTGATTTCTAAGGTACAGTTGACTGTATTGATGCTAGGACACTGCTTTCAAAGGTACAGTTGACTGTATCCAAGCTGGGACACTACTTTCTAAGGTACAGTTGACTGTATCCATGCTGGGACACTGCCTTCAAATGTACAGTTGACTGTATCCATGCTAGGATATTGCTGTCTATGGTACAGTTGACTGTATCCATGCTGGGACACTGCCTTCAAAGGTACAGTTGACTGTATCCATGCTGGGACACTGCTTTCTAAGGTACAGTTGACTATATCCATGCTAGGACATTGCCTTCAAATGTACAGTTGAATGTATCCATGCTGGGACACTGCCTTCAAAGGTACAGTTGACTGTATCCATGCTGGGACACTGCGTTCTAAGGTACAGTTGACTATATCCATGCTAGGACATTGCCTTCAAAGGTACAGTTGACTGTATCCATGCTAGGACACTGCATTCAAAGGTACAGTTGACTGTATCCATGCTAGGACATTGCTTTCAAATGTACAGTTGACTGTCTCCATGCTGGGACACTGCTTTCAAAGGTACAGTTGACTGTATCCAAGCTGGGACACTACTTTCTAAGGTACAGTTGACTGTATCCATGCTGGGACACTGCCTTCAAATGTACAGTTGACTGTATCCATGCTAGGATATTGCTCTCTAAGGTACAGTTGACTGTATCCATGCTGGGACACTGCCTTCAAAGGTACAGTTGACTGTATCCATGCTGGGACACTGCTTTCTAAGGTACAGTTGACTATATCCATGCTAGGACATTGCCTTCAAATGTACAGTTGAATGTATCCATGCTGGGACACTGCCTTCAAAGGTACAGTTGACTGTATCCAAGCTGGGACATTGCCTTCAAAGGTAGAGTTGACTGTATGCTAGCTGGGACACTGCCTTCTAAGGTACAGTTGACTGTATCCATGCTAGGACATTGCCTTCAAAGGTAGAGTTGACTGTATCCAAGCTGGGACACTGCTTTCTAAGGTACAGTTGACTATATCCATGCTTGCACATTGCCTTCAAAGGTACAGCTGACTGTATCCATGCTGGGACACTGCTTTCTAAGGTACAGTTGACTGTATCCATGCTGGGACATTGCCTTCAAAGGTACTGTTTACTCTATCCATGCTAGGACATTGCCTTCAAAGGTAGAGTTGACTGTATCCAAGCTGGGACACTGCTTTCTAAGGTACAGTTGACTATATCCATGCTAGGACATTGCCTTCAAAGGTACAGTTGACTGTATACATGTTAGGACATTGCCTTCAAAGGTACAGTTGACTGTATCCATGCTAGGACATTGCTTTCAAAGGTACAGTTGACTGTCTCCATGCTGGGACACTGCCTTCAAAGGTACAGTTGACTGTATCCCTGCTAGGACATTGATTTCTAAGGTACAGTTGACTGTATTGATGCTAGGACACTGCCTTCAAAGGTAGAGTTGACTGTATCCAAGCTGGGACATTGCCTTCAAAGGTACAGTTGACTGTATCCATGCTAGGACATTGCCTTCAAAGGTACAGTTGACTGTATCCATGCTAGGACATTGGTTTCTAAGTTACAGTTGACTGTATTGATGCTAGGACACTGCCTTCAAAGGCACAGTTGACTGTATCCATGTTGGGACACTGCCTTCAAGGGTACAGTTAACTGTATCCATGCTAGGACATTGGTTTCTAAGTTACAGTTGACTGTATTGATGCTAGGACACTGCCTTCAAAGGCACAGTTGACTGTATCCAATCTGGGACAATGCTTTCTAAGGTACAGTAGTCTGTCTCCATGCTGGGACACTGCCTTCAAAGGTACAGTTGACTGTATCCATGCTGTGACACTGCCTTTAAAGGTACAGTTGACTGTATCCAAGCTGGTACACTGCCTTCAAAGGTAATTGACTGTATTGCTGCTAGGACACTGCCTTCAAAGGTACAGTTGAATGTATCCAAGTTGGGACACTGCTTTCTAAGGTACAGTTGACTGTGTCCATGCTGGGACACTGCTTTCTAAGGTACAGTTGACTGTATCCAAGCTGGGACAGTGCTTTCTAAGGTGGAGTTGACTGTATCCATGCTGGGACACAGCTTTCTATGGTACAGTTGACTGTATCGATGCTGGGACACTGCCTTCAAAGGTACAGTTGACTGTATCCATGCTGGGACACTGCTTTCTAAGGTACAGTTGACTGTGTCCATGCTGGGACACTGCCCTCAAAGGTACAGTTGACTGTATCCATGCTGGGACACTGCTTTCTAAGGTACAGTTGACTGTATCCAAGCTGGGACACTGCTTTCTAAGGTACAGTTGATTGTATCCAAGCTGGGACACTGCTTTCTAAGGTAGAGTTGACTGTATCCATGCTGGGACACTGCCCTCAAAGGTACAGTTGACTGTATCCATGCTGGGACACTGCTTTCTAAGGTACAGTTGACTGTGTCCAATCTGGGACAATGCTTTCTCAGGTACAGTTGACTGTATCCAAGCTGGGACACTGCCTTCAAAGGTACAGTTGACTGTATCCATGCTGGGACACTGCCCTCAAAGGTACAGTTGACTGTATCCATGCTGGGACACTGCTTTCTAAGGTACAGTTGACTGTATCCAAGCTGGGACACTGCTTTCTAAGGCGGAGTTGAGTGTATCCATGCTGGGACACTACTTTTTAAGGTACAGTTGACTGTATCCATGCTGGCACACTGCCTTCAAAGGTACAGTTGGCTGTATCCATTCTGGGACACTGCTTTCTAAGGTACAGTTGACTGTATCTAAGTTGGGACACTGCTTTATAAGGTAGAGTTGACTTTATCCATGCTGGGACACTGCTTTCTAAGGTACAGTTGACTGTATCCATGCTGGGACCTTGTCTTCAAAGGTACAGTTGACTGTATCCAAGCTGGGACACTGCCTTCAAAGGTACAGTTGACTGTATCCATGCTGGGACACTGCTTTCTAAGGTAGAGTTGACTGTATGCAAGCTGGGACACTGCTTTCTAAGGTACAGTTGACTGTATCTATGCTGGGACACTGCTTTCTAAGGTACAGTTGACTGTATCCAAGCTAGGACACTGCCTTCAAAGGTAGAGTTGACTATATTAATGATAGGACACTGCTTTCTAAGGTAAAGTTGACTGTATTGAGGATAGGACATTGCCTTCAAAGGTAGAGTTGACTGTATCTATGATGGGACACTGCCTTCAAAGGTACAGTTGACTGGATCCATGCTGGGACAATGCCTTCAAAGGTACAGTTGACTATATCCACGCTGGGACACTGCCTTCAAAGGTACAGTTGACTGTATCCATGCTGGGACACTGCCTTCAAAGGTACAGTTGACTGTATCCATGCTAGGACATTGCCTTCAAAGGTACAGTTGACTGTCTCCATGCTGGGACACTGCCTTCAAAGGTACAGTTGACTGTATCCATGCTAGGACGTTGATTTCTAAGGTACAGTTGACTGTACTGATGCTAGGACACTGCTTTCAAAGGTACAGTTGACTGTATCCAAGCTGGGACACTGCCTTCAAAGGTACAGTTGACTGTATCCATGCTGGGACACTGCTTTCTAAGGTACAGTTGACTGTATCCAAGCTGGGACATTGCCTTCAAAGGTAGAGTTGACTGTATGCAAGCTGGGACACTGCCTGCTAAGGTACAGTTGACTGTATCCATGCTAGGACATTGCCTTCAAAGGTAGAGTTGACTGTATCCAAGCTGGGACACTGCTTTCTAAGGTACAGTTGACTATATCCATGCTAGGACATTGCCTTCAAAGGTACAGTTGACTGTATCCATGCTAGGACACTGTATTCAAAGGTACAGTTGACTGTATCCATGCTAGGACATTGATTTCTAAGGTACAGTTGACTGTATTGATGCTAGGACACTGCTTTCAAAGGTACAGTTGACTGTATCCAAGCTGGGACACTACTTTCTAAGGTACAGTTGACTGTATCCATGCTGGGACACTGCCTTCAAATGTACAGTTGACTGTATCCATGCTAGGATATTGCTGTCTATGGTACAGTTGACTGTATCCATGCTGGGACACTGCCTTCAAAGGTACAGTTGACTGTATCCATGCTGGGACACTGCTTGCTAAGGTACAGTTGACTATATCCATGCTAGGACATTGCCTTCAAATGTACAGTTGACTGTATCCATGCTGGGACACTGCCTTCAAAGGTACAGTTGACTGTATCCATTCTAGGATATTGCCTTCACAGGTACAGTTGACTGTATCCATGCTGGGACACTGCTTTCTAAGGTACAGTTGACTATATCCATGCTAGCACATTGCCTTCAAAGGTACAGTTAACTGTATCCATGCTGGGACACTGCTTTCTAAGGTACAGTTGACTGTATCCAAGCTGGGACACTGCCTTCAAAGGTAGAGTTGACTGTATGCAAGCTGGGACACTGCTTTCTAAGGTACAGTTGACTATATCCATGCTAGCACATTGCCTTCAAAGGTACAGTTGACTGTATCCATGCTGGGACACTGCTTTCTAAGGTACAGTTGACTATATCCATGCTAGCACATTGCCTTCAAAGGTAGAGTTGACTGTATGCAAGCTGGGACACTGCCTTCTAAGGTACAGTTGACTGTATCCATGCTAGGACATTGCCTTCAAAGGTAGAGTTGACTGTATCCAAGCTGGGACACTGCTTTCTAAGGTACAGTTGACTGTATCCATGCTGGGACATTGCCTTCAAAGGTACTGTTTACTGTATCCATGCTAGGACATTGCCTTCAAAGGTAGAGTTGACTGTATCCAAGCTGGGACACTGCTTTCTAAGGTACAGTTGACTATATCCATGCTAGGACATTGCCTTCAAAGGTACAGTTGACTGTATCTATGCTGGGACACTGCCTTCAAAGGTACAGTTGACTGTATCTATGCTGGGACACTGCCTTCAAAGGTACAGTTGACTGTATACATGTTAGGACATTGCCTTCAAAGGTACAGTTGACTGTATCCATGCTAGGACATTGCTTTCAAAGGTACAGTTGACTGTCTCCATGCTGGGACACTGCCTTCAAAGGTACAGTTGACTGTATCCATGCTAGGACATTGATTTCTAAGGTACAGTTGACTGTATTGATGCTAGGACACTGCCTTCAAAGGTAGAGTTGACTGTATCCAAGCTGGGACATTGCCTTCAAAGGTACAGTTGACTGTATCCATGCTAGGACATTGCCTTCAAAGGTACAGTTGACTGTATCCATGCTGGGACACTGCCTTCAAGGGTACAGTTGACTGTATCCATGCTAGGACATTGGTTTCTAAGTTACAGTTGACTGTATCCAAGCTGGGACACTGCCTTCAAAGGTACAGCTGACTGTATCCATGCTGGGACACTGCCTTCAAAGGTACAGTTGACTGTATCCAAGCTAGGACATTGGTTTCTAAGTTACAGTTGACTGTATCCATGCTGGGACACTGCCTTCAAAGGTACAGTTGACTGTATCCAAGCTAGGACACTGCCTTCAAAGGCACAGTTGACTGTATCCATGCTGGGACACTGCCTTCAAGGGTACAGTTAACTGTATCCATGCTAGGACATTGGTTTCTAAGTTACAGTTGACTGTATTGATGCTAGGACACTGCCTTCAAAGGCACAGTTGACTGTATCCAATCTGGGACAATGCTTTCTAAGGTACAGTAGTCTGTCTCCATGCTGGGACACTGCCTTCAAAGGTACAGTTGACTGTATCCATGCTGGGACACTGCCTTCAAAGGTACAGTTGACTGTATCCAAGCTGGTACACTGCCTTCAAAGGTAATTTACTGTATTGCTGCTAGGACACTGCCTTCAAAGGTACAGTTGAATGTATCCAAGTTGGGATACTGCTTTCTAAGGTACAGTTGACTGCGTCCATGCTGGGACACTGCTTTCTAAGGTACAGTTGACTGTATCCAAGCTGGGACACTGCTTTCTAAGGTGGAGTTGACTGTATCCATGCTGGGACACTGCTTTCTAAGGTACAGTTGACTGTATCCAAGCTGGGGCACTGCTTTCTAAGGTACAGTTGATTGTATCCAAGCTGGGACACTGCTTTCTAAGGTAGAGTTGACTGTATCCATGCTGGGACACTGCCCTCAAAGGTACAGTTGACTGTATCCATGCTGGGACACTGCTTTCTAAGGTACAGTTGACTGTGTCCATGCTGGGACAATGCTTTCTCAGGTACAGTTGACTGTATCCAAGCTGGGACACTGCCTTCAAAGGTACAGTTGACTGTATCCATGCTGGGACACTGCCCTCAAAGGTACAGTTGACTGTATCCATGCTGGGACACTGCTTTCTGAGGTACAGTTGACTGTATGCAAGCTGGGACACTGCTTTCTAAGGTGGAGTTGAGTGTATCCATGCTGGGACACTACTTTTTAAGGTACAGTTGACTGTATCCATGCTGGCACACTGCCTTCAAAGGTACAGTTGGCTGTATCCATCCTGGGACACTGCTTTCTAAGGTACAGTTGACTGTATCTAAGTTGGGACACTGCTTCCTAAGGTAGAGTTGACTTTATCCATGCTGGGACACTGCTTTCTAAGGTACAGTTGACTGTATCCATGCTGGGACCATGTCTTCAAAGGTACAGTTGACTGTATCCAAGCTGGGACACTGCCTTCAAAGGTACAGTTGACTGTATCCATGCTGGGACACTGCTTTCTAAGGTAGAGTTGACTGTATGCAAGCTGGGACACTGCTTTCTAAGGTACAGCTGACTGTATCTATGCTGGGACACTGCTTTCTAAGGTACAGTTGACTGTATCCAAGCTAGGACACTGCCTTCAAAGGTAGAGTTGACTATATTAATGATAGGACACTGCTTTCTAAGGTAAAGTTGACTGTATTGAGGATAGGATATTGCCTTCAAAGGTACAGTTGACTGTATCTATGATGGGACACTGCCTTCAAAGGTACAGTTGACTGTATCCATGCTGGGACAATGCCTTCAAAGGTACAGTTGACTATATCCACGCTGGGACACTGCCTTCAAAGGTACAGTTGACTGTATCCATGCTGGGACACTGCCTTCAAAGGTACAGTTGACTGTATCCATGCCAGGACATTGCCTTCAAAGGTACAGTTGACTGTATCCATGCTGGGACACTGCCTTCAAAGGTACAGTTGACTGTATCCATGCTAGGACATTGCTTTCTAAGGTACAGTTGACTGTATTAATGCTAGGACACTGCCTTCAAAGGTACAGTTGACAGTATCCAAGATGGGACACTGCTTTCTAAGGTACAGTTGACTGTATCCATGCTAGGACATTGCCTTCAAAGATACAGTTGACTGTATCCATGCTGGGACACTGCCTTCAAAGGTACAGTTGACTGTATCCATAGTGGGACACTGCCTTCAAAGGTACAGTTGACTGTATCTAAGTTGGGACACTGCTTTCAAAGGTACAGTTGACTGTATCCATGCTGGGACACTGCCTTCAAAGGTACAGTTGACTATATGCATGATGGGACACTGCTTTCTAAGGTACAGTTGACTGTATCCATGGTGGGACACTGCCTTCAAAGGTACAGTTGACTGTATCCACGGTGGGACACTGCCTTCAAAGGTACAGTTGACTGTATCCATGCTGGGATACTGCCTTCAAAGGTACAGTTGACTGTATCCACGCTGGGACACTGCCTTCAAAGGAACAGTTGACTGTATCCAGGGTGGGACACTGCCTTCAAAGGTACAGTTGACTGTATCTATGCTGGGACACTGCCTTCAAAGTTACAATTGACTGTATCCATGCTGGGACGATGCCTTCAAAGGTACAGTTGACTGTATCCATGGTGGGACACTGCCTTCAAAGGTACAGTTGACTGTATCCATGCTGGGACACTGCCTTCAAAGGTACAGTTGACTGTATCTATGCTGGGACACTGCCTTCAAAGGTACAGTTGACTGTATCTATGCTGGGACACTGCCTTCAAAGGTACAGTAGACTGTATCCATGCTGGGACACTGCCTTCAAAGGTTTCAGTTGACTGTATCCATGCTAGGACATTGCCTTCAAAGGTACAGTTGACTGTATCCATGCTGGGAAACTGCCTTCAAATGTACAGTTGACTGTATCCATGGTGGGGCCCTGCTTTCTAAGGTACAGTTGACTGTATCCATGCTGGGACACTGCCTTCAAAGGTACAGTTGACTGTATCCATGGTGGGACACTGCCTTCAAAGTTACAGTTGACTGTATCTATGCTGGGACACTGCCTTCAAAGGTACAGTTGACTGTATCCATGCTGGGACACTGCCTTCAAAGGTACAGTTGACTGTATCCATGCTAGGACATTGCCTTCAAAGGTATAGTTGACGCTATCCATGCTGGGACACTGCCTTCAAAGGTACAGTTGACTGTATCCATGGTGGGACACTGCTTTCTAAGGTACAGTTGACTGTATCCATGGTGGGACACTGCCTTCAAAGGTACAGTTGACAGTATCCATGGTGGGACACTGCCTTCTAAGGTACAGTTGACTGTATCCATGCTGGGACAATGCCTTCAAAGGTACAGTTGACTGTATCCATGCTAGGACATTGCTTTCTAAGGTACAGTTGACTGTATCCATGCTGGGACACTGCCTTCAAAGGTATAGTTGGCTGTATCCATCCTGGGACATTGCTTTCTAAGGTACAGTTGACTGTATCTAAGTTGGGACACTGCTTCCTAAGGTAGAGTTGACTTTATCCATGCTGGGACACTGCTTTCTAAGGTACAGTTGACTGTATCCATGCTGGGACCATGTCTTCAAAGGTACAGTTGACTGTATCCAAGCTGGGACACTGCCTTCAAAGGTACAGTTGACTGTATCCATGCTGGGACACTGCTTTCTAAGGTAGAGTTGACTGTATGCAAGCTGGGACACTGCTTTCTAAGGTACAGCTGACTGTATCTATGCTGGGACACTGCTTTCTAAGGTACAGTTGACTGTATCCAAGCTAGGACACTGCCTTCAAAGGTAGAGTTGACTATATTAATGATAGGACACTGCTTTCTAAGGTAAAGTTGACTGTATTGAGGATAGGATATTGCCTTCAAAGGTACAGTTGACTGTATCTATGATGGGACACTGCCTTCAAAGGTACAGTTGACTGTATCCATGCTGGGACAATGCCTTCAAAGGTACAGTTGACTATATCCACGCTGGGACACTGCCTTCAAAGGTACAGTTGACTGTATCCATGCTGGGACACTGCCTTCAAAGGTACAGTTGACTGTATCCATGCCAGGACATTGCCTTCAAAGGTACAGTTGACTGTATCCATGCTGGGACACTGCCTTCAAAGGTACAGTTGACTGTATCCATGCTAGGACATTGCTTTCTAAGGTACAGTTGACTGTATTAATGCTAGGACACTGCCTTCAAAGGTACAGTTGACAGTATCCAAGATGGGACACTGCTTTCTAAGGTACAGTTGACTGTATCCATGCTAGGACATTGCCTTCAAAGATACAGTTGACTGTATCCATGCTGGGACACTGCCTTCAAAGGTACAGTTGACTGTATCCATAGTGGGACACTGCCTTCAAAGGTACAGTTGACTGTATCTAAGTTGGGACACTGCTTTCAAAGGTACAGTTGACTGTATCCATGCTGGGACACTGCCTTCAAAGGTACAGTTGACTATATGCATGATGGGACACTGCTTTCTAAGGTACAGTTGACTGTATCCATGGTGGGACACTGCTTTCAAAGGTACAGTTGACTGTATCTATGCTGGGACACTGCCTTCAAAGGTACAGTTGACTGTATCCACGGTGGGACACTGCCTTCAAAGGTACAGTTGACTGTATCCATGCTGGGATACTGCCTTCAAAGGTACAGTTGACTGTATCCACGCTGGGACACTGCCTTCAAAGGAACAGTTGACTGTATCCAGGGTGGGACACTGCCTTCAAAGGTACAGTTGACTGTATCTATGCTGGGACACTGCCTTCAAAGTTACAATTGACTGTATCCATGCTGGGACGATGCCTTCAAAGGTACAGTTGACTGTATCCATGGTGGGACACTGCCTTCAAAGGTACAGTTGACTGTATCCATGCTGGGACACTGCCTTCAAAGGTACAGTTGACTGTATCTATGCTGGGACACTGCCTTCAAAGGTACAGTTGACTGTATCTATGCTGGGACACTGCCTTCAAAGGTACAGTAGACTGTATCCATGCTGGGACACTGCCTTCAAAGGTTTCAGTTGACTGTATCCATGCTAGGACATTGCCTTCAAAGGTACAGTTGACTGTATCCATGCTGGGAAACTGCCTTCAAATGTACAGTTGACTGTATCCATGGTGGGGCCCTGCTTTCTAAGGTACAGTTGACTGTATCCATCCTGGGACACTGCCTTCAAAGGTACAGTTGACTGTATCCATGGTGGGACACTGCCTTCAAAGTTACAGTTGACTGTATCTATGCTGGGACACTGCCTTCAAAGGTACAGTTGACTGTATCCATGCTGGGACACTGCCTTCAAAGGTACAGTTGACTGTATCCATGCTAGGACATTGCCTTCAAAGGTATAGTTGACTCTATCCATGCTGGGACACTGCCTTCAAAGGTACAGTTGACTGTATCCATGGTGGGACACTGCTTTCTAAGGTACAGTTGACTGTATCCATGGTGGGACACTGCCTTCAAAGGTACAGTTGACAGTATCCATGGTGGGACACTGCCTTCTAAGGTACAGTTGACTGTATCCATGCTGGGACAATGCCTTCAAAGGTACAGTTGACTGTATCCATGCTAGGACAATGCTTTCTAAGGTACAGTTGACTGTATCCATGCTGGGACACTGCCTTCAAAGGTATAGTTGACTGTATCCATGCTAGGACATTGCTTTCTAAGGTACAGTTGACTGTATCCATGTTGGGACACTGCCTTCAAAGGTACAGTTGACTGTATCCATGCTGGGATACTGCCTTCAAAGGTACAGTTGACTGTATCCATGCTGGGACACTGCCTTCAAAGGAACAGTTGACTGTATCCATGGTGGGACACTGCCTTCAAAGGTACAGTTGACAGTATCTATGCTGGGACACTGCCTTCAAAGGTACAGTTGACTGTATCCATGCTGGGACAATGCCTTCAGAGGTACAGTTGACTGTATCCATGCTGGGACACTGCCTTCAAAGGTACAGTTGACTGTATCCATGGTGGGACACTGCCTTCAAAGGTACAGTTGACTGTATCTATGCTGGGACACTGACTTCAAAGGTACAGTTGACTGTATCTATGCTGGGACACTGCCTTCAAAGGTACAGTTGACTGTATCCATGGTGGGACACTGCTTTCTAAGGTACAGTTGACTGTATCCATGCTGGGACACTGCCTTCAAAGGTACAGTTGACTGTATCCATGGTGGGACATTGCCTTCAAAGGTACAGTTGACTGTATCCATGCTGGGACATTGCCTTCAAAGGTACAGTTGACTGTATCCATGGTGGGACACTGCCTTCAAAGGTATAGTTGACTGTATCCATGGTGGGACACTGCCTTCAAAGGTACAGTTGACTGTATCCATGGTGGGACATTGCCTTAAAGGGTATAGTTGACTGTATCCATGGTGGGACACTGCCTTCAAAGGTACTGTTTACTGTATCCATGGTGGGACACTGCCTTCTAAGGTACTGTTTACTGTATCCATGCTGGGACACTGCCTTCAAAGGTTTCAGTTGACTGTATCCATGCTAGGACATTGCCTTCAAAGGTACAGTTGACTGTATCCATGCTGGGACACTGCCTTCAAAGGTACAGTTGACTGTATATATGCTGGGACACTGCCTCCAAAGGTACAGTTGACTGTATCCATGCTGGGACACTGCCTCCAAAGGTACAGTTGACTGTATCCATGCTGGGACACTGCCTTCAAAGGTACAGTTGACTGTATCCATGCTAGTATATTGCTTTCTAAGGTACAGTTGACTGTATACATGCTGGGACACTGCTTTCAAAGGTACAGTTGACTGTATCCAAGCTAGGACATTGCTTTCTAAGGTAGAGTTGACTGTATCCAAGCTAGGACATTGATTTCTAAGGTACAGTTGACTGTATCCATGCGGGGACACTGCATTCAAAGGTACAGTTGACTGTATCCATGCTAGGACATTGCTTTCAAAGGTACAGTTGACTGTCTCCATGCTGGGACACTGCCTTCAAAGGTACAGTTGACTGTATCCATGCTAGGACATTGATTTCTAAGATACAGTTGACTGTATCCATGCTGGGACACTGCCTTCAAAGGTACAGTTGACTGTATCCATGCTAGTATATTGCTTTCTAAGGTACAGTTGACTGTATACATGCTGGGACACTGCTTTCAAAGGTACAGTTGACTGTATCCAAGCTAGGACACTGCTTTCTAAGGTAGAGTTGACTGTATCCATGCTGGGACATTGCCTTCAAAGTTACAGTTGACTGTATCCATGGTGGGACACTGCCTTCAAAGGTACAGTTGACTGTTTCCATGGTGGGACACTGCCTTCAAAGGTACAGTTGACTGTATCCATGCTGGGACACTGCCTTCAAAGGTACAGTTGACTGTATCCATGCTAGGACACTGCCTTCAAAGGTACAGTTGACTCTATTCATGCTGGGACACTGCCTTCAAAGGTATAGTTGACTGTATCCATGCTGGGACAATGCCTTCAAAGGTATAGTTGACTGTATCCATGCTAGGACACTGCCTTCAAAGGTACAGTTGACTGTATCCATGCTGGGACACTGCCTTCAAAGGTATAGTTGACTGTATCCATGCTGGGACAATGCCTTCAAAGGTACAGTTGACTGTATCCATAGTGGGACACTGCCTTCAAAGGTACAGTTTATTGTATCCATGGTGGGACACTGCCTTCAAAGGTACAGTTGACTGTATCCATGCTGGGACACTGCCTTCAAAGGTACAGTTGACTATATCCATGGTGGGACACTGCCTTCAAAGGTACAGTTGACTGTATCCATGGTGGGACACTGCCTTCAAAGGTACAGTTGACTGTATCCATGCTGGGACAATGCCTTCAAAGGTACAGTTGACTGTATCCATGGTGGGACACTGCCTTCAAAGGTACAGTTGACTGTATCCATGCTGGGACAATGCCTTCAAAGGTACAGTTGACTGTATCTATGCTGGGACACTGACTTCAAAGGTACAGTTGACTGTATCTATGCTGGGACACTGCCTTCAAAGGTACAGTTGACTGTATCCATGCTGGGACACTGCCTTCAAAGGTACAGTTGAGTGTATCCATGGTGGGACACTGCCTTCAAAGGTACAGTTGACTGTATCCATGGTGGGACACTGCTTTCTAAGGTACAGTTGACTGTATCCATGCTGGGACACTGCCTTCAAAGGTACAGTTGACTGTATCCATGGTGGGACATTGCCTTCAAAGGTACAGTTGACTGTATCCATGCTGGGACATTGCCTTCAAAGGTATAGTTGACTGTATCCATGGTGGGACACTGCCTTCAAAGGTACAGTTGACTGTATCTATGCTGGGACACTGCCTTCAAAGGTACAGTTGACTGTATCCATGGTGGGACATTGCCTTCAAAGGTACAGCTGACTGTATCCATGCTGGGACACTGCCTTCAAAGGTATAGTTGACTGTATCCATGGTGGGACACTGCCTTCAAAGGTACAGTTGACTGTATCCATGGTGGGACACTGCCTTCAAAGGTATAGTTGACTGTATCCATGGTGGGACACTGCCTTCAAAGGTAGAGTTGACTGTATCCATGGTGGGACATTGCCTTCAAAGGTACAGTTGACTGTATCCATGGTGGGACATTGCCTTCAAAGGTAGAGTTGACTGTATCCATGGTGGGACATTGCCTTCAAAGGTACTGTTTACTGTATCCATGGTGGGACACTGCCTTCTAAGGTACTGTTTACTGTATCCATGCTGGGACACTGCCTTCAAAGGTTTCAGTTGACTGTATCCATGCTAGGACATTGCCTTCAAAGGTACAGTTGACTGTATCCATGCGGGGACACTGCCTTCAAAGGTACAGTTGACTGTATCCATGGTGGGACACTGCTTTCTAAGGTACAGTTCACTGTATCCATGCTGGGACACTGCCTTCAAAGGTAGAGTTGACTGTATCCATGCTGGGACACTGCCTTCAAAGGTATAGTTGACTGTATCCATGCTGGGACAATGCCTTCAAAGGTACAGTTGACTGTATCCATGCTGGGACACTGCCTTCAAAGGTATAGTTGACTGTATCCATGCTGGGACAATGCCTTCAAAGGTATAGTTGACTGTATCCATAGTGGGACACTGCCTTCAAAGGTACAGTTTACTGTATCCATGGTGGGACACTGCCTTCAAAGGTACAGTTGACTGTATCCATGCTGGGACACTGCCTTCAAAGGTACAGTTGACTATATCCATGGTGGGACACTGCCTTCAAAGGTACAGTTGACTGTATCCATGGTAGGACACTGCCTTCAAAGGTACAGTTGACTGTATCCATGCTGGGACAATGCCTTCAAAGGTACAGTTGACTGTATCCATGGTGGGACACTGCCTTCAAAGGTACAGTTGACTGTATCCATGCTGGGACAATGCCTTCAAATGTACAGTTGACTGTATCCATGGTGGGACACTGCCTTCAAAGGTACAGTTGACTGTATCCATGCTGGGACAATGCCTTCAAAGGTACAGTTGACTGTATCCATGCTGGGACACTGCCTTCAAAGGTACAGTTGACTATATCCATGGTGGGACACTGCCTTCAAAGGTACAGTTGACTGTATCCATGGTGGGACACTGTCTTCAAAGGTACAGTTGACTGTATCCATGCTGGGACACTGCCTTCAAAGGTACAGTTGACTGTATCCATGCTGGGACAATGCCTTCAAAGGTACAGTTGAATGTATCCATGCTGGGACACTGCCTTCAAAGGTACAGTTGACTGTATCCAAGCTGGGACACTGCCTTCAAAGGTACAGTTGACTGTATCCATGCTGGGACACTGCCTTCAAAGGTACAGTTGACTGTATCCATGGTGGGACACTGCCTTCAAAGGTACAGTTGACTGTATCCATGCTGGGACACTGCCTTCAAAGGTACAGTTGACTGTATCCATGCTGGGACAATGCCTTCAAAGGTACAGTTGAATGTATCCATGCTGGGACACTGCCTTCAAAGGTACAGTTGACTGTATCCATGCTAGGATATTGCTTTCAAAGGTACAGTTGACTGTATCCATGCTGGGCCATTGCCTTCAAAGGTACAGTTGACTGTATCCATGCTGGGACACTGCCTTCAAAGGTACAGTTGTCTGTATCCATGCTAGGACATTGCTTTCAAAGGTACAGTTGACTGTATCCATGCTGAGACATTGTCTTCAAAGGTACAGTTGACTGTATCCAAGCTGGGACACTGCCTTCAAAGGTAATTGACTGTATTGATGCTAGAACACTGCCTTCAAAGTTACAGTTGATTGTATCCATGCTAGGACATTACCTCCAAAGGTACAGTTGACTGTATCCAAGCTGGGACACTGCTTTCTAAGGTACAGTTGACTGTATCCATGCTGGGCCATTGCCTTCAAAGGTACAGTTGACTGTAACCATGCTGGGACACTGCCTTCAAAGGTAATTGACAGTATTGATGCTAGGACACTGCCTTCAAAGGTACAGTTGAATGTATCCAAGTTAGGACACTGCTTTCTAAGGTACAGTTGACTGTATCCATGCTGGGACACAGCTTTCTATGTACAGTTGACTGTATTGAAGCTGGGACACTGCTTTCTAAGGTGGAGTCGAGTGTATCCATGCTGGGACACTGCTTTCTAAGGTACAGTTGACTCTATCCATGCTGGGACACTGCCTTCAAAGGTACAGTTGACTGTATCCAAGATGGGACACTGCTTTCTAAGGTAGAGTTGACTGTATCCATGCTGGGACACTGGTTTCTAAGGTACAGTTGACTATATCCATGCTGGGACACTGCCTTCAAAGGTACAGTCGACTGTATCTATGCTGGGACACTGCCTTCAAAGGTACAGTTGACTGTATCCATGCTGGGACACTGCCTTCAAAGGTACAGTCGACTGTATCCATGCTAGGACATTGCCTTCAAAGGTACAGTTGACTGTATCCATGCTAGGACATTGCCTTCAAAGGTACAGTTGACTGTATCTATGCTGAAATATTGCCTTCAAAGTACAGTTGACTGTATCCATGCTAGGACATTGCCTTCAAAGGTACAGTTGACTGTATCTATGCTGGGACGCTGCCTTCAAAAGTACCAATGACTGTATCCATGCTAGGACATTGCCTTCAAATGTACAGTTGACTGTATCCAAGCTGGGATAATGCTTTCTAAGGTACAGTTGACTGTAATGATGCTCAGACACTGCTTTCTAAGGTACAGTTGACTATATCCAAGCTGGGACACTGCCTTCAAAGGTACATTTGACTGTATCTATGCTGGGACACTGCTTTCTAAGGTACAGTTGACTATATCCATGCTAGGACATTGCCTTCATATGTACAGTTGACTGTATCCATGCTAGGACATTGCCTTCAAATGTAGAGTTGACTATATTGATGATAGGACACTGCTTTCTAAGGTACAGTTGACTGTATCTATGCTGGGACATTGCTTTGTAATGTACAGTTGACTGTATCCATGCTGGGCCATTGCCTTCAAAGGTACAGTTGACTGTATCCATGCTGGGACACTGCCTTCAAAGGTACAGTTGACTGTATCCAAGCTGGAACACTGCCTCCAAAGGTAATTGACTGTAATGATGCTAGAACACAGCCTTCAAAGGTACAGTTGACTGTATCCATGCTGGGACATTGCCTTCAAAGGTACAGTTGACTGTATCCATGCTGGGACACTGCTTTCAAAGGTACAGTTGACTGTATCCATGCTAGGACATTGCCTTCAAAGGTACAGTTGACTGTATCCATGCGGGGACATTGCCTTCAAAGGTACAAATGACTGTATCCATGCTAGGGCATTGCCTTCATATTTACAGTTGACTGTATCCATGTTGGGACACTGCCTTCAAAGGTACAGTTGACTGTATCTATGCTAGGACATTGCCTTCAAAGGTACAGTTGACTGTATCCATGCTGGGCCATTGCCTTCAAAGGTACAGTTGACTGTATCCATGCTGGGACACTGCCTTCAAAGGTACAGTTGACTGTATCCATGCTAGGACATTGCCTTCAAAGGTACAGTTGACTGTATCCATGCTAGGACACTGCCTTCAAAGGTACAGTTGACTGTATCCATGCTGGGGCACTGCCTTCAAAGGAACAGTTGGCTGTATCCATGCTGGGACACTGCCTTCAAAGTTACAGTTGACTGTATCCAAGCTGGGACATTGCCTTCAAAGGTACAGTTGACTGTATCCATGCTGGGACACTGCCTTCAAAGGTACAGTTGACTGTATCCATGCTAGGACATTGCCTTCAAAGGTACAGTTGACTGTATCCATGCTAGGACATTGCCTTCAAAGGTACAGTTGACTGTATCCATGCGGGGACATTGCCTTCAAAGGTACAGATGACTGTATCCATGCTAGGACATTGCCTTCATATGTACAGTTGACTGTATCCATGCTGGGACACTGCCTTCAAAGGAACAGCTGGCTGTATCCAAGCTGAGACATTGCCTTCAAAGGTACAGTTGACTGTATCCATGCTGGGACACTGCCTTCAAAGGTACAGTTGACTGTATCCATGCTGGGACACTGCTTTCAAAGGTACAGTTGACTGTATCTATGCTGGGACAATGCCTTCAAAGGTACAGTTGACTGTATCCATGCTGGGACACTGCCTTCAAAGGTACAGTTGACTGTATCCATGCTGGGACACTGCTTTCAAAGGTACAGTTGACTGTATCCATGCTGGGACACTGCTTTCAAAGGTACAGTTGACTGTATCCATGCTAGGACATTGCCTTCAAAGGTACAGTGGACTGTATCCATGCGGGGACACTGCCTTCAAAGGTACAGTTGACTGTATCCAAGCTGGGACATTGCTTTCTAAGGTACAGTTGACTGTATCCATGCTGGGACACTGCCTTCAAAGGTACAGTTGACTGTATCCATGCTAGGACATTGCTTTCTAAGGTACGGTTGACTGTATCCATGCGGGGACACTGCCTTCAAAGGTACAGTTGACTGTATCCAAGCTGAGACATTGCTTTCTAAGGTACGGTTGACTGTATCCATGCGGGGACACTGCCTTCAAAGGTACAGTTGACTGTATCCAAGCTTGGACATTGCTTTCTAAGGTACGGTTGACTGTATCCATGCTGGGACACTGCCTTCAAAGGTACGGTTGACTGTATCCATGCTGGGACACTGCTTTCTAAGGTACAGTTGACTGTATCTAAGCTGGGAGACTGCCTTCAAAGGTAATTGACAGTATTGATGCTAGGACACTGCCTTCAAAGGTACAGTTGAATGTATCCAAGTTGGGACACTGCTTTTTAAGGTACAGTTGACTGTATCCATGCTAGAACATTACCTTCAAAGGAACAGCTGACTGTATCCATGCTGGGACACTGCCTTTAAAGGTACAGTTGACTGTAACCATGCTGGGACACTGCCTTCAAAGGTGCAGTTGACTGTATCCATGCTAGGACATTGCCTTCAAAGGTACAGCTGACTGTATCCATGCTGGGACACTGCCTTTAAAGGTACAGTTGACGGTATCCATGCTGGGACACTGCCTTCAAAGGAACAGTTGGCTGTATCCAAGCTGAGACATTGCTTTCTAAGGTACGGTTGACTGTATCCATGCTGGGACACTGCCTTCAAAGGTACAGTTGACTGTATCTAAGCTGGGAGACTGCCTTCAAAGGTAATTGACAGTATTGATGCTAGGACACTGCCTTCAAAGGTACAGTTGAATGTATCCAAGTTGGGACACTGCTTTTTAAGGTACAGTTGACTGTATCCATGCTGGGACACTGCTTTCTACGTACATTTGACTGTATTCAAGCTGGGACACTGCTTTCTAAGGTGCAGTCGAGTGTATCCATGCTGGGACACTGCTTTCTAAGGTACAGTTGACTGTATCCATGCTGGGACATTGCCTTCAAAGGTACAGTTGACTGTATCCAAGCTGGGACACTTCTTTCTAAGGTAGAGTTGACTGTATCCATGCTAGGACACTGCTTTCTAAGGTACAGTTGACTATATCCATGCTGGGACACTGCCTTGAAAGGTACAGTCGACTGTATCTATGCTGGGACATTGCTTTCTAATGTACAGTTGACTGTATCCATGCTGGGACATTGCCTTCAAAGGTACAGTTGACTGTATCCATGCTGGGACATTGCCTTCAAAGGTACAGTTGACTGTATCCATGCTAGGACATTGCCTTCAAAGGTACAGTTGACTGTATCTATGCTGGGACACTGCCTTCAAAGGTACAGTTGACTGTATCCATGCTAGGACATTGCCTTCAAAGGTACAGTTGACTGTATCCATGCTAGGACATTGCCTTCAAAGGTACAGTTGACTGTATCTATGCTGGGACACTGCCTTCAAAGGTACAGTTGACTGTATCCATGCTAATACATTGCCTTCAAATGTACAGTTGACTGTATCCAAGCTGGGATAATCCTTTCTAAGGTACAGTTGACTGTAATGATGCTCTGACACTGCTTTCTAAGGTACAGTTGACTATATCCATGCTGGGACACTGCTTTCTAAGGTACAGTTGACTGTATCCATGCTGGGACACTGCCTTAAAAGGTACATATGACTGTATCTAAGTTGGGACACTGCTTTCTAAGGTACAGTTGACTTTATCCATGCTGGGGCACTGCTTTCTAAGGTACAGTTGACTGTATCCATGCTGGGACACTGCCTTCAAAGGTACAGTTGACTGTATCCATGCTGGGACACTGCTTTCTAAGGTAGAGTTGACTGTATCCATGCTAGGACATTGCCTTCAAAGGTACAGTTGACTGTATCCATGCTAGGACATTGCCTTCAAAGGTACAGTTGACTGTATCTATGCTGGGACATTGCCTTCAAAGGTAGAGTTGACTGTATTCAAGCTGGGACACTGCTTTCTAAGGTGGAGTCGAGTGTATCCAGGCTGGGACACTGCTTTCTAAGGTACAGTTGACTGTATCCATGCTGGGACACTGCCTTCAAAGGTACAGTTGACTGTATCCATGCTAGGATATTGCTTTCGAAGGTACAGTTGACTGTATCCATGCTGGGACACTGCCTTCAAAGGTACAGTTGACTGTATCCAAGCTGGGACACTGCCTTCAAAGGTAATTGACTGTATTGGTGCTAGGACACTGCCTTCAAAGGTACAGTTAACTGTATCCATGCTGGGACACTGCTTTCTAAGGTACAGTTGACTGTATCCATGCTGGGACACTGCTTTCTAAGGTACAGTTGACTATATCCATGCTGGGACACTGCCTTCAAAGGTACAGTCGACTGTATCTATGCTGGGACATTGCTTTCTAATGTACAGTTGACTTTATCCATGCTGGGACATTGCCTTCAAAGGTACAGTTGACTGTATCCATGCTAGGACACTGCCTTCAAAGGTACAGTTGACTATATCCATGCTAGGACATTGCCTTCAAAGGTACATTTGACTGTATCCATGCTAGGACATTGCCTTCAAATGTACAGTTGACTGTATCCAAGCTGGGATAATGCTTTCTAAGGTACAGTTGACTGTAATGATGCTCTGACACTGCTTTCTAAGGTACAGTTGACTATATCCATGCTGGGACACGGCTTTCTAAGGTAGAGTTGACTGTATCCATGCTGGGACACTGCTTTCTAAGGTACAGTTGACTGTATCCATGCTGGGACACTGCCTTCAAAGGTACAGTTGATTGTATCCATGCTGGGATACTGCTTTCTAAGGTACAGTTGATTGTATCCATGCTGGGACACTACCTTCAAAGGTACAGTTGACTGTATCCAAGCTGGGACACTGCCTTCAAAGGTACAGTTGACTGTATCTATGCTGGGATACTGCCTTCAAAGGTACAGTTGACTGTATCTATGCTGGGATACTGCCTTCAAAGGTAGAGTTGACTGTATCCAAGCTGGGACACTGCTTTCTAAGGTACAGTTGACTGTATCCATGCTGGGACACTTCTTTCTAAGGTACAGTAGACTGTATCCATGCTGGGACACTGCCTTCAAAGGTACTGTTGACTGTATCCATGCTAGTACATTGCCTTCAAAGGTACAGTTGACCGTATCTATGCTGGGACACTGCTTTCTAAGGTACAGTTGACTGTATCCATGCTTGGACACTGCATTCTAAGGTACAGTTGACTATATCCATGCTAGGACATTGCCTTCAAAGGTACTGTTGACTGTATCCATGCTAGGACATTGCTTTCAAAGGTAGAGTTGTCTATATTGATGATAGGACACTGCTTTCTAAGGTACAATTGACTGTATCTATGCTGGGACATTACTTTGTAATGTACAGTTGACTGTATCCATGCTGGGACATTGCCTTCAAAGATACAGTTGACTGTATCCATGCTGGGACACTGCCTTCAAAGGTACAGTTGACTGTATCCATGCTGGGACACTGTTTTCAAAGGTACAGTTGGCTGTATCCATGCTGGGACACTGCTTTCTAAGGTACAGTTGACTGTATCCATGCTGGGACACTGCCTTTCGAAGGTACAGTTGACTGTATCCAAGCTGGGACAGTGCCTTCAAAGGTACAGTTGACTGTATCCAAGCTGGGACACTGCTTTCTAAGGTACAGTGTACTGTATCCATGCTGGGACACTGCCTTCAAATGTACAGTTGACTGTATCGAAGCTGGGACACTGCTTTCTAAGGTACAGTTGACTGTATCCATGCTGGGACACTGCCTTCAAAGGTAATTGGCTGTATTGGTGCTAGGACACTGACCTCAAAGGTACAGTTGACTGTATCCATGCTGGGACACTGCTTTCTAAGGTACAGTTGACTGTATCCAAGCTGGGACACTGCATTCAAAGGTACAGTTGACTGTATCCATGCTAGTACACTGCCTTCAAAGGTACAGTTGACTGTATCTATGCTGGGACACTGCTTTCTAAGGTACAGTTGACTGTATCCAAGCTGGGACACTGCCTTCAAAGGTACAGTTGACTGTATCCATGCTAGGACAATGCTTTCTAAGGTACAGTTGACTGTATCCCTGCTGGGACACTGCCTTCAAAGGTACAGTTGGCTGTATCCAAGCTGAAACACTGCTTTCTAAGGTAGAGTTGACTGTATCCATGCTGGGACACTGCCTTCAAAGGTACAGTTGACTGTATCCATGCTAGGACATTGCCTTCAAAGGTACAGTTGACTGTATCTATGCTGGGACATTGCCTTCAAAGGTAGAGTTGACTGTATTCAAGCTGGGACACTGCTTTCTAAGGTGGAGTCGAGTGTATCCAGGCTGGGACACTGCTTTCTAAGGTACAGTTGACTGTATCCATGCTGGGACACTGCCTTCAAAGGTACAGTTGACTGTATCCATGCTAGGATATTGCTTTCGAAGGTACAGTTGACTGTATCCATGCTGGGACACTGCCTTCAAAGGTACAGTTGACTGTATCCAAGCTGGGACACTGCCTTCAAAGGTAATTGACTGTATTGGTGCTAGGACACTGCCTTCAAAGGTACAGTTAACTGTATCCATGCTGGGACACTGCTTTCTAAGGTACAGTTGACTGTATCCATGCTGGGACACTGCTTTCTAAGGTACAGTTGACTATATCCATGCTGGGACACTGCCTTCAAAGGTACAGTCGACTGTATCTATGCTGGGACATTGCTTTCTAATGTACAGTTGACTTTATCCATGCTGGGACATTGCCTTCAAAGGTACAGTTGACTGTATCCATGCTAGGACACTGCCTTCAAAGGTACAGTTGACTATATCCATGCTAGGACATTGCCTTCAAAGGTACATTTGACTGTATCCATGCTAGGACATTGCCTTCAAATGTACAGTTGACTGTATCCAAGCTGGGATAATGCTTTCTAAGGTACAGTTGACTGTAATGATGCTCTGACACTGCTTTCTAAGGTACAGTTGACTATATCCATGCTGGGACACGGCTTTCTAAGGTAGAGTTGACTGTATCCATGCTGGGACACTGCTTTCTAAGGTACAGTTGACTGTATCCATGCTGGGACACTGCCTTCAAAGGTACAGTTGATTGTATCCATGCTGGGATACTGCTTTCTAAGGTACAGTTGATTGTATCCATGCTGGGACACTACCTTCAAAGGTACAGTTGACTGTATCCAAGCTGGGACACTGCCTTCAAAGGTACAGTTGACTGTATCTATGCTGGGATACTGCCTTCAAAGGTACAGTTGACTGTATCTATGCTGGGATACTGCCTTCAAAGGTAGAGTTGACTGTATCCAAGCTGGGACACTGCTTTCTAAGGTACAGTTGACTGTATCCATGCTGGGACACTTCTTTCTAAGGTACAGTAGACTGTATCCATGCTGGGACACTGCCTTCAAAGGTACTGTTGACTGTATCCATGCTAGTACATTGCCTTCAAAGGTACAGTTGACTGTATCTATGCTGGGACACTGCTTTCTAAGGTACAGTTGACTGTATCCATGCTTGGACACTGCATTCTAAGGTACAGTTGACTATATCCATGCTAGGACATTGCCTTCAAAGGTACTGTTGACTGTATCCATGCTAGGACATTGCTTTCAAAGGTAGAGTTGTCTATATTGATGATAGGACACTGCTTTCTAAGGTACAATTGACTGTATCTATGCTGGGACATTACTTTGTAATGTACAGTTGACTGTATCCATGCTGGGACATTGCCTTCAAAGATACAGTTGACTGTATCCATGCTGGGACACTGCCTTCAAAGGTACAGTTGACTGTATCCATGCTGGGACACTGTTTTCAAAGGTACAGTTGGCTGTATCCATGCTGGGACACTGCTTTCTAAGGTACAGTTGACTGTATCCATGCTGGGACACTGCCTTTCGAAGGTACAGTTGACTGTATCCAAGCTGGGACAGTGCCTTCAAAGGTACAGTTGACTGTATCCAAGCTGGGACACTGCTTTCTAAGGTACAGTGTACTGTATCCATGCTGGGACACTGCCTTCAAATGTACAGTTGACTGTATCGAAGCTGGGACACTGCTTTCTAAGGTACAGTTGACTGTATCCATGCTGGGACACTGCCTTCAAAGGTAATTGGCTGTATTGGTGCTAGGACACTGACCTCAAAGGTACAGTTGACTGTATCCATGCTGGGACACTGCTTTCTAAGGTACAGTTGACTGTATCCAAGCTGGGACACTGCATTCAAAGGTACAGTTGACTGTATCCATGCTAGTACACTGCCTTCAAAGGTACAGTTGACTGTATCTATGCTGGGACACTGCTTTCTAAGGTACAGTTGACTGTATCCAAGCTGGGACACTGCCTTCAAAGGTACAGTTGACTGTATCCATGCTAGGACAATGCTTTCTAAGGTACAGTTGACTGTATCCATGCTGGGACACTGCCTTCAAAGGTACAGTTGGCTGTATCCAAGCTGAAACACTGCTTTCTAAGGTAGAGTTGACTGTATCCATGCTGGGACACTGCCTTCAAAGGTACAGTTGACTGTATCCAAGCTGCAACACTGCCTTCAAAGGTACAGTTGACTGTTTCCAAGCTGGGACACTGCCTTCAAAGGTAATTGACTGTATTGATGCTAGGACACTGCCTTCAAAGGTATAGTTGAATGTATCCAAGTTGGGACACTGCTTTCTAAGGTACAGTTGACTGTATCCATGCTGGGACACTGCTTTCTAAGGTGGAGTTCACTGTATCCATGCTGGGACACTGCTTTCTAAGGTACAGTTGACTATATCCATGCTGGGACACTGCCTTCAAAGGTACAGTTGACTGTATCCAAGCTGGGACACTGCTTTCTAAGGTACAGTTGACTGTATTGATGCTGGGACACTGCTTTCTAAGGTACAGTTGACTATATCCATGCTGGGACACTGCCTTCAAAGGTACAGTTGACTGTATCTATGCTAGGACATTGGTTTCTAAGTTACAGTTGACTGTATTGATGCTAGGACACTGCCTTCAAAGGTACAGTTGACTGTATCCAAGCTGAGACACTGCTTTCTAAGGTGCAGTTGACTGTATCCATGCTGGGACACTGCTTTCTAAGGTACAGTTGACTGTATCCATGCTGGGACACTGCTTTCTAAGGTACAGTTGACTGTATTGATGCTGGGACACTGCTTTCTAAGGTACAGTTGACTGTATGGAAGCTGGGACACTGCTTTTTAAGGTACAGTTGACTGTATCCATGCTGGGACACTGCTTTCTAAGGTACAGTTGACCATATCCATGCTGGGACACTGCTTTCTAAGATAGAGTTGACTGTATGCACGCTGGGACACTGCTTTCTACGGTACAGTTGACTGTATCCATGCTGGGACACTGCTTTCTAAGGTACAGTTGACTATATCCATGCTGGGACACTGTTTTCTAAGGTACAGTTGACTATATCCATGCTGGGACACTGCTTTCTAAGGTACAGTTGACTATATCCATGCTGGGACACTGCTTTCTAAGGTACAGTTGAATTTACAAAGAATATCTGAACAAGATTTGAACTCAGAATGCCAAGAGATATAAATACCACAGCATACCGTTTCAATAATCTACTGAATCTTCCTTCCTCCCTCTCTCTCTATATATATATTTAACATACATATATGTGTGTGTGTGCATGCACATGTGTATATTTGTATGAATGTGTTTGTGTAGGGGTGCACATGTGTATAAATGCATATGTGTGCATGTGTGTGTATATATGTATGAGTGCACGTGTGTGTGTGTATATGATAAAATGAAATATCCCCAAACATTTATTTTCTTTTAGCATTAAAAAAAAAGTGTTTCTCAGAAAAATTTATATAATATTTGCCTCATATCAGTAATTAACTAGACTCTTGATTAATCAGTTAAACCAGCTGGTAATTAATCATCCTCTGTTATTTAAATTGCTGACAACAACAGAACAGCATGTTGAAACTATATTGCATGATACATAAGAGATAAGAAGCCTAAATACAGGAATGACTGATATCCATATCTATATTTTTAGGAGTTAACAAATGAACCTCTATATGGTTTTTCAGCCCACCAGAAATAGCAGCTTAGTCTCCCTCAGACCACACCATGCCATCTTAAAAAAGCAAGGATGCATTGGACAATGTTTTTTTTTTCATTGCTTAATCAGAGTTTTCAAGACTGAAGCAAGTTAATCCTAATCTAGAGACTTGGTCCAAATGCTTGGAACAGAATAGATTCAGCTAAAAGCATCTAAAGGTAATGTGGTTGAGTTGAACTAGGTGATAGATTAAGTCTACTACCCAAAATCATGCAGTTATTTTCTATCATAAACACTGAAACAAGGTGAAGTTATTT